>OX453275.1:13975298-14370298 GCA_949710005.1 Ricordea florida
GCAGAGAACCTACCAGCATTTCTAAAGTTTCTCTCAGATGGACACCAGAGGGTAAAAGAAAAAGAGGCCGTCCAAAATCCACCTGGAGAAGAACTGCGAAGCAGAACTTCAGGCTCTTAATCTTAACTGGGGACAAGCTTCACGGCGTGCAAAGGACCGACAGGAATGGAGGCGACTTGTTGATGCCCTATGCGCCTCTGAGGACTGACACAAGGACACAAGGACTGACAGATAAATGATTAAAGTTCTTCAAAACAGACTGTTCTATTCTAGTCTCATCTGCTAACCGCGGAAAAGATAGTGGGGATGATGGAGGGCTGGGGGCACCCTAGGAACCTGCCAACCTACCCACACCCCGCCCCCCCCATATTTGAATCTGCTGCACAAACATCCCGCTGGTCTTTATCATGAGTCAAAATGCAAGAAAATAAAATACTTTTTCTAAAATTTCGGTATGGAAATTAGCAGCAACATAGGACTGTATCTGTTTGTAAAACTTTTCGTCACGTTAGAAATAAGCGATGCAAGATTAAATCAAAGATTCCGTTGTCCTTCCCAATCCGAAATGGACCAACAGATTCTATCATTACTGTTTTCTATCAAAAATATACCTTAAAGCTATCTATATCAATGATGGCATGACATTTCATGTCTCATTGTGATCAAACCTACGTATAAAGGATTTCCCTCAAACGAAACTAAGCGAAGGAGCGGTCTTTACTGAGCCATATCGTATTATAACTTTATTCGTGATGAGCACGTAAAAACTGGAAAAGACAAATAATGCCATCGTTAAGACTCATAAAGAGCTTAGCGTCTGACTGACGATACGATTGAAACACAATTGATCACGGCTTTACATAAGTAAATATCTACGACAATTACCATTAACTACAAAAATAAAGACTTTAACATACCTCGATCCCGGCATTAAGGAGAGAAATCGAACGCAATATTAACCACGTATCCTTTGAACCCTTTAAACCATATGCTTTTTCTACGAACTACTCCGGTTACGCTTACGTCACACAGGATCAATTATTTGGAACATAACAATTATTAACTCAACAAAAAATGTGCAAGAGTCCGTTACACTACGTGACAGTAACGGCTTCGTTATCAAAATAACGTGACGAGAGAATTCATTAAAAGCACTGCTCCGTTAAGAATAAGGTCTCCAGTCTTACCCTTTCCGGTCTCAACAAATCCCTTAATTTTTCCTCCTGGGAAATATTAGAATAGTTAATCTCTTTGCTGGCTCATGCTAGTAAGAATACCAAATAGATCAAATCGTCAAAACTCCAAATTACATTTTTCATCATGAGATATAGTTTGATGCTACCCTGGTTGAGTAAATGAATGTAACGCCACCATGACTAAAAATGAAATCAGAATGCTTTCGATATCTTAATTTTGGTATTACTATGACTTCAACTTGACCTAAATAGAAGTTTGGAACAGTCATGAAAGAATCTAAGTTGACGGGAATGATGGGCACTTTCATCATAAAGTACTGTTTAAACGTCAAATGGAAAATAATTCCCCGAATAAACTTCTGAAACTTTGGGTTTACCTCGAGAAGTTGTCATGACTTACAAGCGCCCAATGTTCACTAACATAAAACATACAAGTCGAAACCCAACAAAATATGACGAGGCGATCTCTGAGGTTGTGGTTCATTTCTAGAATCAGCCATACCTGATTAACTTTTTCCGGAAAAAAGCTCAACTCAGCATGGGAAAATAAGAGTCAATACAAATTGGCTAAAACAAACCAAGCGTTGGTAATTGCCAAGCACTCTGCAAATCAAAGTCTCTGCGTGAAAAACGGTTTATTTTTTATTTGTAGTTTGGCGCGAACATGATACTGTTCCACTCGCTACAAAAAATATAGGAATTCATGTTAACCTGGAATTATAAGGTCGCTTTTAAAACGCTGTGGCTATATGCCCGTCAGCCGGGCATTTAGTCTATTTAAGACCGTGCCCGGCTGACGGGCATATAGCCACAGCGTAGATCGCTTAAATCTAAGCCATATGGCTGCCAAGCGAGAAAAACATAACTTTATATCAAACAAAACAAGTCCACATTCGTTAAAATATGACGACGCGACCTTCAAGGTTGTTGTTTATTTCTACTATCAGCAAAACGTAATCAACTTTTTCCAAGAAAAGGGTTTGCACTCAGCATGGGAAAATACGAGACAATGCAATGGCTAAAACAAACCAGCCATTGGTGCATTGGTAATTGCCAAACTGTCTGTGCAAATAACAAGTTTCTACAAGAGAAACGTTTTCAACCGGTCAAAATATTGGCTGCTATCAGAAATGCCATCCCTATATAAGAACTGAGATATTTAGGGCCAAAACCTTGTAGGATGTGAAATAATATGATTAAAAGTGAAAATGTAATATCATGTTTGCTGCAGGAAACAATGGCAAATTATTTAATTCCTTGGGAAGCAGAAACTATAAAAAGACAACGATGACATGGTCCAAAACTGGCAGACAATGGCAATGACAATGGTTGACAATGGCAACAGACAGCGAAAAGAAAAACGCCACTTACACAAACCAATCAAAATAACGTACATGATAACTAGTAAGGATGACCGATATCACAAGGTCAGTGGTATTGTTTTCCTGTTTCAGGAATTTCAATATGAGTGCATATTTAATGTCACAAAACTAGCAAAACATTGGTTCTACTTCAGAAATGTTACAGGAGTACTGATTCAGGAAAGCATCGATCGAGAGTGATGCTGAACGGTGGAGCAACTGAGTTTTTATCATCACAGTCGCCGCAATATTTAAGATCACGCACGCACACTATATACAAAATATCCTATTTCCGTGATTTCATCTTAAAAAGGTATGCTGTGCATTGAGCAAAGGAATAGGATCACTTGGACAGTGTGGCACATTTAATGCAGTCCGCGATACAATAAGAAGAAAAAATGATTTGGTTATTCAAGGAAACACAGTTTTGCAAGCAACGTCATCAGAACATCCGGACAGACCATCTAGCCTTAACTGATGTTTGGATAGTTTTAGAAGACGTTTTCTTGCGAGTCAAACATTTCGATTTGGTCAGTCTAGGACTTCAGTGAAATTCGAAGAATGGTAGATGAATTATTTGGTTCTCCGTAACCAAACGAAGAAAGTGCCAGCTGGCGAAACTGGTTGTCATGCCGTCTTCACTGCATCTTTATGCGCTGCAGCTACTGGACAGTGCCTGATGTCTGAAAATACAACGAACACGACATACTGCCGAGGGATCACAAGGTAAAACTTTGGAGCAGAAGTAGCACTGAATTTAACGCTGAGTGAGCTCACATGATAATTATGGTAAGCTTATTGTTGGTACTGCAGTGTATTAAGTTAAAATCGCACAACTTTCTTTGCACTTGTAATGTTTTGAAAATATAAAAACAGAAAGACTTAACACGTTATAAGGCAAGAATTGAGAATAACTCCCATTTCTTTCGCGTGACAGCCGGAAATGCTTGATAAATGTTAAAATACACTAAGTGTTAGTACAGCGAAAGGGCTTGTTCTGAGATAAACCTATATAAAAAGTACTCTCTTTTAATAAGTCCATGCGAGAAAACGTGACTTCTGATGCAACATACTGAAAGCACTGTAAGGAATCAAGTAAAACAGCTCTCAATTGACAACATAATCAGTATAATATAAGGATTGAGCGAGTGTGACGGCGACTGTGTTGTAACATACTGAAGAAAATCGATCGTCTAAGAATGTAACACACTTAGACCACATTTCCTGATGCTACTAAAGGCATGATTTTAATCCGTTATTGTTCTCTTCCATTTTGTATAATGTTCTATTTAGTGAATGCGATCCACGGTACCATTAGTGGCAGATTTTAATACTAGCTTCACCGTGACCTCGCATAACAAAACAAAGCTTTATTCTACTCCATTTTCCGTTTAGCGGAGCCCAGGGTAGTCAGGTTTAGCCCATTTTTTTTCAACAGTCAACAAATTTAACTCATGGAGACACAGAGTGAATAAGGCGCCTGTAACTGCGATCATCACGGTTTGCGGTTAGCAAACCGTACCTGTGATCCGGGAGAAACTCATTGCATTATTCTGATTGTGTAGGTTTGACAGCCGGAGGAAGAAAGTAAGCAAGCAACTCCATTTAAGCCAGGTTTCGTTGAAGGCAAGCAGCGCCCCAACGCTAACGGGGTGAACGGAATTTCGACAACGGTAATACATTCATGTCCTATATACACCAAACATTCAAGGCACCGTAACTCTTCTGCTTTTCAAGATATCTTGCCGAAAAAATTCATGTAAACAACGCATCAAGTAAAAAACAACGTGTAGATTTTTTGCTAAAAACGTTTCGTGTAATTATCGATTGAAAACTCAAACAGGTCTGGAAGAACGGCTCCAAAATATAGGACATGAATGTATTACTGAAACAACTACGTAAGTAGAAATCCAACATGGCGGCTCCTTAAAGAAGGCTTACCTGAGGCACCCAGAGGGAAAAGCAAAGAAAGGACGGTTAATTTTTGGTCAACTAAACTAGTAGCGGTCATGAACCTGAAACTGCTGTTTGTAGTTGGCCGTTTACTGAAAAATCGATGTAATTAAAATTTTTTAACGGGATAAACTGATATTTTTTTCCACGATTTGATTTCCACGTCCAGTCACTTACTTTAGTAAGTTTAATCTGTTGGGTCGGCTGATTAAAAGATGTACTGAGGTCAGAAATTGACAGTCAAAGCCAATAGTGATATTAATATTTTCTGGGGCAATTTACTGATCGGCAAAACCCTGAAGAAAATCCTGATTACAGTGTTCTAAGATAGTCACCCAAATCGCTTAGGAGAAAATGCCGGCCAGGCATCTCTCACCAAAAGTCTGCGTTTGAAACATTTTCAGAATGGCTGAACCCCAGCAAGAAGCCATGACCTATTCAGCTGATGATGATGAAATGACATCAGATTTATCTGATGTTGAAACGAAGTCAGATTTATCTGATGTTTGTATGCTCTCTGATGAGGTAGGCAATCAACTTATCTTTGTTTTGCTAAGAGCTTCTTTTAATGATGTGAAGAACTTATAAGGCTCTTGTTCTTAGACATATCAAATTTGACTGAATCTCAACTCCCCTTGCTTTGCTATTGAATTCTGTAGCGTTTTTTCCTTTGTGCAAGAATACTAGGATAACACCCAAAATAACAAGGCATCTTTGTTTTCTTAGGGATGTGGCCGCCACACTGATGACTCCGACGATGACGGTGAACTGAGGTAGGACCGTATTGCTTGATTTACTTTCTTTTCTTTTTCCTCTTCAAATCATTTTATGGATTTATTTCAGTGCAATAGCATAGCCTGCGTGCAGACAGCTCCTTTTTGCTTTCTTGCACTTAAGGGCACTTTGTGCTCGAAATGCAACTGAACTTTCCTAATGGGGAAAGAAGTCATGCTCGTGCATTTCTGCTAAGGCGGTGTTACTATAAGGTCGCTAATGTATACGTAAGCCTTATGGCTGCCAATCGAGAAAAACATAACTTTATATCAAACAAAAAAAAGTCCAAACCCATATGACGACGTAATCTCAGAGGTTGTTATTTGTTGCTAGTATCAACGAGGCGTAATTAACTCCCAGAAGAAAATTGCACTCAGCACGGGAAAATACGAAACAATAACATGGCTAACACAAACCAAGCAACGGTTATGGAGAAAATTTTTAAATAGGTCAAATATTTGTTTCTATCAGAAATCCTATAAGAACTGGAATATCTAAGGACAGAAACCTGAAAGGATGTGAAATAATAACAGCAACCTATTATTTAATGCCTTGGGTAGAGCAAACACAGTCCAAACACAGACCGTTGACAATGGCAACAGGCCGCGAAAAGACCAACCACAATCTTAAAATAAACTTGATACCTAATAAGAGATCAGAAGGCCAGTGGTACTACTTTGTTACGATTTTGTGCTCATGGAACGTACATCGTCTTCGTCGGGCCTTAATATGCACAACACAATCCAAAAGTTCACAAAGTAAAGGCGTAACACAGGCAGTCCACTCACAAAGTAAATAGCTTGGCAATATTCATACAACTATTTCCTTATTGAATACAATTCTTCTTTTTTTTTTACCAGGATTGATGAAATAAATACCGAGCAGCAAAGAATAAGGAGTCACATCCGAAATTCAAGATCTGTGGTACGTGTCCTTACACGTTATGTTGTACAACATCACCATCTGTCCTCATCGCGCCATTGGACGCATATTGTCTCCACAGTCGCTCCCCAGCGCGAACGATCTTATGCCTCCTTTTGGATTTCATTCAAATCTTGAGCGAAGCAAACCGCACATGTGACCCGGGAAGAAACCCATTGCAAAATTCTGATTGTGTAGGTTTGACAGCCGGAGAAAGGCAAGCTGGTGTCCAAAATAGCCCTTCTTAGCAATGTCGCTGGGGTGCTTCCTCAGTGCGTGTCCAATCCAAGTCCACTTCCTTTGTACAAGAAGTAAAAACTAATATAGTGCCTGGTGCACTTTATAGTGCGACTACTCGAACCAAGGAAACGCAAACAAATTTTTAAACAAATTATCCAATCACGATCGAGTATCTAAACAACAGAACCTCTACATATGTATATTAAATTTTGCTTTAAATGCATATAATTTTCCCTATAACTGTTTAGAAAACATATCAAGATTAAAAAAAGAATCATCGTGAAACTCGTCTCAGATCTGTTGTTTAGCGTCAAAAGCAGACATTCAAAATTTGTATGAAAGTATATTTGAGTGACCTTGGTTCTAGCAGCTGCAGGTAATATCATTACATACTACTTATTAACCGAGAGTGAGGTCATTACAGGGAAATCTCAGACCGAGGCCTAGATGTATTATACAATACAGTCTAGGCCAAGGTCTGAGATTTCCTTGTAATGACCGAACGAACGAGGTTAATAAGTTATTTATTATATGGCCTTTTAGCCCTGGAGAAAGAAAAACGGAAGGCTTTTTCAATATCCGCTTGTGCGCGCAAGAGGTAATTCGAGTTCATGTTCACTGAACCGAAACACACATGACCGTGCGATCGAAACAAGAAGTGACAGAAAAAAACAGTTTCTTTGAAAAGGAGACAACTTTTGTTGATATTAAAGGAAAAAAAGTTCTTGAAAATTTTCATAATGCCCGGTCATTACAAGAAAATCTTGCCCGCTCAGCAGCCAATCAGAGCGCGCGTACTATTGTAGCTATATAATAAAAATAGTTTTACACAATGTTGAATGATAAAAAATACTTATCATAGCGGGGCTCCCACGCGCACGAAGCGCGCGTGGGACAGAGCCCCATACTCATGGAATATGGTCAACATCTTTTCATTTGGTTGTCACGTGACTGACCGAGCGTACGTACGTGCATACGTACGTACGCGTCTACAGATTGTACGGGTAGGGTAGGGGAGAGTATCAAAATGAAGGGAGGGGTATCGCAGGCGTGTCTTGGCAAATCCACATCTTTTATATTGGACATTCACAATATGGTAAATTGACAGCTGTCAAAACGGGATAGCCGCTGACCAGCATCACATGACCATATTAAGGGCTCATGTGTCAACTCATCGATGTGACGTGATTTATTTGGAAGCTGTCCGCTGACCAGTAATTGATTTACTAGATCGTGAGCTCAAGTCTCGAGTTCTGGTAGACCGCGTATTTTTGGCGGGAAATTATGTTGACGACTGAAAAAGAAATTTTCAGTTCATTGTCTTTTTGAGACAAAATATTATCACTCTACACTGTAGAGTAATAATATTTCACTTTTTGTCACTGGGCTCCTGACACGGTTAAAGTTTTACTTAAGGATAAACGAAACAATTTCTTTAGTATGTCAACAAACAATAGCAGAGAAAATATAGTTTTCAGAACACAGGGTTCAGGTGAAGAGCAACGGGAAAGAGAGCGAAAGAGAGCAAGAATTAACTGGGGAAGAATGAGCAAAGAAGATCGCCAAAGATGGCGCGCTCGGGAAAGAGAAAGCAGACGAAATTATAGCGAAGAACGCCGACAAGCAGAAAGAGTCCGGGTCGAGAAAACAGACAAAATGTTAACGAAGAACGCCGAAAGGCGGAAAGACTCCGTGCTGTGGAAAACAGACAAAATTGTAGCGAAGAATGCCGAGAAGCGGAAAGACTCCGTGCTGTGGAAAACAGACAAAATTGTAGCGAAGAACGCCGAGAAGCGGAAAGACTCCGTGCTGTGGAAAACAGACAAAATTGTAGCGAAGAATGCCGAGATACCCTGCTAAAAGCCATGCAAGAGAGAAACTTCAGCTCGAAGGGTAAAGCAGAGAAGGTTTCTTGCCCATGATTATGAATTATAGGATTGAAGGAAACCCTGAAGTTCAGTAATAGGTTCTTGAGTGCTTAATAATTTTATGATTTCATTTAATATACTCCATGACTTTGTAGGTAGAAAGACCGCACTAATGGCAGACGAAAGTTTAGACACAAATGATAGCGAGTTAACCGACCTCGAAACTAAACTATAGTTAAAAACGTTTGTGAATTCCTTTGCAATATTTAAGAATTCTTTTACAGTTTAAAGTGAAATGAAAGTACTAAACGTGAGCCCCGCTTTTAGGCTTGGCTAAATCTATATATTAACATTAAGTTTATTACAATCAGAAATAAAGAGCAGTCATCACTTAGTCTTCATTACATTAAATTTCCTCAGTCGCGTTGTTCGCAGAAATACTTCATTTATGGACGAGTTATCATTTATCTTAACTTCATTTAGAGACTTATCTACCCTTATAAATTGTTATGTCGTCGTCATCCTCGATGATGGCAAGTTTGCTTTACTCTCCGGCTAAGGGGATTATTATTGAGCAAATAAACCAAAACTCTTGTATGGCAGATTGGAGTAAATCCCATATGAAAGTACCCAAAATACACACGTGATTCTCGTCACTCTATGTAAGATGTCTGAATTTAGTAGACTTGGTGTTAATTCTGGAGAAGAAAAATGGCTGACATGCGGCGTTTCGCTCGCTCCATCGTACTTTTTTTATATTTCTTCTCCTCACCAGAAATCTAACCGGTAAACCTATCAGGAAAGTACGCAAGGATATCTGGATAAATGTCGAGTCATTGGTTGTTGCTGGAGATGCCTCGGTTGCTTTTCGTGCAAATGTGCCTCAAGACACGAAACGTTGTACCTTGGTGGCTAATTTTAACTACAAGTTCTTGGTGGCTCTTAACTTGCTCAAATACGCCTTGGCTGCACATTTGGTGCTGTTATCTAATGATGTAGAAATTCAGCCTGGTCCTACTCCAATTAAATTGTTGGTAAGTTCTAGCGACAGTTCATTCTCAACGATTTCCTCTTCACCACGTTCTTGTCCTTCGCCATGTTCGAGCATTGATGGTAGTGATTATGTTGATTCGACACACCTTCACTTTGATCTTGCATTGCCGTCTTCTGGACTCAAGATTGGTCATTGGAACGTGAATCGTCTGACATCTGCAAAGCTGGACCAGATTAAGCTTTACTTATCCAGGAAGGATGGTAAACCACAAGTTGATATCATGTTTTTGAATGAAACGTTTCTCAAGCCAAATGTTTCTGACTCCTTATTTAATGTCAATGGTTTTGATATCTTCCGAAAGGACAGGCCCCAAAAAGGTGGTGGAGGTGTTATGGGATATGTGAATGCTGAGTTGAAAGTAAAAAGAAGGACTGATTTGGAACGATCTGATTTGGAGATTATTTGGTTGGAGGTATGTCCTTTCAAGTCTAATAGATCGTTACTTATTGCTGGAGTTTATCGCCCACCCTCGTTTTCTAAGGAGGATGACATAAACCTAGAAAAAAACATCGAATCTGCTTATTTACTAAACAAGGAAACCATCGTTTTGGGTGATTTTAATATTGACAGCAACAAGAAAAGTACATTCAACAAACATCGGCTTACTGTGGGACTAAGAAGCATGCATTTTCATCAGTTGGTTGATTTTGTCACCCGACCAATTAGTGGAACTATTCTTGATCATGTTTACACAAACCACTCCCATCATATTGTGAATGTCTGTTTTCGTGACATTGGATTGGCTGATCATTTGCCTGTATTTGTGACCAGGAAATATCATCGTTCAAAAGAAGCTATTGCGAGGAAAAGAATTACATACCGTAACATGAAACGGTTTATTGAAAATGACTTTCTATCAACTCTTAATGACGTCCCCTGGGATACACCTTTTGTTTTTGACGATATCGACGACGTTGTTGCTGCATGGGAACTCCTGTACAATGAAGCTGTAGATAGACATGCTCCTTGGCGTTTTAAACGTGTTGCTCGCAGATGTCAGCCGTCATGGATGACAAATGAAATTCTTGAACTTTTGATACAAAGAGACAATCTGTTAAATATTGCTAAGCGAACGGGGAACGATAATTCATGGTTAGATTACAAGGCTGCAAGAAATAAAGCTGTTAACAAACTTAAATATGCTAAACGAAAGTTTTACAAGACTGCATTTGAAAAAGATAAAGGCAACACCAAGGGGATTTGGAGAACAATAAAACGCCTAGAGGGAACTGGAAAAAGACAAGAATCAATCATGCGTCTTAAAACAGATAATGGTTTTATTGAGGATAAACAAGAAATTGCAGAATTTCTAAATGAACATTTTAGAACCGTTGCAGATCGTTTGAGATCACTACTTCCTGATGTTTGCTACGATCTCTCGAAACTAAGAACCTTTGTTGCTTCAAGAATAGACAAAGATGTGAAGTTTACGATTCCACCCATGACAACAAAACATGTCTTAGGTATCCTAAAAGATATTCAAGCTAATAAATCTACTGGCATCGATAACATTGGCGCTAAAATACTAAAGATAGCCGCTCCAGCTTTAGCTCCTTCTATCACAAAAATTATAAATTTGTCCCTGTCATCTGGTATTTTCCCAAGCAGATGAAAGATAGCCAAAGTCACTCCAATCTTTAAAGATGGTGAACGTGACGATGTAAAAAATTTTCGTCCAATTTCTGTGTTACCTGTTATGTCCAAAATTATTGAGAAGCACGTACATAAACACGTCTACACATACATGAGTCGGAATAGCTTGTTGTATAGTAAACAATCTGGTTTTCGATGTCATCACAGCACTGAAACAGCACTTATAAAGATCATTGATCAGTTGCTGTTTGAACTGGATAACAATCGTGTAACTGGCATGGTAACGGTAGACTATCAAAAAGCTTTTGACATGCTTGATCATTCTCTGCTTTTATTAAAGCTGAAGATCTATGGCTTTGATGAAAATGCTATTGCTTGGACAAAGTCATATTTGCATCAAAGGAAACAGTGTGTTCAGTTGTCTGGAGCACGATCAACTATGAGAGAAATCTGCCATGGGATTCCACAAGGGTCCATATTGGGGCCTCTATTTTTTTATAATCTTCATAAATGACCTTCCCTTACACATTGGCAATGCTGAGCTGGATTTGTATGCAGACGATACCACTATATCGAAGTCAGCTGATTATAAAGAACTACATCAGCTAATAAAATCCTTGGAGGAATCTGTTGTCAATGTTCAAGATTGGGCTGCTGGTAATAAGATGCCACTGAATGAAAAAAAGACAAAGTTTCTACTAATTACTGGGAAACGTCTGGCTTCTATGATTGGTGAACTGAGTCCACCAGTACCGCAAGACATTAAGCGAGTTTCAAGTACAAAGTTACTTGGTTTAGTTGTCGATGATAAACTTAGTTTTAATGAACATATTGATTACATTTGTGGAAAGCTTGCGAAACGTATTGGAATACTAAAGAGGATCAGAAACTGTTTGTCAGTTAATCAAAGGCAATTATACTATAACGCTATTATTAAGCCTGTTCTGATGTATGGATCTATTACATGGTCTATTTGTAGTAAAGCAAATCAAACTAGGGTATTACAACTGCAAAAAAGGGCTGCAAGGGTGATTTTAGATTCCTCAAGACTATCACCGTCAGTTGAACTTTTTAATAAGTTGGGATGGCTTCCTTTCTATGAAGAAATTAAAGTGAATAAATGTAGTTTGACTTATAAACGTGTAAATGGTGAAGTTCCATCATATATTTTTGAAGCGTTAAAATTGAATAGCCAAATGCATGCTAGAAATACCAGACATGCAAATTTAAACTTGATTTGTCCTAAGGTTAACAGGAAAACTGAGGGTGGCAAAATGTTCTCTGTTACAGTGGCTCAACTTTGGAATAGTTTATCATTAAATTTAAGAAGGCAGGCATCGGCTAGCTTGTTTAGAAAGAAATTTTGTTGTTATTAGATGAAAAAAAATTTTTAATACATTTTTGTCCGTGATTTGCAATGCATTAGCTTTTATATACTTTTTAGGTCTGTATTATTACGTATTTAGTCGATTTTTAGGTGTTTATAAATTTTAATCTGTATTTCGTGAGGGCTACAAGTTTATTAGTACTTTTGTACTATTATGTACTACCCTCGTTAAATAAAGCCGTTACTTACTTACTTACTTACTTACTAAGATATTGTGGGATAATAATTGTTTAATGTCATCTTCATGCCCACCGTGTTACACAAAATGTTTGTTAAACAGCCCTATCAACAGTTAATTCAAATAATGTTTAAACCTGGATAAGTACTGATCTTTATTTCGTACCGAGCTCTCTTAACTAAATATCCCTTAAGTCTAGTGTGGCCTTACTAGCTTGTTTCCTAGAAAACAAATACTTTTAGATTTATCTGATGAAAAGGTAATGATATATGAGTAAATATTCATCCCCAGCCTTTTGAAAAGGTATTATATTAAAATAGCGGACTTGCAAACTACAATCTTCCACGATTGAGGAAAATTTACTCCATCAACATAAATCGCAGGAGGACGATGAGTCCAGCAACAATGGGAAGACAGATCGTACAGAGGACGGCGAGAGCCACCAGAAGTAAGTGTTCTATAACAGAAGTAAGAGTTCTATGACAGAAATGTTCTATGACAGAAGTAAGTGTTCTATAACAGAAGAAAGTGTTCTATAATAGAAGTAAGTGTTCTATAACAGAAGTAAGTGTTCTATAACAGAAGTGTTCTATAACAGAAGTAAGTGTTCTATGACAGAAAAAAGTGTACTATAACAGAAGTAAGTGTTCTATCACAGAAGTAGGTGTTCTATAAGAGACGTAGGTGTTCTATTACAGAAGTCAGTGTTCTATGACAGGAGAACTATGAAAGGCAGGCTTTTAGGAAGAAAGTAAGCAAGCAACTCCATTTAAGCCAGGTTTCGTAGAAGGCAAGCAGCGCCCCAACGCTAACGGGCTGAACTGGATGTCGACAACTACGTAAGTAGACATCCAAAATGGCCGCGTCTTAAAGAAGGCTTACCTGAGGTACACAGAGGGAAAAGCAAGGAAAGGACGGTTCATTTTTGGTCAGCTAAACTAGTAGCGGTCATAAACCTGAAACTGCCGTTTATAGTTCGCCGTTTACTGAAAAATCGATGTAATTAGAATTTTTTGACAGGATAAACTGACATTTTTTCCATGATTTGATTTCCACGTCCAGTCACTTACTTTAGTAAGTTTAATCTGTTGGGTCGGCTGATTAAAAGATGTACTGAGGTCAGAAATTGACAGTCAAAGCCAATAGTGATATTAATATTTTCTGGGGCAATTTACTGATCGGCAAAACCCTGAAGAAAATCCTGATTACAGTGTTCTAAGATAGTCACCCAAATCGCTTAGGAGAAAATGCCGGCCAGGCATCTCTCACCAAAAGTCTGCGTTTGAAACATTTTCAGAATGGCTGAACCCCAGCAAGAAGCCATGACCTATTCAGCTGATGATGATGAAATGACATCAGATTTATCTGATGTTGAAACGAAGTCATATTTATCTGATGTTTGTATGCTATCGGATGAGGTAGGCAATCAACTTATCTCTCTGTTTTGCTAAGAGCTTTTCTTAATCATTGGAAGAACTTATAATTAAATTTGACTGAATCTCAACTCCCCTTGCTTTGCTATTTAATTGTAATACGTTTTTTCCTTTGTGCAAGAATACTAGGATAACACCCAAAATAACAAGGCATCTTTGTTTTCTTAGGGATGTGGGCGCCACACCGATGACTCGCAAGACGGTGAACTGAGGTAGGATCGTATTGCTTGATTCACTTTGTTTTCTTCCGCTTTTTCCTCTTCAAATCATTCAATGAATTCATTTCAGTGCAATAGCATAGCCTGCGGGAGACAGCTCCTTTTTAACTCGTGGATACGCGAAGCGTATTTGCGAGCTTTTGTGGGGACTCCGATATGCAAATTGTCACTCACTCACTCACTCACTCACTCACTCACTCACTCCAGTGTAGACAGACTTCGTAATTAGTCGGATAGAACTCGGGGGCACCGATATGAAGACGACAATTGTCGTCACCGAAGTCACCGAAGTCTGTTGATGAAAGTTCACGCTGAAAGTGTATCGTACCGTTGCCAGAGTTTGTAATGATTTTGTAGCTTAAGAGGACGATTAGCGAGGCCCTGTTAGGGGTAAATTTCGACAAGCGACATGGCCTTGAAACGGCGACATAAAGGACCTGAAATGGCGACGAACGACGAGCCGCTCACGGGAAATTACGACAGCGACCTTCGATCTTCCGAAATTGCGACGTGAAAAGGTTTGAAACTCAGACGCGCGACATAAAGAACCTCACTAACAGGGCATCATTAGCGGTCTTACTAAAATCAAAAGGAGTTTAAATGTTTCCAGTTAGGACAATGACCAACTTGGAGACTGAATTTCATGAGCCTTTTACTCGGCCAGGCGCTAAATGTGAACAGATGACTATTCGCTTTTCCGACATCGACCGCCATCGACCGCCCCCAAGATTACAAGCAGTATATGAATTTCAGTTGGCTCGAAAGTGATCTGAAGATGAGAAAATCTCTTGCTAATGTAGTAAGCTTTGATGAGAACTCATAGAGCGAAATTAGCACTTGAATGAGAACTTATATGAGCGAAATGAGTACTCGTTATTGAACGAAACTACTACTGAAAACAGAATAAATTGACGAATCCATGATGTGAAACCGAAGAACGTCTGTGGCCAACCTGGATAAGAAACATCGCAAGGAGGACTTTTCTACTGACTTAAGTGTTAGTACTAACAGGAATGGAGTTGGAGAAGTATTGGGACGGTCAAGAAGTATATCAACGCTTACCATTAAATATGGAGGCGCATGCCGTGACGGAGAACCATGAAGATTACAATGTAAGAAAGTCATTAAAGGGTTCGAAAAGAGTAGGTCATGTAGAAAATGTATTAAGCGTTATATTATATACAATACACCACAAGCCGTTACAATGAAAATTTTTCTGTCTATTGATTTCCGAATTTACCTTGAAGTGAACTAGATTGTGTTGAAGTAGACATGTTGGAAAAGTAGGCTTACCTGTTTACTGTTGTGTGACTCATCATATTTACATTGTAGAAACAAGAAGTTATAAGGATAAAAACAAAGATGTATTGCTGTATTAATGATGGCAAGTGTGATTTATTTTAAGTGCAACCCTGAATATATATACCACTGATAACCTAAAATGAGATGGTAATGTAAATAAACTAATTCAACTTGATAAAGGATTGAGAGTCTTAAGGATTTTAAGATCATCACTAACATACTTTGCAAAAATGCAAGAAAGACTTGTTTGGTATGATTCGTCAGCTGGGCTATCCTACATGGTTTTGTTCATTATCAGCTGCAGAATCGAGGTGGATATTTCTGTTGAATACATTGAATAGACTTGTAGACAACAAAAACTATAATGATGATAAAATTGACAATGTCACGGCAACAAAATTCAGACCTTATTCAGAAGGACCCTGTTACATGTCTTAGAAACTTTGAACTCACAGACAGTGAGCAGCAGGATACCAGAACTACATTTGGTTTCAGTGCCATTTAATCCTGTACGCTTATGTTAAGTTATCAAATTTTTTTACAACTGTATGCTTGCCACCTGCCTTATAACTGATGCCTAGTGTAGTCAAATGATTGGCGTCATGTACTCACTGTATGTTTATTTCAAAAAGCTACTCAGCTCCCTGGTCACTTTTATGTTGTGATTATAGATTATTAAAATTATCTTCAAGTTCATTCAATCACAACTCTGAAAAAACACCTCGTTAATTTTTAAATTATTTCTTTTTTCTCTGTTTTGTAAACATATCCACGAGTTCACCATAGTCCTACTTTGATTGGTTTCTTGCACGCAAGGGCACTTTGTACTCGAAATGCAACAACCTCCCTAAATGAGGAAGGAAGTCATGCTCGTGCATTTCTGCTAAGGCGGTGTTACTATAAGGTCACTAATCTAAGCATTATGGATTCCAATCGAGAAAAACATAATTTTATATCAAACAAAAAAAAGTCCAAACCCATATGACGACGTAATCTCAGAGGTTGTTATTTGTTTCTAGTATCAACGAGGCGTGATTAACGTTTTCCCAGAAGAAAATTGCACTCAGCATGCGAGCGAAAACTCGAAACAATAACATGGCTAACACAAACCAAGCAACGGTTATGGAGAAACTTTTTCAATAGGTCAAAATATTTGTTTCTATCAGAAATCCTATCAGAACTGGAATATCTAAGGACAGAAACCTGAAAGGATGTGAAATAATAACAGCAACCTATTATTTAATGCCTTGGGTAGAGCAAACACAGTCCAAACACAGACCGTTGACAATGGCAACAGGCCGCGAAAAGACCAACCACAATCTTAAAATAAACTTGATACCTAATAAGAGATCAGAAGGCCAGTGGTACTACTTTGTTTCGATTTTGTGCTCATGGAACGTACATCGTCTTCGTCGGGCCTTAATATGCACAACACAATCCAAAAGTTCACAAAGTAAAGGCGTAACACAGGCAGTCCACTCACAAAGTAAATAGCTTGGCAATATTCACAAAACTATATGCTTATTGAATACAATTCCTCTTCTTTTTTTACCAGGATTGATGAAATAAATACCGAGCAGCAAAGAATAAGGAGTCACATCCGAAATTCAAGATCTGTGGTATGTGTCCTTACACGTTATGTTTGAAAACATCACCATCTGTCCTCATCGCGCCACTGGATGCATATTGTCTCCACAGTCTCTCTCCAGCGCGAATGATCTTATGCCTCCTTTCGGATTTCACTCAAATCTTGAGCGAAGCAAACCGCACATGTGACCCGGGAAGAAACCCATTGCAAAATTCTGATTGTGTAGGTTTGACAGCCGGAGAAAGACAGGCTGGTGTCCAAAATAGTCCTTCTTTAGCAATGCCGCTGGGGTGCTTCCTCAGTGCGTGTTCAATCCAAGTCCACTTCCTTTGTACAAGAAGTAAAAACTAATATAGTGCCTGGTTCACTTTATAGTGCGACTACTCGAACCAAGGAAACGCAAACAAATTTTGAAACATATTATCCAATCAAGATCGAGTATCTAAACAACAGAACCTCTACATATGTATTATATTTCGCTTTAAAAGCATATAATTTGCCCTATAACTGTACAAAACATATCAAGATTAAAAAAAGAATCATCGTGAAACTCGTCTCAAATCTGTTGTTTAGCGTCAAAAGCAGACATTCAAAATTTGTATGAAAGTATATTTGAGTGGCCTTGGTTCAAGCAGCTGCACGGTAACTGATGTCATTACATACTACTTATTAACTGAGAGTGAGGTCATTACAGGGAAATCTAGGACCGAGGCCTAGATGTATTATACAATACAGTCTAGGCCAAGGTCTGAGATTTCCTTGTAATGACCGAACGGACGAGGTTAATAAGTTATTTATCATATGGGCTTTTTAGCCCTGGAAAAAGAAAAACGGAAGGGTTTTTCAATATCCGCTTGCGCGCGCAAGAGGTAATTCGAGGTCATGTTCACGGAACCGAAACACATCTGACCGTGCGATCGAAACAAGAAGTGACAGAAAAAACAGTTTCTTTGAAAATGAGACAACTTTTGTTGATATTAAAGGAAAATAAATTCTTGAAAATTTTCATAATGCCCGGTCATTACAAGAAAATCTTGCCTGCTAAGTAGCCAATCAGAGCGCGCGTACTATTGTAGCTATATAATAAAAATAGTTTTACACAATGTTGAATGGTAAAAAATACTTATCATATTATTAAGTTTATTACAATCAGAAATTAAGAGCAATCATCACTTAGTCTTCATTACATTAAAATTCTTCAGTCGCGTTGTTCGCAGAAATACTTCATTTATGGACGAGTTATCATTTATCTTAACTTCATTTAGAGACTTATCTACTTTAATAAATTGTTATGTCGTGGTCATCCTCGATGATGGCAAGTTTGCATTACTTTCCGGCTAAAGGGATTATTATTGAGCAAATAAACAAAAACTCTTGTATGGCAGATTAGAGTAAATTCCATATGGAAGTACCCAAAATACACACGTGATTCTCGTCACTACGTATAGGATGTCTAAACTTAGAACTTAGAACTTAGAATGAAATACGCCCAACTAGATTTCTCTAATACTGGGCGGGACGGTTTGCGGTTAAAGCCTACGTAAGTGCCGTGGCACTTTTAGTGATCTTATAGCTGGCATGGCTGATTGCTTGAAGCTATTTCAGGACAAAGACGTTGCTACATCTGAAGGAAGTAAGTTCCACACTCTAATTGTTCTTGGGAAGAAGGAATAGCTATGAGCTAATACGGATGACTGTAGTTGTTGATACGATAAGCAATGACTCCTAGTAAATGAGGTAGTAGAGCGTGTAACCTGGTCAGGAAATTTACAATTAACAAGACCATTGTGAAACTTGTAAAAAAGGACTAGCTGATTAAACAAAGGCCTTTGCTCAAGAGTATCCCATCCAAGTGCACTAATTAAGCCAGAAGTACTTGTTGTTATAAGTTTATAGTTATTGCATACAAAGCGGGCTGCGCTTTTTTGGACTTGCTCAAGGCGATTTATATCTGTGTCGGTGTAAGGGTTCCACGAGGAGGATGCATATTCAAGCGTTGGTCTCACCAGCATCATGTAAGCACTCTGCTTAACTTGTCTGCTACATGGCTTCAATGTTCTTCTTATAAGTCCCAGAGTCTTGTTGGCTTTGGCAGCAACTTTAGAGCAGTGCGCACCCCAGCGAAGGGTTTCAGAACACCTTACACCTAGGTAGTCACATTGGGAGACCTTCTCAAGGGCTTCTGAATTTGCAGAGTATGTGAATTCGTGTGGCTTTCGCTTGTTCGTAGTGCGGAGTAGGTGGCATTTAGACACATTAAAGTCCATCTGCCAATCAGATGCCCATTTGGTTAGATTGTGTAAGTCCTCCTGGAGTATCTCCTGATCGTGTTGAGATTTGATGGCCCGATAAAGCACAGTATCATCAGCAAAGAGCCGCAATTCAGATTTTGGCACCTCAGTAATGTCGTTTATATAGAGTAAGAATAAGGTCGGACCAAGTACAGAGCCTTGCGGCACACCAGAGGTGACAGAAATAGGATTGGAGTGAGTGCCATTAATAGACACAAATTGGGTGCGGTATTGAAGGAAACTGGATATCCACTTGAGGGTCTTACCGTTGATTCCGTACTGACTGAGCTTATGTAATAGCTTAGTGTGACTGACCTTGTCAAAGGCCTTACTAAAATCCAGTAGAAGAGCATCAACTTGGCCTTGCTGGTTCAAGATGTTAGCCCAGTCGTGACATGTTAGCACCAACTGCGTTTCACAGGACATGCCTGCACGAAAACCATGTTGTAAAGGAGATAGAATACCATTGGCAGACAAGTGCACGTTGAGATGACTGAGCACAATATGTTCCATAAGTTTACAGGCCAGGCATGTAAGGGATATTGGTCGGTAATTTGCTGGATTATCCTTGTTCGATTTTTTGTGAACTGGTACAACCATGGCTTTAGACCAGTCACACGGAAGGGTACCCAAGTTGAAACTCTGTTGAAAAATAAATGACAGCATACCAGATATCTCTGCTGACAGGACTTGTAGACAGCGTGGCGAAATGCCATCGGGGCCAGACGACTTTGATACACTTAGATTAGCTAAAAGCTTCTGAACGCCAGATTCATCAAACAAAATGTCTCCAATGTTCAAAAGGTTAGCACAATAGGTAGAAGTGGATGTGGATGTAGGAAGTGATCCATTGTCTCTAGTAAATACACTCTCAAAGTGTTTGTTTAGGAGATCGGCCTTGTCCTTGTCAGAGATGAAAATTGAATCCCCTTGGCGCAATATTGGTATACCCATGTTTTCTGTCCTTGAATATTTGATATAGCTCCAGAATCTTTTTGGATTATCTTTCAAGCTTCCCCCAATTTCCTGGTTGAGATATCTGTTATGGGATGTCTTAAGTAGTTTCACCACTTTGTTTCTCTGATGACGGTATGCTGACCATGCAGGGGAGGTTTTATCACTGCTACGTCTAGCTTTCTTGTGAAGATGATCACGCCTGCGCATTTGGTGTTTTATGGCTCTTGAAATCCAAGGAAAAGAGCTCTTTGCTTTTGTCATTTTTGAAGGAATATGCTTGTCGACCGCCTCGGTCAAGGTATCTTTAAAAAAGGCCCAGTTCTCTTCGAGACTTCTATCCAGGCAGTGGGCAAAGAACTCAGTTACAGTGTTGGATACGTCTTGGCGAAGTGTTTCCAGATCTGCCTTGTCGTACAAATACACTTTGTGAGGTGGGCGAGAGGACCGTTTAGGCTTGACTCTGATGTTAAACAAGACAACATCATGGTCACTCATGCCTGGTTTAATCTGGATGTCAGAGACAAGGGAGGGAACAGAGGACAGGACCAAATCCAGAGTCTTGAGGGATGCTGAGCGGGTGGGAGCAGTAACATACTGCGTTAAGGCGTAGTTACCAATGAAGTCTAGGAGTCTATGCATAAGAGGAGCTGTGGAATGGCTAGTGACCATTGGAGGATCACACGTCCAGTCAATGTCCCCACAATTGAAATCTCCACTGATCACAATGTTCGGGTGGGATTTTTTGTTAATAGACTTGGTGTTAAGATAATGTGGGATAATAATTGTTTAATGTCATCTTCAAGCTCACTGTGTTACACAAAATGTTTGTTAAACAGTCCTATTAACAGTTAATTCAAATAACCTGATAAGTACTGGTTTTTTTTTTCGAACCGCCGGGCGAGCCATCTTAACTAATTATCCCCATCCCCTAAGTCTAGCCTGGCCTTACTAGCTTGTTTCCTAGAAAACAAATGCTTTTAGATTTATCTGATGAAAAGGTAACGATATATGAATAAATATTCATCCCCAGCCTTTTGAAAATGTATGATATTAAAATAGCGGACTTGCAAACTAAAAACTTCAACAATTGAGAACAATTAACTCATTCCACATAAATCGCAGGAGGGCGATGAGTCCAGCAACAATGGGAGAACAGAACGTAATGAGGACGGCGAGAACCAACAGAAGTAAGTGTTTTATAACAGAAGTAAGTGTTTTATAACGGAAGTCAGTGTTCTATAATAGAAGTGTAACTTTTAATAATATCTATGTATTGGTTCAACGAGTGTACACATGAATTTCTACTCACAGAGAGCCAGTGGAGAACGATGATGAAAGTGAGGGACAGCAGGCAGTTGCCATGGAATTATCACCACGACCAGAGTTTGAGAACTTTTTGCTCGAACAATTCGTGTTGCCTCGTCAAGAGGTGAGGTTTGAGACAAGCAGCAAACAATGAACTAGAGGCCACTAAAGCGGGAACTCGGTTGAGCCTGACGTGCAACGTATTGCATGATTTGACTTGAGAATTAATCGAAAAGAAAAGAAGAAGAAGAAAAAAAACACAACAAAACAAAACAAAGCAAAGGAAAACAACAAATACAGAACAGACACAAGGAGCTGATCTAGAAATAATTTCCTCCCTCAAAAAATAACACCGTAGAAAGAAAACAGACAAAATTGCAACACAGACACACAGAAACGCTGTAAAAGGGTCAACTTAGAATAGTTACAAAGATTGCCACTGGTTCGGTCAGTCACGGGTGCGATCGCTTACGCTACATAAGAATTCCTCGGTCGGGTTTTCGCACGATCCTTCGCTCATTGACGAGATAACACAAAAGGAGATCGGTAAGGCTTCGGGTAGGTTCATGACAACAATTTTTTAAATATGCAAGGAACGCCTAAAACAGGGGTTTCACACGTGTATAAGCCAGCGTATGGTGGGGGTAGCACAGGTAGCCCACTCAAAAGCAAAAGGCTGGAACTGCAATCCTATTACATGCTGTCATATCAAGGGAACTCCGAAGCAATATGAGAGTGGGAATATTCTGCATGTCACGTCCTATTTTCTTTGTTTATGACTTCTGTTGATACAGCCTTTGCATTTTGCGGCGCAGAAAAAAAAGGGAGAAAACTCGGTTTATTTACATACTGCTGCCAAACGTACTCTGTCAGAAAATGCACCCAGTAGAATGAGAAGATCTGCATGATGCAGGAAAAGAAAAACATATTTCCCCCATATTTATGCCGGAGCATACTTAGTAGCTTCTAACGGCTTCGGCAGTTGTGATCAAAGTTATTATGGATAATTATTTAAGTGAAACCTGAATTAAAATACTGTCGAGCGGCACTTCGGTCCATAGCAAGTTAGGATGAACACTTCAATAAACAAAATCTAAAGAACTCGAATTGAATGTCCCGTTCTGTCTTCAGATCCCAACAGGAATGACAATGAGGGGTCACGTGCTTCACCTTCAAGAACACGACACTCACTAGTACGTAGAGTAATAGAAAGTAACTGGTAAACAGAGCAAACAGTTGTGGGTAACCCGCCACAGGGTACATGTACGATAGACTAGAACTGAAATACAAGTAGTATGAAAATAACGAAATTTGCAACTTAGTTTGTTCTATCTTTCTTAAGAGTACGAGAGACTAACTGAAGCAAAAGTAAACTTTCTTTGGTCCATCTTTCTGAAGGATACGACAGACTACAAATGAAATAAAATTAGGCAGCGCAGAGTGATCCAAAGTTAACCTAGTTACTTTCCTTCCTTCATTGCTTTCTACAATGATAATTTATTTACAACATGGTGCATTTTATCTCAAACGGTTTCGTTGTTTTTATCACTACATTTCCTTATTATTTTCCTGCTTCTTCAGGGGGGCCTACTCAATCCTCTCGCAGCAGCGTCTCAGTTTTCATGTCTTTTTCATTTTTACATTCTTCCAAAGTGGCACACACAACAACACAACCTTCAGTTACTGCATATAAAGTAAGTAGACCATTCCTCTTCTTTACAGTGAAACCCTAAATCAGAGGTTCAACAGCCATTAGCGATGTCCTCAATACCAGCAGGTTAGTACAACTCTCATTGTACTCAGTTAAGCACAACCACTACACACTGGATTTGTTACAGAGAAAAGAGTACACAGAAAGCTTACAGGCTGAAACCTGATTGACAGTGAAGCATTTCCAGTGCAAAATTCGAAAGCAAGGCTGCAAGAAGAAATTCTACTTGCTTCCAATGTATTTTAAGAAAGAACACTACAACATATGCCCGGTAATTATAGCTTCTGTTGTCAGACCTGTTTAAAAACGTATTTTGTCGTAACAGATAAAGCCTTCACGATGTAATAAATTAAACAGGTCTGACTCCTTCACTGGTGGCCCACAGGGATTCATTCACAGGGGATTCATTCCTGCTCTTTAGTACTAACGTACTCTTACCGCTAAATTTGAAAGATTTATGCAGTTCAAACAATTTTATTATATTTGTTTTTCTTCTCACGTTAATCGTGTGGGGTTGACAGATTTTTACACTGTGCCTAATAAAATATCTATCTCTTAACAGGAAAACCATCAACTGGGGATCAAAAACAATCCAGGCTATTTTTGGATGTGCATCATTTTTCACCATATTGTTTTAGTTACCACTGTTAATTATTTTTTAACTTCATTCTAAGAGTTTTAGAGAGTTGCTTTCAGGTCCATTTCTCGAAAGCCCAGTAACTTATCAGGCCCTGAAGGCTTCTTTGTGATCGTAATATTTACAAGGAGAATAAGTTTTGTTGGTTTTCAAGTTAATGTCAGGCCATTCTAGTTAACCTGTACATTGGGCTGGTTTGTACGTCAAAAATAACTCAAACAATTGATAGCCTGCGACCAAAGAATGGCGCTCCAAGTCGGTAAAGACTTGGTGACTTTCTAGAGATGGCCCCCCGATATATTGCCATAAAGTTGCCATCCTCGATGATGATTATTTTTGTGACGTACCTTATTGAACAAGGGTGAAGTTTTAAAACGCAAAACAAGGAACTAAGCCAATATTCAGCCATCTTGACCGAACAGGCTTGGTTCATACAGGATTTATCATATGTCCAATTTGTCTTGTTTTGTTTCGCGGGCAAAGCGGGCAGGATGGGCTCACCTTATCTGCCTGGGTAGCTTATAATGACAAGGAAATAATGATAACGAATTTGTATAGCGCTCTTTTTCATATGGACATGTTCAAAGGTGCTTTGAACATCATATCTCCTATTAATTAATTCATTACAATCAAACTTTATCAAAGGTCGACCACACCACCGGGGTCTACGTTCCCTACTCTTTTCGAACAGTGTTGTGGGATCTTTAACATCCCATAAGAACAGTGCTGTGAGACGGGGCCTGCGGTTTTTCGTCCTTATCTGAGAAGACTAGAATTTCTAACCATTTGCAGATGTCATAACAAAGGCAGCACATTCTCATCAGTTATTTTAAGACCTTGCTTGATGGTACGGCCGCGGTTTGAACTACAGGCCGGCGCTCTACCAACTGAGCTAACTGGGCGGCGGTTAGAACTAAGGACTAAGGATTGACCTCATCTTGCCCGCTCGCGGAACCAGGCCTATAATATTGATTAGGTTATCAGTCCGGGAAATAGCCAAAACTGTCTATATTAAATCGTGAGATATGATTGGTCGAGCCAAAACCAAAACAAACCATTTTGGCCGTGAAGGACTAAAAACGATCGAGGGCACTTAATTTTTTTGGATGGAAGAATGGGCCATATTGCAATGCGGTATTTAGGCAATAAAACAAGAAAAGATTGACTTAACAGTAGAACGAATTTATGTTTTGCTTTCTGTTACAGTATTTTGAAATTAAGATCATTCTTTTGACAGTTCAATTGGCATTTCATCCATTTTTACACTCGTGTATGGTTGCTTGAAGTCGCTCGAGTACGAATGCTATGTGCTGCCGAGGCCCTGTAGTTTTTAAACAAAACAAAAATTAGAGATGCTATGGATATAAGACCCTCCAACAGCCTTTGTGAAACTTCTGCTGTGTGGTGGGACGGGCAGTTACGCTCGGTTCCCCACCGACGGTCCTTAAATAGAGGAAAGCCAGTCAATAAAACTTGCCGTAGAAGGCATTACGTGCATTTCTGTTAGAATTGATACTTGGGAGCTACAATTATAGCTACAATCCTGGCCAAAAATCCGCGGGACAGGACACAAAATAGCATTGTCAGTGAACATTTTATTCTGCATATCTTAAACCAGTCTCCTAAATTTTTATTAAGCTGTCTTTGCAATTTTAATAACCCCCCCCCTCCCCCCAAACAATGTTGAGTGCAACTGGAATCATTCGGACTGTACATAAACACAGCATCGTATCAACATTGCATGGGGGAGGGGGGCGTGCGAACAGTTCGTGATCAAATTTGCAAATCGTCCCAGTATTTTTGGCCAGGATTGTCTGAATATGTGATTAACCATAAAAAGCAATTTAGGTCTTTAGAACTAAGGAAAACCTCTTTGATATCGTTATAAATTGATGTAGGAAGTACAGTTGGGCGTGTCTAGGGTTATAGATATTTGTTTTTGGTTGTCGCGCGCTAAAAGCGGGATTCTTAAGGACATTCTTTTTTTTAACTGTGACATGCGTATTGAACATGAGTTGGGATTTCTTCGCAACGTCCATTCGCAGTCATATCAACTTAGCGTTTGGACAAGCTGGGCCAAAAGTGAATGGCAGAAGATTGTTTGTATGGATAACGATCCCTCACAGCGAAGCAAGGTAGCCTCAAACGCTCTTAAGGATGTAGAAGCGGAACTTTTAGAGATCCCCCCACGCTCACCTGATGTGGACTGCATAGAGAATGTGTTTCACCTCTTGAAACGGTATTTAGAAGAAGAAGCAATAGCTCTCAATATTACAAGAGAATCTTTTGTAGAATTTAAACAACGAGTGTTAAGAGCTTTTGATAACATTGCAGTAGAAGTCATAGATAATATCATTTCAAGTATGAAGAACAGAATAAAAGCAATCCTGGCATCTAAGGGCAATAGAACCAAGTATTAGTTAACAAAACTATATAAAGCAACACCTTTTCTTTCATTTTTCTACGTTCAAACGTTTAAGTTATTTCAACAGAGATGTGAAATTACTCTATCTGTCTATACAAATCTGCTTATTTAATTTACTTTTAGTAGTTACCGAATAACAACAAAAAGGTATAGATCTGTTAGTTATGTCTCTAGTACGTACGTGACACTGACGTTCGTCAGTTAAAACATGTCATGGAGACAACATAACCCAAAGAAATACGGTAAGAATTATCTACTTCTCACTAGCTTTGAAATAAGGCAAACTAACGATCATACTTAATACAAAGTACGCTACGCTTTCCAAATAACAATAACCCAATACAGGCTTTATCACATGTTGCGTGACAATGGCTTTACATTTCTCACTGAACATTACTCGCTGATCTAAACAATCCTGTCGAAACTACAATAAGTTGCTTTGAAATAAACGCTTTTGAGAAGAAAATGCTTTGTTGTTATCTATCAATTCCACCCCTATTTAACACCGAAAAAGGGGGTTTCCCTAGCTAGTCAACATTTCTCACCCATATTACAATAAAAACTATCTAACCAATTTGAAC
Organism: Ricordea florida; assembly: GCA_949710005.1. Lineage (NCBI taxonomy): Eukaryota > Metazoa > Cnidaria > Anthozoa > Corallimorpharia > Ricordeidae > Ricordea > Ricordea florida. The sequence goes on from OX453275.1 coordinate 14,002,272, forward strand.
ATATTTTTAGGTAAGGGGTGAGAAATGTTCAAAAGTGTATTTAGTGCGTGCATTGGGCTCACTCTAGCATTTTAGAGGGAAAAAACGATTGTATTGAAAGCATTTGGACGATCTAAAGGCTAACAACCTGCAAAAGAACATTATAAACTGGGTTTTGTGGGTTGAGAAATGTCGCTGAGAAACAATGACTGATACAATGACCACAGGGCACTAACTGTTGCTGCTTCTCTACTGGTATTTGACGCCAAAAATGGAAAAAGCGCCACCTCACGTTCATCATTTCTGTGTTTGTTTGGTCAATGCACGCTCCTTTGACTAAGACGATGGGAGCGTTTGAGGTTGCGAAAAAGGGGGTGTCCCTGTTTAATTCCACATCATGACTACTAATATCTTTCGGAGCAGGCAAATGAACTGTATCGCCCTCAAGAGCAAGTAAGAGATCTGCCCACGATATTATCTTGGGATGTCATCTAAAATCATTGAGATAAATAATCTCAGCATCCTCTGCCCCTATCCATGCAAAAGCCCTGTGGCAGGGTTGCAGAAAGCCTTATAAATAACCTTTAACGGAGACAAGATAAACGACTTTCCACAATTTGTAGGGCCATGAATGAAAACATTTTGATATTTTCCTCTACCCTTAGCTAAGGCGGTGTGTATTGCACTACAAAATTCTACTTTCCTTCAAGTTCCCTTGCTTGCTAATAACTGCGTGGCTGCTGTTTGCCAGTTGCCATCACAACCGGCCGCACATTCACCCGCGCGTTCTTCTTCTAACAGCTGAATTCGTGTTTTACCTGCGCGAAGATAAAGGGATTCAGCTTGCGAAAATTCGCGAGCCAATGAAATAGCCTCATCCACGGCCTTATTTCCCCGGTTTGCTATAAATTGGGCTTAAGAAGTTTTGCCTTCCCTTTTTTGTTGAACAGCCAAACAAACGAGTTGTAGACGCGACGTTATCCCCTTCGCTTGCACAATTTCACACACATCGTAAAACACTAAGGTGTTCCGAGGACTTAGCTGTTCTTTTCCTTTTACCTTTCCCATTTTCTCTTGCCTTCTTTTTTCGGGAAGTTATCCCCTGTTCAGTTCGCGGAAAAGCATCCAAAAGATCTGGATGACCCCTGGAGTGTACGGCGTCCTTGTCCTGTTTAGTGACGTAACGATAAGCAGTGTAATAGGTGTTGTGGTTATCACTGAAGTTCACTTGTATACCAAACTTCTCGTACAGACAGTTCTTAACCTGGAGCCATCGCGCTCTTTTGGCAAGTTTAAGAGCCATATGGAAATGATACAAATTCATTTCATCGATTCAACGTTACTATGAACCTCAATGCAAACTACCCACTGTACAACTCCAATTCCACAGCTATTCCAGGCATCTATAACTGCCGAGGAAAACGTTTCTCGGGAGGGAAACTTCGCCATGTCAGCACGACTATATGTAATAAGATAAACCGTCCTTTGCGCTGCATTTGGTAATGATTCCATACTTGCAACTGCACTCGGTGCCAAACTTGGGCATGCGCATATCAAATTAGCGTAATTGTATAACCATCACGACAACGTTTCTGTCCTAAAAAGTGCCATTTAAAGGAAATATTACTTTTTAACACACCCCCCAACAACACAGAGACCTAAGAAAACTGTCCACAGCAAAAGGAACTTGCAGGAGTGCCTCATAACGCTGAAATAGACTATTTTCATTACAAAGTCAAATTCAGACAATCCTGGCCAAAAATCCGCGGGACAGGACACAAAATAGCATTGTCAGTGAACATTTTATTCTGCATATCTTAAACCAGTCTCCTAAATTTTTATTAAGCTGTCTTTGCAATTTTAATAACCCCCCCCCCCTCCCCCCAAACAATGTTGAGAGCAACTGGAATCATTCGGACTGTACATAAACACATCATCGTATCAACATTGCATGGGGGAGGGGGGCGTGCGAACAGTTCGTGATCAAATTTGCAAATCGTCCCAGTATTTTTGGCCAGGATTGTAGGTATCAAAATTACTGAGCCGTTTTGACGTTAATCTACCCTTGCATACTGGTAAGCTTGCTGCAATTGAGCAGGTAACTGAGCTCCCTGTTCAACAACTAGTGAACTTGTCTGATCTGCGATCCTATGATTTCTCTCAGGGTGTACTTTTTCTTTTGAGACTTGCTTAACATTTCCACTGTTCTTGGCGGCTCTGTGAATTGTTCCATCTCATTGGAAATGTGGCGTGCCAGAGAGAAGGAATCGTGCTCATTATTTTCAACTTTTTCAATTCGGTATTCAAAACTAGGCCATCTAGTGATACAAGTTCATTGGAGCCTTCCGTGCTTACAGATATCTGAACTTGAATTTGGAAAAGAAATAATGGCACTGTGAACTTAAAGTATGAGAGCTCGAAGTTTAGGGTGGTTGTCTGCTCCAGTGTTTGTCCAGTATTGTCCAGTATTGGTGGTTCACAGTCCTGGCAAACTCCTCTATTTATAAGGCAACAAGCAGTGAGAAATATTGCTGTCATTGTTTTTCTTCCAAGCCCATGTAGTAGTTTGTTTACAAATGAAATTGCTTATAGGGGACTAGCCTGTTTTGTTATTGCTGACGACAATCAAATGAAAACCTTCTGTACATTATCTTTGCATTCAAACTGAATATAACATAAATTTTAAGACTTTATGCGATGATTTTATCCTTGTTGTTATTTTATTCATACACTTCACTGTTCAAATCTTAGCATGACAAGTATTACTTTACATTGCCAATATCTACAGATGTTACATTACAATAACATGTTTTAACATGACATTTTTTGGGATAATTGACTGTATTTCTTACTCTTCTTTTCTCCTCTTTGTCCTCCAAGCTAACACTTCATCACCAAAGTCATACTTCTTTCCACTGCTTCTTCAGTTGGAGTTTGCACAGCAATCATAGACAAAAACCAGGTTCTCGCCTGAAATGGCAAAGAGGCATGAATTTCTTCTCATTAACAAAAATTAATAATTATAGTTCAAACAATGCTTATAGTAATAATAATAATTATTATTATAATTTTAAATTTGAATAATGTTGGCTAGAGGGTTCATACTCCTCTGAGCTGTTGAAATTCTGAGACTTTCCATGATTATTATCAAAATATCTCCATGGTCAACATTGTGAAGCTTACAAAGCATTTTCAACAACTGCTAAAAACCACTCCTGTTGACATTTTGGTGTCACAGATCAACATAAGAAAAGAAAAGCAAGGCCTGTTCCCAGATTGTTATATAAGTTTAACTTGTGTTCATTTATACTAAAAACAAATGAGCTTTTTTTCAAACTATTTTTGTTATCTTACTTAAATCTTCTGGCTAATACAAACAGCAATAATTTTTGTTTCTTCCAACCTTGCATGGGGTTATGGTGTTCTCTAAATGCATCTCATACTATATATACATTGTACTGCAGGCACTCAAGAACTAAATCACCACCAAATTATGCAAACAATTTTTCACTTCAATTCCCTTATAGTATGGTTATGCACTACTTACCTATCATGAAGGTCAATCAGAGGATATTTGGAAGCACTTAGGAAGCATTGTTCCTTCTTGCACCCATGCAAAAAAAAAAAAACATGAACACCCATCAGCTTGCTTCAACTGGTGAGAAAAATGCGACTGTAAGTGGCATCTTTCCAGCCAACCTCAGGCATCCATTCATCGGCAATGTCTTGACTCATGCAATGCTCCCAGCTGTAGCTTGTCACAAATGCTAAGAGCAAGTTTACTTCATGTGACTGAGTATATGAGAAGACTTTTCAGGGTGAATTTCACTCGAGTCCTCGTCAACATTGATGCTAACTTTTTCCAATAATACTCGTTTAAAAGCTGTCTTTCTTGCGAAATCGGCCTTGTTCTTGATACTGTTGCCACAAAGTCGACAAACGTTCTTCAGGAAAGCAACGTGCATATCTATGACCAAAAATTTGGAAAAATTGGTTACATCCTACAACAGTACCATACCGGCAATATGGCGCCGGTAGTGAAAACAACCAGTCTCAAACTTAAATCGTTTTTGCATATTAACAAACCCTCTTTGCATAATGACCGTCTATGCACCAAAGTGAGGTAAAAGTACTGTACTTTCACAGTATATTTTTTATATGGCGATAAAAAAATGACACATACCTGTAATTTGCAGCTATTACGCGGTGAGTGAGTCTCCCTAGCCTCCAAAACTGAGACGATCGCCCAACTTCAACTTAGAAATTCGCACGTTAGAATTCTAGACCGCCATTACCGTTCCAACAGTACTGTTAGCATAATTGAGTCCAGAACTGTCCAGCAGTCTGAAGTTCGTAATACGCTAAGATGGCCTTCGCTAGAGGCGCGCCGCAATTATCAAATTTCTTTACTTGTTTTTAAGTGCCTGCATGGCCTAGCACCTGTTTATCTTCTTAACCAATTCTTCTTTTCTCGTGACTTCCATACTTACAAAACTAGACATAAAGACCAAATCCGTTTACCTCTGGCTAAAACATCTAAATTTCAGAGCTCTTTTTTATATAACGGTGCCAAAGTATGGAACACACTTCCGGCCTATCTGAGAAGTATAACTTCTCTACCTAATTTTAAAACAAAATTGAAACAGTATCTTTGTAAATAGTTCTGCACTATTTCGCCTTTTTTCTGCATGAAATGTAGTTGTAATGAGTTTATGTAATGTGATGTAATGTATGGACATGTATGTCTTGTAAATTGTTTGCAGGCCCCCATTTAAACCAGCCTACGCTGAATTGGGTGGCCTGTTGAAATATTGCATATAAATAAATAAATAAATAAACAAATTCATTCAATGTCAATGTACACATGCGCACAATGAGATTTGAAGTAGACAATGGAACTTAAAAGCAATAGACGAAAAGGGCCCATAACAACGGTACCGGACCAGACTGGAGCAGCGACGCCATTTTGATGACGTCACCATATAGACAGTTTTGGCTATTTCCCGGACTGGTTATTATTGAAGGAAATGCACAGTAGCAGAACAAAGTAATTCGATTATGGAATTGACAAACATAAAATAAGAATTAGCTAAGGTATATCATAACTTAATCTATAAGATTGAGGTCAAATGTAACATGTTGTTGTTTCTAGTCTTATTTAGTGTATCTTCTCAAAATACGTTTAAAAGCTCTGGAATTTATCGAACTGGGGATCCCCCATTTAGATCCTTCACATTCACAGTCAAAACTAACAATAGAACTGATGCAATCACTTGCCTCACAATAAATGGATATAAATTCGAGACATAGCTACCTGTAAGCGTAACACTGGGTTACCGTGTGGGTTATGAGACAGCAACGGCTTCGTTATCAAAAGAGCGTGATGAAAGAACTCATTAAAAACATTGCTTCGTTAAGAATTAATAAGGTCCCTTGTCTTACTCTTCCCGGTCTCAATAAATCGCTTAATTTTTCCTTCTAGAAAATATTAGAATAGTCAATCTACTTGCTGGCTCTTGCATCATGAGATATAGTTTGATGTTACTCTGGTTGAGTAAATAAATATAGTTTACGTCATAGAAAGTACGACGTACGGGGTTGTATTCACGAGCTGTTTGTCTCAAAAACCGCCCGAACGAGCGAGGTGCGAGCGAGTGAGGACTTTTGATACAAACAACGAGTGAATACAACCCCGCACAAAGTACTTTCTATGACGTGATCTGTTTATTACACGTAACAGGAGAATTTTCATTGAAATAGTTTTCTAAACACAAATTAGAACTGAGTAAAAACTCACTAACAACAGAAGCAAATGCAAATTTAATAACAATGGAAAATATCGCACTGGTCCGCACTTTTTTGAGCAACGAGACATCGGTCTGTGTTTTGTCAATGTGTTTTTGTTTTGTTGATGCTGTACAAAGTCTACAAACTCGTCTACGGAGCAACCGACCGACACAAACCTAGAGCTTTCCTCCGCCTTTTCCATTTTCGCAAGGAAAATCTGGAGGAGGCGCGCCGCTAAAAAAGGCGCCAAATCTGAAAAGCAATTTGAATATAACGATGCACGATTCTGATTGGCTCAGAAAGACCTTGCGCTATCGTTGATTGGTTATACTTTCACACGTGAAACAGCTGTACGCCATTCTGATTGGCTGTATATATGCGCTCTTTTCACATGTGAAAATAAAGCGTATAGAATTCTACAAATCAGCTTTATGGAATAAAATTATCGTGTTATGTGTAATAAATGTAACGTCATGATAACTCAAAGAAAATGCTTTCGATATCTTAATTTTGGTATTACTATGACTTCAACTTGGCCTAGACAGAACTGAGTGTTAATGGCCATGACAGAAGATGTGTTGCCAACGCGGTGAAGCAGGTCCGTAGCAACTGATTGAACAGGGCAACTTTTCCATAAGGCATTGAAAATTACAATAAAGCTAAAGAAATAAAATATACTATAAGTAAAGAAAAATAAGACCAAAAAATTGTTTTACTTTGAGGCAATTAATTTGACAACAACAACAACTTTATTTACCCTAATAAATTACAAGAAGAAAGAGAATATATATAGTATAAATAATAAATAAGTAATTAAGGGTCTGGCTGCCTGAAATAACTGTAGAGTTAAAAAGGGCAGGCAGCCAGTGTTACAATTATGTAATACAAATTTAGGTCGGTAAAGTACACAACAACACAGAACATTACAGAACATTACAACGCGCAAAACAGCCTTAGAGTTGATCAATGCAGGCGCTAGCTAGTATCTTTCGAGATACTCAACTTGCATTTTTTCCTTAAACATTGATGCGGATGATACCTTATATGATCATCAATGGAGTTCCAAATAGAGGGGCCTTGAAACCTAATGTTAAACTTGCCATAATTAGTTCTTACGAAAGGAAGATAATAAGACTGTTTTGCTGCAAGCCTAGTATTATAATTATGAATATTAGTTACTCTAGTAAAAAAAAGAATGAAAGGCAATAGGAAGGAGCTCGTTATGAAATTTGTACATGAATATAGTAATATAAAATGTGACAAGATCAAAGAATCTGATAACTTGGAGAGATTTGAACAAAGGGCTGGAAGGACTATCAAATTGAGAAAAAGTGATAGTACGCATGGCTTTCTTTTGTAGTATAAATATTGGTTTAAGTGTTGATTCATATGTATTGCCCCAAATGATGATACCATAGGTCAAAAAGGGGTAAATTAAGGCATAATATAATTTTAACAGAATATTAAGATCTACATGATGTCTTAACTTAGATAAAATGCCTATACTTCTTCTAATTTTCCTAGCTATAAATTCTACTTGATATTTCCAACTTAGATGTGAATCAATTAGTATGCCAAGATACTTAATACAATACTCTTTTTTCAATTGTTTGTTGTTTAAAAGGAGATTAAAAGTGGAATCCTGTAATCTTTTTTGAGGCGGATGAAAAAGTATGAAATTTGATTTTTCTATATTAAGTGAGAGTTTGTTAGCACTTAGCCAAGTATGAACTGAATGTTAATTAATTCAGAATTTATCCTATTTTGTAGTATCTGGAGACTATTATTCTCACAGAATAAATTTGCATCATCTGCAAATAAGTGAAAATCAAACAGTTCTGAAGAATAGTGGAAGTCATTAATATACAATAGAAACAATAAAGGACCAAGAACAGAACCCTGTGGGATTCCGCATGTCAAACTGCATTTCGCTGATGTGACATTATTTACCATAACAACCTGTTGCCGATCAGTAAGATAGGATTTGAACCAATCATTTGCAACTCCTCTTATGTCATAATGTTCTAACTTTCTAAGTAGGATTTTGTGATTGACTGTATCAAATGCTTTACTAAAATCAAGGAATATTCCACAGGAATAGTTTCGTTCCTCAATTGCCTTTTGTATTTTATCTACTATAGAGAGTATTGCATGATCAGTATTATGTTTAGACCTAAAGCCAAATTGCTTGTCAAATAATACATTATGTTTATCTCGAAAACTAGTAAGTCTACTATACATTAGTCTCTCAAGTAGTTTATGAAAAATTGAGAGCAATGAGATGGGGCGATAATTTGACAAGCCGGTTTGGGATCCCTTTTTAAAAACAGGTATCACATTAGCTAATTTTAGGTCAGTTGGTACAGTACCAGACAAAAATGAAGTGTTAAATAGTATTTTTAGTGGTGTTGACAAGACGGATTTTAATAGTTTAAGGATGTAGCTTTTCCTGATTTTAATTTGGAGATCTCATTTTCAATCTCATCCGTAGTTGTTGGGTAAACAAAAAAAGAATCACAAACTGGATTATGTAAATATTCCACAGGAAACTTTTCTACAATAGGTATTGATTTAGTTAAATCATTACCTATGCTAGAAAAGTATGTATTAAAAGCATTTGCCACCTCAATTGGTCTAGCAATTTTCCGGTCATTTACTTTAAGCTCAATATGTTTTACGCTAGTTGGGGGTTTGAAATTAACTATTTGTTTAACTCCCTTCCATATTTTCTTACTATCATAAATATTATCAAAGAAATAACTGTTGTAGTATTCCTTTTTGGATGCTCACTTGTAACAGTGGACATGACAAAACGACAATACAAACATGTAAGAAGTAGTAGAAAACAAAAATTAAGTAGTAACAAGGCCACTTGGCTATGATATTTTTTCGAATTTGGGAGCTCGAATAAACACCGCCATCATGGCCGCCTACCGCTGACCACTCATACGGCTATATAAAGGAAAAGCAAAACTAAACGCAACACTTGTTTGCCGAAATTAAACCATTACTACTACAACTTGCCCGGACGTGTTCCTTTATTTACCAAAGGTGACGCAGTTCTTTTATGACCCAAGGTCTCTACACGAACCTCTCACTAGTTGTATTATAAGTTCTCTTATGTGGATTGTCCATCCCACTAGCAAGAAACGACGGATATATATATAAATATAGAACAAAATGGACCACTCTTTGCAACTGCGATGCGTGAATTACATAAGTAAGCTTAAATATAAAATAATGAAAATTTGAGTAAGGTACTTTTTCCTATTATTGCTTGTGTGCGTGGGCGTGGTGGGCGTGGTGTGTGTGTGTGTGTGTGTGTGTGTGTGTGTGTGTGTGTTGTGTTAGCACCTTTTTTTTTTCTATACGTATTGTATTAGTTTAAGCTCCGTTAGTTTTGTAGGTACGTTATAGCGACAGTAAGTTTGTAAGTTTTTTTTTTTTTCTTCAGTTGTACCTTCGTGTTAGTATAAATTTCGTATAATTTTAATATTCGTATTGTAACTATCGTCTCGTTTCGTAAGTAGTCTATGTTTCATATTGTAATTAGTGTACCGTAGATTTGTCCAGTATTTGTAAAAAGAAATAAAAATAAAAATAAAAAAATAAAAAAAAGCAAGAAACGACGGTATTTAAACTCAAAAGTGACAAGAAAGGATGACAAAAGTACGGTGCGACACGTCACAAAATAATGCACCAAGGCGTAATTCCTCTTTAGGGGAAAAATAGAAATCAAGCCAGCAGCATACGTTCATCATCTGAAATGTCAGCGTTGCATTCAGTGTATCGGCGCAATTACAAAAATTCAAACGATATTCGTCAGAAAAAGTGACTGTACAGTCGACATCGCTTAATTGCTTCAAGAGACCGAAACCGCTGGACTGAGTCTATTGAAAAAGCCCGTGTCTCATAAAGTCTTGATTTATTGAGAAATTTGACACACAATCTTCAAGGCGTCTTTGTTTTTTTGCCTTAAACGCTTGCTGCGCCGCGTCGAAAGTGATGAAGCCAGTTCCTGAATTGGAGCGGACCGAACGGATATAACCACCCGTACAAAACTGTGGCTGAAAAACACATTTGAAAAACTCGGCGGAGGCAAAATGAAGACAAACTTGATCAAAATGGTGACGAACAATTAACGAACAGAACAGAGAATTTGCATACCGACAAAATTCACGTTCAAACCGACCTATACTTCCCATAAAACGAGTACAATTGGAGAAGAAAAGCCGCCATTTTGGAAAGTTTTGTTTTGGCGCCAATATCACGTGATATGATCGGTTGTGCGGTAGTTGTGGATGATCGTGAACGCCAGGTGGATGAATCCAATAAGAAATGCGACGTTACCATTGCTTAGTTATCGACATGCGCTTTAACGCTTTTCATGTGCTGCTCTGCTCCTTAACAAGAGGGCTGACGGAAATGGTGACTTGGCAACTTATTTTGTCTCTTCGTAAGGGTCCACCAAGAGCCTGTTTAATGTTGTGTGTTACAATTGCCAATTGCCAATTATTGCTCAAGTCTTCTATCGAATTAAGCCGCTTGCGTTAAATTGAACCGCCAACCAGTTAGCTCAGTTGGTTGAGCACTGGACTATCGTGCGGGAGGTCGTGGGTTCGAACCTCGGCCGGACCATCACTCAGGGTCTTTAAATTATTTGAGGAGAAAGTGCTGCCTTTATAATGACATCTGCAAATGGTTAGACTTTGTAGTCTTCTCAGATAAGGACGATAAACCGTAGGTCCCGTCTCACAACCCTTGGTTTTAGTAACTTCGTGAGACGTTAAAGAACCCACACGCTGTTCGCAAAGAGTAGGGGACGTAGTTCCCGGTGTTGTGGTATGGCCTTTGTGAATGTAATTTCACACACGTACGTATTATGAACGAGCTTATATAGCTCCTAGGCGTTACGTGTATAAATAAAGTATTGATTGATTGATTGAAAGTCACTTACGTTTTGCTTTTTCGCAAAGCCACGTGCGCTACAAGGTAGTAGAGCACCAAATATGCCACAAAGAAACATTTCGGTCGTATTTAAATCTGTTATTACTGAAGACCGCACATCGAGTCCCTACCATACACAGGGCGACAAGAGTGAGGAATGATCGGCCGATGAATTCAATTCCAGACGAAGACCATCGTCAATTCGTATTTGCCAGAAAGATACGAGACGAACTTGGGCAAACTCAATTTGACAGCGACTAGCAAAACTCATTCAAGTATATGGAAAGTCAATACCTAAACTCTCAGTGATATCCATTTACAAAACACTACTTAATTTGTTTCTAAATTGCAAAAAACTCATGAACGTAGGTCTTCCTCAAACGGGCCATTTATTAAAAAGGCCTTTCTTAGCTAATTCAGCTAATAAGGTACAGTTCAATCAAATTAGGGAAGAAATTGAATCTAACAGCCGAGTTGGCTATAAGCTCATGTACGATGAGACTGCGTGAAATAATCATTTTGTCTCTAAACCTTCGATTGTGAGAAACTGGAACTAGTTTGCAGGACAAGAATTGACTTTGCTGTCGTTTTGTAAACAGAACCATGTCGTTGTCGACTCGACTTGTTGTTGTCAAGCCGGTGTCTAGAAATGCTTCAAACATGAGTCCGGCTCGTTCTTGAACATCTCTTTAATGTACTTGTAAAATTCCTTCGAGTTAGCGAGCCAGTCTAAGAATTTAAAGTGGAAGAAAAACTGACCAGAAGTAAAGATAAAACTCAGTTCATGGGTTCCATATGGCGGTCCATTTCCGCCAAAATTCGATCTTTGTATTTTATACTCGACTTGCTGTATTTTATGCTACCTTACACAATGTGACATCCAACTGTGTCTATTGTACATTGTACTTTTTGTTTTTCAAATTCAATATCACCTATTTGTGTTGCCAAATTGACGATTTTCTTCTGTTTTTTATGAAAATGTAAACAATGCAAGTTTCGACTTTCGATGTTTTGTATTCAACATCCAAGTTCATGTATTCGGCTTCGTTCGACATCCTTCCGCAATCCATTGAGAGAGGACATCGCAGGCGCAGCTAACCTCCACCCCCATCCCCACGGTAACTGTGGCAAAAAGCCCTCCAGTAGAGTGGAGTGGAGAGAATGATCCTACCCTACGACGGTCGCATGTTTGTCTTTTTAAAATGAGCGGTAGGAGGTAGCAAGGCGTGACAGGCCGCACAATCTCTACCGGTGTTTGTGATGGGTTTGTTCACCGGTATAAATTTCAATCCCGTGGAGATCACTTTTAATAGTATGGAAATAAGTGAGGTTTTTATTTGAGAGGTCATCCTTATTTGTTTGGTGTGAGGCTAAGTTTGTAGGTTTGTTTCTGCGTTCTTTTCGCTTTTTCGTGTTTGGGTTTTCGTGTAGTTATTTGACTCTTTACTAGGGTTTTCCCCACCCTTGGCGGTGTTGACACATTTACCAGACACATATGAGTACTCTTTACAATCTTTATTCAATTCTAACATCATTTGGTCTACTTCAGCTTTTAGTTTTTCAAGCTTTTTAAGTTTATCACTGCGGCTAACCGCCGTTGGCGAGGTAGCTCTGGATTTGTAACGTTTGGTTTCTGAACCGCTTTCACTTGAACGATGGGCCTTAGCTTTGTCTTTGTTATAAGCTTAATTTTTTGTTTTTCTAGACGGCGGTAGTGAAATCTTGTTAGAGCGCGGATGAAACCTTGCTCTGCTGTCTCTTTGACTGTCCTTATGTCTTTCTTAAAATCTGTCACGCCTTGCTACCTCCTACTAGTACTCAAATAAATCAATCACTTCATTTTCGAATTAAACATGCTAATATCTCGGAAGTAATCAAAATATCTAATTTATTTATGAACATTTCAATGCAGGTAAGCACAATGTATGACAATAAAAATAGTTACTTACTTCATTCCGTTACCATTTCACTGTAATGTTGTGTTGCGTTCGTTCCACAGTCTAGGAACCGCCATAATGAAAAGACAAACATGCGACCGTCATGGGGTAGGATCATTCTCTCTACTCCACTCTACTGGAGGACTTTTTGCCACAGTTACCGTGGGGATGGGGGTGGAGGTTAGCTGCGCCTGCGATGTCCTCTCTCAATGGATTGCGGAAGGATGTCGAACGAAGCCGAATACATGAACTTGGATGTTGAATACAAAACATCGAAAGTCGAAACTTGCATTGTTTACATTTCATAAAAAACAGAAGAAAATCGTCAATTTGGCAACACAAATAGGTGATATTGAATTTGAAAAACAAAAAGTACAATGTACAATAGACACAGTTGGATGTCGCATTGTGTAAGGTAGCATAAAATACAGCAAGTCGAGTATAAAATACAAAGATCGAATTTTGGCGGAAATGGACCGCCATAGTTCCAAGGATGTTTCGAAATGGCGGGAGTTTGCCACAGTTTCACTTTTCTTCATAATAAAAAATTGAGATTGCGTGTCAATTTACCCAACATAATTTGCTCACTTACCGAGTCGAATAATTTCATCCCTTATTTGCTTGCCCTGGCTTCATATTTTGGTATTTTTTTTTTTTTCAAGAAAGACTTGAATTTCTCTTCGTTTAATTCAACAAATCTTTCAGCCATCATGGCGGTTTTCAGTACTCATAGTATATGAGCTAATAGCCTGTGGAGGACCCAATCCCAACGCACGTTTGCTCATATCCAGGGTTTGTAGACATAATGATAAGGCACAGCTCAATCGAATTTAAAGAGAGGAAACTGAATCTTACTTTGGGCTGCACACGGCCTCAAGGTTATCAGTTAAGAAGGAACACCAACCACGAGCAATTTACTCATTCAACGTTGTAGTCGCAAAACGGGAACCGATGAACGTGAACATTAAATTGCTTGCCGTTTAACCATGCAGTTAAGTACCAATCTAAAGGTTGCCAGCTTCTACAAACGTCCAAGAAAGACTTGCGTGATTGAATTTAAGTCAAGAAATTCGGTTCACGTATTGCCAGTTTGGATGTAAAGTGGACAGTTCATGTGCATATGTTTTAAGGCAGAGTAGATAAAGATGTCTGAAGGTGGTAAGATTTCACAGCCCTTCCTTGACTAATAGAACTTTGTGAGAAGACCAAAGACGCCATGACAAAGCAATGTTATTTTTTCCCAGCATTGGTTTTATACACTTTTGTCAGAAAATAAACTTCAATCTAAAAAAATCGAAATCGAAAATTACTAGGTAGCATATCCGCTCTTGCTATTCTCTTTTAAGAAAAGGCGAGACACTCAGTGTGTTTGTACACCGGCAATACCCTTAACAACAGCTGTTATCTAGAATTGTCGCATTTCAATTCATCTTTCGTTGTCAAAAGTTTTCCGTTCTCATGCTGTATATGACCTGATAGCCTGTGAGTAGGGACCCAATCAGAACGCAAGAAGGACATGAATTTCTCCTCGTCTAATTTAACAAATGTTTCAGCCATCATGGCCGTTTTCCGTGCTCATAGATTATATGAGTTGATAGCCTGAATGCACGCTTCCTCATATCCAAGGTTTGTAGATATAATAATAAGGCACAGATCAATCGAATTTTAGAGAGAAAACTGAATCTTATTTTGGGCTGCACATGGCCTACAGGTAATCAGTTGAGATGGAAGACCAACCACAAACAGTTTACACATATAACTTTCTTGTCGCAAAACGATGGATGCAAACACTAAATTGCCGGCTTTAGCCACTTGAGTACCTTTGTAAAGCATAGTGTAAAGGTTGCTACTTTAAAATAAAAGAGCAAGATAGACTTCCGTGACAGGATTTGAATCAAGACATTCAAGTTACACATTTCCAGTTTGGATGTAAAGGGGACAGTTCAAGTGTATAGGTTCTAAGGCAGAGAAGACAGAGATGCTGAACGTGTTAAGATTTCAGAGCTCTTCAATGTCTAATAGTACCTTTTCAAAAGACTAAAGACGCTATGAGAAAGCAACGTTAATGATATTTTTCCCTGCATTGCTTTTATACACTTTTGCCGAAAAAGTCAACTTCAATCTTAAAGCCATCCAACATTACTACTCCAAGAAAATTACTCAGTAGCATATCCACTCTCAGTTATATATTCTAACACAGTATTTTTCAGGCGAGAAAGTTTTTACACCAGCAATAACCTTAACAACAGCTGATATCAAAAATTGCCGCATTTCAATGCATCTTTCGCCGTCAAATGTTTGAAGCCCCTTACTATATTTCGAGATGACCAATATTAGCCAATTAGAAAAAACCATTAACACAACACACAACAGTCACACTAATTTTATTTACTACAACTCATTTTGCGGGCTGACCTCACATACCGATCCGTGGACGAAGGTAAATACTCTTAAATACTGCTAAAGCGCTGTTGTTTTCACATAAAAAGAAAGTTCTCTCCATGTTCGGAAGAATTTCCTTAACGCTCACGTGTCATAAATACAGGGAACACTAATGTAACCACTTCAAAATAAAATGGGTCAACACAGGTATTGTAAATCTTGAGAGACTGCTTCCTTTACAAACAAATAAGCCGCCTTCCTTTTCAACTACTTACAAGTAAAATTTGTCATTCTATTTATTATTTTGTAACATGATCCCGGGCCTCTTCCCCCAAGAATGGCCAAGAACCCCCCTTGGAATGCACAACAAAAATCTTATAACTATATTGAAATCATGAAACAGAGGGTGTTTTCAACTGAGTAGACAGTGGAGTCAAAAGTTTGGAGAAACGTAATACTCTATAGAGTAAAAATGATGATTTTGAACTGATTTTGGACAAACCTTGTGTGGCTCAACTGTTGCTCTTGTTCGTTGCAGGGTAAGGCTACCTGATCACATACAACAATGGCTTGATCGACGCATACGGGAGGACGGTATCACGCTCAGTGTAGAACATGGAACTTCTGTGGACTCTGTGAGTAAATTAAGCAAAGACTTGTTTAGAATAAACTTGACTGTTCAGTCTCATAAACATGGACTCTAGAACAGAAACTCAATGAACAATGATACTTTGAATAGCGACACTTTTAGGTCATATCTTGAAATACAAAGATTGGAAATGTTCCCAATTCCCGTCTATGTACAGCTATGGCAACTAACTCGGGCTTTTTCCAGTTTTAATGTTGACTTCCACACTGAATCGACGATAAACGCAAAATCCCATTACTAAAGAAACAAGTGTGCAAACATACCAACCAATAATCGTAGTGATGTTCACTAAAATCACATATTAATTTAAAAGCTTTGTTATTAATTAACTAGCTTCATTAATATAACGTTTTAGGTTTATATTCTGCATGTATATCAAATAAGAGTGAACCCA
The DNA here is from genome assembly GCA_949710005.1 of Ricordea florida. Taxonomy (NCBI): domain Eukaryota; kingdom Metazoa; phylum Cnidaria; class Anthozoa; order Corallimorpharia; family Ricordeidae; genus Ricordea; species Ricordea florida. The sequence goes on from OX453275.1 coordinate 14,018,347, forward strand.
TGAACTTTACGTACAAGCTGGGAGACGAAAATCTTGAGAGTTTAAATTCTGAAAAATATCTTGGAGTTACTTGCAATAAACAGTTGCAGTGGACCGAACACTGTTATTCCAGTGCCAACAAGGCAAACAGGACCCTTGGAATTGTCCCCCGCATTCTCAAGCTTTGTTATGCAGAAGTGAAAGCTAGAGCCTATGAATCACTTGTTAGACCGCAGGAAAAATTTGCCTCAGCAGCTTGGAATCCCTACTATGCAAATGCTATCAATAAACTTGAACAGATGCAAAAGAATGCAGTGCGTTTTGTCACAGGAAACTATTCATCAGCTACTAGGTCATCTGACCTTGTCAAATTATTAGGTTGGAGGTACACTGGGCACACAGGCGTTTGTTAGCCCAAACTTCACTATTTTATATGATTCATCATGGCTTAGTGAACATTGGACTTCCTCGTGTATTCAAAAATACTAGGTCAAGAAGACCACATAGTGTAAAATATAATCAAGTATCTTGTAAAGTTCTTTCATACACTTACTCTTTCATTCTAAGATCCATGAGTATGGAATAACCTTCCCCCTGAGGCAGTGTATGCTGCCTCAGTTAAACTGACAATTTAAGGCAATAGCCACAAAAGAACTGTCTAACATCAATTTGCCGCACCTCAAGCGTCTGTAATTTTTCTTATTCCTCGCTTTGAGTGGTATACTGAGCGAGGTTACTAATCGTGTCGCTTTCGGTCAGACCACGTGGCTCGCAAGCCCGAGTAAATCGAGCCGAGAGTTTTTATATAGATATATTAAAGGTGTCCGTTCGCAGTCCAGGTTACCTGGTAACATTACTTCATGTGAATTTCCGCCATTACGAATTCCGTGAATGATGTTTTGAAAATAATGTGAATTTTGTGGAAACCGATTTCACTAATCCTGGAAGTACATCACAGCAAGAAGCTCTCCGAGATATACAAGAAATAGCGGCGAGAGATCGTCGTCGAGTAAGTTTGAATGCCGCAAAAATCAGCACACGGGAAGCGTTGACTCCAAGGAGAGATTTAGAAAGGAGTCACGGTAGGGACAACAACAAGAGACATTGCAGCAAAGACAACAACTGTTCGCTCAAAAAAGGCAAAAGAATCAGCAAGGAAAAGGACCAGGAATACAATCAATTCCGATTGGAAGTTGAATTTGTCATCGATAGAAAAAAAGACTCGTTTTCTATACAGGACATGAGAGAGCGATTACATAACGAAATTGGCGAACAAAATTTAGCAAAACGACTTAGAACGGAAACCGACTAGGAACGACTTTAAAAAGATTGAGATACACTGGAAAATATGATAATCTTAAGGAAAGCAGTTCAGATTCAGAATTTAAGGAAAATCATGGCAAGACGAACGACAAAACAGATAACAATATCTTCGTGAAAAAAGTGTCAGGAAAGGGGAAATAGAAACCAACCGCAAAGAAATGAAAGATGACAGTCACGTAGTATTAACACTGCAGTGAGAATGCAAGTAGGCATTTTTCGTAGTGAAACGATTGCCTTCCATTTTAAAGAAATTCCCAATACAGATGTTGCAGTTGTGATAGCAATTATTTATAATTATGTGATCTGATACCATTGCAACAGTGAAAATATATTGTAGATTTGTTTGATGTAGCAGTTATGTTCAGCATTTTCAACAGAAAAGATACTGGTAAGATTTCCGCACAGGTCCCTACTTCATTATGAATGCTGAAGCTGTCTTGTCTGGTGTAATGCACGTGCAAATATTTCTTGTGTTAGAAGAACGAAATAGTATAGTTACAGAATGCATAATGAAGTAGGGACCTGTGCGGAAATCTTAGTTACTAAACAAAAAGTGACTGGTTCTGCAGTATTATCAGTGATCAGTACAATTATTTGTAAATAAAGCAGTTGTGATTACTGACTTCTGAGTAGTATTTCTCTTTGCTGTATCTCTTTGCTACATATATGTATTAAGTAATTACAAGGTTTCGTTGGGACAGACAAGTTCCATAGCCATTTCAAAATGGGTTTTTACCTTTGAGTTGCATGCATCCCTGGGAATTACTCTCTTAGCCCCCACCCTTTTCCCACAAATCAAAAGTTAATTGAATATAAGCCCTACTTTTCAAAATTAGGCGTAACATCTTAACCTTTTTCCTTAATGCTGTTTAATTCCTTTATATGATGTCAAATACAGATATTTAATAACAACCAATATATACAGTTTACATTGGAAAAATTACATTGGACTGTTTACATTGGAAAAACTCTATAAGGGAGAAACTAAAGTTTGCAATGCCAAAATGTTTAGTGATCTTTCTTATATATTCATTGCAAGGGTGCTGTATGAGGGGGACATTGGGGTTTACGGTATTGCGGTATTGGGCTTATTTTTAGGCGGTATTTCGGTAATTCAAGTCCCAAGCTACGCCGGGTATTGCGGTATGCGGTTTTTCGTCGTTTTGACTGACGGTAATCGGTAAAAAAACATATTTCGCGGTATTGCGGTTCAGTTGAAGTCACGGTGTTCACACTTCTCGTCATAACTAGCTCCGAAGTTCGCGTAACATAGCAAACCAATCGTGATTTGCTTCATATCATTGTTGCTCTACAAAAATTTCTTTGATACGAAAACATCGGCACATAAGAGAGATAACTGAACGCACTAGGTGGATACAACTTTAAGCGTGGCCGATTAAAAGTGCGGTATCGGTATTTTGTAGTGATGTAATATTCAGGGGCTTCTGGCACAATATCATTGTTTTTGTGGAACAATATCATTAAGGATTTTATCAAGGATTTTATAAATAATTCAAAAAATGATATTCTGGTGGTTCTGGAACAATATCAATTTTCATTTTCATTTTAATTATAATCAGATTTTTTAATAAAGATTTAACAAAGGATTTATCAAGTATTTTATAAAGATTTTTTTTTTAAAAAAATGAAATTATGATTTAAAAAGAAGAATTAATTTAAAAAATGGAACAACTACAAAGATTAACTGTAAAACAATTGAGGCCTCTAGTCGGATGGTTTAATATTAAAGGTCGATCTGATTTTAATAAAACGCAACTTATTGAAGCATTGAGTAATATTCCTGAAGTAATTGATAATATTCAAGAAATCATTGATAATATTGTAGAAATTGTTGCAGCGATACGTAATACACCAAAGAGACCACCAAACCAACCAAATTTACCCCTTCCAATTCCGAATATTACACCTTTAACTCTACCAGGTACACCTCCAGGGTCACCTCCACCAACACCAACACCAGGTACACCTCCAGGGTCACCCCCACCAAGACCATATATACCCCCACCACCACATCCTCCACCACCTTCAATTCAACGTAATAAACTTACTAAACCGCAACGTCTCCTACCTCTTAGAAAAAATATTATATCTAGTTTTGTGGATAGTGCTAAGAGTTTAGTGGAAAACATTAGAAAAACAAAAACAAAGAATAAAACTTTTAATTGGATAAAGAAACAGACAGCGAAAGTGGTTGATAGAGTTAAGGCTGTTGGTAATGATCTTAAGAATCTCATAAATAAAAATACCACTAAACAACAACAAAAACCTACCTCAGACGAAAGTGTAAAAAAAGAGGAATCAATCAATCAACAAGAAACTGAGGAAGATTTTACCCCTAAAGAATATGAATCAGCTATAAGAGGTAATTATATAAGCTATAGGATTGAAGGAAATAAAAAGAATGATGAAAAGGTATTCATACATAAAATCAAACCAAAAGTTATAGATCTAATTAAACAGAAAGTGAAATCACAAAAATCATTAAAGACGAAATTTATCTTTGTGTGCAAGTTCAAAAGAAAAAATCTTGATACTGGGAAAATTGAATACATAGATCAACCCTTTCCTTCTGTAAAATCAGAAATTGTTCTTGAAGTAACAGATTTATCAGAATTATTTGATAGATTAACAAATGAACAACTTAGATTATTTGATGAATTTTTATATAACAAATCTGGTTGGGTATTCGATCATGTACTATACTTTGATATCTTTATCGATCGTTTTGTTCCTCTTTCAGGAGGGTCTTATATTCCGCTTCCAAAAAAATTAGCAGCAAAAAAAGGAGTTATTAACCCTAAGAATGAGAATGATAATGAGTGTTTTAAGTGGGCAGTAACCGAAGCTATATTTCCAAGAGATAAAAACCCACAGAGAGTAAATGAAGAAATGAAAGAAAACTCTAAGAAGTTAAATTGGACTGGAATTAATTTCCCCGCTTCATTACAAGATATTGTTAAGTTTGAAAATCAAAATGATTATGATATTTCCGTCTTTGGATATGATAAGAATGTGGGTGTATATCCTATAAAAAGAAGTAGGAAACGAGGATTTAAATTGATTAGATTACTTCTAATATCAAATGAAAAAACAGATGAAGAAAAAGATGAAGAAACAGATAAAGAAAAAGATGAAGAAACAGATGAAGAAAAAGATGAAGTAAAAAAACACTATTGCTGGATAAAGAATATTAGCGCACTTATAGCTAGACAAGTTAGTAAACATAAATGTAAGATGTACTTTTGTGATAATTGTTTACACTCTTTTCACTTAAAAAGAACATTAGAAAAACACGAAGAATATTGTTATGTACACAATGAAGTTAGGATTGATATGCTAAAAGATAAAGATGGTAATCCCTGTATTACTTCTTTTAATAATTTTATGAGAAAAATGAAAATACCTATTTTTGCATATGCAGACTTTGAGAGCGGTACGGAGAAAATAGACACATGCTCTCCAGATGAAAGTAAAAGTTTTACTAATAAATATCAGATGCATAAACCAATTGCATTCGCCTGTTATATTATGAGTTTTAATGAAAAAATATGTAAATCCAGATTTAAAATATACACAGCTAAATCACCTGATGATGATGTGGCACAGAAATTTGTAGAATATATAGAAGCAGAATTTAAGAAAATTTATAAAAATTGTATTAGTTATAATGTAAAAAGATTTAAAAAATTTAATAAGAAAATGATGTCAGAAAATGATAAAAAAGATTATGAAAATGCTACTCATTGCCATATCTGTGAGGGTAAATTAGGAGAAGATAAGGTAATAGACCACTGTCATCTTACTGGAAAGTATAGAGGCGCAGCTCATAGCGATTGTAACTTAAACTATAAAATTCCAAAATTCTTTCCAGTCATAATTCACAATCTATCAGGATATGATGCTCATCTATTTATTAATAACCTTGCTACATCAGAAGGTAAAATAAAATGTATACCTAATAATGAGGAAAAGTATATTTCTTTCTCAAAAGAGATTGTAGTTGATACCTTTAAAAAAGAGGGTAAGCAGCATTATGTTAAGAGAGATATCAGATTCATAGATTCATTCAAATTTATGCCAACCAGTCTTGATAAATTAGTAAATAATCTACCAAAAGAATCTTTCAAAAACATCAAAAAATACTATAATGGCGAGCAATTAGAGTTATTATTGAGAAAAGGTGTATTTCCATATGATTAATTTGATGGATTTGATAAACTAAACGAAAACCAACTTCCGCCAAAAGAAGCTTTTTACTCAAAACTTAACGGTAAAGATATTTCAGAAGATGATTACCAACATGCTAAAAAGGTATGGAAAACCTTTAATATGAAAACAATACGAGACTACCTTAACCTATATCTAATGTCAGATGTACTCCTATTAGCAGATGTATTTGAAAACTTTAGAGATACTTGTCTAAAGAATTATAATCTGGATCCTGCTTGGTATTATACAGCACCTGGACTAGCTTGGGATGTTATGTTAAAGTTAACCAAAGTGAAATTAGAGTTGTTAACTGACATTGATATGCTACTTATGATTGAGAAAGGTGTTCGAGGGGGTATAGCCCAGATCTCAAATAGATATGCCAAAGCTAACAACCCATACATGATCAACTTTAACCCCAACCTAGTTACAAATTATATAGAATATTTAGATAGAAACAACTTATATGTTGAAGGAATGAGTAAACCATTACCTACTCACGGTTTTAAATGGATGAGTGAAGAAGAGCTTAAAAACTGGAGAAATATTCCGTGTTTAGTAGAGGTTTATATAGAATATCCCCACTACCTTCACGATTTACATAGTGACTATCCGCTAGCTCCAGAGAGACTTGTTGTTAATAAGGTTGAGAAATTAATACCAAACCTCAACAATAAAAAAAAGTATGTAGTTCACCGCGAGACCCTAAAAATTTATGAAAGTCTAGGATTAAAAGTAACAAAAATTCATAGAGGTATTAAATTCAAAGAGTCGGCATGGTTAAAACCTTACATCGATTTAAATACCAACCTTAGGGCTAAAGCAAACAACGATTTTGAAAAAGATTTCTTCAAGTTAATGAATAACTCTGTATTTGGGAAAACAATGGAAAATATTAGAAAAAGGGTAGATGTGCGATTGGTTACGAATGAGAAAGATGCAAAAAAATTAATATCAAAAACTAACTATAATCGTCGTACTATTTTTTCTGAAAATCTTATGGCTATTCATATGAATAGAGTAAATTTAAAATTTGATAAACCTGTTTACTTAGGAATGTGTATTTTGGATCTAAGTAAAGCAATAATGTATGCCTTTCACTATAATTATATCAAACCAAAATATGGTGAAAAAGCTAAATTACTTATGACAGATACAGATAGTCTTGTATATGATATAGAAACAGAGGATTTCTATAAGGATATAAGTTTAGATGTTAGAGAGATGTTTGATACTAGTAATTATCCTAAAAATCATCCATCAGGTATTGAGACAGGTATGAATAAGAAAAGAATCGGTTTTTTCAAAGATGAAGCTGGTGGTAAAATAATAGTTGAATTTGTTGGTCTACGAGCCAAGCTATACGCTTTCAGGATGGATGGAGGTGAAGAGATAAAAAAGGATAAAGGAATAAAAGCATCAGTTGTAAAAAAGACTATAAACTTGGATGATTACAGGGAATGTCTATTAAGTAAAGTACCACAGATGAGATCGATGCAAGTAATAAGAAGTTATAAGCATATTGTTTATACTGAAACTGTTAATAAAGTTGAACTATCTGCTGATGATGATAAGAGAATAATTTGTGAAGATGGAATACATACTCTTCCCTATGGGCATTATCTTGCTAAAACAGAATCAGGCGGCAACTGAGTAACATAAGGTATAATCTGTAACTCTTCCCTCACAAAACCACGTCTCGGTCCATCTACTAAATAATATAAAATTGGCTGATTGGATGAAACCACACTCCTAGAAATATCATAAACCTGAATACTCCAAATAGGATCAGTAGCTCGTCTTCGCTCACCACTCTCAAGTTCACCAGGAGCAAGTAAATATGTAACTTTAGCCTCAAGTGGTAACCTAACCTCATCAAGTCCAACAACTCTTTTATACTTTTTAGGTTCAATATCAACCTCTTTCAGTTTTATAGCTTTATCAGGTTCTTTACCAGTTATTCTCGTTGGTGTACTATTCAGAGTTTTCAAAATAGCTGGTAATCGTTTTACCCATACTCTAGACCTTTCATCACTAATCATTTCTTGCGCATATTGATGACTAAATAATCGTTCACTTAATGTTCTATTTGCTCTTTCAACAAATGCTTGAGCTCTATGGTTTCCAGCTTCACTTCTCTGAATTTTTACATTATGTCTATCCATAAGTTTTGTCACATCACCCATAAATTCTCTTCCAGGATCAACAATTAATGTTTTAGGATATTTTAACTTTCTGGAATATATTTTTTCAAAAGCTTTGGATATCTCATGACTTTCTTTTGAGGTTAATGGTTCAGAATCTTTATATCTCGAGGCTACATCAATCACAACCAATGCATATCGATATGTTTTTCTTCCAACTCTATCATGTGGTAAAAATAATAAATCTGCTTGGTGAATCTGATTCGGTTTATCCACAGTCCAATGAGGTCTAGGTATATATTTTGGAGGGGGTAGATATATTTGCCATATTGCCTGTTTCTCAAGCCATTGTTTAGCCTCATCTTCACTTACTTTTGCTTTTTCAGCTAATTTAGGAATTGCAGAATATCCTTTCCAATAACCAAAAGTTGAATAATATATTTTCGATAAGTAACTCATTTAAAGATTAATCTAAGTATCTTATAAATCAATATGACGTCTGAAAAAATTAATCCAAACAGAATTCCACGAGAACCATTTGGTTTGAAAGCAGAATCAACACTGAATCGAATTACTCTCAATCCATCCTCTGCTAATAGTGGAGAAACCTTATATATAAATATTCCAAAACTTTCTGATAATTTAGTGATTGTACCTGGAAGTGTATCTCTAATATTTGACTTGGATGTTGATGGACATGCTAATAACACACTCGTGAATAATGTAGGTAGTAATCTTGTATCTAGACTTAGGGTTCTTTTTGGTGGTGAAACATTACAGGATACTCAAAGATACGACCTATTTCAAACCTATCATGATTTATTTTTACCAGATGAAGATCGCGCGGATAGATTAAAACAAGGTATTTCTTCTGAAAACATGAGGAAGCTCAGGACAAATGCGGGTGATAAGAAAACACAAGATGTTAAGGAAGTGGCTCTTGCATCAGTACATAACACCAAGTATCATATTCCACTAAACCATCCTATTTTAAACGATCACGGAGTTTTCTATCCAAGGGCATTAGATCATCAACTAATCTTTGAGATTACACTGGCTCCAGTTAATGATATTGTTATTTATTCTGACACAACTAAGGCCCCAACATATTCAATCAAAAACCTTGAGTTGGAATATTCTTGTATTTCAAGCGAATATCTAGCTCGTGAGGCTCAGGCAGCTTATCAGGTTGGTAAAGGATTCTTTTATGAAAATGTCACTCTACACAAAACTTTTACCATATCCTTAGGCAATGATACTGTTATAAATCAGCATATTAATCTACCTAGAAGATCAATGACTGGGATATTATGTTTGTTTACATTACCAAGCGCTGCAGGAGCACGTAACTCTGAGAATTTTTACAATCCAGGTATAACCTCGATCAATATAGATGTTGATGGTGTACCAAATCGTTTATACTCAAAAGGAATGATACCATCAGACCTATGGGAGTCGGTAAAGAAACGTTTCGGAAGAGAGTGTGTAAAGGAAAAGGATTTTTATGCTGATAAGTTTGCTCTGTGGATTGATATGAGAACACACCCTGATAATGGTATTCATGGAGGTGGTCTAGCCTTAAATAATGCACAAGATGGTGTAAAAATAGAAATTAAAAGAAAACAAAGTGGATCTGGTACTATAACCTGTTATATGTTTGTTGTAGCTGATGCAATGATGGAGATTATGAATTCAAACTTACATTCGATAAAGTACTAGTTTACATGAAATTTAACTTAAAAAACGTAATGTTATAATACAAAAATTATGGAGGAATTGAGAGATAAAGTACCATTTCATTGTATTATAACCGGCCCAACAAATTGTGGAAAGACAAAGTACATAATAGATCAGCTAAGAGGACCATTCCGAAAAGTTTTTGAATATATTGTTTTAATATGTCCAACTTTTTCTAAAAATAAAACATATCATAATTTTGCTAATAAAGATAAACATTTCTATGTATTATCACCCGATGCTAGTAATATTGATGAGATTAATGAAATGTTAACTGATTGTCAAACTTTATTCTCCGGAACAAATACACTAATAATTTTAGACGACTGTGCTGTTTCGAATGATCTGAAGAAACGAACAAACAAGTTTATAGATCTAGCATTCTCTGGAAGACATCATGGTTTATCAGTTTGGGTTCTCACTCAACAATTAACATCGATAGCAAAACCATTCCGTGAAAATGTAGCTTGTGTTGTTTCATTCCATAATCCATCACAGAAAGGTATGAAGATGCTTTTCGAAGATTATGGAGGTGATTTAGACTCTGAAACTAGTAAAAAGTTTGTTCAACTCCTGAAAACTGAAAAATATTCTAGACTTTGTTTATGTTTACGTTATCCATTTCAATGTTATTTAGAGATTCCTGCAGTGATTTAAAAGAATCTATGTTTTATTACAAATTAAAATATGACAGAAGTTGAAGATTATATAGAAGAACAGTCAGAGGTAAAAGATGAGATTAAAGATAATGATATTGAAATAAAACAAGAATCACTAGCTATTCTCGCATCTCTTGGAACTACAAAGGAATATTTAGGAGTTGATATGAGTCTCGGTGATATAAAGAAACTAAAGGTAAAAGACATTGAAAAATATTATAATAGATATCAGGCAGTATTAGGTAAGAAAATTAGTGGTGGATTAGTAGATTCATCTCTTCAATTAGTTTCTCAAGTCATTTCTTACATGGTTCCTGTGGATGATATAGAAGCTCTTTGTAAAGATTTGAAGAATGATGATTTGGTTAATCGTGAACTAACAAACATTGTAGGTCTCTTAGCATTAAAAGCAGGAAGATTAGCAGCACTTGCTAGCGGACTATCCCAGGTTGCTAAACATATTAAAATCAACAAAATACAAGAAGTTTCAAGTACTAATACGGATGATGTAAACAAAACTGAGCACAACTGAACATACTACTTAGCACAACTTAACATACTACTTAGCACAACTGAACACAACTGATTTAAAGATTCTTTACTTTGTGAAATAAATAATAATGTCAGAAGAAGTTGTTGAACAAATTACAATTGATCCACCTACTAATACTAAAAATAAGAAAGCTGTTAAAGAGAAAGATCCCAAAAAGGTTGCAGCTGGTAAGAGAACAGCAGAACAAAACAGAAAAGCTAGAGAAGCGTTAGCTAGAGAAATGAAACGTGAAAGGGAACAAGCGGAGACTAAACATGAAGAAAATTCCAATGAAGATATAGAATCAAAAGCATGGATTCCAGAGCTATCTTTTACTACTGTTTTATCCATTGTCGGAATAGGGTTTACAGCATTTGATATGTTTATGAGATATTATAAGAACAGAATACCTGATTTATCACAAGTCCCAACTAAAGTTCCACCCTCAAATATTCCAACACCACAACCACCACCCACACAGATTCCAAAAATAGGAATGTTATAAGGAAAGTAGTTTAAAGATTTCTTACTGTTTAGTAAAAAATTATGTCAACCGAAAACAAACTTGTGAAAACTGTTACTGATTCAGCCGTCATTATCGGATTAGCTGCTGGAGTTGGATATGTAGCTAAAAAAGCTCTGAAAGAATCATTTATGAACGATCCATCCTCAAGTATTACAAATTATGCTAAATGGGTAGCTGTATTGTCAGGTAGTATGTACCTAAAAACATATTTAGAGGATCAAAAAATTTTGCCAACTTAAAGATTTTACATATTGACTAACAAATGGCAACAATAGCAATGATGGTTGGAGGAGCTATTTTGAATGCGACCACATTTGTTGGTGGATCATATCTTGCAAAATATCTCTCAGGTGATAAAACAGATACAGAAAAAATAAGACACGATAAGGCATTAGAAAAATATCAAAAAGATTATGCTGCATATCAGGAAAATAGACAGAATCTCATTGATTGGCACTCTCAACAGAAGGATGCTAAATATCGGGCAACAAAAAATATTTCTAATACCGATGAAGCTTTGAAATTTTATAGTCAAATGCATGAACCAAAATTCTCTGATTATTATAGACCTAGTGACAATCAAAAGATGGGAGAAATGGCATATGTGGGTGGGGGTATGTTGGCATTGGGTTATATGACTAGTAAATTCTTTTAGTTAATTGTGTGATCAGTTTAAAGATTTCTTACTAATTGGTAAAAAATCATGGCAGAAGGAGGAGATATACCAGATTTAGATCCAACTGAACTAAATAAAAACAATTATGATGGTGATGGAGATGGTAATGCAGATGGTACACTTTATTTAACTCTAATCGAAAAGACATCCACCACTCGTCTAAATTACCCTGGTTATGATGAAGAAGAAAAATCATTTAGTGGAAATAACCCCTTATTAGATGCTAAATTTAAAGATGAAGATTATGCTTGGAATGAGATTAGGCGTAAATTCCCTGAAGTTGATCCTGTTAAGGCTCCATTCACAGCTAGTCTAGATGAATATGATCAGGTAGAAGTTCGATTAAAAATGAAAGGAAGTAATAAATACAATTTATTCACAATGGATGGTGAACTGAATGATAATTTACCACCTACCATAAAAAAAGCTCTGGGGGTTGATTCACCAACCTTGATTAAAAGAAATGCTGAGCTAAAGTTACAATTGAATGAAAAAAATGAAGAAAATAAGGATTTAAATAATGCGTTAGATGGGTTAAGAGCAGTTGTAGAAACAGGTGAAAAGGAGATAGAACGTTATGTTACAATTGATAGAAAAGAGTTGAGAGCTATAATTGAAAAACAACAAACCAGAATCGCGGAAAGTGAAAGCTATTTAGATGCGGCTGTTAAACAGAAGACTGATGCAAAAACAGAGGTTGGGAAACTTAAAAGTGAATTAAATCAATACAAAGATGAACTCGAAAAAAATAAGAATGGACTATCCAATTTAAAAAATCTGGAACAAAGTAATGATCGTTTACAATCTGAGGTTGATAAATTAAGAGAAGTGGTAAGAAAACAAATAATTTCCAATCAAGAACAAATAAGCGTCATAGAGAGACGAAATGATGAATTACTTAAAAATCTACCGTTACGAGAGCGGGTAAAGGCTATCTTCAAAAAATATGGTTTTACAGTATTTGCTGTTGTGAGTGCAGTAGGTGTTGTCATTGGTGTTATAGTTTCTAATCTTTCTAAAGGACTAACAACATTAGGTAAAGGTGTTGGTAATGGGCTGAAAACCATTGGTAAAAAACTCGGTGAAATATTACCTGGAATGGTTGGGGCTATCGTGAGCTTTCTATTCAAAACAGCAGGTGAGGTTATTGGATTTTTAGGTAAGAATGCTTGGTTGTTGATAATGGCTGTGGTTCTATATTTTGTAGAACAGTTTAAAAACAAGAAGAGGAGATAAGTAAAAATAATGAATGAGACAACGTTTCTATCTATCACAATGTTAACCACTGAAACAAGAATATATTTAGATCCACCATTATCCAATGTAAAAGAGATACAAATGATAGATAGTTCCATGACTAGTGCAACGTCTGACAATCCTTTGTACTTAATGTGTGATTTCATAGAACCAAAGTCTTCATATTACAATAGGATCCCACTTGGTGAAAATGTAGAACTTAACCCATCACAACTATTAGCTGTTGTTCCTTCTAAAAAGTATCCATGTTTAAGAATCTCAGAAACTAAAAACCCTTTGAACTACTTTACTTTATGGATTTTAGATAAAAACAGAACAAAATTAATCTCTAATACAGTGCGTATTCGTATCGATTTAAAGATTTCATGTTGAGTAGTAAAAAATGGATGACTACAATAGAATTTATCCACAAGTTCCTATGAATGGAGACCCACTTAATTTCAGACTACAAAAGTCATGTGAAGTACTACAAAATCTTGAGAAGGAAATTAAACATTATGAGGATGTTAGGAAAAAATACAACAGAGCAAGAGGAATATTTACCAAAATCAGTGTTAGTTGTGGTGTGTTTTCAGTTATCCTATCTGCAAGTGGATTGGGAACTTCTCTTACTGGTTTTGGTGCTGTTGTTGGTATCCCATTAGGTGTTGTTGGTGGTGTTTCTGGGGTAATATCGGTTGGTAATATCAGCTTCTAAAAGACTTTCACATAAAGTTAGTAAACATGAACAGACTGTTTCTCTAGCAAAAGCAAAAGTAAACACCATTAACGATTTGGTTTCAAAGGCATTGAAAGATAATGTCATATCGGAACAAGAATTTTCCATAATTTTAGCAGAGTTAGAAAAGTTTGAAAAACTAAAACTAGAAATCCGTCAAAAATTTAGGAGAGATACTGAAAAAAACTTAAATATGTCTCAGATAAGGAGAGAGGTTCGTGCAGACATATTAAAAGAGCTAACCGTTCCCGCACATTAAAATTTTCATTTGAGGTTAATATTAGAAAAGAACGGAGTTGATTTAAAAACATATGCATCTTATTCTAAACATAAAGAATAAAATGACACTCAAGGATTTCAGAAATAAATATCCAAATGCTGATACAGGTAAATTCATAGTTGTAGCTGATCCGTATGGTGGATACATTAAGTGGAGATACAATGGAATAACAATCATGTCTCATGACGATCCCACTGGAAAAACATGGACTGAGGACCTATCACCAAGTTTGAAAAAACTTTTATGGAAAGATTTAGGATTGGATGATGATGAATTAAGTTCATTCCCAAAGAGTTTAACTATGACTAATCGAAGCTATCCTATACCAGCTATTGATTTTGATGACTTTACAAGTGACATAACAAAAATGCTAACCTCACTGGATATATACGTGTCAAATACTAAGAAATTTACAGCAAAGATGCGTGATGTTTTTACCAATCAAGTTGTTACTTTCAAATTTAATTTGGAAAGCAGAGTAGAAAATGGTTAAACGCACCAGATATGAATTATTGGCCACAACAACTTAACTTTGCAGTTTGGTGTGCGACATCTGGTTGTGGGATAAGTCCTTTTGAAAGTCTAAATTATCCTAAAGTAGTGAATAGCTTCATTAAGTTTCATATATATTTCACAATAAGGCGGATATTATATGAATTGAGTCTTCCTTTACCTGATGAGCAACCTTTTACAATAAATAATAATCCATATAATAAAGTTGCATATCAACGATTGTGCGCCGAATTTGGGGTTAGTAATAATTCTGATTTTAGATGGAAAGGTGGTAGAAATGGAGGATTAGGAGATATATTCCTTGATTATGGTTCTGGATATAATGGGAAAGGTGGAGGAGATCAAAATGTGCATATAGTAAGAAATTACGATGTTGAAGCTGATCAATGGCCTGGTGAAGGTGGTAAATTCGCTGATGAAGGAGGTAAGAAAGAAAAGGGTGATCTCATCTCATTTATACGTAATGATGACTTTGCTGATTTCAAATATGCCTGGTTTATCCCAACAAGTGGTCATGGGCTCACTAAAGCTGGACTTGGTAGATTGAATCGATCTGCTGAAGCTTTTGTTTACTGTATATTAGGAGCACAAGTTAACACTAGAAACTCGATTTATGGTAATGGTGGTGGTGCAATCGAAACACAACAAGAATTCTTGGCTTTATTTGAAAGTAGTGTAATTGAGAATGATATTTCAAGTTCTATCCAAAGATATCAATTAGCTGTACAGGAAGCGAAATTACGGCTTGATTTAGCTATTGCTCCTGGTGTATGGTTAATGCCAAGTAATATGATAATCAACACTGAAAGCGTGACTGGTTTTAATAATAAACTTATGAAAGCGAGTAATGATATGAATTTTGGGGTGAATAATTCACTAAACACTGAAGCAAAACAGATTGGAATAAGTCATAACTTAGGATCTTCAAAGGTAAAGTTACCACATAGAAATGAAACTAAACCAAAACCATCAATGAAAACAGACTCAACGCAAACATACTCAACGAAACATGAAAATAATATTGACTCAACACAACATGAAGATAATATATTAGCATTTATAATTGTCTCTAGTGTATTTGCGTGGTATCTATTTCGGTAGATTTTTGTTATGTAACACAGATAAGCGTTATATAACTTAATTTTCTCCCCATAACTCTTTCAAAAACTTTAACTCCTCGATATCAGTACACCAATCTAAAAGTCTAGATGGATGCCATGCTATAGGCATTAGATCATCATACAAGTCTTTGTAGAATTTACGTTTATGTAATATCTTATCAACATCCATGTATATAGTAACACAAATTGAAACAATAATAAAATTATTAATATTATAATGATCATCACCATAATCAACAACATCATCATCACCATAACCATAACCATAAGTAAAATACTCTTCATTAACACAATCTAATAAATCACTAGCAAAATCATCAGTGCATATAACATCAAAATTTTTTATATCATAGTAAAAATCAAAAAAAATATCTTCACCATTCTTATTAGTATACTGAATTTCAAAATCAATCACTTCATTATCTTTATCAATAAAACCAATATTTTTTAAGATAGTTTGTGTTAAATCTGTCTTTATTGTCTTCATAAAATCATTAACACAAAGTCTTTTTTCATTAACATATTTAAACTCAATATTTCTGTTTTCATCAAGATAATTGATATATTCATATTTTTCTAAACCATTTTTTGTTGTAACTCTTTTTTTAACAATATTCTTTGCAATATACTCTATGTTTTTATTAAGATAATCAATATCTTTAATAATCATCTTTTTTTATTTTATTTAGTATTTTAATTCTTATCTTTAAATCATAATTTCAATTTTATTTTTGTTTTGACACTATTATTATACGACATTCCTTACAAGAAGCCTTCTGTTTATTATGTTCACATATTTGAGATCCTTTACACTCTTTACATTGTGTCTTCTGTTTTTTATGTTTACATATTTGTGATCCTCCACATTCTTTACAACGATACTTAATTTTATTGTGTTCACATATTTGAGATCCTTTACACTCTTTACATTGATACTTAATTTTATTGTGTTCACATATTTGAGATCCACCACACTCTTTACAAAAATATTTACACTTACCATGAATACAAATATAATTATCATTGATAGTATCTTTTGTGATTAACTTAATAATCTCTTCATCTGTAAATTTTCCTATCTCTTTGATTAAATCTGCTTTATACATTCTAGATCGTCCTTTAATTTTCAACTCTTTAGCAATTTTTTTCAATTGTACAACATATAATCTTTGTAGTTGTTCCATTTTTTAAATTAATTCTTCTTTTTAAATCATAATTTCATTTTTTTAAAAAAAAAATCTTTATAAAATACTTGATAAATCCTTTGTTAAATCTTTATTAAAAAATCTGATTATAATTAAAATGAAAATGAAAATTGATATTGTTCCAGAACCACCAGAATATCATTTTTTGAATTATTTATAAAATCCTTGATAAAATCCTTAATGATATTGTTCCAGAACAACAATGATATTGTGCCAGAAGCCCCTGAATATTACATCATGTAGATTTTGCATTCGGTAATTCGGTATTTGCATTTTTTTCTTACGGTATTGCGGTATTGGGTACCCCCCAATGTCCCCCTCCTGTATGTAATAACAAGTCTTTGAAGTTTCCTAAATGCCCTATGCTTTCAATCATGATTTTCCACACTAACTGTATGGACAAATAATTATTAACTGCACTAGCATGATTGCCACAGGTCAGAAAATGGTAATGGCAAAAATTATTCAAGGTCAGTAAAAAGTCAGGGAATTTCAAATCGAGTAAGGGAAAGTTTAAGTCTTTGAGAGAAGTCGGGGAAAAGGGAAATTTATGACTACGAATTTATTTCTTGCCAATTTAGCGATGGTTTGGTGTGGTCAAGAATGTGCATGAAATGTGTACTATTGGTAGAATTGGCTGATTACCTGATTTTGGGTCTCCAAGAAAATCAATCCTTTTTCCACGACTTTGTTATCTTAAGAAACTATAAATCCATGTACACTGCATGTGAATTTCTGAAAGCATATTAAATATATGGGTGGAGAGGAAGGCTGT
This sequence comes from Ricordea florida, assembly GCA_949710005.1. Lineage (NCBI taxonomy): Eukaryota > Metazoa > Cnidaria > Anthozoa > Corallimorpharia > Ricordeidae > Ricordea > Ricordea florida. The sequence continues at coordinate 14,036,022 of OX453275.1, forward strand.
GAGGAGAGGTTGGAGGCCATTACCAAAACTAATTGTTGACTTTTCTAATTTAGTTGGAAAGGGAAATTTTACATTTGTCAGGGAAATGTAAGGGAATTTCAAGATCCTGTGGATGTGGTAACCATGACTTGATTCTAAGCCTAAAAGAATAAATGGTATTGTTTATAGTTGAGTAATTTTTACCACCTCTGACACAAACCCTATTCAGAAGGAAGTCCTTAGATAACAACGACCGAAACCAGGTTGAGCCTGCGATACCAAAAACGTCATGCGGTCTTGCCCATAGTTTTGTACCAAAATGGCACTCAGAGGAACCGTTCTGCCACGCTAGTGTTGCAGAGCTGTGAAGTTGCACATGCATGTACAAGATTAAGAAAGGTGAGTCTATTCAACGAATAAAAGGAGTTTTTTTTCCTGATCCATCCATGACTGCCGTAATAATAATATTTGCTTCAAAGTCGAAATATTTGACAGAATGAGTGAACCTGGCTCAGGTCGTTGTTATACGATTAACAACGACCTGAACCAGGTTTGAAAAACAAAGGGGTATCACATCAAAATATTTGAGAAAAAGTCACAATACGTTTTGATGAACTTGAAGCCTCTTAGTCAAGATATAGACATACAAATAAATGCATAAAGACATGAAATTCTTCGTTTGGTACATTGTATTTAATACTCCGTCTTGTCACTGGCTGAACCCACACTTAATAAACAATATAATTGCATGAGGTTTTTGAGATATCCGGAGTAATAATATAATAATAATATTGTTTTATTATACATTGTTTTGAAGAAAATAACGACAAACATATCGTTGCAAGGAACCTAAATTGATTAATATTATTGTTATTGGAAATCATGCATTGCACGCACAACCTACAGATTAGTCAGTTATCTGCAGCAGATGTAACTGACTAATCTGTATGTAGCAACATTGACCTTGACTATACCTAACCTTGCAATAACCACTACTTAAGAATAATTAAGCTTAATTAATATAAATAGAAACAATTTTCTGTTAATAATTATTTGCTTTCCTTTTTAATGACTTCTGAACAAGGAAACTCAACTAAACTGACAAGTAGGTAGCACTTGTGCTTTGTAAGTTTCTTTTCGTTTGTGGTTAAAAATTCCTCAAACTAATTACTAAACCATAACAAAAATACAAACACAATCAATGATGAAATCATTGTCGTGATGTCGTGTCAATGATGAAATCAGGTCAGGCCAGAGGCCCTGATTCTTAGTACTGACCAAGCAGATTGCAGCTACTGGGGATGAGAATGGTGGAAGGGTTAATGCAATGAAATTAATACAGTAGTGTGTTTGCTTTGATTTTGGTGACAGTTTCTGTCACAGAAAGTATTTTTTTAATTAAGTCATTTTCATGATCACATGAGTATTTTTGTATCCATGATGATGTGAAGACTGTGCTGCTGGAGGCAGTGAATTAGGAGTGTTTTATTATGCACTTATACACTTCATATAATTGTTGTTAAAAATAATAAAAATATGACTGGGGACATTTATTTCATTCTGGAAAGAGACATTAAAAATTGAACACTTGTCAAGAATCTTAACTACTATACTGGGATGCAGACCAGCTGGCTATTAGCAAACTGCAGTTGAGGAGTTAAATTCATTATTTCAGAGGGAAAATACACTAAGTAGCAAAAAAAGTGTTCAGAGGATTTGAACCAAGGATCTCCAAATTTAAAATCCAGTACCTTAACACAACTCGGCCACATTCCTGCAATGCAACACCGCCATGATATTATATACAAAACAGCTACAAATGGCAGTGATAAATATGTTTTCTGTGTACTGTGTTATGATACCATACCTAAATTGCCTCTCCTCTGAATGTACACTGTTGCTGACATTTGCTTGATAAGAAATATTAATGTGATGCGCAATATGCTCTGTCATTAAGTGTTATTGTTTTCATGTTATGCATACACATGTAGCAGATGGTACCTTGACAGAGTGCAGGGTTCGAGTTGCACATTGATATAAAGCCAGGAATGGCCATACATTGAACAGTGCTTTGTTCCATCAGTGTTTATATCAGATTTTGTTCACTTGGATGCTATGAATCTTTAACCACTGCCACTTGTAATAATTACCATTAAACTTGACTGTCTGTTGTGTGAATGGAGCCAGTACGTGTTGGCACTGACTAATGCTTGTGATGCAAGATATATTAAAAATACAGCCTAACAACATTAAAGGAAGTAGGAATATGTGCACGACAGTACAAAGTTATAAAAACTAGGCTTCAAATGATATCCTGCAGGATGCAAATTGGGATAGTTTCAAGACATTTATTTCTATCATGCATGGATACAATTTTTAAAGTAGTAGTTTTTTTACAGTCTACATATGTCACAGTTCACTGACTCATTTTTCTCCTCCTACAATGAAACAGTTTTCTTGTCCAATCTTAAAATAACTGTGCAAATTACACTGCAGTTTAGCTCTATTGCGTACATACTTGTATTACCCTGGGATGGGAATTTGTAGAGAGTTGTGTCACTTAACAAACTGATTTCATGAACACTTGTAAGTGATAACTCAATGATGTTAGCTGATCCTGACTCTGTTGTCTTACATTTTGTGTCAATACAAGGTAGCAGTATTATCCATTCATGTTTGAGAAAGTTGACAACATTCAGTTGGTGTTTCTAGTTGTGTCTTTTTATTAACCTGTGATAGCCTCAAGGGTGTGATAAATTCTTGATTACAATTTTGTGAATTCACTGAACAAATACATATTGTTTTTGAGAGTTCAATCCAAAACTAGATCCTTTTGTCCTTGTGCAATCTTCAAATATTGTAGTTGAATGTTTAACTTGAATCATTGGATTGTAAACCTGTGAATTGCTATTCAATCAGATCAACATATCTGCTTGTAGGTTGACTTGTTGATCATAACAGTAACCAGATAACTTGTCAATGATAACTGATATCCACTGTAGTATTTCATACACTTGTAGTCAATAACCAATGATGTTTGTTTGATCTATTTTGCGAGTGTCACTTGTAGTGTGGACCATACTTGTAGTAATAAATGTTATAACCCTTTCTTTTCTTGGTAGGCTGTAGTATAATTCATCTGTAGAAAAAAGTAAGAATTATAATAACTCACTGCGTGTAGTGCTTTTTTATACCATTGCTTTTCCACCCCTACCCCATAAAAACAAATAGAACTAATAAACTTACCTTAACTTAGCTGTTTTCGTTATTGTAAGGGTGAGGCATAGTCCCACCTTTACGTGATGTGAAGCAGTGGGGACGCCCCACTCTCGTGTCAAATGCAGTTAAGTTTTATTTGAAAACAATTAATGATAAAATGTTTTCATTACAATATATATTACACTATATATTTAATGGTACAATTATGATCAACTCCTCAATACTCCAATAGCTGGCATTTCTGTAAAAGAATGAATAAAACTACATATGTAATAGACCCATGTGTGTAACAATGCATTTGATAAACACCGAGACAAAGTAAATGCAAGGGCAACTACAACTACTTACTATTATTACTCGTTTTAATAATAATAATAATAATACATTTCTTTTGACAGTAGGCCTATGTCACAAAGGTGATTTACAATAGGGAACTGCATTTAAGAAGTATATAAATATAATAGATTACAAGTAAAACAAACAAAGATAAAAAATAAGTATTAGTTTGAATTTAAATAACATTTTAGAGCTCTTTTAAATTTATCTATCGTTGACAACAATTTAATGTCATTAGGCAAAGAGTTCCAACTTAGAGCACAGGAATTCTGAGATGTTTGTACGCCCCAGTTAGTGTTGGATTTAACTGTTCTCAACAGATCTTTGTTACGTGTATTATACTTGTGGAAGTTTTTTTCTTTGAGAAAGCTTGCTGCATCTTCAGATAATTGGTAGTACATGTAAATACAGCGTTGAAATTTTCTTCGCTGAGATAAGTCCAGCCTCGTTTTCATTTTTATTGAGGCCTGAACAGCATCATGGTCAGAGTAGTAAACACTAAGTACTGAATTTTGTACAAGGTCTAAGTGATTTGTTTTGATATAAACCAGCTGGTCTAGCATTCTTCCAGAGGAAATAAATGTTGACTCTTACATTTTTAATTATTATGATTGCGGTCACCCAACTAGTTTAGCTTTTTAGTTATTTTGCGTGTCCCACTACTGTATGTACTGTACTGTTTAATTTATATATATTTATAAATACAATCTTGTAAATTCTTTTAGTTTACAGTAGTAGAAATAAACTGTTGTTGTTGTTGTTGTTGGACTTTGTACAATCTGTGAATAACTAAAAGAACTGAGCAGACCCGTACGAAACGGAATACGCTTACACAGCGCTGCTTTAGCGACTTACAAGCGCTGCAACCAACGTTGCATAAAGGTTGCATGAACGCTGTTTTCTTTGCGCTGCAGCAGTGCCGAAAAATGACTGCGTGAGTGCTGCATTAGCGACAGTCTATGAGCGCTGCACAAACGCTTCAAGAAAGATACTGTAACAGCTGATTGGCCCCACGGAGCGCTACTGTCGAAAAACAGTGTTTATGCAGTGTTTATGCAGCGTTGTGCAGAGCTGCGTAAGCGCTGCAAGAAACATCTGATGTGCGTGATTGCGATAATAAAACTAACTGATGGTAATATTCACCTTTTTATAGGGAAGCCCACTTACTCGAGTGCTGCTCAGAGCATTGTTGTTTTCAACAAACTTCGATTTCAACATGGTGTCTCTTAATTGTTCATCAGTTTCGCTCAGGCTACTTGGCTTCTGAACATCTGACTTGTGGTACTCACAGCGATTGGCAAAGCAGTTCTCACTTGAGTTTTCATTTGTGACTTCATGTGTAAGCTCATTTGTATATATCATAGCTCTCATATAGTTCAATAGCATTTCATAAGCAGTTTCATAAGCAGTTTCACGAGTATCGTGGTATGATGACCCATTCCGAAATCGCTCAAAGACATCTTTTAGTGTAGGTCTACCACGAAACATGTGCAGTGCATTTGTAAGCGGTTTGAGCGTTCCAAGAAAAAACTAACGATAAATGCAGACCACATGTCTACAATCAACTTTGGACGGTGTTCGTCTACTCGCCTCGCGGGAATAAATTCTAACAAACTTTTCACGTTCCTCTTCACCTCGTGCTCACTTCAATCAGGTTGTTATGGCGATGTTCACGCCAGTTGATCTATAGCTTTTCACTCCATAAAATCCTTCCTTCTTTCCAATATTTTCTACTCCTAGTTATGCAAAATTCGTATCAGTACAAACTGCTGAAATAAGTGTTTGTAGCTAAATGTCAAGTCAGTGATTAGAGAGAGATTGAGATTTAGAGATTGGTAACAACCCACTATTTTATCGGGTCCGGTAAGTACCGGGAAAGTTTACGGATGCTTCGAGAAACACTATTCCCTGCCCGGTAAAGTTTCCCGTTGACCGTCCCGGTAAGTTATCGGGCCCGGAATTTGCGGGAGCTTTCGAGAAACGGGCCCCAGATAATATAGTGCTCCAATATGACTTCCCCAATGTTCACGCTGAAGACGAATACGGAATCAGTTGGTTAATGTTGGCACATATTGTCACTTTTTTCTTGCCACCATAAGTTCACTTTCAATCTGTTTGTTTGTTTGTTTCTTGCTTTGTTGTCTCTTCGACTCTCTAACACAAAGTGTTTCTTTACTTTTAAATTTAGCTACTGGTGGTAATATTATAAAGCCTCATCAAGAGGAATTTGCTTTGGTTGCTCATCAAAACGCAAGCACTGCCCGGTAAAGTTTCCCGTTGGCCGTCCCGGTAAGTTATCGGGCCCGGAATTTACGGGAGCTTTCGAGAAACGGGCCTCAGGGCCGCTATTACCAAGAGAGGTGAGTAATGTGTTCAGTGTTGAAATATCATGAATAATGTCTGAAAGATCCACGCCCACGATAATAAAAAATTATTTGCCGCTTTCACCGACACCGAGGTGAATTATTGTTTTAGTATATACCACACAAGCTAGATAACTAGCGTTTATTAAAGTAATTTCCTCTTCGGAAACCGAGACGGGAGGTCGTTAAGTTTCTCTTTAGCTGCTCGGAGGTGAATCAGTAGTACTTTGCTAATCACCTCCGAGTAAACCAATCAGAACGCGCTAAAAGCACTATTCGCTTATGTGGTATATACCAGATGGTAGATATGCGTCATGTTTCTCGCATTAATTAAAAAAAATTGAAATAATAAACGATAGTTGCGCATTGCTGCACATAAGACCGCCGTGCAGTTAAACCAACTCATGTTAATAAACTTCCCTCGATGCCTAAAGAAGTGGTGCAACTTAACATGCAACCTTAAACTTTAAGCTAATCGCTTTGTTACAAAAGAAGATATCCAAGAAAGCCATACTATGATCAATTGAAAAATTAATTAGAGATCAAACAAGGAAGAGAGCTAAAAGTACGACGTAATGTGAACAAACACGATTCCACTGCCTCTCCAGAGGAAACAAATTAGAAGGGGACATAAAATGTACCACAATACGTGTTTGACCCAAACGATGCCACGGTACTTGACTTCTTTTACCTTGCGTTTACGCATTTTCAATGAATATTCAAGATCTTTTTTTTTCTGCAGACGCTGGAGAACGAAACAGCGAGAACTTCGACTAACCGACCAACTGAGGGAGACGATAACAGTTAACATTATGCCATTTACACTTTCTGTATTTTCTCATTTCTTGTAATTATTATCACTATTATTATTATTTATTATTATTATTATTATTATTGCTGGTATTGATATTGATATTGATATACTGTCATGGGGTGGGGGTGTATGTCCTTATCTGGAAAAAGGTATTGTACTACAAGCAATACAGTTTTTTCTGTATAGGGTTTGTATCAGAGGTGGTAAAAATTACTCAACTCTGAACAATATGATTTCTTCTTTTATGCTTAGAATCTAGTCACGGTAGCCACAGCCACAGGATCTTGAAATTCCCTTACTTTTCACTGACAAATGTAAAATTTCCCTTACCAACTAAATAAGAAAACTCACAAATTAGTCTTGGTAATGGCCTCCAGCATCACCTCACATCCAACCTCTCTATTTATTTAATATGCTTTCAGAAAGTCACATAGAGTGCATATGTCACATAGAGTGCATATGGAGTCATGGAAAAAAGATTGATTTTCTAGGAAATCCAAAATCAGCTTGTCATTTAATTCTACCACATCCAACACATTTCATATCACATTCTTGATTACACCAAACTATAGCTGAATTGGCAATAAATAAATTGGAACTCTTAAATTTCACTTTTCCCTGACTTCTCTGGAAGGCTTAAACTTTTCCTAACTCAAAATGAAATTCCCTGACATTTCCCTGACCTTGAAGAATTTTTCTTTCCCTGACCATTTCCTTACTTGTGGCAATAACGCTAGTGCAATCATTTGTCCATACAGTTAGTGTGGAAAATCATGATTGAAAGCACAGGGCTTTTAGGAAACTTTAAAGACTCTTGTTGCTACATACAGCACCCTTGCAATGAATACATAAGAAAAAGCATAAAAATTCTGGCATTACAAACTTTAGTTTCTCCTAATAATAATAATAATAATAATAATAATAATAATAATAATAACGGTTTAATACCAGTACATCCATGATATGGCTCTTCGCCTGATATAAAGTAAAATAAGGAAATTAACATAAATCTGAATTATAAATTTGTAAAAAGCTATGTAATAAACAGTAAAATGTAATTATTCAAAATATACATACATTATCTAAAACTAGATAAGAAATCATTCCGCCCTATTCCGGCAGCGCTCCCTTAAAATACATAATGTTTGCTTACTAAAGGATTTAAAATTATCACAACATTTAACATTGGATGGCAGAGAATTGAAGAGGGTTGTCGCGCTATACTGAAAAGTGTCCGAGGTGTGGGAATAACTAGATTTATGGTACTTGATGACCGTAAAATTCTAGAATGTCTTACTTGCTCAAGCTGAAGGTTTCTGGGCCAATCATGAGAGTATATACTTTGTGCGCGGCCTTTAGAACGTGCCATTCTCTACGTTCTTTCATAGGTATTGTTCACATAGCGTCCAAAACCAAAACTGGCTGCCGCAAACTGGATGTGCTGTAACCTTTTTAAAAGGCAATCAGTAATTGGATAGAAGATTATATCATTAAAGTTTAGGCGAGATAGAACCAGACATTCAACTAAATGTTTTCTAAGATGGTAGTTGGTAAAGTTCTTTATTTTCCTCAGTGCAGCTAGGATACCATAACAAGATGAGGCGAGATGCCTGACGTGATCCTCCCACTTCAAGGTGTCAGTCATGTGAACCCCAAGTAATTTAATAGAGTGAACACGCTCGAGGGATTTATCTCCTACAGATAAATGTATAGGACGTTCAGCCAAAGAATGGTAAGACGACATCTGAGTTGAGAACAACATACACTTAGTCTTTGCAGGGTTCAGCGCCAAGTTGGAGTCCTGGGACCAGTTTGTGATACTTTCAAGAGTCTCATTCATGTCCACAGCTCTTGAGTCTAACTCCTTGACATTAGAATGGCTGTACATTGAGGTGTCGTCCGTATACTGGACGCATTCCATCAATGGTGGAATGACCTCGTGTAGATCTGATACGTATAAGTTAAAAATCATCGGTCCCAGGATGGACCCTGTGGAACACCATACTGAGACGACTGATACGAGGACTTCCTATCGTCGATCTGCACGAACTGAGAGCGACCAAATAGACAGCTCAAGAGCCACTTGAGAAAGGGTTTTGAGGAGCCGAGCTTGTAGAACTTCACGATGGTCGCGCTAAAGGATATGATGTCAAAAGCCTTCGAGAAATCGGCTAATACGATAAGCGTGACCTCTTTCCTTTTCATGGCATAGGGAATATCGTCTCTAACTCCCATCAAGGCTGTAGTGGTGGAATGCCCTTTACGGAAAGCAGAGATGCGATCGTGAAGAAGATGGGCGTGGTCCGCATAATTCGTCATTTGAGTAGCCACAAGCTTCTCGAAGACCTTGGACAGAACAGGAAGGACTGAGATGGGCCGAAGTTGATCCAAAGTTGTCAATCTTTGGGACTGGAGACACCCGAGCAATCTTCCACTACTTTGGAAAATAAGGTTTCGCAATGCAATTGTTGATGATAGATGTTAGGGGGACTGCCAAGCACTCAGCAACCATCTTGATGAAGCGGGTAGGTATCTGATCCGCGCCCGTAAAACAATCCGATCGTAGATTCTTGATGGCCTGGAAAACGTTCTCACTGGTGACAGGTGACAGCTGAAAACGCATACCCCCAGAGGGGACGTCGGGCAGGTTATCTATCAGGCACGTGAGATCCTCTATCGAGGTCGCCTGAGTCTCTAGTGTTCTCTGAGCAGTCGTCGCGAAGAAATCGTTAAGTTCTTCCGGATCAAACCGCAGGAGCCTTGCACTTGGCTTTAGCACTCTGTGGATGACTTTCCAAACCTCGCGCGACTTATTTGAATAGAGAGCTTTTTCAATAAATGCCTTCCGAGCAGTTCTTATTGCCGACTTTAATTTATTCCTGACCGAACGAAACTCATGCCAAGCAGCATCAGTGCTGGTCTGGTGAGCAGTAGCTCTAGCAGCACCTCGTTTCTTCTGAAGTTCCTCTATCAATGGGTCCTTCATCCATGGAGTGGGTGGTCGCGTGACACGAACCTTCCGCAAGGAGGCGTGTCTCTCGAGACACTCGGAAATTAATGTATTCAGTGTCTCCAGTTGATCGTCTGGATCACCCAAGTAAGATACAACAGACCGAGGAAGAGTAGAAAAGTCCTCTTTAAACGTATCCTCTTTAAAGTTCCTAATGTCCCGGATAAATTTATAACGAGGCTGGAACCGAGGGAGCCGTACATTGACGCATACGTAAATGGCATCGTGGTGACTTACAATAGAGCATGGAATTATACCAGTGTTGGTCACCTTTTACGGATGGCTGGTGATCAATTAGGGTTTTGGAGGTCCTTGTAACACGTGTGGGCCGTTTCACAATCTGTGCAAGCTCGAACATATCCAGTGTACCTTGATACGTTTTCGTTAGATGGTCAGAAGGACGAAGCATATCGATATTGATGTCTCCTGTAAGCATTAACATGCCATCCCAGTACACAGTCAGGTATCCAAGTAAGTTCTCTAAACTATTCAGCCAATCAGAAGGACCGAGCATGCCCTCAGAATTATAGATCACACCTACAAGAGCCCTACTATATTATTGCAGCCAGGCACCTCTATCCGTAGGTGTTCATGTTCTGGGTGGGCATTTTTAATGTCACGACGGCGCTTATAATTGATATTTTCCTTAATATAGACACCGACGCCACCTCCCCTTATACCTTCCCTGTTCCGGAATTCCGTAACAAAGCCAGGGATAGAAGCATACTCCAATAACTGTGATTGATCTCTAAAACAGGTTTCTCTCAATGCTACAATGTCCAATGGATATGAATTGACAGTGAGCAAAAACTCATTAAATGTCGAAACCATGGACTGAGTATTAATTAACAATTATTCGCCGAAGGCGAAGCGATTCTTGGTGAATATTCACCGAGAATCACTGAGCCTGAGGCGAATAATTGTTTTAGTATAAATACACAGGTGATTATTTCAAAAAAGAAAAGAAAAGCATTTTACAACACGAAAACGTTTTATTTCATCAAAAGCGCGCAAGGTGATTATCGGCTGATAATCCGAGATAGCGAACCAATCAGAGCGCGCGATTTTGTATAATCACCTGAGTATCTATATTAAGATGCATTATTTTTTCTGGCCTGAGTTAGAGCAAAGCGGATGAATATCAAGGCCAGAGTTAAGAGATGCGGACAAATCGAGCGTATCATCCAACATTTCCGCATCAGAACACTTAGCTTGTAAAAGGGCAGAGCAGATCCCAGACAGTTACTGCACAACCAGGTAGAGGAGGAGGCTGTCAGGCCGGAACTTTTCAGGTGGAAAGAGCCAATACAAACATAGCAAGTTATGCTTCCTTGATTTCTTCTTATCGTTGTAGTGTTTCTGTTGTGACATGTCAGTCACGTGATCCCTTGTGTATTATGGGATATATAACCGCAGAGCATGTGCTCGAGGAGAAAAGAAAAAGGCTACCAGAAATAAAGTGTTGTCATTGTTTTGTGCCGGAATCTTTTATTCTACTTGGGTCCGAAACACCACATTTGGCGACGAGGAGAAAGACAAAAAAAGCAGATAAAAAGTGGTTAACGAGTTTAAACTGTGGAAAACTCGCACAGATGGCCGTATCCTTGAGCGGACTGCCAGGTTTACAAGCGTTCGACGCTGTGGACGAGCCAGCTACACTCGCACAACGACGGTTAACTTGGAAAGACGAATTCGAATTGTACGTGACTGCCTCGGGAATCAGCGACCCAACACAGAAGAGGGCGCTTCTACTTCACCTCGCCGGGCCCCAAGTCAGAAACGTTTTTAATAACTCAATTCCTGCCGACAAACGAGGCGAAGCGAAGGATTACAAGAAAGCTATGGACAGCCTATCCGAACAATTCAAACCGAGAAAAAACGCGCCGATGGCAAGACAGGCGTTTCTCGCAGCTCAACCAACCGCTGGAGAAACCATTAATAATTTCATCACACGCTTGCAGAAATTAGCCGAACATTGTGACTACGAAGGTGAAAGGGATAACCAGGTGAGAGATCGTGCAATTTCATTCATTCAAGACAAAAATCTCAAGGCCAAGTTGTATCGCGAAGAAACATTAACATTAAGCAAACTAATGGAAATCGTTAGCCAATACCATGAAAAAGAGGCACTCGTTCTTAACCGTAATGGCCAAGTAAATAACATATCTCCAGGCGTCAAAAAAGGGGGAAAATGTTGGCGGTGCGATAAAGCGGGACACTTCGCGAGGGAATGCCTTCGTTCACGTGACCACAAATGCGGGAAATGTGGCAACGTGGGTCATTTCGAAGTGTGCTGCCACTCCAAACAGAGTAAAGGGCGAGATTCTAGTCGGAGTTCGAGTCGTGGTCGTGGAAACTCTGGAAGAAAACAAAGTCGTGGAGGAAGTTCACAGGGCCAACGTGATGTACGCCAAGTAACCGAGGACGTGACTGCTGGGAACTCCGCAAGAAAGGATGATTTCTACGTGTTTTACACTGGGGAAACAGATGACAGGAACACTCTGAAGCTGGAGATTGCAGATAAGACTATTAATGTCATTATAGACTCTGGTGCTAGTTGTAATTTGATGTCCGAGGAAGTATTTAACCTTGTAACGGGGGGTAATGTTAAATTGTTGGAGTGCAACAAAAGAGTTTTTGCTTATGCATCTGAAGAGCCACTCCAAATTAAAGGAAAATGTAATCTTGATGTACGTGTACCGCAAACCCAAAAGTCCCTGAGCGTTGAGTTTTATGTTATGCATAGTGAAGCTGCCACGCTATTAGGCCGCGATGCATCTGAATTGCTTGGCGTTTTAAGGGTTGGTATCCCTGTTAACAGCTGTGATGTTGAATCTGATGGTGCTAGTAACAATCCAAAACAAGCAGATAGAAAGGCCTCTCTAAGGGCAAAGTTTCCCAAAGTCTTCCAAGGCCTGGGAAAGCTCAAAGGATACCAACTCAAGTTACACATTGACGAAAAGGTGCAGCCAGTTGCTCAACCTCCACGCAGAATTCCTTTTAGTAGACGAAAAAAAGTCACAGAGAAATTGGAGGAGTTACTGAAGCTTGATGTTATCGAGAAAGTAGAGGGACCTACCAGCTGGGTCAACCCCTTAGTAGTGGTTGAGAAACCTAACGGGGACATTAGAATCTGTCTGGATATGAGACAAGCGAACCAAGCCATTGTGCGGGAGAAACACCCAGTCCCCACGGTAGAAGAAACACTCCAAGAAGTCTCGAATGCCAAAGTTTTCTCTAAATTAGATTTAAATATGGCTTTCCATCAAATTGAGTTACACCCAGACTCAAGGGACATTACAACCTTTGCTGCCCCTAATGGCCTTTACAGATACAAGCGCCTACTTTTCGGTGTAAACATGGCCACGGAAAAATTCCAGCAAATTGTGTGGCAGATCATCCAAGACTGCCCAGGGGCATACAACCTCCATGATGACCTGCGAGTTGTTGGCACAAATGATGAAGAGCATGATAAAAACTTACAGAGGGTCATGCGCAAGCTTAACGAAAGTGGGCTTACACTTAACTATGAAAAATGTGAAATTGGTGTCGGCAGCATGATCTACATGGGTGACGTGCTCTCTGGGGAAGGGCTGAAAGTGTCTAGTGAACGTGTGAAAGCTATTGTTGAGGCACCAGCACCCCAAAACCCATCAGAAGTAAGAAGTTTTCTTGGCTCCGTGCAGTTCTGTTCAAAGTTCATTCCCAACTTTGCAACAATATCGAGTCCATTGTGGGACCTCACTACAAAACACGGAAAGTGGAAGTGGGGAGTAAAGGAAGCAAAGTCATTCCAAGAGATAAAAGACCGTTTGACTCATGCACCAGTGATGGCATATTTCAGACAGGGCGCAGAAACTCGTCTGACAACTGACGCTTCACCCGTGGGAGTTGGGGCGATTCTGGAACAGGAGCAAGAAGATGGAAGCTACAGGCCAATAGATTATGCCAGCAGGAAGCCGAGTAAGGTTGAAATGAGGTACTCCCAATTTGAAAGAGAAGCCCTGGCTGTAAGGTGGGCTTGTGAAAAATTCTACTTGTACCTCTATGGCATTAGCTTTGAAATCTGCACTGATCACAAGCCTCTTCTCATCGTACTCGGAGCAAAGTCAAAGCCCCCATCTGCAAGAATAGAAAGATGGCTTCTCTATTTACAGCAGTTCCAATACAAGCTGACACATATCCGGGGCAAGGACAATGCTGCAGATGTCCTCAGCCGCCTACCGGTTGGTACTACCCATGATCACGAAACTCAAGCTACAGAAGAGTTTGCGTACAGCGTAGTAAGTGAGGCTGTACCAGCTGCGTTGGTACCAAAGGAAGTTGAAATCGCTTCTGAAAAAGACCCAACACTAAAGATGCTACGTCAGGCTGTAATGACAGATGATTGGAGCCAGTTACAAGGCACAATTTACAAAGCAGTTAAAGATGAACTGTGGGTGATAGGGCAGGTGGTGATGAGAGGAAGCCGCATCATCATCCCACAGAACCTTCAAAAGCGCACCATAATGCTGGCTCACGAAGGACACCAAGGTATGGTCCGAACTAAAGCCAGGTTACGAGAAAAAGTATGGTGGCCGCGAATGAACAAGCAAGTAGAGCAAGTAGTACGAACATGTCACCCCTGCCAGCTTGTCGGACCCCGATCCAAACCAGAGCCAGTGAGATCAACCGGACTACCAGACTCCCCATGGCAAGAAATCTCGGTTGATCTTCTAGAGATTACAGGTGGAGATCATCTCCTGGTAGTTGTAGACTACTATTCTCGCTGGATCGAAGCTGTCCTTCTCAAAACAACAGATGCAAAACATGTAATCAAGTCCATGGAGGCTATTTCTAGAACACATGGTCTACCAGAGACTGTCCGTAGTGACAACGGACCTCCATTTGCATCCAAGGAATTTGAGGGATTCCTAGAATATCTAGCAATCGAGCACAAAAAGGGCGTGCCCTTTTGGCCCCAAAGCAATGGCGAAGTAGAGCGTTGCAATGAGACCTTACTGAAAATCGTGAGAATCGCACGCCTAGAGGGTAAAGATTGGCGAAAAGCACTTGCAGACTTTCTCTTCCAGTACAGAGTTACCACTCATACTGTTACCGGGATGTCACCTGCAGGACTACTGATGGGGAGGAAGCTGCGTGACAAACTTCCAAAAGTTCAAATCCCCAAGGATCGAGCCACTGAAGCACAATGGCAACTGCTCTTAAAAGACAGGGATGCTCGTGCTAAACTTAGACAGAAGGAGTATGCAGACAGAACACGCGCTGCCAAATTCAGCGACATTGAAGAGGGTGATCAAGTCCTACTGAAACAGGCTCGAGAGAACAAACTGTCACCCAATTATGAACCTGAGCCATACAAAGTCATTCACAAGGATGGAAATGCTGTCATACTGGAAGATACAAATGGAAACAATAAAATGCGGAACATAGCCCACATGAAGAAATTTGTTGCTCCTGAAACCACTGAAAAGGAAGACCAAGTACAGCCAACACAACAACCCCAAGAACGAGACCAGGTGAAACAAGCGCATCCAATGACAGTCGCAAGCCAGCCAGCAGCAGAGGTGCAAGAGACTCCACCCAACCCTTTGCCAGGCGATTCAGTTGTTTTGCGACCTGCGCGCTCTAGACAACCACCTACCTATTTGAAAGACTATGTATGCACTTAGTTTAGATTGTGCAAGAGACATTAAGTGAGAGACCGTATGTTTGTTTTTAAAGACTTCAATTAGGTTCATAATATTGTTCATTTAGTTTTTCTCTAGTACTAACATCTGTAATAACTTAGGGGGAGATGTAGTGTTTCTATTGTGACATGTCAGTCACGTGATCCCTTGTGTATTATGGGATATATAACGAAGAGCATGTGCTCGAGGAGAGAGAAAAAAGGCTACCAGAAATAAAGTGTTGTCATTGTTTTGTGCCGGAATCTTTTATTCTACTTGGGTCCGAAACACCACAATCGTCTTCTCACAGCAATCACATTTCGTTATGTTTCGCTTGGAATTTGTTGTTTTGCCTTCTGGGTGCTTGATGTCACTGTTTGTGCTGGGCCCGGATTCACAGAAATATCACCACTCAGGATTAATAGCCTTTGTGTTGCGATGGAGTTGCTGTAGTAAGCAACCAGCATTTTGTAATATCACGGACGCTTGCATATTGCAGTCTAGCAGACTGAATTGCGTGTTAAAAATTTACAATGAGTACTAGCTATAAAATGACTAGATATTATGCGTAAATTCTAAAAAGAAATTTAAAACTCCAAAAGAAAGCCATAAAAATTATTTAAACAATTTTCAAACAACAGTTTTTGCTTGGTTTGCCAGTTACTTTGTATTACTCTAAGTACTAGTGAGTGTCGTGATCCTGACTGCCTTGCTGAAGCGCATGGCCCCTCATTGTCATTCCTGGCGGGATCTGAAGACAGAACGAGACATTCAATCTGAGTTCTTTAGATTTTGTATATCAAAGTGTTCATCCTAACTTGCTATGGACCGAAGTGCCACTTGTCAGTATTCTAGTTGAGGCTTCACTATAATAATTCTCCATAACAACTTTAATTACTACTGAAGAACATGCTAGAAAGCTACTAAGTATGCTCCTACATAAATATCGTATACCGGTAAATTTGTTTTTCTTCTTCTGCATCTTGCAGAATTTAAAATGATTGTGCCGGCTGTGTTTTTGGTAGACTACTTTTGGTAGTAGTATGTAAATGAACCAAGTTTTCTTCACTTTTCTTTCTACGCCTCAAAATTCAAAGGCTGTATCAACAGAAGTCGTAAACAAAGGAAATAGAACGTGTGAGGCAGAATAGTCCCACTGTCATATTGCTAGGGTTTTCCCTTGATATGGCAGCGTGTAATAACATTGCAGTTGCAGCCTTTTGTTTTTGAGTGGGCTGCCTGTGTTGCGCCCACCAATTATTCTGGCTTGCGTGTGAGACCCCCGTTTTACGCGTTCCTCGCATATGCAACTATTCGTTATCCCAAATGAACCCGAAGCCCCTCCGATCTCCTTTTGTGATAACTCGGCAAAAATTGATTAAGAAGGACTAAGTGATGACTGCTCTTTATTTCTTCTTTTAATAAACTTAATGATATTATCATAAGTATTTTTCCCTATGCAACATTGTCTAGAAAGAACACAAAGAAATGAGTGCAAGGGGGGTTGGAGTTGACTACTTGTCATTTCTGATATTAAATTGAACCAGGTATTAATACTTCCATGAAGTAGTTATTTACTTCTTGTATGGTATAACTTGTAAGGACACGTACCACTGCACTTGAATGCAGGATATGACTCCTTATTATTTGCTGCTCATTATTTACTTCTGCAATTCTGGTATAAAAGAAAAAATAATTATATTCAACAGAAGCCCATTAAATGGGCTCCTGATTCAATCAGCAAATAGTTGGTTGTATGAATATTACCATCCACTTACTACAATATTATTAGTAATTAACCCGTTGAAAGTTATGGTACTGTGGTCAGTTGTTCGAAGGCCGATTAGAAGTAACCCAGGGTTAAATTTTAAGTTGGCTTTCTTTTCCTCTTTTTAAAAAGCGTTTTCACGATAACTTTCTCTATTTTATTCAGAGCATACAATCATCAAATCGTGTTCAAAGATAATTACACTGAATGTGCCTTTTAAGCTCTCATATCTTTATTTAAATTTCGTACCAACCCTGGGTTACCTTAACCATGATTCGAACAACCCGGCTCTGAACAGTATTTTCTCTAAATTGAACTTGTTATCTGATTGTTCAACTATAGAATCATCAGGGTTGACAATACAGAAAAATACAAAATGGTCAAAATTTTAGGCCGGTACCTTTTGTAGTAAAGTTACTGTCAAATTTAGGAGAAACCTCACCTTATTTGCACATCAGCCTCTGGATCCTTCTAAAATGATAGAGATCACATTAAACCAACAAAATTACTTAATTCTTTTTTCCACCCAAAAATGATTATATGCTGAAGTCAGCAGGAACACACAATTCTTCAGTTGTCTCATGAACACACTAGTTAGTTAATCTTAGGGGTTGTAAGGAGTTATAGAACTTTTCTTGTTTTTTTGTGGAGGGAAGCAGCTGCTATTTTGGTCTATGTCTTAAGCTAGAAGTCTGTGTGTTTGTTAGTCATGGAAAAAAAGGAGAAACCACAGACATGTCTTTAGGTGCTTTGAAACGCTTTAAAATAATTATTATACCCAAATATGTAACAGACTTATTGGTACACCTGTACATTGTACAAAACGTATTGTACTGATTTTATTGTGGTGCATGTTGCCATGGGCCAATTAAGCCAAATTGCGTAAAGAATTTGGGTTAAACATAAATGCAATGCATTTTTCATAATGGTAGAAACTTGCTGGGAAGAGCGGTCTAATTAGTGATGCAGTTCTTATTGACTCGTTTGTCTGGTTTCACTGAATTTGCAGTGTCATTCTTCTCCTGTCTCTCATTGTATTAACCAACAACACAACTTTCCATTTTCGTATCAAAACATTTCCTAACAAGGAGAATATGAGGAAAAGAGAAATAACGGTATCTACTACAACATAAAACGAGGATTAGAATCATTCTAACGGAAGTTTTTTGGCATGCAGTAATTATTATCATTTGCTTTACCTCAAGATTCAAGGGTACCATGTCTGGAAAATGGCAGACGTCTTGAACACTGGAAACAATGCAGAGTGTATCACTAACAAGTAAGGTTAGATCTGAGTGAATTGTTCCTGGTTAGCAAGAACCACCCATGGTAATTAAGCAAGCGACAGCTAGTTGAAACGTAGTGATGATCCCCTAATGAAATAACACCAGAAGAGACCTCGGTATAGTATAGTTCCGTACACAGTCCTAGTTTATAAATAGCAAGAAATCGCGAAGTTAAATCACAGGTTTTGCAAGGATAACAATTTTTTCAGTGAATATAACCACTATTTGTCCTTCAAGGCACTAGGGCATGTGATATTCATTATTTCTTTATGGGTAGGCAATAATTTAATGTTGTGGCCATCTCGGATTATTATCCTTTATTCATGCTATTGCATTTGCTGATCAGTTTGCCTTCAAAAGAAAGCAAATTAATCTTAAAGTGCTTTGTAATTGTTTAAACCTGAAATTGACTTAAGTAATTTAAGCATTTTAACGTTTCTCCCGGGAGAATTTTTCCTTTACGTGAGCTCTTTCGTAGAATATCATTGTACAGCAAAACACTCCAGAAGAAGTTATAACCGAAACCACTGTTCTCCTGACGATTATGTATATTTTCAGCACCTTGTAGTCGGTTTCATTGAACGTATTACATGGAACTAAGCGTCGACTAAGTAATACATGTACATTTAGGTAAGGCAAATCTGCATGTAACATTTTACACTCAATTTTGCACCCAGTAAATATACATACAATTTGCATAGGAGAGAAAACTTAGTTACAGTATTAATGTAGACCCAGAGCGCATGTAGTATTTACTGATTTGTTTACATTGTTGCAAATTTTCCTGACCATTGATGAGTACATGTAGCAAACAAAGTGTGGCTCATTCCTTGGGTAAAAAGGGGAAATTTTGTTCAATAGCACCAACATAAGTAGTATATTAGAGTCACTTATCCCGGGATTTCGCTTCGCTCATCCCGGGCTGCGTGACTCTAACCTTCTCCATTCTAAAAACCCTAAACCTTGGAGTTCTTACTTACGGATTTTGTGAAATCTTTGATGTTAGGTTTAAATAAGTCAATCTGAGTTTTAAGTTTTTGTTTTAAAAAATTGAAATCCAATTCGTAATATACCCGGTATTTTCTAAGATTTAATAAGATGGACAGATTGCCAGTGAAAGAATTGAGAGCTATTGGTAAAAAGATTGGTATACCCGGGATACATCGAATGCGTAAAGCAGGACTTTTAGATGCTTTAGGCGGTATCCCATTAGATACTTTACCTGTGAGGGCGCTGAGAATTATAAATAAGAAGAATAGCACCCAAGGTTACTCATCAATGCGTAAACGGCAATTATTAGAAGCTATTACTTCTACTCCTAGAAGAAGTTTACAAAGACCGGTTCCTGCTCCTAGAAGAAATTTACAAAGGCCAATTCCCTCTCCTAGAAACAATGTACGAAGACCAGTTGAAGTGGATCAGGATATTGAGGCTGCGGTGATGCAACAGATAACGGATTTTGAGAATAGGATGTTAAGACTTTCTTCTCCAGCTATGAGAAATAATGTAGTTATAGCAGCTAATAGAGCCAAGGCTTCTGTAAAGAATATATATAACAGGGGTTGTACCCGAACCAAAGAGAAAACATAATAAGACAAAGAAATCAAAACGATCAGAGGAAACAACAGAAGAATTACAGATTGATGAGGGAATAGGTTGGACAGATCGAACTGATATGGTACTATCTGAAGATACTAATAGGGTGAAAATCTTCAAGGTTGTGGGTAATTTGAATTTTGATCTAACAAATTTGATAATGGCTAATATAAGACCTAAAATTGAGATGAGGTCAAAAATTATCCGTTCTTTCTCGTCTTTGGTTTATCGTGGTAGAGGTGAAGTCTATCCATTCGATTATACCTTCAGACGTTCTATAGATAGTACTTTTTCTAGGATGATGGATATAAAAAAATATGTTCGCCAATGTGAACGGCAAAGATTGGATCTAGAAAACACCATAGTTTGGGATAAAGCTTATTTACCTAAACATAGAACTATCATGACAGAAGGTGTGTATGAAGGTAAGGTTTTGTTTACTGAGGTTCATGTCAAGGTGATTACATCAAGAGAGCCACTTTTAGGTTGTGGACCTCTACCGGAATGGTTAGCTAAAAAGAAATGTATATACGCGATAGATAATATAGATGATAATCTTTGTGTATGGCGTTGTTTGGTTATTCACCGGAGGATTCAAGACGGGCGAAAAAGACCTGCGGAGGACACAAATAGAGATGCTCTAGAATTAGCTAGAGATTTTTATAATAAACCAAATTTAAACAGGAAGGAAGTAGTAAAAACCAAGTTGGTTGACTTTGAAGGCATATCCAGAAAACTAAATATTAACATAAGTGTCTTTGAGCCTGATGAAGGTGAAAAGGTGGTCTGGCGATTGGTATATGGTAAAAATCAGTTCAAAGCTAATCGCTCATGTGTCAATATTGGGCTATACAAAGGACACTGTTCTTATATAAAAGACATCGAAGTCTTAACAAGTCTTTGGGAATGTATAGGTTGCCATCAAAGATTCACAAGGCATTGGAATGACAATAGACATAATATATAGATTTAGCCAAGACTAAAAGCGGGGCTCCCGTTAGTACTTTCATTTCACTTTAAACTGTAAAAGCATTCTAAAATATTGCGAAGGAATTCACAAACGTATTTAATTATAGTTAAGTGTCGAGGTCGGTTAACTTGCTATGATTTTTGTCTAAACTTTCGTCTGCCATAAGTACGGTCTTTGTACCTACAAAGTCATGGAGTATATTCTACAAAAAACACAAATTATCAATGTACTGTATTCTATTCCTGATGAAATTAACCATTCTATTTGCGTAAATGTATTTAAAAGATTTGTACACGCTACTGGGAAATGCAGGACACAACCGTCTTGTCATTTTCGTGTTAAAACGAACACCTCGGTAAAATAAATGTTTACTCCAAGCAGGGTGCAAAGAGAATTAATTTTACAGATTGCCCTTTCGGGGCAAGCTGTAACCAACATCTACCAGCCCGAAAAACATTTTTCACGAGAATGAAAAAATAATTATTAATTATTCTTTTCTTAATTACATTGTAAGTTTAAAAAAATTACTGCCCTCATTTATTCACTACAATCAGCTGTAGTTACTTAACAAAAGAAATAAATAACCGTAAAAGTGTGAACTATAAGTAGAGCTGGTCCAACGCAACACGTGAATGACTAACATACATTTGGGACATTTTACAATTTAGAAGAACATTTTTTACGAAAACAACGGCGTTAAAACCAAAGTTCTCAATCGACACACTAAATGACAACGTCGACAACGCGAAAAGCTGCCAGTGAAAGCGCTACATTCTGCAATTTGCCGCCAAGAGAAAATTCCCGCGGGAGTATTTCTTAGCCGTCGACAGGGGAGATGTTTATATGATTAAAGGACATAAAAATTTGAAATCTTTCATCAGTTTGCTTCTCATTCAAAAGTAGTGCATTCAGAAGATCATTTTTCTGAAGAAGGTTTGTTTAGAAGTCGGTTTTCCAAGTCAAGTGTCAAGTTTAAGGGAAAGTGGAAAGTGCGAGTGCTGAGTCACGCATCAGTGAGCAAATATTTTGCAGACAAAACTTATGCAAATTTGTGGTCCATAGCACGGAGTCTTTCCACTTCTCGGCTTTCTTCGCTACAATTTTGTCTGTTTTCCACAGCACGGAGTCTTTCCGCTTCTCGGCTTTCTTCGCTACAATTTTGTCTGTTTTCCACAGCACGGAGTCT
The DNA here is from genome assembly GCA_949710005.1 of Ricordea florida. Taxonomy (NCBI): domain Eukaryota; kingdom Metazoa; phylum Cnidaria; class Anthozoa; order Corallimorpharia; family Ricordeidae; genus Ricordea; species Ricordea florida. The sequence goes on from OX453275.1 coordinate 14,058,218, forward strand.
TTCCGCTTCTCGGCTTTCTTCGCTAAAATTTTGTCTGTTTTCCATACGCGAAGTCTCTCCGCTTCTCGGCATTCTTCGCTACAATTTTGTCTGTTTTCCTCAGCACGGAATCTTTCCGCTTCTCGGCGTTCTTCGTTAACATTTTGTCTATTTTCTCGAGCCCGGACTCTTTCTGCTTGTCGGCGTTCTTCGCTATAATTTCGTCTCCTTTCTCTTTCCCGAGCGCGCCTTCTTTGGCGATCTACTTCGCTCATTCTTCCTCAGTTAATTCTTGCTCTCTTTCCCGTTGCTCTTCACCTAAACCCTGTGTTCTGCAAATTATATTTTCTCTGCTATTGTTTGTTGACATAGCAATAGAAATTGTTACGTTTATCCTTTAGTAAAACTTTAACAGTGTAGAGTAGTAATATTGTGTCTCAAAAAGACAATGAACTGAAAATTTCTTTTTCAGTCGTCAACGCAATTTCCCGCCAAAAATATGCGGGCTACCAGAACAGCTTCCAAATAAATCACGTCACCTCGATGAGTTGACACATGAGCCCACAATATGGTCATGTGATGCTGGTCAGTGGCTATCCCGTTTTGACAGCTGTCAATTGACCATATTATGAATGTACAATATAAAAGATGTGGATTTGCCAAGACAAGCCTGAGATACCCCTCCCTTCCTTTTGAAAATCTCCCCTACCCTACCCGTACAATCTGTAGACGCGTACGTACGTACGCTCGGTCAGTCACGTGACAACCAAAAGAAAAGAGGTTGACCATATTCCATGAGTATGGGGCTCTGCTCCACGCGCGCTTCGCGCGCGGGAGCCCCGCTATTAAGAGTGAAGCTTGTGCAGGAGGACATACGAAGTTAATATGTACTGGAGAAAAATTCAGGACCATTAAGAACTCTTCAGATAAAGTGTTCTATAGTACAACAGATAGGTTTAGTTATGACGCATGTAAGTGGATTGAAAAACAGAGCGAATTACAAGGGAAACACATTCATCATGCTTTATGTGGACATGGAGGTGAGTGGTATGTTAAAGTGGATAAAAAAAAGATCCCTGTGGATGGATATGAACCTGACTCACGAACTATTTATCAGTACTATGGGTGTAAATGGCATGGATGCAAATGTCTAAGACACAGAACATCACTGGATAGAGAGAAGTACAGGAAAACGATCCGCATTAAGAAGGATATGAAGAAGTATGGGTATAATGTGATATCAGTTTGGGAGCATCAGAATCCTAGGCTTACAAGAAGAAAACTAGAAAAAGAGTTAAGACCTTATCCCGGATTCATCGTTTTCGATTTCGAGGCAATTCTTGAGAAGTTGAATACCCAACAGACTGAGAATTTTATCATAAAAACAAAACACGTGCCTGTTTCTGTGGCAATAAATGATAAAATCTCTAACGAGCCTGTTTTTATTGTGGATAAAAACCCTGAAAACCTGATAAAAAGGTTCATTGAGGTTTTACTTTATAAGAGAAAACAGGTTATTAAATACGTGGAGGAATTGTATCCGATACCTGAAGATCTCAAGAACCATAAATCTCAGTCCATGTCCAAAGTGAGAAACGCCTGGAGTGACTGCATTAACCAAGTTCCTGTTTTTGGATTCAACTCTGGGAAATATGACATTAATATGATTAAGAAATTCTTTGTTAAGACATTATCGGATGTTTCAACCGTTAATGTAGCGAAGAAGGAAAATAATTATATGTTCTTGTCTACACCAGAGTTGACATTTCTGGATGTTAGGAATTACCTTGCTTCTGGTCTAAGCTACGATGATTGGTGTAGAGCTTGTGGTTGTGAGTTACACAAACTAAAGTTTCCTTATGAGTGGTTGGATAGTTACGAGAAACTAGCTCATGTCGGACCAGTGAAACATAGAGACTTTTATTCATCATTGAAAGGCAAAAGATGAGTACGAAGGCTTTTGTAAGGAATTTGAGGAACGCGGATGTGTGACCATGGGAGACTGGCTAAAGGAATATAATCTTTCTGATGTTAGACCATTCATCGAGGCTTTGGATAAGACAAGAAAGCAATATTACACAGACAAGATAGATATATTGAAAGACGCAGTAAGCATACCAGGAATCTCTATGACTTACGTACTTAACAAAGCGTTGGAGTTAAAAGGTAAAAATGATCCAGATTTGTATGCTCCTGGGCAACCTTGTGAACATAAATGTTCTGATGAATGCATGGCACATTCTTGCTTGGCGTGTAAGAACGCGATGATTGTAAGTAAGTTATGTGCGAAGAACGAGTCTTATGAGATTCTAAAGACTGGAATGATTGGCGGCCCCTCAATTGTGTTTTGTAGATACGCAGAAGTAGGGGTCTCCAAAATGATATCGCATATATATAAGGAACAAGCTAAGGAATGTAAATCTATAGTCGGATATGATGCAAACGCGTTGTATCTTTACTGCTCTGGTCAAGAAATGCCTTGCGGGAAAGAAAGACTTGTGCATGTTAGCGAACCTGAGAATTCACACCTTATCAGAGATATTACGAAGGACATATTGGAGGATAGGCTGTTCGGCTTTTTCCAAGTTGATATAAAAGTGCCAGTGCGTCTTTGGATGAAATTTTGTGAATTTGCACCTATTTTTGTGGTGGATGAAGTTCCTGAGGATAATTACCTGAACATATGAAAGAATATAAGATTAAAACAGGTCGAAAGACGGTAAAGGGGACTAAGAAGCTTTTATGTGTAATGAAAGCTCAAACGATTTTGTTGTATGCATCATTATTAAAGTGGTATATAACTCACGGACTAAAAGTCACCGCGATTCACAAATATATAGAATACAAGGCTAGTAGACCATTTGCTTGGTTTCCTGATGAGGTTGCTAACGCCAGACGTGATGCTGATAGAGACAAGACAAAGAAGCAGATGGGAGACACTTGTAAATTAAAAGGTAACAGCTTTTATGGAAAGATGATTGAGGATCTAGAGAAACATACCAATACCAAATTTACTACTGATGACAAATTAGTCGATGAGATATTTAGAAGTCCTTTCTTTCTAGATTTAGATGTTATAAACGAAGCATACGAGATCAAACAAAGGAAAAAGCAAATAAAGATCACAAGACCCTACCAATGTGGTATTGCTGTATATCAGTTAGCGAAACTAAGAATGTTAGAATTTTACTATGATTTCCTTGATAGGTTCATTGACCGAAAGGATTTTGAACTTATGCAAATGGATACAGATAGTTTATATCTAGCCATCTCGTCTAAGGATATTGACGATTTAGTCAGACCAGAGTTACAGGAGACTTACAATAATGAGAAAGAGGACTGGATAGCTGTAGACAAGTACAGTGAACGGACACCTGGGCTGTTTAAACCAGAGTTCAGGGGTAAACGAATGATCGCCCTCACTAGCAAATATTACTACGCTGACAACGAAACTGAAGGAGTAAAAGTTTCGTGCAAGGGTATGAGTAAGAAACAAAACACTATTAACTGGAAACGATACAAAGAAGCTTTGGAGGGCAGTGTTGATAAAGCAACCAATACTGGTTTCCGTATCAAGCATATAGATGTAGTGACCTATCAGCAAGCTAAATTAGGTTTATCGGCTTATTATGATAAACGAGTGGTGCATTCAGATGGGATTCATACATCTGTTTTGAGAACATGATCAGGGGGCAATTCAGTGTCTTCAGGAATAACTTTGAGCTCTTCCCTAACAAAACCTCTTTTAGGCGATCCCTCTGTTAGATAGTACAACACAGGTTGATTTTCTGAAACTTGACTTGTAGATATACCATAGACATCAAGGCTCCATATAGGGTCTGTGGCTCGTGTTCTGTCACCACCTTCGTACTCTCCAGGCGAATATAAATATCTGACTTGAACATCAAAGGGTAATTTTTTCTCACCAAAAGCAACCTCTCGCTTGTAACTCTTGTACTTGAGTTCAATCTCTTTCATCCTAATAGCTTCCTCTGGTTCTTTACCTGTGATGCGTGTTGGCTCACTGTTCAAAGTCTTAATAATGGCCGGTAACCGTTTCACCCATAATCTAGATCTACCACCACCAACCATTTCCTGCGCATATTGATGACTAAATAATTTTTCACCGATCGTCCTATTAGCTCTTTCCACAAAAGCCTGCGCTCGATGGTTTCCAGCCTCACTTCTTTGTATAGTCACTTGATGCTTGTCCATCAAATGTGTAACATTACCCATGAATTCTTTACCGGGATCCACCATTAATGTATGTGGCCACTGTAACCTGCGAGCATAAATCTTTTCGAAAGCCTTGGCAACTTCCCCACTATCCTTCGAAGTTAATGCTTCAGCATCTTTATATCTGGAAGCAATATCAATCACAACTAGCGCATAGCGATATGTTTTTCTTCTCACTGTATCGTGAGGAAGAAATAATAAGTCCGCTTGATGAATTTGATTTGGCTTATCAACGACCCAATGTGGTCTGGGTATATACCTCTGGGGTGGAGGATATATTTGCCACAAGGCTTGCTTCTCCAACCATTCTCTCGCAACATTTTCACTTACTTTGGCTGCACTGGCCAATTTGGGTATTGCCGATTATAACCCACCGATTAATTTTTGAGCAATTTTATTGGCTATTTTGAGTCACGTGGTAAAAAATCGGAGGACGGTTATCACGCAATAACCCCCGTCCGAAGCGATATTTGTCGTCCGATTTTTGGATCACAATTAAGAAACGAATCGTAATTTTAAAGTAGCTAGTCGCAATTGTAGCTCCGGATAAACAGAAAATCAACAAAATAAGCTGCTGGTGTTTTTGGCATGGAGGTAAGCAAAAGTTACGAACCCTTGGGCAATCAAATTCTTGAAAATCTCCCCACTGAAATGTGCAAAAAGGCTGGTTTTGCACGAGGTACACTTCCCCTTGTATTTAAAGCTGCCGGTTGAGAAACTTTTCCAAGCCAAAAACGATAAACTACGCAAACGATAAATCGCTCCAGTGGTACAGTACACGACTAACAGTAGAACAACTATTCGAGTCATCCCATACTATCGCTCGATTTGTAGCTCGAAAGAATTCGGTTCAGTCAGTTCAACCTGTTCTTGCAACTGGAACTAAAGTTCGCCTACCCTTGTTTTTCTTCGATCTCCTCGGCGCCCGCCATTCAACAATAAAGCCAAGTTTGCGAACAATTCCTTCAACTACACCATATTTTCCAAATTCCCTGTTTCATGGGTGTAATTTCTTTCGCAGTGTTAGTGGTATGGTTGGATTTTCTGTTCTAATCCATTGGAAATGTTTTGATTTGATATGTTTTTGAAAAAACAGTTGGTAAAATAAACCAAAAGTGCCGTGTTTTCCAGATTTTCATGTAAGGGGCGTTGCGAGAGTATGTTTGACATGACAGCTTGTCAAGCTCTGGTTCAATCACAGTTTATATAAAACAATTTTAACCAATCACTGTACATGCAGTGTTTGCATCAGTCGCCTGAATCCCCAGTCAGACGACTTGTTTTTCTTTTTCTTCAACACGTACAAAGTAGAACTTAATTCACGATCGCGGAGGGTTATAAAATAAATAAACCCCTTCCTGGCTTACTGGTATATGGGAGGATAATGCCCTTGGCTGAGAGATTGTCCTCAAAATTTCACATATGCCCTCGAAGCTTCGCTTCTCGGCCAACTGTTCATTTTTCGGACAATCTCTCAGCCGCGGGCATTATCCTCCGATATACCAGCCGCCGGAAGGGGTTTATTTACTAAATATCCCTTCCAATATCCACTAGTTGAATAGTATAACTGACTTAAAATATTATGATTGTTCATTTATAAATAAGATTGCGTGTATTTAAGATGGCAACTATATCACAGACTCTTGACCCGAATCGTAATCCTAGAACGGTGAAAGGTTTGAAGGCTCAATCATCATTGAATCGATTCACATTCACTCCTTCAGCCGCCAAGCCTGGTGAAACATTATATGTAAACATCCCGAACCTATCAGATAACATGGTTATTGTACCGGATAGTGTATACCTTATCTTTGATTTGAATGTCACAGGTCATAAGGATAACACTCTAGTTAATAACGTGGGAAGGAATCTCATTTCAAGGTTTAGAGTTCTTTTTGGAGGAGAAACTATTCAGGACCTTCATAGATTTGATTTATTCAAAACGTATCATGATTTATTCCTGTCAAAAAGTGATCGCGAAAATAGATCGAGACAAGGCATCTCATCTGAAAATGTGAGGAAACTTAGAACCAACGCTGGGGATAAAGATACTTCAGATGCAAAGGAGAATGTTATAGCGGCGATTCACAGCACCAAGTATGCAATACCGCTCGATCATCCAATCCTTAGAGACCATGGAGTTTTCTATCCAAGAGGGTTACCACATCCTCTAACATTTGAAATCACTCTAGCTCCAGTTTCTGATGTTGTTGTTTATTCAAACGCTGAAACACCCCCAGATTATACACTAACAAACATTGAGCTGGAGTATTCTTGCATATCAAGTAATACATTAGTGGATAATGCTGCGGCTTCTTATAGAACTGGAAAAGGGTTCACGTATGAAAAAATCATTCTCCACAAGACTTTTGCAATCTCCAAGCCTAACGATGGTGTGATTAATGAACATATAAATATACCCAGGAAGTCCATGACTGGAATTTTATGTCTTTTCACGGATGGTTATGCAGCAGGAGAAAGAGATTCCGAAGATTTCACAAACCCAAAGATCACATCAATCAAAATTAACAGTGATGGTGTGCCAAACCGCCTATATTCAAAGGGGATGATGCCGACTGATTTATGGCAATCTATAATTAAACGGTTCGGGGTTAATGATTCCATCAAAGAGGCTGATTTTTACATAAACAAGTTTGCCCTGTGGATTGATTTGAGAACTTACCCTGATAATGATATCCATGGAAACGGTTTCGAGCTTAGTAACACACGTGATGGTATCAAACTTGAGATCAATCGGCAAAAGGGCGGAACTGGGGTTATTACCTGTTACATGTTTGTGGTTGCTGACGCGGTCATGGGGATCATGAATTCAAATTTAAAAGAAATAGTCTATTAAATAGAGTCGAAAGATGAATGAATTAAGAGATAAAATACCATTCAATTGCATCATTACAGGACCAACAAATTGTGGAAAGACTGGTGGATCAGCTTAGAGGGAATTTCAGAAAAGCATTTGAGTATGTTTTATTGATATTCCCGACTTATGTAAGGAACAAGACTTTTTTGCAAAGGGTGATAAAAGATTCTTTGTGTTCTCACCAGATGCAAGTGATCAGGATGAAATAAATGATTTATTAACTGCCTGCTCTATACGCTTCTCAGGTGAGAATACACTTATAATCTTGGATGATTGCGCCGTATCGAAAGATCTTAAGAAACGGTTAGACAAATTCATCGATCTTGCCTTCTCTGGTAGACACAATGGAATATCTGTATGGGTTCTCACCCAGCAGCTTACTTCGATTGCGAAACCTTTCCAAGAGAATGTCGCTTGTGTGATATCATTTTATAACCCATCTCAGGTTGCAATGAAAATGTTATTTGAGGACTATGGAGGTGATTTGGAGGCTGACACTCGCAAACGGCTAGAGAAGTTACTCAAAAAGAAAAAGTATGCTAGATTATGCTTTTGCTTGCGTCACCCTTTCCAAAGTTATTTAGAGACACCTGGGATTAGTGAGTAATCATGTCTAGTCCTGAAGAGATATTAAATGGTGAAGTACCAGTGGATAATCACCCGCCAAAAACCGCCACCCATGATGATGTGGAATTTAAGAGGGAATCACTGTCAATTTTAGCGTGTTTGGGATCAACGAAAGAATATATGGGTACTGAGATGGATCTCAAGGATACATACAAACTATCAGAAAAAGACGTGGAAAAGTAATACAAGATATACCAAGTCATGTCTGGTAGGAAGATTGCTGATGGGTTAGTGGATTCTTCTTTTAAATTGATAGCTCAGCTCGTAAGCAAGTTTGTAAATATAGATGATCAGGATGGTCTTGTAAATGATTGGAAGAATGATCAGTTGATACTGAAAGAGATATCAGAGCTATCTGGGTTACTTGTACTAAGAGGCGGGAGACTGACAGCACTACTATCAGCACTTATTCATGTTGCTAAACACTTCAAATTAAGTGAACCTGAGCAGGTACCCAACAATCCTCCAACACAACCTGAGCAGGTACTAAGTAATACCCCAACACAGCCTGAGCAGTGAACATAAGACTACTTAAAACTCCTAATAAGACACCCATTAGGAGACTTAAAGGTAAATCATACAATGTATAAATAAAAAATCTAAAAACGAAAAATTGATATTTCATATTTGTAATTCAAATAGACTGGCATACATGGCTACAGCTGCAAAACAACACAGAATCAGACCCGTAATCATTTCTCCAGATTCTAAGTTTTATTGGAAATCCATATTTGTGGAAGGCCCAATTCCCTCTGGTTATAACTGGTTAACCTCCAAGGTTTATGTAAAAGGTAGCAAAGGTGAGAAACGCCAGATCTATATTAAATTGGCTGAACAAAATTTCAGTGGGATATCAGGAATATGGCGCTATGGAATTGATAAAAAGAACCAGACTAATAAAAATATAGAAGGGCTACAAGTGGGTTATCCAATGACATCACTTTTAACCGTAGATGACCCTCAACCTGATGAGCAAGCAACTATTAATGCATTTAATAATATGCGCAAGATTACAGCAAATCATCTCGTCAAATTTTGCAAAGGCAAAAACCCTTAGATAAAGGATGGAACTCCCACTTACGACGAATATAAGAGATTCAAGGGTGGAGACGATTTGATCTCTACCGTCAAACCTATATATAAACAAAATAAAGCTTATCTCAAGTTTTATACTAGCGGTAAGGGAAATAAAATGAGGTGCATAACCCAAGTCTGTGACCATTCCAAAAAGAGAGTCACCTACTCAAAGTACTTGTGGACTCCTAACGAGCATGTACAAGGTGATGGAGAAATTATCGTTAGGTGGGATGATATATTCTGGGGATCTCACGGGGACACAGGATATGGAACCTCAATCCGCCTTCGTGTTTCACATATGATATTTACCCCTACGGAAGAGAAAGAGGAAGAAGTTGAAGAAATTCAAGACCTGCTTGGTTTAGACGAAAGTTCAAGTCAAGAGGAAGATGATGAGGAAGATGATGAGGAAGAGAAAGAACCGTTTGTTAAAGATCCAAAACACAACTTGGAAACCCTTTTGAGTGAAAAGGATCCAACTGGAAACAAACAAAAAGCATCTTCCAGGAAAAACAAGATGTCCTCAAAACACCAATCCAAGGGTGAAATGACCAATAGGCCCGAAATAAATTTCACATATGAAGATGATTAATAATCGTATTACAACTCCTAATAGTAAACCTATTAGGAGACTTAAAGGTTAAACATAGCAATATTTAAACATGACTGACGAAGTTGTTGAGCAGATCACAAAGGAGCCCACTGTTAAAAATAAATTGAAGGACCCTAAGAAAGTAGAAGCTGGAAGGAAATTAGCTGCTTGGCACAAGAAAGCTAAAGAGGCATTGAAAAAGCAGCAAGAGGATGAGGCAACGAGAAATCAACAAGAAGAGGGGGGCACTTCGATGGGTATTAATGCTTGGATACCAAGTTTATCCTTTCAAACTGTGTTAACAATCGGGTCTATAGGAGTTGCTGCATATGCTTTATTCACGAGATATAAAAGTAACATAGCTGACTTACAGGTACCTGCTCCCACCTTCAATCCCCCTCCTATCAAAAACATCGATGAGACCATGGAGACTGTCCAAGAAAATAGTTTAAAAGATGGGTGGATGTAATCCATAAAATGTCAGACAATAAGCTTGTAAAGACGGTTACTGATTCTGCAGTTAACGTTCTCATAGGGCTCTCCGCCGCTGTGGATTATGAGGGGAGAAAGGTTCTTAGAGAAAAAGGATCATTCATTGCAGACCCATCATCTAGTATCATGAATTATATAAAATGGGTCGCTATTTTAGCCGCAAGCATGTATTTTAAAACTTACTTAGAGGATCAGAAGATAATACCCAAAAGCATGTAAAAAAAAAGGATGGCAAGTATAGCGATAATGCTTGGTGGGGCAATCCTAAATGCAACGGCCTTCATTGGTGGAAATTATATAGCAAAGGCTATCAGTGGGTCATCATCCACCGATCTCCAACTTGAAAGGGAAAGGTATGACAAAGCGTTAGAAAAATATCAGAAAGATTACGCTGCCTACCAGGAAAAGAGGTTAGCTTATATTGACTTTATGAATAAAAGAAAGGGTGATGCGAATCAAGCCTCTGAGAATATATCAAAGACAGATGAAGCGCTTAAATTGTACAGTCAAGCCAATCCACCTAGATTCTCTGATTATTACAGACTAAATGATGATCAGAAAATGGGTGAGATGGCTTATGTTTCCGGTGGGATGTTAGCTTTGGGATATATCACTAGCAAATGGTTGTGATGAAACCAACTTAGAAACTTCCATATTGGATATCAAATATGGAAAATGATCCTGATGAAAACGATCCTTTCGGGTTGGGAAAAGAAAACAAACAAGAAGATCCTGATGATTTTGAAAATACCCTACTGCTTGGTCGGCAACCTTCCACATCAGGTGAAGTAATGGAAACATCCACAAGTAAGGGTGTAAGACCTAAAACTAAATCAGGATACGTAGGATTACCAAGTGAAGATATAGAAATGGTTGTCATGAATAAAGAAAGAACTCAAGATGAAATCTGGGGAACGATTAAAAGCAAATTCCCAAATGCCAAACCTAATTTTCTATTCAGATATAAGAATGAATTTAAGGTAATCGAAGTGAAATTAACTGGTAAAAAGAATGTATGGCATGACCTATTTGATGCTCAAGGTAATTATAATAAATCGGCAGGAAAAATAATTGAAAAATATCTGGGGCCACCTTCGGAGAATAAGCCAATGATGATGAGATAACTAAGAAAATCAAAGGCTCCTTCGAGCTACCTCATGGTATGTGGTAATTATTCCATGAAGTGCTGTCCTTTCCCCAGACCATGAAGTGTTCATTCCGAATAGTTCGTTTTGTGCACTCTTGCTACGACTGATCGATTACTCGTCGTCCAACTTGGAGACATCGTCACTCTTAAGACTTTAAAACCCATTTCTTTGCCCTCGAGCATTCTTGAACACATTTCCTGTTCGTTCGCGAGATCTTCAACAGTGTATTTTGATCAAAGATGGAGCGAAAGGAACGAAAACCCGCCTTGACAATCTTTGCGTCGGCCACAACACAACAGACGCCATTTTGTAAACATGTGCTGCCGCTTTGTCTCACCCCCTCCCCCCACATATGTGAACATAAAACAATTGCACGACTTTGTGGACGAAACCAAACCTAGTAGGGGAGATAGGGGGGAACCTGTTTAATTTACATTTAATGCGGATTTAATGCATAAATTAATGTCTAACGGGAATGGAGTGACAAATCCAACCATTACTATACCTCATGGTATGATATACATACCATGAGGTAAAAAAGGGGTTGTTAGTAAACTGAAGGAAGCGCTAAGATTGCATCGAGATAAACCACTAAAAACCCCTGAAGAATCAATTCAAATAGAGAATCTTGAAAGACAAATTAGTGAAGAGGAGAGAGAAATAGGTGACATGGAGGAAGAGAATGAGCAAATACAAGAACGAATGTCATTGCGAGATAGGGTAAAAGCCATCTTCAAGAAATATGGGTTCACAGTCTTTGCCGTTGTGAGTGCTGTTAGTGTGGTCATTAGCGTTATCGTTTCTAATCTTTCCAAAGGCCTATCTAAATTGGGTAAAGGTGTGGGAGATGGACTGAAGAACACTGGTAAGAAACTTGGCGAGATATTACCTGGTATGGTTGGAGCAATCGTTAGTTTTCTCACAAGGAGAAAAAGAACATTTAAGCAGTCTTAAACTGAAATTAATCTTGGCTTAAAGTTATGTTTACTACATTTAATTAGAGGTTTAAAAACTTAAAAATAAGTTTAATTTCAACTTAAACCCGCCTTAAACACCCTTAAGGCTAAAGCTTAATGTATGTTTAAGTGACCGTTAAATACAACCAAAATATCTTCTGACTTTTACATTATGTTTAATTAGAACCTTAAACAGGTTAAACACATTCTAAATGTGCGTAAAAGTCATGTTTAAGGGTAATTAAATGATCATAATCATATTGTAATTTTAAAATCTTCACCTTTATCCTTTCGGCCATATTCATTTCATAAGCATGTTTTAATTCATCCACCAAATTTATTCCTAGACACTGGTGTTTTTTACTTGGTCATTACATGTACAGTGTATATTTCGTTTGTTGTTGTATTGTTTGTTGCAGGCTTGCAGTAAACTTGTTTGATTATTTCAATAGTAGAACTCCGTCGTGAATTTCTCAAACCACGTCGGTTGTCCTGCTTCTCCTTCTTTTGCAAGTTCGTTTCCTAATCTTTCATTCCCCTGTCGCAGGCTTGCATTGGCATCCTCGAGTCTCTTTTGACTGTCGCAAATCGCATCCATTCTTCCGCTCATCCTTTCAATAATAAGAAGCTGTCGTTCCTGTTGAGCACCTAGTAAAGTCATCATTACCGAAAACAGTGAACTGTAACCAAATGTAAAAGGCGATCGAGCACATGGCAAGAAACGAAGCTAGAATGCGAACTTCCAAATGACGCTAACTACATGAAACATACATCCCGCGATCGACACTCTCGCCTTCTGATTGGCTTACTATCGAAAACCAACCAATTGCAATGAAGCAGAAAAACCAAATGCAAATTGAACTTGGGATAACAATAGGGCCATTCATTGCTCTTGCCGCAAATCAGTCATTACCGATTGCGGTTTTTGTCTTTGATAATCAACAAAATGACCGAAGATTATCCTGAAACAATTGTAAGTTTCGTCGAAAACACTCCAAGCCCTTTCCTCTGTGATAAGTGGAAACTTGCGGAAAGTCCTTTGCAGATTCATCTTCGTATCGTCGTCACACAAAAACGAAATGTTCTTCTCAATCGCTAAAGCGTCGCTGTCGGTGATTGTGGATTTCCGATGAATGTGATGAACAAGATATATTTTGAGTAGCACCAGTATCAAAATTTTGATGCATAAGCTAATAAAGGTACATGACTATATTAGATTGTATGGACATGGAGACTACATATACGGATAAAATTAAAGTTTCTTTATTCACTTGTCTTAGTGTGATTAGTGAAATATGGTCATTTTTCTTGCCCTGTAGGTTGCAGATGATATTTTTTTCTTAATTGATTATATTCCTTTTTTCATTCAACCGAGTTCAAAATGTCAAGGCACCTTTATATTTCTTTCATGTTTTGGTGTTATGATTCTGTTTTGGAGAAGAGACAATTTGAAAATACTTAAGCAATGAAGTGCATAGTGATGTTACACACTGGACAATTTTAATTCTTACTATTCCTGTTATATAATAATAAATAGTCATTTATGGGAACCAAAACACAACCATTAATTTAGAGAATGTTTAATCTCCATTTCAGGAACTTAAATGGCTTCAGGTGTATAATGTATGTTTCAGGGGCACTTAAACCCCACTATGACAATAGCATTGATTTAAGTGATGTTTTAAACAATTAAACTAGACTTAAATGTAGACCCAAGTTCTAGGGTTGTTTAATGCAACTTAAATGTGATTAAAATGTGGCTTTTGGTCTAGTGTCTGTTCAAGACTGCTGGAGAGGTAATTTCTTTCCTGGGTAAAAATGCTTGGTTATTGATCGTTGCTGTTGTCGTGTATTTCGTGGATAATTTAAAGAAGAAGAATCGTTAATCATAAAAATGCGAAGTTATTGTGTAAAAGAGAGAAAGGAGACTGAATGCGTGCCTGGCAGTGAAACATACACTAAAACCTACAATGGCCCGTACATGATGAAATGCAAATGTTCCAGCTGTGGGATAACAAAGGTTCGGTTCCTTTCAGAGGCTGACTATAAAAATTTAAAGAAGTCCAAAAGATAATCCAAAAAATGCTGAGCGTTACAATGTACGAATCTGAAACTAGGGTATATTTGGATCCTCCCCTGGATAAGATTCGGGAGATACAACTTCTGGATTGTAAGGCCTGGTTCAGACGCCGCTCCACTCATGTACCGAACCTAACTGAGTTTGGTTCGACTTTGGAGCGACATTGGCGCGACATCTGATTCAGACGGCGCACCGTGTGTCGAACCTAATCTTTATTTCATGTATGGAAAAAGAAAAAGGCCTGGGTCTGATATTATATCTTCGCGCCATAATTCAACTTTCAAAGATGTTGGCTGTGAAGGAGAGGATAGCTCTGATTAGAGCTATTTCTCGGGGAATGATGTAATTGTAATGAAGGACATGAACGAAAGAACATAAATTTAAACCAAGGAAAATAAAATTTAAACCGAGGAAAAAATTGAACCACAACATGGCCACTATTATTGACCTTCCACAGAGGGATAAATATAAACATTAACACAAGCAATTTGCAGTTTCAAATTTTTCAATTATACCCTTCTGTTGATCAATTTTAATCACCTAACTTGCACTTATGCTTACTTTAAAGCAACAAAGGAAACCTTGAATGCTGGAATTCCTTCGGCGATGATTTTGTTGTGTTGGAAAAGAGAATCAATCACGCATGAGATAAACTGCAAACATAACTACATCGGGTGTTTACATTTCTGGTTTGTGATAGCTTCTTGCTGATTATCACTTTTATTAGCGAAAGAAGATTACCCTTCCTTTTCACTGTGGACTTCATCTGTCGCATCTTCCTTTTCTTCAGCTTCTTCATAACTGTGCTTACTTGCGATCAGCGACTCGGTTACGGGCCTTACAGTTTCACACTCAAAACAGTAGCCGACACTCTTCCCACGTATCCACCTGTCCACGCTTTCATCCATCTCTGGCTCGCTACATAAGTTGCAAATGGCTACTTTGCAGCGAATGCAGCGATATTTGGTCCATCTTCTGCACTTTACAGCTCTATCCGCCTTTTGCCGCCATTTTCCCTTCCTCGTAAGACTTATGAGCATGCGTAACAAGTTCTCGGAAGGAGTTATGGGAAGATTTATAAATTATCATAATGTATGCATTTGATTCGGCACATGAGAAGAACGCCGTATGAATCACCTGCCGCTCCAATGTCGAATAATGCGACAGACCCTGTCGAACTTAACGTTTTTGCCGCACCAAATTGAAACTGCCGTACCAAACTGATTCAGACGCCGCTCTTTTGCCGCACTTAATACCTCAGTTAGGTTCGGCACATGAGTGGAGCGGCGTCTGAACCGGGCCTAAGGCCCAGTTCAGACGCCGCTCCACTCATGTGCCGAACCTAACTGAGGTATTAAGTGCGGCAAAAGAGCGGCGTCTGAATCAGTTTGGTACGGCAGTTTTAATTTGGTGCGGCAAAAACGTTAAGTTCGACAGGGTCTGTCGCATTATTCGACATTGGAGCGGCAGGTGATTCATACGGCGTTCTTCTCATGTGCCGAATCAAATGCATACATTATGATAATTTATAAATCTTCCCATAAGTCCTTCCGAGAACTTGTTACGCATGCGCGTAAGTCTTACGAGGAAGGGAAAATGGCGGCAAGAGACGGATAGAGCTGTAAACAGTGCAGAAGATGGACCAAATATCGCTGCATTCGCTGCAAAGTAGCCATTTGCAACTTATGTAGCGAGCCAGAGATGGATGAAAGCATATTGGGTAGGTGGGAAGAGTGTCGGCTACTGTTTTGAGTGCGAAACTGTAAGGCCCGTAACCGAGTCGCTGATCGTAAGTAAGCACAGTTATGAAGAAGCTGAAGAAAAGGAAGATGCGACAGATGAAGGCCACAGTGAAAAGGAAGGGTAATCTTCTTTCGCTAATAAAAGTGATAATGAGCAAGAAGCTGTCACAAACCAGAAATGTAAACACCCGATGTAGTTATGTTTGCAGTTTATCTCATGCGTGATTGATTCTCTTTTCCAACACAACAAAATCATCGCCGAAGGAATTCCAGCATTCAAGGTTTCCTTTGTTGCTTTAAAGTAAGCGTAAGTTTAAGTTAGGTGATTAAAATTGATCAACAGAAGGGTATAATTGAATAATTTGAAACTGCAAATTGCTTGTGTTAATGTTTATATTTATCCCTCTGTGGAAGGTCAATAATAGTGGCCATGTTGTGGTTCAATTTTTTCCTTGGTTTAAATTTTATTTTCCTTGGTTTACATTTATGTTCTTTCGTTCATTTCCTTCATCTTATCCTTAAAGTCCTCCTCAGTGCATGGCATATGCTTCTTGACACAGTCCTCCCAAAGGTTTTCAACGGTCGATTGACATACCTGAGTTACAATCTCATGTACAGTTGAAACACCCAATCCAGCCATTTCCGCTATGGTGTAGTAATAATCACCTCTTCCGAGCCTATAAAGGCAAATGCCTAGCCGACATTCGGGTGATATGGGGTCTTCGTTTACTGTCTGGCGTTCCAAGTCGTTTCGAATCCGGTTCAGAATGAAACTGAATGTATTCTTCGAAATTCTGAAAGTTATCTTGAATCGTTCATCGGTATATGTTGTCCAAACCATCTCCCACCAGCCGTTGCTCCTGAGCAGACCGCCAGCAAGATCGTACATGAACCATCTCCGTGGCTAAATTCTGCTTACGCGAAAGCAACAATATCCCTGCCAAGGACAAAAGAAGAGCTATCCGTCGTCTTCTTAATGCAATGGGCATTTGCGCACTTTCGGAAAACATCCTCCTGCGTTCGTTTCCCCGAGAAATATCTCTAATCAGAGCTATCCTCTCCTTCACAGCCACCATCTTTGAAAGTTGAATTATGGCGCGAAGATATGATATCGGACCCAGGTCTTTTTCGTTCTCCCTACATGAAATAAAGATTAGGTTCGACACACGGTGCGCCGTCTGAATCAGATGTCGCGCCAATGTCGCTCCAAAGTCGAACCAAACTCAATTAGGTTCGGCACATGAGTGGAGCGGCGTCTGAACCAGGCCTAAGATACCTAAAAGATTGGTTAATTTCAAAGATCGCCAGGGTTTACTCAAGGAAGATAATCGTCCATTTATATTAATCGAACCTGGTACCTATTCATTGCGCAGTATTCATGCGATTTTTCTCAATGATACAGAGAATGCCAAGCTCTCAATCATCGAGACTGATACCGTTGATTATCTATATTCCAATAAGAGCTATAACATTAAACTTTCGAGAGGTCTACAGTTTGGGCTTGGGGTGCCTGAAGTTATATCACCTGGCAAATTATACCCCATAAATGTCCAGATGAAAGAGCCTCTGAAACTTACCTGCAGTCTGGTGGATAATCGATCATCCTATATGAATAATGGTAGATTTGTTGACTCGGTAAAAATTTCTCTTTCATATCTACGTGCCAACATACCATCGCAGAATTATGCAGCTGTACCGACTCAGAAATTTAAAGCCCCTATAAATCACTTCACTCTAACCATTTTGAATAGTGAAGGGAAAAAATTGGATTTGAAAGGGTCTTCCATCACCGCTAGTTTAAGATTCAGATAATATTTTAAAAGAACGTAAAACTTGTAACTAAACCATGGATGAGTATAATAAGATTTATCCTGAATTACATGCATCGGCACCTCCCCCTGATGGTGCAACTTTCAGACTACAACAATGTTGTGAAGCACTTGATAGACTGAAAAACGAGTTGAGGCATTACGAGAAGGTTTTGAAAAAGTACAATCGATCAAAAGGCACGCTCATAAATGCAAGTTCAACCTGTGGTATTCTATCTTGTATTTTGGCAGCAGGTGGTTTAGGCAGCTTTCTGAGTGGGGTTGGAATTATAGCGGCCATACCCTTAGGAGTGGCAAGTGGGTTACTTGTCTGTACATCAATAGCATGTGAACAGATCTCCAAAAGTTTATCCAGGAAAGCCGTAAAGCATCAAAGTACCGTTACCCTAGCTAAAGCCAAAATAAATACAATAGAGGATCTAGTCTCCAAAGCACTTCGTGATAATAAGATCTCTGATGAGGAGTTCTCCATGATAATCGAAGAAGTTAATAAATTCGAGAAAATGAAGGATGAGATACGACTCAAGGCTCAAAAAAAATCCTATGAAGAGCTACGATCCTGTGGTTGTAAAAAAGAGGGTCAGAGAAGAAATTCTCAAAGAGTTAAAAGGAGAATGATAGCCATAACATACGATAAGGTTTCTTATTGAGTTAAACCCAACAATCCTTCTATCTAAACCCTGGATAGAAGATGGAATTGCTTGAAGGTTTTAGTAATAGATATTGTTACGAAAAACTGTGTTACGTGACTTGCGTGACTTTCTAGAAGCTTCGCGAAAGTTCATAGCGTGTCTATTTTGGGATCTTATGTAAGCGCTTCTAAAATAGTACATTTTGTAATCCTTCTATAGTTAGACTTTTGGAATGTTCTAGATTCTTATTGCATCAGTATATAAGTAGATGAGTTAGAGTTAAGATTCAACTAGTTTTCACAAGCGAAGAGAGTTGAAGGTTAGACGACGTGCTTAGTCAAGTGTGACGGAAGCAGTATTTATTCAAGTTGGCGGAGGCCGTATAAGTTTATTCACTTAAGTACAGTTGTGAAGTTCTACTTCGTGGAAACTACGTTCATTTTGGGAATAAATCTTCTTGTTGCTGTTCCGACAACCCTGCATTCAGTTTAGTTAGCAAGCTACCCGTCCTCTAAAAGTTTACCCGACGTAACAGATATCCAAACGCTGATCGAAGTCAATTTACATATGTGACTGATATTTATGGCGGATACATGAAATGGAAAAGGAACGGTTCGACAATCATGTCTTATGATGACCCTACTGGTAAGACATGGACGGAAGATCTTCCACAGAGCTTCAAGGGGGAATTGTGGGCTGATTTGGGTTTGAGTGGTAAAAAAGTAAGCTCTTTCCCAAATAGTCTAACTTTAACTGATCGGTTTTGTCCAATACCAGCAATTGATTTTGATGATTTCACCAGCGATGTTACAACGTTACTAACTTCTTTGGATATATACGTATCCAATACAAAGAAGTTCACTGCTAACATGCGTAACGTATTTACATCTCAAGTTGTTACTTTCAAGTCTGGTGATCAAAGTCGAAAGTGGTTGAACGCTCCCGATATGAATTATTGGCCGCAACAATTGAACTTTGCAGTGTGGTGTGCAAACCTCTGGATGTGGAATTAGTCCCTTTGAGAGTTTGAATTATCCTAAAGTTGTGGATAGCTTCATTAAATTTCACATATATTTCACCATAAGGCGGATATAATACGAATTAAGTGTGCCGCTACCAGATGAACAACCATTTAATATATCAAACAATCCATATAGTAAAGTTAGCCATCAAAGATTATGTAGTGAGTTTGGGATAGCGAACAATTCTAATTTCAGATGGAAAGGTGGGCGAAATCATGGTCTTGGTGATATCTTTCTGGACTATGGAGCTGGGTATCAAGGACGTGGTGGTGGATTTCAAAATGTTCATGTGATCAGAAATTATAATGAAGAGGCAAATCAATGGCCAGGTGAAGGGGGTAAATTCTCGGATGATGGTGGTAAGAAGGATAAGGGGGATCTCATCTCGTTCATTCGAAATGATGATTTTGCTGGATACAAGTATGCTTGGTTCATACCAACGAGTAGTCGTGGATTGACCAAGGCTGGACTGGGTAGAGTGAATCTATCTGTAGAAGCTTGCGTTTATTGTGTATTAGGGTCACAAGTTAACACTAGAAATTCGATCGTGGGAACTGGTGGTGGGGCGATCGAGACTCAGCAAGAGTTTTTATCTTTGTTTGAAAGTAGTGTGATTGAAAATGATATATCAAGCTCGGTTCAGAGATATCAGCTTGCGACTCAAGAGGCAAAGTTAAGATTGGATCTTGCGATTGCGCCTGGGGTTTGGCTGATGCCTAGTAATATGATTATAAATACTGAAAGTGTGGTTGGGTACAATAATAATCTGATGAAAGCCACTGGTGATATGAAGTTTGGTGTTAATTCAAATGTGAATCTGGAGATGAAAACTGTTGGGATAATACATAACTTGGGTTCTTCAAAGGTTCAGTTACCACACGCGTCTATCAAAATTGAAAATGTACAGGCATCGCTACCAACTATGGAGGTGAAACAAAAAATCAAAGAGCCTCTCCCAGTCACTACTACACAGCATGAAACTAATCTGATAGCATTGACAATTGGTGTTGGGGGGCTCGCATGGGCCCTATTCCGGTAATCGCCAGGTGAAGTTTTGTAACGCGAGTCACGTTACAAAGATATATATTGTATTATTACTTTCCTTCCCTAATTTTACGGCATTCTTTACAACCGTATTTACGCTTATCATGAATACATATACCTTTACCTCCACAATCCCTACAATAATATTTATTATTACCATTAGTACATATCTGTGAACCTCCACACTCCTTGCAATATGCTCTTTGTTTACCATGAATACATATACATTTACCTCCACAGTCTTTGAAGTGAAATTTTATTTTATTATGCCTACAAATACTACTCCCAAAACATTCTTTACAAATATCTTTATGTTTACCGTGAGAGCATACTTTAGATCCACCACATTCTTTACATTGAGCTTTTATGCCACCGTGTGGACATATTTGAGAACCGCCACAGTCTTTACATTGAGATTTAAATCTATCGTGAGGACATATTCTAGAACCACCACAATCCTTACAATAAGATTTTACCTTACCATGTTTACATATACCTTTACCCACGCATTCTTTACAATAGTATTTTAGTTTACCGTGAAGGCATATACCTTTACCTCCACAGTCTTTACAATAAGGCATTTATTTGACTTTTTCGCTTTTAAATTATCCATCTTATCTGAATCTAAAATGTGAGATATAACTAATCTATAAATTCCAATTTTTTAGTAATGTAAAACTTAAACCTTAAATTGACTTATTAAAACATAACATTCCTAATTTTACAAATCCCGAAAGTAAGAACTCCAAGGTTTAGGGTTTTCAAAACGGGAAAAGTTAGAGGCACGCAGACCGGGGTTTTCGAAGAAAATCCCGGGATAAGTGCCTCTAATATACTACTACATAGTATATAATCTAGTGGATGTTGACTTCAAGTAGTGACTCCAAAATAGAATTTTTAGTATTGCAAACACTTGAGATACTGATCACATACAACTCGATGCTTTATTATCAGTTGGGATTCCTCAGGCAGTCATTCAACAAAATGAAAGACAATCGTCAATGGGAATTCCTTACCGACTGGTCATTAGAGTTACACTAAAAACACTTTAACATGACAGATAGAAGCTATGACACTTATAAGTGATAAGATATGTACTGAGACCATGGAATGAGTTAAGATTATTTGGAACATTGCAAAAATATTTTATCCAGTGGCATTGATTCAGAATAACGCGTATGCTGCAAAACAATTTTTACGTGCAGTATGATGGTTTTTCACACATGCTATGTGCGTGTAATGCTGTAATGCCCATAGCCATTACTGCAACTTGTTTTTCGTTTTGTCTATACTGACTTTATGGTCATAGATTTCTTTTAATTGTACTGCTTCATGTATATATCCACATTGTTTATTTATTTATTTAATAAAATACACATTGCCTGTACACATTGCAGTCTAGCAGACTGAATTGCGTGTTAAAAGTTTACAATGAGTACTAGTTATAAAATGTCTAGGTATTGTGCGTAAATTCTAAAAAAAAATTTAAAACTCCAAAAAAAATCCATAAAAATTATTTAAACAATTTTCAAACAACTGTTTGCTTGGTTTGCCAGTTACTTTGTATTACTCTACGTACTAGTGAGTGCCGTGTTCCAGAGTGTCCTGCTGAAGCGCATGGCCCCTCATTGTCATTCCTGGCGGAATCTGTAGACAGAACGAGACATTCAATCTGAGGTCTTTAGATTTTGTGTATTGAAGTGTTCATACTAACTTGCTATGGTCCGAAGAGCCACTCGTCAGTGTTTTAGTTGAGGTTTCACTATAATAATTCTCCATAACAACTTTGATCACTACTGAAGAAGGTGCAAGAAACCTACAAAGTATGCTTCTGCATCTTGCAGAATTTAAAATGATTGTGCTGGCTGTGTTTTTGTTAGACTACTTTTGGTAGTAGTATGTAAATGAACTGAGTTTTCTTCTTTTTTTTTTCTGCACTTCAAAATGCAAAGGCTCTATCAACAGAAGTCGGTAAACAAAGGAAATAGGACATGACGCGCAGAATAGTCCCACTGTCATATTGCTAGGGTTTTCCCTTGATATGGCAGCGTATAATAACATTGCAGTTGCAGCCTTTTGTTTTTGAGTGGGCTACCTGTGTTGCGCCCACCAATTATTCTGGCTTGCGTGTGAGACCCCCGTTTTACGCGTTCCTCGCATATGCAACTATTCGTTATCCCAAATGAACCCGAAGCCCCTCCGATCTCCTTTTGTGATAACTCGTCAAACATTGAAGGATTTCTGCGAACAATGAGACTGAGAAATTGTTATGTAATGAAGACTAAGTGATGACTGCTCTTTATTTCTTCTTGTAATAAACTTAATGATATGATAAGTACTTTTTACTATTCAACATTGTGTAGAAAGAACACAAAGAAAGGAGTGCAAGGGAGAGCAGTTTACTACTTATTATTTCTGTTATTAAATTGAACCAGGTATTAATACTTCCATGAAGTAGTTATTTACTTCTTGTATGGTATAACTTGTAAGGACACGTACCACTGTACTTGAACGCAGGATGTGACTCCTTATTATTTGCTGCTCATTATTTATTTCAGCAATTCTGGTATAAAAGATAAAAAATTATATTCAACAGAAGCCCATTAAATGGGCTCCTGATTCAATCAGCAAATAGTTGGTTGTATGAATATTACCATCCATTTACTATAATATTATTAGTAATTAACCCGTTGAAAGTTATGGTACTGGGGCCAGTTGTTCGAAGGCCGATTAGAAGTAACCCAGGGTTAAATTTTAAGTTGGGCTCCTTTTCCTCTTTTTAAAAAGCGTTTTCACGATAACTCTCTGTATTTTATTCAGAGCATACAATCATCAAATCGTGTTCAAAGAGAATTACACTGAATGTGCCTTTAAGCTCTCATATCTTTATTTAAATTTCGTACTAACCCTGGGTTACCTTAACCCTGATTCGAACAACCCGGCTTTGAACAGTGTTTTCTCTGAATTAAATTTGTTATCTGATTGTTCAACTATAGAATCATCAGGGTTGACAATACAGAAAAATACAAAATGGTCAAAATTTTAGGCCGGTACCTTTTGTAGTAAAGTTACTGTCAAATTTAGGAGAAACCTCACCTTATTTGCACATCAGCCTCTGGATCCTTCTAAAATGATAGAGATCACATTAAACCAACAAAATTACTTAATTCTTTTTTCCACCCAAAAATGATTATATGCTGAAGTCAGCAGGAACACACAATTCTTCAGTTGTCTCATGAACACACTAGTTAGTTAATCTTAGGGGTTGTAAGGAGTTATAGAACTTTTCTTGTTTTTTTGTGGAGGGAAGCAGCTGCTATTTTGGTCTATGTCTTAAGCTAGAAGTCTGTGTGTTTGTTAGTCATGGAAAAAAAGGAGAAACCACAGACATGTCTTTAGGTGCTTTGAAACGCTTTAAAATAATTATTATACCCAAATATGTAACAGACTTATTGGTACACCTGTACATTGTACAAAACGTATTGTACTGATTTTATTGTGGTGCATGTTGCCATGGGCCAATTAAGCCAAATTGCGTAAAGAATTTGGGTTAAACATAAATGCAATGCATTTTTCATAATGGTAGAAACTTGCTGGGAAGAGCGGTCTAATTAGTGATGCAGTTCTTATTGACTCGTTTGTCTGGTTTCACTGAATTTGCAGTGTCATTCTTCTCCTGTCTCTCATTGTATTAACCAACAACACAACTTTCCATTTTCGTATCAAAACATTTCCTAACAAGGAGAATATGAGGAAAAGAGAAATAACGGTATCTACTACAACATAAAACGAGGATTAGAATCATTCTAACGGAAGTTTTTTGGCATGCAGTAATTATTATCATTTGCTTTACCTCTAGATTCAAGGGTACCATGTCTGGAAAATGGCAGACGTCTTGAACACTGGAAACAATGCAGAGTGTATCACTAACAAGTAAGGTTAGATCTGAGTGAATTGTTCCTGGTTAGCAAGAACCACCCATGGTAATTAAGCAAGCGACAGCTAGTTGAAACGTAGTGATGATCCCCTAATGAAATAACACCAGAAGAGACCTCGGTATAGTATAGTTCCGTACACAGTCCTAGTTTATAAATAGCAAGAAATCGCGAAGTTAAATCACAGGTTTTGCAAGGATAACAATGTTTTCAGTGAATATAACCACTATTTGTCCTTCAAGACACTAGGGCATGTGATATTCATTATTTCTATATGGGTAGGCAATAATTTAATGTTGTGGCCATCTCGGATTATTATCCTTTATTCGTGCTATTGCATTTGCTGATCAGTTTGCCTTCAAAAGAAAGCAAATTAATCTTAAAGTGCTTTGTAATTGTTTAAACCTGAAATTGACTTAAGTAATTTAAGCATTTTAACATTTCTCCCGAGAGAATTTTTCCTTTACGTGAGCTCTTTCGTAGAATATCATTCAGTGTACAGCAAAACACTCCAGAAGAAGTTATAACCGAAACCACTGTTCTCCTGACAATTATGTATATTTTCAGCACCTTGTAGTCGGTTTCATTGAACGTATTACATGGAACTAAGCGTCCACTAAGTAATACATGTACATTTAAGTAAGGCAAATCTGCATGTAACATTTTACACTCAATTTTGCACCCAGTAAATATACATACAATTCGCATAGGAGAGAAAAATTAGTTACAGTATTAATGTAGACCCAGAGTGCATGTAGTATTTACTGATTTGTTTACATTGTTGCAAATTTTCCTGAACATTGATGAGTACATGTAGCAAACAATGCAGCATAATCTTATGCAAAGTGTGGCTCATTCCTTGGGTAAAAAGGGCAAATCTTGTTCAACAGCACCAACATAGTATATAATCTAGTGGATGTTGACTTCAAGTAGTGACTCCAGAATAGAATTTTTAGTATTGCAAACACTTGAGATACTGATCACATACAACTCGATGCTTTATTATTAGTTGGGATTCCTCAGGCAGTCATTTAACAAAATGAAAGACAATCGTCAATGGGAATTCCTTACCGACTGGTCATTAGAGTTACACTAAAAACACTTTAACATGACAGATAGAAGCTATGACACTTATAAGTGATCAGATATGTACTGAGACCATGGAATGAGTTAAGATTATGATTTGGAACATTGCAAAAATGTTTTATCCAGTGGCATTGATTCAGAATAACGCGTATGCTGCAAAACAATTTTTACGTGCAGTATGATGGTTTTTCACACATCCTATGTGCGTGTAATGCTGCAATGCCCATTGCCATTACTGCAGCTTGTTTTTCGTTTTGTCTATACTGAATTATGGTCATAGATTTCTTTTAATTGTACTGCTTCATGTATATATCCACATTGTTTATTTATTTATTTAATAAAATACACATTGCCTGTACACAATGCAGTCTAGCAGACTGAATTGCGTGTTAAAAGTTTACAATGAGTACTAGTTATAAAATGTCTAGGTATTGTGCGTAAATTCTAAAAAAAAATTTAAAACTCCAAAAAAAATCCATAAAAATTATTTAAACAATTTTCAAACAACTGTTTGCTTGGTTTGCCAGTTACTTTGTATTACTCTACGTACTAGTGAGTGCCGTGTTCCAGAGTGTCCTGCTGAAGCGCATGGCCCCTCATTGTCATTCCTGGCGGAATCTGTAGACAGAACGAGACATTCAATCTGAGGTCTTTAGATTTTGTGTATTGAAGTGTTCATACTAACTTGCTATGGTCCGAAGAGCCACTCGTCAGTGTTTTAGTTGAGGTTTCACTATAATAATTCTCCATAACAACTTTGATCACTACTGAAGAAGGTGCAAGAAACCTACAAAGTATGCTTCTGCATCTTGCAGAATTTAAAATGATTGTGCTGGCTGTGTTTTTGTTAGACTACTTTTGGTAGTAGTATGTAAATGAACTGAGTTTTCTTCTTTTTTTTTTCTGCACTTCAAAATGCAAAGGCTCTATCAACAGAAGTCGGTAAACAAAGGAAATAGGACATGACGCGCAGAATAGTCCCACTGTCATATTGCTAGGGTTTTCCCTTGATATGGCAGCGTATAATAACATTGCAGTTGCAGCCTTTTGTTTTTGAGTGGGCTACCTGTGTTGCGCCCACCAATTATTCTGGCTTGCGTGTGAGACCCCCGTTTTACGCGTTCCTCGCATATGCAACTATTCGTTATCCCAAATGAACCCGAAGCCCCTCCGATCTCCTTTTGTGATAACTCGTCAAACATTGAAGGATTTCTGCGAACAATGAGACTGAGAAATTGTTATGTAATGAAGACTAAGTGATGACTGCTCTTTATTTCTTCTTGTAATAAACTTAATGATATGATAAGTACTTTTTACTATTCAACATTGTGTAGAAAGGAGTGCAAAGGGGGAGCAGTTGACTACTTAATATGTCTGATGATATTAAATTGAACCAGGTATTAATACTTCCATGAAGTACTTATTTACTTCTTGTATGGTATAACTTGTAAGGACACGTACCACTGTACTTGAATGCAGGATATGGCTCCTTATTATTTGCTGCTCATTATTTACTTCTGCAATTCTGGTATAAAAGAAAAAATAATTATATTCAACAGAAGCCCATTAAATGGGCTCCTGATTTAATCAGCAAATAGTTGGTTGTATGAATATTACCATCCATTTACTATAATATTATTAGTAATTAACCCGTTGAAAGTTATGGTACTGGGGCCAGTTGTTCGAAGGCCGATTAGAAGTAACCCAGGGTTAAATTTTAAGTTGGGTTTCTTTTCCGCTTTTTAAAAAGCGTTTTCACGATAACTCTCTCTATTTTATTCAGAGCATACAATCATCAAATCGTGTTCAAAGAGAATTACACTGAATTTGCCTTTTAAGCTCTCATATCTTTATTTAAATTTCGTACCAACCCTGGGTTACCTTAACCCTGATTCGAACAACCCGGCTCTGAACAGTATTTTCTCTAAATTGAATTTGTTATCTGATTGTTCAACTATAGAATCATCTAGGTTGACAATACAGAAAAATACAAAATGGTCAAAATTTTAGGCCGGTACCTTTTGTAGTAAAGTTACTGTCAAATTTAGGAGAAACCTCACCTTATTTGCACATCAGCCTCTGGATCCTGCTAAAATGATACAGATCACATTAAACCAACAAAATTACTTAATTCTTTTTTCCACCCAAAAATGATTATATGCTGAAGTCAGCAGGAACACACAATTCTTCAGTTGTCTCATGAACACACTAGCTAGTTAATCTTAGGGGTTGTAAGGAGTTATAGAACTTTTTCTTGTTTTTTTGTGGAGGGAAGCAGCTGCTATTTTGGTCTATGTTTTAAGCTAGAAGTCTGTGTGTTTGTTAGTCATGGAAAAAATGGAGAAACTACAGACATGTCTTAAGGTGCTTTGAAACGCTTTAAAATAATTATTATACCCAAATATGTAACAGACTTATTGGTACACTTGTACATTGTACAAAACGTATTGTACTGATTTTATTGTGGTGCATGTTGCCATGGGACAATTAAGCCAAATTGCGTAGAGAATTTGGGTTAAACATAAATGCAATGCATTTTTCATAATGGTAGAAACTTGCTGGGAAGAGCGGTCTAATTAGTGATGCAGTTCTTATTGACTCGTTTGTCTGGTTTCACTGAATTTGCAGTGTCATTCTTCTCCTGTCTCTCATTGTATTAACCAACAACACAACTTTCCATTTTCGTATCAAAACATTTCCTAACAAGGAGAATATGAGGAAAAGAGAAATAACGGTATCTACTACATCATAAAAAGAGGATTAGAATCATTGGCCGTTTTTATATTAGAGACGTTAAACTCGTCTAGACGCATTTGACGTCTCAGACGTTAAAGCCGTGTGGTATAAAAATGGGACTCATAAAAGCAGACAATCTAACAGAAAAAAAAAACAACGCTTTTGCTGATAAAGACTGGGTTCTACCCTCGGAAGACACTGGACACTAGCAAACTTTTCGCCAAATAAGCTTGAAGCTCGCGAATATACGAATGAAATAAACATGACGGAATTACAACTTCTTAAGTCCATTACTCGACGTCGCCAAGAAAGGCAAGATATGGAAATACAAATGTTTTTAAAGAAGAAAAATCAATCGAGAAAGCGGCTTTTGCAGGATATGGACGGAGAACTAGATATGGTTCAGGCGCTTGGCTTGTGTGCCGTAGCTATGAAGAGACCAAGGAAAGGACGAAGCGTGGATGAAGAAAGGAGTTCCTCGTGGTGGAGAAATGGTTACCAAAATTTGGACTATACTGCGTTCAAAAAACGTTTGCGTACAAATCAAGCAACGTTTCAGTTCATTCTTGGCGAGATAGAGGACCAACTAGTCAAAGAGCCAACTCGTTTCAAACCTGAACCGATACCTCCAGACACACAGCTTGCCAATTGTTTGTATCGATTTGCCCATGGATGTACCTACAGTACAGTAGGAGACCTGCTCGGTGTTGCCGAATCAACCGCGAGTGTCATTTTTAACCAAGTATGTAAGATACTGGTTTCAAATCTCTATGACAGATTTGTTTACTTACCAAGAAACAGAGACGAATGGAAGCATGAACTTGAAAGCTTCCTTGAGAACTGGGAATTTCCTTGCGTTGGAGCCTGGGATGGATTCCATGTTTATGTCAGCACGAAGTTAAAAAATTATTTTAGCTTTAAGAAGAGATATTCAATATCCAGTATGGGATTTTAATTTCATTGGCTCTAATAAGAGGTTTCTTTGGGCAGCTGTAGGGGCTCCTGGCTCTACCCATGACTCGAGGCTTCTGAAATGTTGCGACCTCTTTGCTGAGATTCAGCAGGGACACGTTTTCCCAAATACTGTGCTAAGAATAAGGGAGTACGGGGACATACCGTTCACAACGGTCGGGATTCAGCATTTCCACGCTACACGTGGCTAATGAAGCCGTATAATGAAAATACAAGAGATCCAAGAAAGCGCTACTTACGCTACCCTGCAATAAGTTGTATGAACTAGCAATTTTTGCCTCAAAATCTAGTCGCAGGGACCAAAATCTGGTCCCTACGACTAGTCCCACGAATTCAAACTGGTTTGAATTTTTGGGACACGTCCCTGCAACTTGTCCCTCAAAACGCTTCGTGTGAAATGTTCGTGGGACAAGTCCCTGCGACCAAATTAAAATAAACCAATCACATATCGGTATCACAAGCTCCCGCAATTCCTTCCGAGCTCTATTTGAAATAATTTATATGAGGATTGGAGATCTTAATTGAATTTTCGCTCCTTTTGTTTCTGTCTTGCCAACATCTAATCGGTAAGAAAGCGTTATTTTCCGCTTGCATCCGAACTGAATCAGAAGCAATTCAAGTACTGAACAATTTCGCTGAACAATCTGTGGTTTGTACTGAGCTGATTTATTTAAATGCTACATTGCTATTTTAATAATTTTGGTTCCTTAAAAAGCCGCAGATTTAAAGAATGATACTTCTTCGCCCCCAGTTTTTGCAACTTTCGTGTGCAATCGGTCCCCGCGTGTAAACACTACTAGCCCGGGACACGTCCATGCAACCAGTCCCTTCGTGTAAACTCTTCAGGGGGCTATTTGCAGGGACTAGTCGCAGGGGCTAGTCCTGTCGTGTGTGCCGACCTTTAAGCTTGATTTTGCTGCACTGATGTTTTTACAGACGTAAATATGCCCATTTCGACACATGCCCAGAAACAAGATTCCATAGAGACAGCCTTTGTATTAGTATGGCGCCGGATCTCGCCGATATGATATAACCTTTAAATCTTTACATTTAAAAGTTTCTTGTACCTGCTTCGAAAATAACAAAAAGCAAAGGCATACTAGAGAATTACTCTCCAAAAAGCATCAGTAAAATACCAGCATGTGCATGCGTTCAAATTTAATGTCACCTACCAAAAGTTTACGATTATACGACCGAGATCGTAGAGCAGGTTTACAAGCTCTCTTTATATCAATTAACATGAATAAGATCATGTATTATATGGCAGTTTCCGCGAGCAGGCAAGATGAGACGAATCCTGAGTTCTGATTGGCTACCCGAGCGCGAAAGATAAGCCTAACTTACCCGCTCGGGATTTCCAGCGTAGTCCCGCAAAACAAAGCAATGCAAAATGGCCATATGATAAAATGTTATTTCTGACGAATGAGCTTGCGAAGAAGGCTGAAATAAATATTTTGCCGGCACGGGAATAACTGGCCGGCCTGGGCTCCAGGCCCGTGCATCATGGGTAGGAATGAAGGGATATATAAGAGGGAGTGTAGCATGTGATAGTCATCTAGGCCTCTGAATCAACCCTGTTCAGAACTCCGTTTGATTTTTCATTACTGTTTCTCATTCCGTTTCCACACGTAGTTCCGGCAAACAAAGGTTAACTCTGGACTTAGGAAGGCAAGTGAACAGTTCCGTCTTTAAACAAAAGTTTAGATGTTAGGACGTAAGCGTCGCCATCGAATATCTTTGATAAGGGCTTTTTATTTATTCAAATTTGCTCTTAAGTCAGGTTATCATCATATCGAAATTTTTCCCGCACATCGAAAGTTCCTAGGTTCGCTTGGGATTTTTGATCTTGATCTTCGTTTGGCCTTTCTTCATCCCCTTTCATGTGTACTAAAATGTTTAAGCCGCTTCTTAAATCATGGAGAAGCAGGCGAATTCCCATTGCCATTTTCCTTAATGACGGCCTCGTTGTGGAAACTGATCCTCTTTCCGCCCAGGTTAATAGTTTAGTCGTGCATTCCGATCTGTTAAAGTCCGCAAGCTTTGTTTCCAATGAGGACAAGTCCCAATGGGAGACTCTACATATTATAGCTTAGCTAGAAGTTATTCTCAACTCTATCAACAGTTCTATTTAGGCCACGGATCCATATCGCCAAGAAGGCGATTACACTCTAAATTCTTCCAACGATCGTCATAATTTCCGAAATGTGAAATAACATCTACAACGTGTTTAAGAAATCTATCGTTCTTCAGGAAAGCAGTTGGATCATCTGCAAAACTCTCGAGTTTAACTTCAATGCTATCAACAACAATTCCTTGAATATCATCATTTTCACGTATGCTAAAAGCTAGTGTAACGACCGCTAAACGGTCCTTTGTAGTCTAAAATTAATAACGCGTTTTTGTTTGCAATACAAAGAACAATTAAGTCTTTTGTCTTGATTTCGTACTCAAAACCACGTACGCACTTTTAGTTTAGTGCAGTCGCTTCCCGCCTTCGTAGTCGATACTAAGAACACAAGAATAAGCAAGCCACAAGAGGCAATCGCAGGACCGATATGTAAGTCAGGAAACTTCTTCTTTTGCTTAGTTTTCCATAGAATTTAAGTGTTTAGTTTGTCGCCCTTTTCTTTCTTGTAGTCACAGTCATTTGGAAATATGTCGATGTTCTTATCCTTTGCGTTAGCGTAGTATTTCCCGTAAGTGACTTGCTAAGATTAGTTTTCACTCCAAAGGCCTCTTGAAGTATTTTAAGTAGTATAAGTGAATTTCAGTGTTGCGTTACCGGCAAGAAATTGCCGTACGCTAAATTATTCTGCTAGAACAAAGCTTACCCTTAGATAGTCTTTAGTTTATTCTTTATGTTTATCGAATTTTCAGTTTACGGCTTTCAACGATTTACTGCTCGATGTCAAGGGATTAAAGTGAAGAAATGTAATCTACATCTGGGTGGTTAATCGCGAGCCCGTAACGTAGTCCTTTAACTTAAGTTATCGAAACCAAGCCGGCCACGACACCTCTTGAAACTCTTGAGAGTCGCCCGCCGCTACAGTAAAATATCGCCTCATCGTCTCTTTCCAAAGAAGCTATAAGAAGGTTTAAAAATTAAGGACAAGAAATCATGAGTTCAAGTTCGAATAAGGGAAACACAAAGATTAGCGAATTGGCCCAACCGCACGCCGAAGGACACGAAATCCCCGAAAAATTCCAAGAATTCGAAGGTGCGACATCCGCAAAGGTGGACGGCGAGGTTAAAGAAAAACGCCAAAGAAAATTAACTGAAAAGGGGAAACAGTATAAAAAGGAGATCCTTGAATCCGACCTGAAAGCAGCTAGCACTAGGATACGACAATATATCGAGAAAATAAGAAAATTGATCAGCTCAAACGAAGTTTCATCTGAGATTTTACAACTCGAAAGAGACGGTCTAGATCAAAGAAAGGAAGAATTCAATGATGCTCATCATGCACTTTATAATTTTCTTGACAATGAAGACGAAAAAGAGGCCCTATACCGATGGTTTGATATTCAAGACAGAGAGTGCATGGACTGCCGGATCAAATTAGCCGAACGAATTCAAGCCACAGAAAGGGCAAAGGCAAAGTCTGTTTCTTCAGGCACCTCTAAAACCTCTAAAACCTCACGTAGAACCGGTTCATTTAGAT
This sequence comes from Ricordea florida, assembly GCA_949710005.1. Lineage (NCBI taxonomy): Eukaryota > Metazoa > Cnidaria > Anthozoa > Corallimorpharia > Ricordeidae > Ricordea > Ricordea florida. Next base: position 14,090,943 of record OX453275.1, read on the forward strand.
CTTCAGCGGACTCAGTTCTTTCCAGAAGAGTCGAAGCAGCGACAAGAAAGGCGAAGCTAGAAGTCGAAATGAAATTCTTAGAACAGGAACTAGAGCTTAGGAGGCTCCAATTAATGAAGGACATTTCATTAGCGAACGCCGAAGAAGAAGCCATAAAAGGAATTTTAGAAGAAGGCAAGGGCAACTCAATTAGTGACCGGAAATTAATTAGTGAAATTGAAGGGAAGGAAAGTAAAAAAGATGTTGTAAAGGGATGCCAACTTAACCCCTCGACGCCGCCATTCATTCCCCAAGGCGCACCAAATCCGAGTACATTCGTCACGCAAGAATCTCAGCAAGTCATGCACAGTTTCTTCGATCAAAAAGACGAACGCAGTTCGACCGAGACGAGCGCCATTAAAGATTTGATCAAACTACAAGAAAAACAAACAGAGCTAAGCGCCCTAATAGCGAAACAACAAAGAATTAGTTCCTTACCCGCACAAGAACCGCAAATTTTCAGCGGAAACATTTTGGATTATCCTGCCTTCATACAAGCATTTGAAGCAATCATCGAGAGTAGAGTAGACTCGAATAAGGACAGACTTTTCTTTCTTAACAAGTACACTGCTGGAAGGGCAAACGAAGCCGTTAAGGGTTTCGTGACGCTGAACACCGATGACGGATACATCGAAGCAAAGAAGTTACTAACAGAAAGGTTTGGCAATCCTTATAAAGTCGCCGAGAGGTACAAATCTCAGCTACGAGAATGGCCTAGGGTTCGAGACGGGGATAGCACAGGAATACAAGGCCTCTCCGACTTTCTAATTCGCTGCAAGGAGGTCATGAAGTCTATGAGATACATGGACGAGCTCAATTCGACAGAAACACTCATACAAATCAGTGCAAAACTACCATCATACTCTGGCGTGAAATGGTGCCGACATGCGCGCGAGATAAGAGCCAAAACCAAGAGCGCGGTTACTTTCAGTGACCTTGTCGAGTTTGTGAAAGAAGAGGCTGAATTAGCAACAGATCCCGTTTTCTCCCCAAACAGTCTAAAGCGAGAGCGAAACAAAGACTCAAATAGAGACAGTATCCCAACGTCCTTTAAGAACCGCACAAGGCGTCCACCCTCGGCCAATAGCCTCTTAACTTCAGTTGGAGACACCAGTCAAAAATCAGCTCGATCATCAATGCGTTGTCTGTTGTGCCAAGGAAACCACAGTTTAGAAGAATGTGTTGAGTACTCAAAGAGGACTGTCCAAGAACGAGTGGCCTTCTTAAGATCGAAGGGCGTGTGCTTTGGTTGCCTTGAGAAGGGCCATTTATCAAGGTCCTGTGGGGCGAGGCTCAAATGTAAGAAATGCGCGAAACTTCATCCCACGTCCCTCCATGAAGATCCAAAGAACAAGAAAGAACCCTCGAAGGAAAGCGATGCCGTCAATGAGTCCGGAATTCATGCAGTCAGCAATTGCGCAAGTTCCTCGGACATCACTGTCGTCAACTCCATGATATTACCTGTGTGGCTCCACCATAAGGATCGCCCACAATCCGAAGTATTGGTGTACGCTCTCTTAGATAATGCCAGCGACGCAACTTTCATTAAGACATCGACACTCAAGGACCTTGGTGTTGAGGGACCCGAGCTTAAGTTACAGTTATACACCATGCATGGAAGGGCAGAGATACCTGTACAGAAGGTAGATGGCTTGGTAGTTGAGCGTTTCGACAAGAAGTTGAAGATAGAGCTCCCTAAGGTATATTCACGCGATAGCATCCCGTCAAGAAGAAACCAGATCCCACGTCCAGAGACAGCGAACAAATGGCCACACCTTCAAAGAATAGAGAACAAGATCCCTCCCTACCAAGAAAAACTAGAAGTCGGCATTCTAATTGGATGCAACTGCCCCCGAGCTATCAAACCACGTGAGGTGATAACTGGAAAGGCAGATGATCCATACGCCGTTAAGACACTTCTTGGATGGGGGATCATCGGTCCAGTAACCCCAGTCAAAGAGCTGCTGAGTGAAATTGAAAATAGGGAGACAATTTGCCACAGAATCGTCACTCAAGAAATTGGAGGCACCAAACGTTTCGATAGCAAGTTCGTAATTAATGCCCAAACGAAAGAAATCATTAACCCCTATCATCTTAAAGAAATGTTCGAGCTTGATTTCTCGGAAAGAAGCACTGGGGACCACGCGCTTTCTCAAGAAGAGAGAAAGTTTCTCGCAAGAGTGACAGAAAATATACGCCATCTGGAAGATAGACATTATGAAATGCCCCTACCATTGAAAGACCCCAACACCAAGCTTCCAAACAATCGAGAGATGGCTCTACACCGCTTAAAACATCTTAAGAGAAGATTTATAGCTGATGAAAGGTACCGAAATGATTACGGAAGCTTTATGGACATGGTCATTCAAAACGGCTATGCCGAACTAGTTCCAACTGAGAGCAAGAAAGGAAATGAAAATAGTCAGCAAGTATGGTATATTCCACATCACGGGGTATACCACCCTAAAAAACCAAACAAGATCCGAGTGGTGTTTGACTGCTCTGCCGAGTTCAAAGGCGAATCGTTGAACAAACAGCTTCTACAAGGACCCGATATGACGAACAACTTGACAGGAGTTCTATGTAGATTTCGCAAGGAAGCCGTGGCGTTTATCTGCGACATAGAAGAAATGTTTCATCAAGTAAAGGTCAGCGAAGAGAACAGAGATTTGTTGCGCTTTCTCTGGAGGGAGAATGGCGACATTTATAGCGAACCAAAGGAATATCGAATGACCGTGCACTTGTTCGGAGCCACGTCTTCTCCAGGCTGCTCCAACTTCGCCCTGAAGTCTACCGCGAATGATAACGAAGAAATGATTGGTTCCGCAGCAGCTAACTTCCTTCGAGAGGACTTCTACGTCGACGATGGACTTAAGTCAGTGCCAACGGTGAAAGAAGCTGTGAAACTGATCAAAGACGCGAAGGAGATGTGCAAGAGAGGAGGTTTTAATCTGCACAAGTTTATCTCCAACAGTAAAGAAGTCATTCACAGCATACCGATCAAGGACAGAGCGGAAGACATCAAGAATCTAGACCTAGATCAAGATATTCTTCCTGTAGAACGTGCACTCGGGATTCAGTGGTGTATTGAGAATGACTCCTTTAACTTTCGCATCACGTTAAAGGACAAACCATGCACAAGAAGAGGGATATTATCAACGGTGAGCTCCATTTTCGACCCACTCGGCTTTGTGGCACCTCTTCTATTGAAAGGCAAGAAGATATTGCAAGAGTTGTGTAAGGAAGATACTGGATGGGACGACCCTATCCCAGATTTAGCAAAGGCAAAATGGGAGAAATGGAGGTCAGAACTACATCTTCTACAAGAATTTTCCGTTCCAAGGTGCTACAAACCTAAGAACTTTGGTCACGTGACTCAAACAGAATTACATCACTTCTCGGACGCAAGCAACGAAGGGTATGGTCAGTGCTCCTACCAGCGGCTCATCAATAGTCAAGGCCAGATTCACTGTTCGTTCGTTCTTGGAAAATCAAGAGTCACGCCACTGAAAGCAGTGACTATTCCAAGACTCGAATTAACAGCCGCTGTCACCTCCGCAAGAGTCGGTGACCAACTAAGAAGGGAACTACCACTAGAAAATGTGGAAGAAACCTTCTGGGCAGACAGCAAGGTGATACTAGGCTACATAGCCAACGAGTCCAAAAGGTTCCACGTGTACGTAGCTAATCGTGTCCAGGAAATCCAAGAGAAATCCTCTCCAAAGCAGTGGAGGTACGTCGAAACAGAATTGAACCCAGCAGACGATGCATCACGTGGTCTCCATGCCAGAAATATCCAGAAATCTAGGTGGATACTTGGACCTGAGTTCTTATGGAAAAGTGAAGACCAGTGGCCTGATTCCATGAAGACAAAACAGATGATTGCCGAAGAACCATCCGAACAAGATCCTGAAGTAAGAAGGGTGGTCGCCATGGCAACAACGGCCTTTGTTCCACGAGAAGATCTTGTGGACCGCATCAAATACTTCTCTGACTGGTTTCGTGCGAAGAAATCTGTTGCACTCTGCATTCTCTACATCCAGAAATTGAAACGTCGATTGGAAGAAAGGAAAGAGCGTATATGTGACAAACGCTCACTGCATCTCATAAAGGGAGATAAAGATGCAGATCACCCTCGTGTAACAGTGAAAGAACTACAGCACGCTGCAACAGTTATAATCAAGGCCATTCAAGCCACCACATTTAAAAAGGACTTAGAATCACTGCTGAAGAACCAACACTTACAAGATACCAAAGGATCATCAAATAAAGGAAATGCGACCCTGCTGCAGAGACTTGACCCGTTTTTGGACCAAGACGGCGTACTACGCGTGGGTGGCCGTATACGACGAGCAAACATGGAAGAGGACATCAAGTTTCCTATCTTACTACCAAGGGATACCCACATCACAAAGTTACTGGTACAGCACTTTCATGAGAAATGCAAGCATCAAGGAAGAACAACGACGCTTAATGAAATAAGATCAAATGGTTACTGGATCATTGGCGGAACCTCTTCAGTATCGCGCTACATCTTAAGGTGCGTGACATGTCGGAGGCTTCGAGGCCCTACTCAATCACAGAAGATGTCTGACCTGCCGGAAGACAGACTCCACCAAGCGCCACCATTCACTTATTGCGCCGTGGACTATTTTGGACCTTGGATTATTAAAGACAAGCGAAAGGAGTTGAAAAGATATGGTGTCCTATTCACATGTATGGCATCAAGGGCCATACATCTAGAGATCGCTCACAGTCTCGAGACAGATTCGTTTATTAATGCTCTTCGCCGCTTCATCTGTCGTCGAGGTCCCATTCGACAGATGAGAAGTGACCAAGGCACTAACTTCGTGGGTGCGAAGAAGGAACTTTAAAAAGCCCTCGGTGAACTGGACCATGACAAGATTGGAAGAGAGCTTCTCCGAAACAATTGTGATTGGTTCAGTTTTAAGATGAATGTTCCCTCCGCCAGCCACATGGGAGGTGTTTGGGAACGCCTGATTCGAAGTGTCCGTAATGTGCTGTCAGTATTACTGGACAACAATGGAACGCAACTAGATGATGAATCGCTCAGTACCTTTATGTGTGAGGCAGAAGCCGTCATCAACAGTAGACCCCTCACAGTGGATGGCCTACGGGACCCAGACTCGTTAAGCCCCCTCACGCCAAACCATTTGCTGACGATGAAGTCGAAGATCGTGCTTCCGCCCCCAGGAAAGTTTCAGGATACCGATAAGTACTCCAAAAGACGTTGGAGACGTGTTCAGCATCTTGCGAATCAGTTCTGGTGTCGTTGGAGGAAGGAATTCTTGCAGTCCCTTCAACTACGTCAAAAATGGCTGAAGCCGCAGCGAGATCTTAGAAGTGACGACATCGTCTTGATTAAAGATGATTGCATCGCTCGCAATCACTGGGAGTTGGCCCGCGTTGTGGAGACCAATCAAAGTAAGGATGGCCGCGTGCGCACTGTGCAGCTCATCCTTGCAGATCCGCACATCGATTCAAGGGGAGTACGTACCAGAGCAGTTAGGCGGCTTGAGAGGCCAATACACAAGCTGGTTTTCCTGATGTCAGGAAGCGAAGCTGAGGAGCAACAACCGGGGTGTATCCCCGCCAAGGAGCCATGAACTTTGTAGCTAAGTTTATCACTAATTACTGATTTAGTTAAGAATAGTGAAATTGGACAATTTCAGGGGAGCCATGTAACGACCGCTAAACGGTCCTTTGTAGTCTAAAATTAATAACGCGTTTTTGTTTGCAATACAAAGAACAATTAAGTCTTTTGTCTTGATTTCGTACTCAAAACCACGTACGCACTTTTAGTTTAGTGCAGTCGCTTCCCGCCTTCGTAGTCGATACTAAGAACACAAGAATAAGCAAGCCACAAGAGGCAATCGCAGGACCGATATGTAAGTCAGGAAACTTCTTCTTTTGCTTAGTTTTCCATAGAATTTAAGTGTTTAGTTTGTCGCCCTTTTCTTTCTTGTAGTCACAGTCATTTGGAAATATGTCGATGTTCTTATCCTTTGCGTTAGCGTAGTATTTCCCGTAAGTGACTTGCTAAGATTAGTTTTCACTCCAAAGGCCTCTTGGAGTATTTTAAGTAGTATAAGTGAATTTCAGTGTTGCGTTACCGGCAAGAAATTGCCGTACGCTAAATTATTCTGCTAGAACAAAGCTTACCCTTAGATAGTCTTTAGTTTATTCTTTATGTTTATCGAATTTTCAGTTTACGGCTTTCAACGATTTACTGCTCGATGTCAAGGGATTAAAGTGAAGAAATGTAATCTACATCTGGGTGGTTAATCGCGAGCCCGTAACGTAGTCCTTTAACTTAAGTTATCGAAACCAAGCCGGCCACGACACCTCTTGAAACTCTTGAGAGTCGCCCGCCGCTACAGCTAGACTTTGACGATTATGAACTAAACGATGTTATATTTCAGGGAGTATAAGAAATTCGGGGTCCTCATACCGTGGGTAGGTTCGCCTGCAGATATAACGTCAAGCTACCCAGATTTAACCCTACGGTTTTTTCAACTAGGTTCAGAAGCAGTTTATGCATTTTGCCAGCACTGGAGATTTTCTAACAATCGGCTGTATCCCCAAGTCCGCCTCATTATTAGAGTAAAGCATTTGGAGCTGTCCCTCAATTCTAATATTGTGGGGATAGTTTTTTAATCTTAATTCTAATAGTCCCTTAGGTGTACCTCTCCAAGTTCCAGGGTCTATTCGTCGAAGGGAAAGCGCGCAACTTTCTCTTCGGCTCCAAATCGTGAACTTCGAAGTTCAGCGCTTAGAATCGATTTTAGCCGCCCCAGGCCTCCTGTTCCCTGACAGGGTATTACTCATTGCTCCCTGACAAATGTAGTTCTTGCGCATAGACGTTTACTTACTTGTTGCAGATACAGATTCCCAGGGTTTTCACATCAACTGTCTTGTATTGTTTTTTCATTTCATTCTTTGATCCTAGCCCGCTAAGGTTCGCTATGTTTGCTTAGCGTCCTGCCTGTACTTCCCTTATATTATTTGCGATTTAATTAATTAGACTCATCAAAGACTCGCATGTATGTCTTGTCTGTGTTCCCTACTTACAATAATTTAGATATCGTGTTATGATCTTTTTTGTCTCCTCAGATGTTTTTTCTCTGAGGGTTTCTGGCGAGATCAGGTGACGCCAGGAGATGGATTTATCCAGGGTCTCACGGACAGATTGAAAATCATGGTCCCGTGCTCTAAAGCCTATGGCACTTCCTTTTAGTATCACCAAGCATTCCATTTAATGACATTTCTAGAGTTAGAGGAAAGGATTTTTCTTTCCATGAAGGCTGCATGGTAATTCAGGTGGACAAACCTAAGAATGACCAGCTCCGCAGAGGGAAAGAAGTAGTTTTATCTGAGCTGTTTAGCCCCGCATGTCGCGTCAGCCTACTAAAGAGGTACTTAGACAAATTCCACTTTCCCCCATTTGGCCCATTTCCAAAGGGAGGGGTTTTTTGCAAGTCAGTCTTCCTAGATAGGCCTATCAGCTACTGCCGTATTCGGGATGTATTCCGACGGGACTGGAAAAAATTGAGGCTGACCCATCTAAGTTCGGTCTTCGTTCCCTCCGTTCGCGCGGGGCCGCCTCGGCGACTAATAATGGAATTAACGATTATTTTTCAGCGTCATGGCAGCTGGAAAATGCTTACATCGATGATAGCATCTAGCAGAAAAAAAAAAGAAAAATCACAATTTGTAAGTTTCTGGGGTTAATTGTTTATTTTTGCGTTCCCTTTCTCATGCGCCCAATACTTTGTCGCTCTATCAGTTTGGGTTGGTTCTTTCCAGGCCCTCCCCAAATAAACTTATTTGCCTATCAACTGTGTGTTCATTCGTTGTGAAGTGGAGACAAAATATGTTATTTCTGACGAATGAGCTTGCGAAGAAGGCTGAAATAAATATTTTGCCGGCACGGAAATAACGGGCCGGCCTGGGCTCCAGGCCCGTGCATCATGGGTAGGAATGAAGGGATATATAAGAGGGAGTGTAGCATGTAATAGTCATCTAGGCCTCTGAATCAACCCTTGGCCTATTCAGAACTCCGTTTGATTTTTCATTACTGTTTCTCAGGTATTGTTAATACACTATCGACAGTCTTACTTTTGTAAAGCCTCCGTAGGAAAGGCTACCAACCACTGGAGCATGAGTCATGGTTCCTACCCAGATTCCTGCACATTTTTCCCCGCAGGGGTTTTTTATGGCAGGTTTTTTCTGGCCTCCGTACAAACCGCATTTGCTTTGTTAGCGGTTGCTCAGCTCTACTAGTTCTTTAAGACTTTAAGTTCGTTTTCTTCTTGAATTTTTGTACTTTAGGTTTATATTGTACTTAATTATTGTAAGTCGAACTTGATTTTCTCTAGCCTAACTGGCGCAAAGCTTGAGAGCTTATATGGGAGAGCTTATATGGGGATGTATGCCAAGACGGCCTGTTAATATTATAGTTTACTGTAATATAATGTCGGAGTTGATGTTCCCTAGCCCAACTGGCACAAAGCTTGAGAACTTATATGGGGATGTAGGCCAAGACAGCCTGTTAATATTATAGTTTATTGGAATATAATGTCGGAGTTGATGTTCCCTAGCCCAACTGGCACAAAGCTTGAGAACTTATATGGTGATGTAGGCCAAGACAGCCTGTTAATATTATAGTTTACTGTAACGTCGGAGTTGATGTTTTCCAGCCTAACTGGCACAAAGCTTGAGAACGTAAGTGGTGATGTACGCCAGACAGCCTGTTAATATTATAGTTTACTGTAATTTCAGAGTTGATGTTCCCCAGCCTAACTGGTATGACATGTTTGAACATGGGGTTTTTTGGTCCAAAGTGATGGACACCCAAGCCTAACTGGCGTAATATGTTTGCGTACGGGGTTTTGTGTCCAAAGTTGTGGACACCCCAGCCTAACTGGCGTGATATTGGTTTGTGTATGGGGTTTTCTGTCCAAAGTTGTGGACTCCCCAGCCTAACTGGCACGATCTGCTATATAGGGATTAGTCCAAAGTTATGGACAAACTGTAGTTTTATACACGTTATATTTGTATACACAGGAGAGTTTGGTCCTAAGTTTAGTCTGCGTTATGTTCATGCACATTCTACATGGAAATGTAATACGATCGTCATATACAAATTGAATTCACATCTACGTTGAAGATGGACTTCTTACAAGAATCCACAAGAACAGATTACACAAGTGGTCGGCGATAGGAATCTATACCCGTCAACGAACAGTAATTGAGCGAGTTGTGTAGATTTCTTGTTCATGTACACGTCTCGAGTTTGGGTTGGTTCTTCCCAGGCCCTCCCCAAATAAACTTATTTGCCTATCAACTGTCAACCTATCCCCCCCCCCCCTTACCTTTAGGTGACTGACAAAAGTGCGACCCTCCCCTCACTACTATTGGTATGGTATTGCTATGGTATTAAGCTCCATGCTGAAGAAACCTCAGAACGTTTCTCTTGTGAACGCAAAGTGTTTGAATACAAATATATCTCGATATTGAATGTGTGCGCGCTGAAACAAGGAAAACACGAACAATCAGTGTGGGATATTTACGTTTTATAGCTGAAGTTTGAATATGGAAGTATAAACCTTGACTATTATAAAAGTTTTGAACATAAAATACACGCGCTTCTTTCTTCGACTAGCCGGCATTGCTGTTTGTTATTTTAACATTTAAGGTTTATTTGTTTAGCATGCGAAATCTGCCTCTCAAAAACAAATATTTCTTACATTTCCGAATTCTGTTAAAGGCAGACAGGCTTCTGTGGGAAAAGGAAACGTCTCGCACACGATTGCAGCATCATTAAAAACTTACCTATGAAGCCAAACATCATTTAAGGGAAAGAAAGATGAGAAAGTGAAGGTGGTGAAGGGACATATTGGCAGTAAGATTTTGACTTGCATTGTGCAGGACAGTCAGAACAACATTCAGCCAGCCTCTGACTCAAATTCAGAGTCTGACAGTGACAGTGACAGGGTAGAGCGCATTGTTGGATCTACAAGTACCTCGTCAGAACCAAACGGCACAGGAGATCAGGCATTAGATAGCCAACAGCAAGAAGCTGAAGAAACGATACCTGTGTCAAGCACTTCTCGTTACAGACGAAAAAGGACACGAGTCCTCCGAGAAAACTATGTGCCATGGCATAATATACATGCAGAAATGGTTAAGGTTACACAATACCTTCGCGGGTGTCCTTCGGAAAAAAATTCGTACGCGCGTTGTTTTAAAGTAAACTACCACAAACTATATATCAATAGAAAGGTAAAGAACTGTAGAATTCGAAAAAAAATATCCGTTGTTTGGCAGAGCCATTATTGAGAAGAAAGAAGCCAATAAACCGAAAACGACCGAGTGTCATTCCGCCGAATTAATCGGGTATCAAACGCAGCCACTACTGCAAAAGAACTGCACAATGTAAATCAGCAAGCATCATTCTCTAAAAGGGTGTCAGGCTTTTTCGTAATTCTTATTGGTTATCTTTTTATAGACCCGTAAAGTTGTAGTAGCGAATAATTTGCCGATCGATCCCGTTGCGTTCCCGGCCGTAAAATGAGAAATATCTAAATTAAAGCTAATCCCCGACACCCTTTTGTTCCTCGATGTTTAATGAATGTTCTGGCCAAATTTCATAATTATCCGTCCATTCTACATACCGTATTAATTCATTTAAAGACAAGGTATTCTGGTGAAAAAAGATTGAGAGTTATTGCCATTTGAAGATTTGTAAACATGTCACGCCTTTACCAGAGATGTATATCAACGGGATATACCGCCAGCCAATGAAATGATGGCTTCCTGACCCCACACAGCGAGCAACACGATCTTCGCTCATCTTCGCGGGAATTTCAGTCACGTTCTCCGTGTTAAAGTTCATTGTGCCGTCGAAATGGGGAAAAGTAAGAGAAATAAGCAGGCAAAAAAAAAACAAAACCGAAGAGGAAACGGGAAATTCGATTTCTCATCGCGAGGCACTAATTTCAAGCATGAAATCCCTTAGGTAAGTTGTTATTAGATTTCGAGTGAACGGTGTTCAATAACAATTTCACTTACAATGTTGTTGACACTGGTCCATGCAAATTTATAACACTGAAAATCGTTTGTGCTGCAGAGTAGCCCCGTCCTACCAATCGCAATCCAAGGACAATTTCACGATTTATGTCGTAAAATCTGTTCGTCTTTGGTGTTGTGTTGAACGATGAAACAACATGGTGTGAAGAACACTTCAGATTCTTGCAACGACAAATCCACTCTGCGCCAAGTCCTGTTCGTGAAACTTCTTCAAAATTAACAGCGTCGCTTCCGCAGAAACGACACATCACACTTGCTTCGAGAGAGCAATTTATGGCAGTTATGTCCACAATGGACCAAGCTCCGTTGTCTGCGGAAGACGATCTTGAATCGTCAGAATCTGAGAGGTTTCCACTCTGTTCGTTTGTACTAGGGACCGGCTCCACTTTAGACTTGTCTTTCCCACTGAGTCCGGCAATTTTTACTCTACTGGCGCCCGCTCGAGTTTTATTCGTCTCATCCTTGGTTGATCGAACCATGAACCCTTGTCACTCTCGGCCAACTTTTCCTTCCTGACATCGGCAAAACCGGCTTTGCTGTTCTTCTTGGGGCCTGGCTTTGATTTTTTCACCGTCCATGGACTTTTCTCTGCTTTTTTAACGCGTTTCATAATCAAAACGTGGCGAGTGACACACTTCAACAAGGACCAACAAGGGACAAGCGAAATCACATGTAAAAAAAAATGTTAATGAGGAAACGTAATAAGAGCTCCCGGATGAGGCCGTTTCGCGGGAGAAGTTAGCCAGGGAGTCAATGCGCTAAGAGGATTATGACACTACGCTGTTATATTAACTTTTATCAAAAAACCTATTTTCGGAAATAACTCGCTTGCGTTTTGAGATTTTGCTTTGATTTTTGGCGAAATGATAGATTTTTAGCGGACCTTTTGTTTGGTTGCAAAAAAAAAATTTCGACAAAAGTCGCCCTCTGAAGGTATTGTGTAACCTTAAACCTAGTACCCATAATAAAACACGAAATTAAATCAAAGTAGGTGAAAAGAAAAACTTAATCTGTAAGAAAAATGGAAAGTAACGTCACAATAATTCTCATTAGAAAATTCTGGAAAAGGTGTGTGACCCTTTCTTCAATAGCTCACATGAGGTATGGCCCTCCCCTTTTGGTGCTCACTTTCACTGATGACGCTCCCCTCTGAAGCCCCAACCCTTCCTCCCCCCCCCTCTAATAAAAAACATACCTTCCCTAATCAAGTTTACTTTTTTAAGATCAGTACCAAGGAGCGAGTTTTGATCAGCGCTAGCCAAATTGACTTTTAATGAGCATTGTAAAAATTCAAGGAAACGGTTCATGCGTGAAGTGCTTGTCAGAGGTAAGCCAGGGTGTCGTTTTGCATTTGCCACAGACAAGCATTTTTCATGGCATATTTAGTACGGCTACTGGAAGTTTTGCAGTGTGCATGAAACTTGCACACCCCCAAAAAGTGGCTGCGTTCTAAATTGCCCAAACGCTATTGTTAAAATTGATCATTGGTAGACATGGGCCATCATAAGCTACGCTTTACTAGTAATGAGCAAAGCTGCATAAATCTAACTTTACTCTCGCGATTTTTAAAGACACAGTCTGATGTATTATACATACATCCTGAAAGCATCAAAACCCACTGAGTTCCTGTACTGAGTGAAAACAGCGCTACACTGAGAAGAGCACTGCACGATCCCCAAATGAATGAAGATTAGGAATACAAAGTTAGACTTCATAACGCAGTATTTCGGCTTTACGGTTTCAGGGTGGTTTCTCCAGATCAGTCAGGAATTAATTCGGAGGCTAGGCTCTCCTAGTCATTATCTACTGCAAAAAGTAATTTAACCGCGGGTTTGACTCATTTAACTTATAGCGTGATTTGGTATGACAAATCGAGGTGCAGTCTTCGGTAAAAGTTTTGTGGTTAATGTTTCCCTTTGTTTCTCACGTCAGTGTAAGGTTTAAAGGAAAAGCTTCAGTCTCGGCCCTTGTGTAATAGCGACATGCATACCATACATGACTCAGGCAATACCGAGTAATCGAGAAACTAGAAAAATCTAGAAAATGTAGTGTTTATACTTTTCAAGAAACACCTTGTTGCTATCAGAAATGGTCATATTAGATAAAGTAATAAATACCTCAAACCGTTTCAAACTGACATAAAGCAAATTGAGGGATCGAGTGATGAATTACATTGTATTACCATAGTTAGTCCCCACCGCTTACTATGGTGTTTCAGATGATTTGTTCAATATGGTTGGTATGGGTGATCAGGGAATTGTACAATCTGTACAATGAACACGAGAGTCGCGAAATCAGCAATGCAGCAAAAAGGAAAGCGCTCGTAACTTTCAACAAAAGAGTTATGCCAGCTTGGCAAAAAATTGCCATAGCTGCTAACTCGCCCGTTTCGTTTCATGTACATGATACCTCTAAGAATACTGGCTTTAAGTTAGCTATTTTAAAACAGTAAAGATAACTAAATCGCCGGTCCAGTTGATTGATCAACTGTCACAGGCCAACTAGCAATGTTCTTCAAGATCCACACACTCACAATGTACATGGTAACTTACCCTACGAAGATCCGCTGTTGGATTTTTCATCATTGTCCTATGACGCGCGATCTGTTCAGTTGGATTACAAAACATGGATTGTTTCCAGTGATGCTTGGCGAGAATGAAGGTAACACCAGAGTGACACATCATCACGTGGCCTTATTGGGCCCAGGTGGCAAATGCCAAGAAGCTGGTAGAACTACGACAAGGGTAATGCAATTCCGCTGAAGGTCCGCACTTTATTCTTGATCGGTTGATCCACTGGTTAAAGAAGTGCCTCAAATCGGATATCCGTGAAAATACCTCATAAGAAGATTGTATGTTGTGAAAAATGAAACTGAATGAGAGTTTTGATCAACTGAACACTAAACACTCGACCAAGGCCGACCAAAACGAAGTGATCAGATCCACAACACGAACCTAGAGACATGCAGAGTCCAGAATCCAGGAAAAAATGTCCACCTGATCCACTCAACTGGCCAGTGAAATATATTGCTAGCGAGCTCAAAAAGACCAAATCCTCAGATGCCTCTTTAGCCTTTCATTTTCCATCTTGTCTGTCTTTCATGATGAAGACACGAGAGTTTTACTTGAAAACTCATTTTTCGTTAAGTCCATATATCCTCACTAAAGGGGGAATACTGAAGATGTACTTTCCAGCAGTTTCATCATGGGGGCTTGAGAACAATACCGTACTCACTCATTGAGCTCTCCGTAAAATGATTCCAATACAATTCGAAAATAAAACCCATACAGATCATCGCGCCTATATCGCAGGCGTGCATCGAGGGTCGAACACACAAAATTTTTGAACAGCAGTGAGCTTTAAAAGCAAACTAATTTGTTTGCCCTTGAGCTGGGCCTGAATCCTAACTGTTTGAAGTCTTTTTTAATAATATAACATATATTAGCTTAATTTAACGCAAATATTAACAAACACTTCGTGGTTCTTAGCGGAGTCGATTTTTGGAATTTTTTTTTACTCGGGCTTGCTTATAAAGCAAAGCCCGAGTCTAAAAATGCTAGCGGTTTGGTCGCCAAATGGGGGGTCATGGTCCCAGGCGTTCCTCGTGGAGAGCGTGGAAACTAGGGATGACTAATCGTGCATGCGGCATGCGACTATGCGACGTGTTTGGTCTTCGGGAGTCGAGTTTGGTATGCAATGCAGCGTTTTCTGAGGAAGATTTTCGAAAGAATCATGAATTTTACGTTCATATCTCATACAGATCCACACACCATTCGTGGTAGGCCCACACCAAAAGAAGTTGAGCGTTTTCGTGAAATACGGCTTTATTTACGATTTAAACAATTTTGTAACGCACAATTACTAATGATTCCATAACTTCTATTGAGTAAGATCATATTTTAGTAGTGACTATCAATTTGCTTGTATCGCAGCTTATAAACCAACAGATAAACAGCTTGGGCTGCCTGTGGTGCCAACTTCGAGCATTCTGCGGCGTTTTGCGCGCGGCGTGGCGTTCCATATCTTGAATAAGTACGTCGGTTCACTCCAATTTTTCACCTTCAAAAACCAAGTTTAGCAGTAAACTAAAAGCACAGAAGCTTCACAATACATGAACCAAGCAAGCCCGAGTTAACGCTACGTGGAGCGTCTAGTTTTAATTTTAAAGATTAACGTTTCGTAGTTCTGAGAATTTTCGTCAGTTTTAAGTTTGCACGCTTTTGCAAAACACGAAGTGTAGAGTGTAGATTTAAATAGGACGAGCAGATTTAGAAGTAGAACCTTTTAATTCATCGAATTGACTTGATCGCAAGTTGTTGGGTAGATGTTATTACAGGGCGTTTATAGACCACTTTGCTAACTCCGGCTAATGCCCATTCTAGCTTCTCGAAAGTGAGATTTGTGTATGTGGTTGATATTGCCTTGTGGGCATTTTTCATTTGTAATATGTACTTCAAAGGCATGCTATATTTCTTGATTATGTGTTATCATTTATGTCGTGCCAAGTTTTCTGTCAATAAAAGGACGTTTAACATCTTTTCACCTCTCTTTGAGAATATTGGTTATCAACCCGTGAGCTTACACCACCGTACTAAGTGGCGTACCGCTGATCACCGATCATGTGTGTTCGACCCTCGATCCACGCCTGCGATATAGTCACTCCCGAGCCAGGCAGCAGAACTACACAACCTCGTCCCCAGTGATCCCAGTTGTCATGCTCTCATCACCGTGTCCGCGTTCTGGGGACGAGATTGATCAGTCTAGATTTTCAATTTCTTCCCAAGATGCATCTGTATTTTAACCACAATGCAACTTTTTTCCTATACTCCTTTGTGCGTCTATTGCCCTCATAAATTTATATACCGGCCGCGCTCCAACGATCGCATCCAGCTAATGTTTTAGTGTTTCGTTACTATTAAAATTTTGTTGGGCTAGTTAAACTTCTTTCTTTAATATGTCTTTGTGACGAATTTCATTATTATGTTATGATACTTCTAAATCGACTTCGGCTAATTGTTTTTGTTATATGACTGGTTCCTCAAGCGGAGAAAATGAGGCGAATCTTGACTTCTGGTTGGCAACCCGAGCCAGTAAGATGGATCTATCTTGCCAGCTCGGGATTTCCCGCGCAGGCCCGCTGAACAAAACAAAGTGGCCATATGATAAATCAGAAGGGCATTAATCCATAATAAATTATTTATTAACCAAGCTTAATCGGTTAAGATGATTGGTATTGCCCTCCTTCTCTGATGCGTTTTTGTTATTTAACAATTATTCCCTGAGCGTGCGTTGGATATCGCCAATCGCAGATCCAACAAGCGCGAATGGAATAATTGATTTAAGTTTTATTCAATTCTAGACGTTTTGACCATTGAGAAGGATGAGCTAATTTTTTTGGCTCTCCTTTCACTTTTCGCGGGCAAAACCGAAAACCCGTTCCTCTTTCCTCGGTCTTTCGTTGTTCCGAAACCGCATGGAAACGCTGGCTACACAGGCTAACAGTTTTCTAACAATATATCCATAGCCGGATTGTAAAATGTTTTTCCATATTTTGCTTGCTGGAAGTTAAGAAACAATCCTAATTCAAATTAACAGGGAGGACCCGAAATTGTAGGTTTGTAGTGTCTCCAAGCGCTCTTCAACAGCAACTGCATTTTTCAAAGCGCCCGAAATTGACCAACCAAGTGAGAACTGCCATGATGACAATGAAAAGTTACCGATACAAACTGGCCAACTTCGCATCGAATACAATGAAGATTTATTCGCTTTTGCACACGCATGCAGGAAAAAGTTAAAAATTTTTATTCGGTGTAAGATTTGTCGTATTTCATGGCGTTATACAGCGCAAGCAGTCTGTTTCTTTGCCTCAGGTCCTCCGCGCGGTCGTTAGCGAAATCATTATGCAAATTAGTTTAAAAGCGGGGTTTTAATGGAGATTCAGTGAAAAAGTTACGTGACAGTGACACTTCTAAGACCCGAGTGAGTTGGATCTTTCAGATTTTTCCTGTGGTAATGCGAGGAAGAAATAGCAGCGCAGATAAATATAACCCTATATGTTGTCTTTTACTAGGGAGTATCTAATTTTCGCGGGTCGCGGATCGCGGGTAAATGTCGCGAGTCGCGGGTAAATGTAGCGGGTAGCGGGTAGATGTCGCGCGTCGCGGGCAAATGTCGCGGGTAATTTTCGAGATTCAGTTTTAATAGCCTCACAACATATGAAGTAAGCTGCTAAGAGACAATAACAATGTATCTACAGGCCATTTTATTAGTCGGGCAACCGACTATAGGTTTACCCTCGAGTTTCATCGCAAATCGCAGTCACGTGCAATGGGGAATACCGCAGACACATAATACGGGCGCAAATTTCTTTCTACGATGTCGAAGTCGATGGCGAATATGTTGAAAACAAATGGTGTCATCTTTTCTACGCTCAAACATACAGACCCACAAACCGTTCGCGATGGACCCACTCTAAAAGATGGCGTGTGTAATGAGCGTATATTTCGAAACGGGTCGTTCCGCGAACTGAAAATACCAAAAGAATCAAATGATTTAGCGAATGTCTCACTAGAATCAAACCAGAAATCAAACGAGTTACCAGTGAACAGAAAATGTGGACAGAGTGACAGAAGAGCATTTGCTGATAAAGACAAGGTGCCTCGCGATGAAACTCGAGGAAACGACAACAAAGATGCCACGTTGGAAACCAGGACCTTGGTACCCTTAGCATTTCTTTTTTGGACCATGCCGCACCATAAGTGGTCAACACTCATAACAGCACGTCTACCTGTTGCCCGACTTACGATCTTAGATCGTCTTGTTACTTCTTTAAAAGTCTACCCAACGTCAATAAGTTTTATTTGATTTCAAGATTATGATTATGATTTTGATTTCCTGTGGTTCTACTTGTTAGCGTCGCATTATGATAGCGAAATAATCAGCGGGAACTCCAAACATCGTACAACATTTATTTTCAGCTTACAACTACGAGTTTGACTGAAAGGAAAAGAAAGGCAACAAAATAAATATTAACAACAAATCTAGCGGAATAAAACTAAGAGAAAACTAATGCACATGAACTTACAGAATTTTTCCCGGATGAACAATAAATCGAATCGCCAGCAAGATAGCTTCAAAATTAATCCCATAACGAACGTTGTAGTCACACTGCTAACGGTTTTAAAAATCTAAATTTATGCGCATTAGACTCTGTCCCGGTGGGACGCGGGTAAACCTAATTTACATGAAATAAAGCGCCTAAGTGTAAATTAGTGCGAGAATGTTACACTACTTATTTATTTGTAAACTTTACAGCAATTATTTTTAACTAAAGAAGAGGTATCTTTAATGTTAGCCAACTCGCCAAGTGCTATTCCAGAGGAACATAAACTAAAAGAAACCCACTCTTTCTCCACTAGAAGGGAAAAAGTGCGAGACATTTTATCAAAAGACAATAGAAATGGCAATAACCTGTATTGGCACGCAGGCGTTAAAACCAAAAAGAAAGGAGTAACGCCCCGCTGTAGAGCCTGCAGGAAAAAACAAAAAGAAGGTGAAATAACGGTTTTCGTCAAAGGCTTGCACGTTCCTTTTGAACAAAATTTCGTCACCGAAACAACTTTTGCCCTCGTTTGCTATGCGTAAACAATACTCCTATGTGGACAAATCTGAAGCCCCCTGAAAAAATTATAGCACAATCATGTGTTAATGAATCAGAGGCAAATAACTTGGGAAAAGATGGATTACCCATCTCTTTTGCCTAGCCAACTTGTTTTTTATCTTTTTCTATATATATATATATTTTTTTTTTTGCGACTTACTTCACAATTTTTTAATAAAAATGGTATATGTGAGTGTAAAAATAGCCGCGACATCTACCCGCGACCCGCGACATCTACCCGCGACCCGCTACATTTACCCGCGACCCGCGACACGCGAAAATTAGATACTCTCCTTTTACTAAAAAGAACCGTATTATAATTTCATAAGCCGATGACACTTTACTTTTAATTTTTTTTCCCATGTTCTTGACAAAACGTCCAATAAAAAGCTTGGCAGCGCTTTCTTACCAATTAGGTATATTGGTCGTATGACTGGTTCCGCGAGCAGGCAATATGACGCGAATGCTGATTGGCTATTTGAGCGAGCAATATAGGCCTATCTTTCATTCCAGATTTCCCGTTTTGTCCAGCGAAACAGAACAAAACAGGATGGCCATATGACAACTTTATTGAACTTTAATTTTTTATTTATTTTTTTTTATTAGATTCTCTCCGTTCATTAAGTAAATAAATTTAAATAGAATTTACAAAGTATATAAATTATTACAATTGCCATGTTTTTTTTTACTTATTTTCAAAAAAGAATATTGAAAGGAGAAGGGCATATTATAGTAAAAACTAATCAGGGTACTAGAAACAGATATAATTCAAAAAATAACTCTCTTATGTAAAATAACACACATCACGTAACAAACACAAAGTACACACACACACATACACACTAACTGAATGCGACAGTCAAAAACAGGCTAATACTTAGCAAGATAATATTTACGAAGTGCTTTTTTGAAAGAGGTTTTTGTTGTTAGCTCTCGAAAACAAACAGGGAGAGCATTCCGGTAATACTAGCCAATAACTGTAGGGCAGAACTTCCTTATGTTTATTCTAGAAAAGGGAATCAACAGTTGTTGAGCTTAGGCACCGCGTCTAAAATAATTATGTTGCTCAGATACAAGAGTTACTGGAAAGTTACTTGGCTTATTTTCACACAAATGCTCATAAAAATTAAACATGTATACATCTTGACAATATCACGAAATTTTAGTAATCCAGAATTTGCATAATAAGGAGCGATGGGTCGAGCTATGGCGGAGAATACAAGTCTTGTGGGGATAGTTTCTAAAGAAACTGGTGCTGCGTCGGTGGGAAATTGAAACACAAGAAACTGGATAAATCAAACGAGTTGATTAAGTGAGATATACCACTGTAAGGTAAAAAGGGAGGTGCTGACGTTTCGAGCGTTAGCCCTTCGTCGGAGCGAATAACGTGGACAACACAAACAAAATAGCAGGACCTAAACGATCATTTAAAATCACCGACCGCTTCACATGCACTTCCGCCAATGTTATCTATTGCATAAAATGCACCTTATGCAAGAAGATATACATCGGCGAGACCGGAAGAAGATTAGGTGACCGTTTCCGCGAACATCTGCGTGACGTCGAACGAAATGACAAAGATGTATCGAAACCTGTAGCACGACACTTTAATCTTCCTAACCACTCAACTCACAACATGACGGTATGTGGCCTTTCCGTGCATCAGGGCAACACGGAAAGCCGTAAAAACCTAGAACAGAAATTTATCTTCCAACTCGGTTCTCTTTATCCCCACGGTATCAACGAACGTTTCTCATTCATTTAATCATTCATCTAATTTATTCACTTCCATTCACACACTACTATGGTTCCACCAATAGCATGGCTCCAAACGTCTCTATATAAATTGAACGTAACCCACAATCCTCTCATTCGCTCCGACGAAGGGCTAACGCTCGAAACGTCAGCACCTCCCTTTTTACCTTACGGTGGTATAACTTACTTAATCAACTCGTTTGATTTACCCAGTTTTGTATGGCGGAGAAGAGACGTGGTTTGAGGCCGTCCGCGGAATTTCTGTCTACCACAGTGGCAAATGTCTTATTTTTTCGGACAAATTTTTAGTCAGAGAAGACCTAGGTTATCGACCTCTTCAGACGCGATTTTTAGCTCACCAGAAGCCAAAAAATTCAAGCATTCCAGCTCCTCCGCCTTAACCAGAACTTTAGCACGAAGATGAAGTGATGACTGCTTTGAATATGTCACAAGACCTCGCAGTAACGTTAAAATCTATTTTGGGAAAATTGCGAAAGCTGGACGTTATAGAATCCTGTCTGAAGAATATCGAATCCAAGTTAGAGAACTTGGAACTGCGAAGAGAGCAACAAGAAAGCTTCCAGGAGACTGCAAAGAAAGATATTGATGATTTGAAAGCTAGCCTAAACTTCTCTTGGGATGATTTCAAGGAAGAAGCGGATGCCTTCCAAGAAGCAAATAATTTGATAGAGGATCTCTCAACAAAGGCAAAAACGAACGAAGAAAGAATGAATGAATTCTGTACGAAAAACTTATACTTGGAAGCATATTCTCGGCGAGAAAATATTAAATTTATGAATATACCTAACGAAACACCAACCAACGCCCGAAGCGAGGATTCGGAGAAAATTGTTAGAGATTTCCTCGAGAGTTCACCGTGTCGGTAAAACCCTGCAAAGAAAGAAAACCTCGCCTAATTTTGGCGCGCTTTCTTAGAGATAAGGACATTCAGGAAATAATTTCGCTGCGTCGCAGACTGAAAGCGACTGACTTTCAAATCTTTTAAGATCTTCCAAATGATATGATAAACAGAGGAAAGCAACAGATGGATACTTTTAAAGATGCAAAAAGAAGAACAATGCCAGCTTACTTAAAGTAAATCTCAACTTGGCAAGTTGTTCATTAGAGGGAAAATCTGGCCCATAGGAAAACCACTTAGTATCCTTTGATTTACTTTATTTATATCGTTGTGTAAATTTTTGCCCAATGTAAAGCCATTGTTCGGCTACAAGTACTCATATAGGATATCCCTTAATGAGAGGAGGTGGATGAGCCGCCAATAAGCAATAGCAGCACCTTTACATATCAGCCTTGCTCGCTCAAATCAAGGGGCGCGATTAGGATTATTTCTAGCGTCCTTTTGGAACAAACTTGATGTATTTGATGTATGTGTGTATATATTATGTATGTATGTATGTATGTATGTATTTGATGTATGTGTGTATATATTAATTTATTTAGGTTCCTATTTTTGTATGTCTTTGTTGCATGTAGTAATTGTAGTTTCAATACTTAATAATTACGATTTCATCACCTTAAATATATCACTTTTTGTAATGCTCTTTGCTATGGGAGATAACGATGGCTTCACTGTTGAATTCTATAAATAGTTTTGGAACTCCTTAAGAAATTTACTTGTTGATTGTCTCAATTATTCTTATGATTTTGGTGAACTCCCAAATAATGAAAAACAGGCCGAGAGAAAGACAAACGACATATAAGTAATTAGAGACACTAAAAATAAAAAAATGCCTATGTTAAGGGAAGATCGATACTGGAATGATGCCGTGAGAACAATTGAATATACAAAAAGGAATAATTAAAAATCCAAGGATTATTAGTAGCCATTGATTTCCAGAAGGCTTTTGATTCAGTGAATCGTCCATTCCTGCTTAAAGCGCTCTCTGTTTTCAATTTTGGTCCAACCTTGATTCGCTTGATACAAATGTTCTATGAAAACATTCTTAGCACAGTAATGAACAATGGTTTTACGACAGCCCCATTTAAAGTTCTTAAAGGTGTTAGAAAGGCTAGGGAGACCCATTGAATCCATATCTATTCATCATATGTTTAGAAATTCTAGCTATTAATATACCTCTTAATAAAAGAATTCAGCGTAGCCTTTTGGATAATAATGAGATCAAATTAGAGATATTTGCTGATGACTTGACAGCTTTTTTGAGGAATCACTTCACTCAATGCTTTGTTAGAAACTGTGGATAACTTCACCTCATGCTCTGGGCAAAAAGTTAATTACCAGAAAACACAACTAATGACTTTGGGAAACGACAAACTGGCGATGCCAACGTTAAGAGCATCCACCGACAGAGATATCACCGTTTTGAAGGCTATCAAGATCTTTGGTGTTCACTTTACATATAATCAGACCCTTTGGAAAAAGATAAATTTTAATAAGATTTTGAAATCTATTAAGGAAAAGCTGCAGTTTTGGAACTGGAGAAATCCGACAGTGCTTTGTCGAATACAAATCATAAAACTGTCGTTCCGATATTTATGTATAGGGCCGGTTAAGGTAATGTATTAGGAAAGGAAAGGACAAAGTCAAACGGTCAGCCTTGATATGTGATGTGGAAGATGTTGGCTTAAGGGCACCACATTTAAAGTCGATCATTAAGACACAGTGAATCATGTGCTGCAGGAATTTGTTGAGGAGCAGCAGAGTAGTTGGAAAATAATTCTTTCACATTATCTAAAGGAAGTTGGTGGTAAATTACTCTTACTCATGAAGAAATTTTCCTATTAAACTACCTCAATTCTATGAAGCATGTTTATAAGTCTTCTCTGAACACTCTGCGGCAACGGGAATGAACATGCAACACTTGGAAACTGCTGCCAGAACGAGTGCAATAATATGGAATAATAAACACATTTTAATTGCAGGAAAATCGGTGTTTCATAAAAGCTTATTTAGAGAAGGAATAATCACGTTTTAGGATCTTGTAAATGTTTAGAATGAAGTAATTCCTAAGCAGAATCTATACGAATTGAATTTTTCACCCATGGAAGTGTTGTATTTGATACAAATTTATGACGCCCTACCAACGCCCTGGCGAAATTCTTTGACGTCTTGTGGGCCTTAAAGTGGGAAAGATTTTGTTTTAACGGATCATATCAAACTACCTGTGCGAATCAATAAAGCTGTCTCTAAGAAAGTTTATAAAGAAATACGATCCAGGTATGAGACCACTCAACTGCACAAGTGAAATTTATGGAACAATATTCGAGTACGTACTTATATAAATTGCCATTCAAGGTTCTTACGGATACAAAATCTCGAGAATTTCAATTTAAACTATTAAACAGGTACTTAACTACGAATTCATTTATTAACAAAATTGGATTGACAGCCTCATTTTGCACATTCTGTAAACAGGAGAGCAAATCCCTTGAACGTATACTCAATACATGTCTTCTGGCTGGACTTTACAAATGGGTGTAAAAAAATTAACTTAGATTTGGAGGAACTTTCAGATATTGACATAACTTTTGGAAAATGGCAAAGCAACAAAGATTTTTTTTAGTCAATCATATTTTGATCTTAGCTAAACAACACATGTATGAATGTCATATGAAATGCACCCACCCATATTATTTTACAAGTAGGGTTGACCATGTTTATCGAGTAGAGTTACAAATAGCGAAATCAAATAAAAACATTTCCAGCAAGAAACATAATCAAAAATGGGAAAAGTACAGATTAAATGCATTAAAAAATGTCTTCCTCAATAGCGTTGTGAATTTTAATTGTGCATTCATATAGTCAGCTGGATATGGGAGCATTCAGCATTACATAGCAACTGTCAATAATAGAATCTATAATGTAGGGTAGTAGTGTATTGTATTGCAAACATTGGCTATTTGTTTGCATGTTTGTGTGTAACTGTATGTTTGTAATTAAAATAAAAACAATAATAAATAAATAAAAAAATAATAATAAGGAGTAATAGGATCTCGCAAAGGAGTATCGTTCATTATTCTAACTGCCTTATTTTGTAAACGAATAAGCTGTGATAATCATGCGGGACTATCGTAATTATTTCCCCATAGTAAACGACCATAAATTAGATAAGAATACACCAGAGTGATAAATACTGATTAAACAAAGTTTCCCCAAGTAGCGCTTAACCTTAGTCATAATATTTATACTTCTACTTTCTTCATCACATACATAATGAATATGGTCATGCCAAGGTAGGCGATGGTCAATAACAATTCCTAGGTATTTGATATTGTACGCTTTCGCCAATATTTCTCCTGCAAGCATTAGCGGGGGCAATAAATTGAAATTTATCTTTTGACGAGGCTGAAAAACAAGATTTTTTGTCTTCTCATAGTTAGTAGAGGGTCTTCTTTAGGTTTAATGTTAACTTATTAGCACGGCCAGCCATGTATATTTGGTAATTCTATATTTTTTTGGTACAGTTAGTCATCTATATTTTTTTTCCCGAGACTGTTAACGAAGTGTCATCAGCATAAAGCCCGCATGGACAACATCTTAGAAGCTTGAGTAAAGTCATTATATCTATCAGTTAGTACGCGCGCTGTGATTGGTCAATTTAGCAAACAGTACTTCACTGTACGGCCTACTAAAATTCAAAAGTTTGTTTTAGTCGCCAAAATGTCTCCAGAGATATAATAAATATCTTACAAACCTTGTTTTCTCGGTCCGTAATGCAAGTTATGGATCCTCGTATTCTCCGCTCGAATTTAGGGCCGGCGCGCTTTAGCTTCGCGCTTGAAGAAGGGAACATAAGAAATAAAGGCGACGTTTTCAGTATAAAGGCAAATTAGCGCTAAATCAGGGTTAATTTTTAACCCGGGTTTCTATTCCTCTTGTTAAAAAACATTTTCTCCGATAATTTTCTATTTTTCTTTTTACAGAACATACAATCATCAAATTGTATTCAAAAAGAATGAACTGAAGGTGCTTTTTAAGCTCTCAAATCTGCATTTAAATTTCGCACTAACCCTGAGTTAACTTAAGAGGGTCTGGATGGGGGGGTACAAATGTCAGTTGTCAGTTAAAATTTTGGCCATTTGTCAGTTGTCAGTTAAATTTTAGGCCATTTGTCAGTTGTCTGTTAAATTTTAGGCCATTTGTCAGTTGTCTGTTAACTGACTGTTAATAATTAACCGTGTAGCTAAATCATTTATTTCTGTCCCAAAAGCTAGCTAAATTGACACATGTGACGTAACATATACCGTTAATTCAAGATTCTTACTTTCTCTCTTAGTTCCTTGCCCCCAGGTGGGGGATAGGGCCGTGCCCTACGTTTCTTTCTAACCACTGAGGCGATCATAATTTACTTTCAAAACAGTGGAAAAAGATCGTAACATAGGCAGACAAATACGGGTAAAGTTCCTAATTACGATTTATTTCATTAGGTTCGGGTTAGCAATTCCTCGTTGGCGATTGGCTTGGCGAATGAAATAACCAGAAAGTAATTAGACTCGGGCTAACAGGCGTCTGTGGGGAACAGACCAACAAGCAAAATACACTTAAGCTTTTTCTTTCTTGTCTAAATTTCAATCAGCTCATGAATCAAAGTTGACTACTGTAAGCGTACCTTACAAATCTAGGCGGAAATGGGCGCGTATTGGCCGTCCAGATCTTGAAACTGCAATCGGCGCAAAATCCTCGCCCTCCGTATCAGAAAAGTCATCTCCTGAGTCGGTTTCATACTCATCTTGCGGAGGCTGCGCTTTAGCAACTGCCACTGCAACTTGACAGTCATCCACAAATGTAACTTCTGTCACATCCCCACCTTCACATGCAGCTTGAACGAATTCTCCTTCTTCTTCTCTAGTGAACGCTTCCCGATCTTCAGTGTTAGCATCATTTCCTAGTCCTGCCATCAAGTCCTCTTTATTGAAATTGTGTTGCTACGTGTAGACTGCTGGTGGCAAAGCACCTGCTTTGTCTTTGATAGTTTCTCCCCGCACTGTCCTTTGCCTCACGGGGCGATATTTCTCCAAAAATTCCTTCATAGCTGTTTCAATCTCGGGGCTGATCACTTTCGACGCCAAAGGCTGCAAAAAATTGACATTGGCAAACTCCATGCCGGTCTGCGGGACGGGATAGTACGACTTGTCGTGCGTAAAATACTTGGCTCCCCATTTTGTTACTCTCTTTTAAGACTCCTTTGTAATGGTGCCAAAGTCTTGGGAGTATTCCAGTGCGGTAAAGGTCTCGTGCTTAAAATGGGAAACCGCATGAAGATTCTCTACAACTGTTGTGAGTAATGTGCACAACTCAACGTCCTCAAGATAATCTTTGCTAATGGAATTTATGCTGTCATGCAGCCGGCGCATTCCTTGTTCCAGAAGTTTAAGCGAAATCTGAGTTTTATTGGACACAGTTCCTTCAGGTCCATTTGTTGCTGTGGTTTCTTTCAAAGCGTACCTTTGTTTAACTGTAGAAACTCGCGTTCCTGTCCCTCATTTCGTTTCAAATTACTGGATTCATTTGGGCCTTCTTTAAATCTTTTTGACAAAGACTTGTCCTCCTTGGCCTCCTCGCGGCTTTTTCTTTTCTTTTTCTCGCCATCGTTCTTGTTATCTTTCTCTGCAGGCTGAACTGATGGACGTTTCTTTTCCTGCTCATCAGCTATTACGATAATTGCTTCTTTATTAGCCCAATTGATTTTCCTTTGTACAACGTGAACTGCCAGAAATAAACAAGCATTACCTTGTTTACCAAGGATCATCCATATTTAAATCCACCTATATTCATCTTCCAAAAAATATCAAGAAGAGTTTAAGAGCAAAATAAAATATCACAGCGTGAGAATTTAAGCCGTCAAGCCGCGAGTACCGTGTTTTCTCGAATGAAAAAACTGGTTTCGTATAAACGCCGAGTTTCCAAGGTGGAGGTATGAAAACCTTTATTGGTCTGTAGTTGTAATAAAAAAGGGTCAAAACATGTCTGTCAAAAAAAATGTATAAACCCATTGTTTCATACACTCAGGGCTCGAATAATTTGCTGGAATCAAATAAACGCCAGGCCACGTTTGAAATAAACGCCAGATTTCGAGAGAATACGGTACACGTAATACATAGTAAAGCTTTTTCATATACTATACTCTATGATATTTGAGCCAGCACGAAAAAGTGTCGAAAATCAAGGGAAATTGACCCTGTGAGTTACAATCAAGTGAATTGGTATTTCCAGTGAATTGTTTTCTGTAATATATTCTTTTTAGCTGTGAATTACCGCGATTTTTAGGCATAGTTTTAACCCTTGAATCACATAATGATCAACTGAAGTGATACGACTGAAATGTGACATGTATAACCAGATTTCGACCTGAAGCAAACACGCGCGGTGGTTCGCATATTTGCCGCAAGACCCGCAACGCTTTAAAATTTAGTTTTATATACACAGGACCACAGTAATTATAACATATATATCACAGAGACAAATAAGTATCAAGCACATCGTGTAATGCATGAAAAATAGGAACAAGAATATTCAAAACACGTAGCCGTCCCCAGTAGGATTTCTGGCTACCTGGCATAATTCATATTTATATCAATACCAGATGCAAATGCACTAAGAATACATACTGTTCATGTCGCTTCCTGTGCCATCCAGCAAGCTTGGTAGTTCCAGCTTCCACTGGTCGTCCGTGGTGATGGCGAAGTTGTCGCTTTTTCCACCCGCTTTCGGTGCCATTCGGAAAACCTTCATGTCAAAGTCACCAAGGCCGAATTTTCCAGCTAATTCTTTGAGGCCGAGGAATGCCACAAGGTGGTTTTTGAGCGCATGAACCGTATTTACATCATTTATCGGTATACGGCTTCTAAATCGTTCGAAAGCCGAGTCCGAGTCAATTCTGTAAAAGCTTACAATAGCTTTTACAACGCCAGCATTCGCAGCCATTGCATAAGCTAGCGCGTGTTCAGCGTAAATTCGAGACCGCAGCTGGTACTATGACCTTCGTGTACATGGGTCATACGGTGAATCATTAACGAAATATGAAACTCCAGCGTCCCGCTGCAGAGATTCCTATAAAACGCACATTTGTTTGACAAAAAGAGTCAAACAGTGTTATTTACAACGAGTATTGTAGGATAAATGATTCTCATGTGGGTTCTTTAGAACAGTCAGGTCAGTTGTCAGTAAAACCCACTACAAATGTCAGTTGTCACTTAAATTTTAGGCGATTTGTCAGTTGTCAGTTAAAATTTTGGCCATTTGTCAGTTGTCAGTAAACCCCATCCAGACCCTCACTTAACCCTGCTTCGAACAACCGGCCCCAGGGGATCTACCGTGAGCTGCTTTGAACTAGTTTATTCCAGCAAGTTTTTATTGCACAAGCTAGCTAGTCAACTGAAAGTAAAGGCATACATGTAGGTCGACTATAATAACCAAATAATATGAAAAAGGAAACAACAGAAGGCTCTCTATAACAGAGATTATTGTTGATATTCTTACAAATCTGTAGTGTATAATCCTGTTTAAGACACACTATTTCCTTATTTGCAGAGAAGCGCAAACACGCTGTTTTCGATAGTGATTCTTGCTACATCAGATTGGCTAACTAGGGCAAAATGGCGGGAATCTCGTGTGACCGGTTTGATCGCCAAGAAAACAAACAAAATACCTAAAATAGAACACTGCTGTCAACAAAGTGCAAAACACTCGATCAATAAAAACGGAAAGAAAGAACTCGGCCAATATTCGGTTCTCTTGACCTCACGCTTGGTCAATAACGCTCCTACGAACAAACTCGTCAAGATACATTTCTGTCCACATCCTCAATGTAAGAATTTATATCATAAAGAGGTCGTCTCCGCTGAAGTGATGTGACCTCCTGTAGCCTACGTATCAAGCGTTTCCAGAGGCTCTGTAGCGCTAACAAAAAGTATGGCCGATAAAAACACACAGAGCCCTTGCAACGTAGGCTGGCCTTCTTCTTAGTTTCATAAATTTACCCGCCAGCAGTTGCGTACGCCAATGCCTGCGTTTTAATCGTCAATTCATGAATTATCTTTTTCTTACGCAGATGCGGAGAGAGAAGCTACCACTGGAAGGGAGCATAAGAAGTAATGGCGACTTTTTGAGCGCAAAGAATATGGTCGGGAAAACAGAATTTACTTCCTAGCAAACGCATACAGCAATAAGAATCCAGAGAATGTCTAGCTTTAAAACGGGATTCTCCAAGCAAACATATATACTTTTGGTTTTATCGCTTGCATTTTGTTATGAACTACTACCCGAATTTTTCAACCCAACTTTTCGCTCAATTTACCTTCAAACCGGCCTCTACAATATAACCATAAATTGGCACCACTGAAACAGATCTAGCTTTTACCTGTATAGTACAACAACCTGTGAGGGGTTTTCTCAGTTGTCTACTTACAGTTTTGGAGGCTTAGATAGATAGAGAAATAGATAGAAAGCTAGATAGATAGATAAACAGACACACAGACAGGCAGGCAGACAGACAGATAGATAGCTAGATAGATAGATGCATAGACAGATAGATAGATAGACAGACAGAGGGGCAGACAGACAGACAGACAGATAGATAGATACATACATACATACATAGATACTTTATTAACTTATAATGATACATTATAGCCAAAGGCTGAGTTACGTATAGTTGTTAACAAAGTTACAAAATTTACAATAAACCTATAAATAATATAACTATTCATAACAATTATAATATTATGTAATAAATATTATTATTAATAGTATTTATTGTTTAGCTAATAAATGAACGAACTTTGATTGACACTTGACTAAATTTGTGGTTTCCCAGCAAATATGTAATATCCTGAAAATGTGATCATAGTTCAGTTGCATTTTGTTTCCCAAAGTGAAGACAGCTAAGCAATTTCGAGTTAAGTTTATGATCCATTGAAGAGGTAATTTAATCACTGTTGTTAACTAAGATATTTAAGTTTTGTAGCTTTTATATAGTTTGTTTAAAGCTACATTGGAACTAAGTAAACTCTTTTCCTGTCAGATCCAATATTGAGGCAATAAAGATTTGTTCATTCTTATACGATTCGTGGTGGTTAGTCTCAGAAGCGCTCGGTTCCACGCGCCATAAATTATCATTAATTATAAATTATTATTTAATAATTATAAATATAATTAATTTCTATAACTTTTTCAGTCCGTTTTCCTTTTGTGTTTGATTTTTCTTTTCTGCTATGTTACTTGTGAGTATAAGAGGTTCTTACGAGCTTGCACGCCCATCTTGCTTATCATGCGTGTCTTGTGTTTTAATTTAATACCACAGCTGTCATTGGCATGGATGGCTAAGTTGTTACCCGGAATGCTGGGATAGCGTAATCCCCAAGATAAAAGTATGTAGGACAAGGGAAAGCTGTAGGACGCTGGAACAGTTACTGGGGAATTGTATATAGGGCAAAAAGGAAGCTCCGGGGTGATGGGTACAATAACGGCGAGGTTTAGGGCGAAGTCGGTGGTAAACTGCCTGCTCTCGCACAAGCACAGACATGGAACTATCCTCACGCAATAATCTATAATTACAATTAAAACGCGCTTTCACCCAGTTAACAGCGTAAGGAGGCAAATGCTGCACCTAATTACAAGAACGCCCATCTGCCGATTTCGGTAAGTGTTGATGATACCCTTACCCGTGATCCTACGCATATAAGTACGGTGGCCCACAATTGTTACATCTAAACAAAATGCTCACATCAAATTCAAATCACTAACAGCAAATTCAAATCACTCACAGCAAATTACAAATCACTCACAGCAAATTCAAATCACTAACAGCAAATTCAAATCACTCACAGCAAATTACAAATCACTCACAGCAAATTACAAATAACTCAGCAAATTCCAATCAACTGACTGCAAATGACAAATCACTCACAGCAAATTGAAAATTACTCACAGCAAATTGAAAATTACTCACAGCAAATTCCAATCAACTGACAGCAAATGACAAATTACTCACAGCTAATTCAAATCACTCACATCAAATTCCAATCAACTGACAGGAAATGACAAATCACTAACAGGAAATTCAAATCACTCACAGCAAATTCCACGCCATTACGCTTGTTGTCTTCAAAGCATCTGCCGCCCTGGGCGGCCATGTTAGTTCTGTTGTCTTGTCGGATTAGAGATAAAGGTTACGCTGATATTATCGGGTTCTGGTGTGGTGACATTAATAAATAACTGGTGTGGAGGCAGCGTAAACGATTCGAATCCCCACGTTCAAGGGACAGAATTTTTCTCGTAGCATCACATCCTTTACGACAGAGTGGTCAGGAACGCCGAGAAGCCAAACGACGGCTGTTATTATCTCCAGAAGCAAGCGATGTTTGTAAACCGAGCTCCGAAGCAGTGGTGCCTATCCAAAAACGAAACCCTTTCGAAAACTGGAAGCAGAACCTCATCTATACATTGTTCCTAGATGCCAATTTCGCGCCCTTTCTGGCAGAAGGTTCCTCGTGGTTTAAAAAGACTAAAGCGAATCCGCTACGGGGTTTCTCTGATGACGGCGAGTCCGTTACTTTGCGGGCACAGCAGTTCAGAATGCAAACATGCTTGAGCTTATGCGTGGCCAAATTGCCAATTATTGTCCAATAATCTCTCGGAGCACAATTTGTAAGAAAACCACTTGTAAAGGAGACATATGGCAAGCGATTAGATTTTTATTTTGGCTTTCAAACCACCGGGGCTCATTTCATTGACTTTAATGAGATTCATTTAAACGCTGACGAACGTCCAGAAGATCTTTAGCAGCGTCTCATGGCATTTGTGGAGGACAGTCTACTAAAACCTGGCACCATATCTATGTCTGAGGAAGAGGAGGTATCGCCAACCTTGGAAAATTTTGTAGCTTTAACATGGCCTAGACTGATAAACCCGGCCTTACCCAAACTCATCAAGCAACGCTATGGTACAGAGCTCCGCTCCCACACGTTGGCCTCCATCAATACAGAAATCTCTCAGGCTTCTTTTTCTTCTGGATGAAATCCGTTTTGCTGATGACACAAAAATCATGCGCACAGGAGCCTCATTTGCATCCAACAAGTTGCCCTATCAAAGAGGAACATCAAACTACAAACCATCTGCCAGGTTTATGGGCCATTTACTAATGCGGGTCAAAGAGTGCCCCCTTTTGCAAACAAGCAGGACGCATCCACAATCACTTCCTCAGCGAGTGTGGTTTTCTCCCCGAACAGGACCGCCTATACTTGCTGAAGACACGTCAGATTGTTTCCATTCTTAATGAAGAGTGTGACAATCCGGATTTTCAGTTCTGCGATACCCCCCCCCCCCCCCCTGTTGAGCAGTGTGATCCAGGCCCAACTGGTATGTCCAGAAGGGTTTTTGTTCGCCAGTCTAGATCTCCATACATTGGTACATTCGATTCTTCAGTCATCAACGTGCAAGAGTTGCCATCGATAGTGACGCCACAGGCAACATGATCAGACTTTCCGCTGCCCAGAGATTAGGTGCTGAGATTAAATAAAGTTCTCAATCAGCCCATCAAGTGGATGGCTCTTCCCTATTAAAAGTCTTGGGGGAAACTCGTCTTAGCCTCACTCGAGGGAACCACTTGTTACACTTTGAGGGACTAGTTGTAGAGAATCTAGATGTTGATGTCTTGGCGGGTACACCATTCATGGAGGCCAATGACATAACTATTTGCCCGGCGAAACGCCACGTTATCCTCATAGACAACACCATTTTCACATACGGGTCCACGGGTTTACCACCCGCTTCCAATGTCGTCCGTCGTACGCTAGTTTTACGCGCCCCATCCTCCTCAACAACTGTCTGGCCCGGTGACTTCATTGAGGTAACGCTACAAGAGGGAGCCACCCTCGACACTGAGTATGCACTAGAGCCCCGGTCCGACACCTGCAACGCCCGACTGGCAAAGCTCTCTAACATGTGGCCTCCCCCAGGCATCATCACAAGCATCGCTGGTAGAGTTCGTATTCCCAACCTATCTGACAGCCCACTTGTCCTAATCAAAGGCTCCTAAGAGCTAACTCATTCGTACATACCACAAAATTGTGACTACTTGTGGAGGATATTTCAACTTACACCCCACCTGGATTAATAAATCGGTGAAAGCGAGATGTTCTAGTTATTTCTTTATTTACCTGGATTGTTTCCTTGATTTGTTTACCGGCGTGTTCGTCGTCACGTTTGCATTCTTGTGGCAGAGTTTTCGCTCCGCTATAATGACTTTCATCAACCTGACTTCGTGATTCATCGTTCTGGTATCAACAAAAGGAAATAAACGAGCGTACTTTGAAAACGTTTGTGTTAAGGCTTTGCATTAAACTACAAAACTGCATATTAAAAGTTTGTAAATCAACTATGTTTGGCAATTTGATAGCTGGGCCTTGCACAGCAATTGTATCGCAGGGCCTTGTACGGCAACTGACAGTACCACAAATATATAGGCGCGGCCGTCGATTTCATCCAAGAAACAGCTTTAATAAGATTATACGTCGCTTCACTTTTTGTATATGTTTTAGACAAAATGAAATAATAGCAGAAATAGCGGTTTTACTTACCGAAATGACGTGTGAAAGCCCAAAGTCAAAATTCCTGCTAAAAAATATGGTTGCCTTCCTGCCAAACAACATGGCTGTCTTGACAAAAATAGCCCATGGAGGGGAGGTTGGGAGATAGGTATGCGGGCTCATTTTACGAGAAGAAACACATTTATAATTTTGACAAAATTTATTTACTAAAGAACTCAATAACTACAATTACATTACCTTCAGGTATTTTGCAATTTAGGAGGTGCTAATTAGCTTGTTTTTGCTGTTTATAGCAAATTGCTATACGGCTTACTACGCGGTCAGCGATTGATCCCATTTCCTATGTCACTTCCGCTATTTGTGCTAACGCGGCCATTTCCGTCTACGCAGATTTCTGCTAACGCCGTTATCCCACTGTCCACAACAACTCATTCTGCTTCGCAACGAATGAGTTAAAATGAGTTATGAGCACTTCTGCCAGATTAACCGGGTCTTCTCACGTACCCTTCAGGATCAACCTCTAAACCCGGATGTCAGCCTCACCATCCATTAAGCATGTTCAGTGCCAGTATTAAAGACAAAACACTCCCATGGAGTGACCCTTGACTCTGATAACCTCCTCCCTCTAGACATCAGTAATAAGTTCCGTACTGTTTTGGACCGGTACGACTCCGTCTTTGATCCATCAATCACCGGCTACAATAACACTTTTGGCTCTCTCCAGGCAAAGGTAAATATGAGTCCCGTGGAGCCTCCCCAGCGAAAAGGTCGCCTTCCCTTATATGCTTGTGAAAAATTTGATGATTTGGAAAGACTCGTTGTCTCCCGGCGCCCTGAAGACATCAATGTTTCTATAGAGTACCTCGACCCCTCATTCTTAGTCAAGAAACCATCAGGTGGCTTTCGCCTCCTAACTGACGTTACCGAGGTTGGTCGTTACAGTAAACCCCAACCCTCGCTGCTCCCGGATGTGGATTCCATTCTTCGCAACATAACCCAGTGGAGCTTTCTACCAGATTCCTCTGGCCCGCGAATCAATGAAGTACTGTGGTGTGGCCACCCCATTTCGAGGTGTACGGGTTTATGTCCGCTCAGCCATGGAAATCCCAGGTTCGGAAACAGCGCTTGAAGAGCTGATGTGTCGTGTCTTAGGGGATCTTCTCCAAGCTGGATGGTAGCTAAGATAGCAGATGACTTGTGCGGGCAACAACCCAGAAGAATTACTTAAGAATTGGACTTCCGTACTAACAAAGCTAGCCTGGGCCTGTCAGCATCAAAGACCATCATCAACCCCAAGACCGCTTCTATCTTAGGGTGGCCTTGGTCTCAAGGTACTCTTCGTGCCAGTACCCATCGCATCTCGACCCTGACTTCGTGTAGCCCACCCAAGAACGTTGCTGGCATGAGGTTCTTTATTGGCGCTCTCAAAGTTCATGCTCGAGTAGTACCCCACTGCTCGTCCATACTGGCTCCTCTTGACGAGGCTGTGGCTAGTAAACAGTCACATCACCTTGTCAATTCCTTTAAGTCTGCTCAAGCTGCCCTTGTGTCCAGTTATACGATTACCTTACCAAACTCTTATGACCAATTATGGATCGCGATAGATGGTGCTGTTAAGAGACCTGGAATCGCTGCCACATTTTCCGGGGAGACAGATTAGCCCTTGGCGGTTTCTTCAGTGCAAAGCTACGTGGTCATTAGTTATTCTGGTTACCTTGCGAAGTGGAAGAACTCACCATTGGCGCTGTATTCAAACACGTTAGCCCCTACATAATACAATCAAAACAAAAGGCCTGTGTATTGACTGACAGCAAGTCCTGTGTACCGGCTTATGAAAAAATGTGCAGGGGAGAATTCTCTTCTAGTCCACGTGTGTCCACCTATCTGTCAACCGTTAGCCACTTCCAAATCACTGTGAGCCATGTTTCAGGAGTCGCTATTTTACCTTCTGATTTCGCAAGCCGCAATGCGACCCCCTTGATGGACCTAATGCCGTCATTCGTTGTGACCCAGCACCCGCCTTTCTTGCCCTTGTGGACGACAAGCTTCTACTACAGAACAAAATCAGCCTTGAGATAGGTCGTGTGAAAAATCCAAACAAGAACTCCGTTGCAGAGAGAGCCATCCAAGAACTGGAAAGCGAACTCTTACGACAGCAACCTAAAGGTGGTCCTTTCTCACCAAGGACTCTATCCGTAGCCACAGCTCACCTGATGTTTCGAATCCGTTTTCACGGCATATCTGCCAGAGAAATGTGGACGCAAAGAGATCAGTTTACCAACTCACAAATTCCCCTCACTGACCGAGAGCTAATGAGCAACAGCAGAGGCAAGCAAAACAAGCCAAACGTCCAAATCTACATTCGGTAACCTACGCAGTTCCTCATCAATAACCGTCGGAGATTTAGTTTACCTTTACTGTAACTGTAACAGTCTAGTAGCCAAACACGGTTTTTGGCAAGTTGGCTGCACCCCATGGGTGGCAAGCTGTTCTTGGCATCATTTTAAAGCTTAAAGCCTGCTGATCACGAATCTGCATGTTAACACATCGAAAATATGTCCAAAGGCCTTTGTAACCTGGCCTAAATACCCCATACTCGTTTGTGCCAAAATTTCACTAGACTGCAGTCTTACCATTGTTATCATGTTTTACGACAAAGCTTTATCAAAATCGACTTTTTTCCGTGCTTTTAGCCTTCTAAACCCTGTTTAACTTAAAAGACAGCAAAATTCTTCAATTTTACACATTTTATCAAATTTTATGCTAATTAAAATGAAGAAAGAAAAAATGCAAATGAAGCATTTGCATTTTGGTTATTTTAATGCTTACAAACAGGAAAGGGACAATCAAATACACTACTTTCTTACTTTAAAATCATTATCTGAACAGAAAATGACTAAGTACGCACTGAAGCAAACGAAAAGCCCATTTTAAGACATTTTAGCCAAAACCGGAAGTGAAAAATCACTTCCGGTTTTATTATTCTTCGATAATAACGCATCTTATTAGGCAGGATGTTTCGAATAAATGCTCTTCGAAGGAAGAAGAAAGTCTCTACAGAAAGTTTTACCTTCTAATCAGTTCAGTCTAACGATTCTTCGTCCCCATCGGTGTCTTCTTCTTCCAACACGTAGTTGTGAGGGTTCTCACATTTATCACCGCACTGGCATGATTCTGGGCATGGCAGACCATTTCTCTTGCACAGGCAACGACCAGTTGTGCAGTTTGTAAGGCATCCACACATTAAAAGCTCCAGTAAAGCCTCAGGAGCGGGCGGTAACGACATCCAGTCAATCCGAAAATGGCCATCTGAAATGAACCAACCATGGCCCTCAGGTGATGGAACCTCAGGATTTGCATCCAGTGCACGTCGCCATACAGCAGCTTGCTAGTTCGCGCGTAGTATGTGATTCCTCACCGCAGCTTGACATGGCGGAAGACTCTGTGACTGGCTTTGCTTTGTACAAAACAAAACATAACGACATTCGTTAACACCAGCCAGATCTGGCCTTCCATACATCTTGCAAATAAACTCCTCACATTCTGAGAAGGGAACTGTTTCAATGTCAAATGAACGTCCAAGTAGCGCCATACCTTCGCATGCCATTGAGGCAGTCTCCCAAAGTTTCAGAGCAGTCTTCTTTCCTTTACCGACAAATGCGCTGGTTGAGTCACATC
This sequence comes from Ricordea florida, assembly GCA_949710005.1. Taxonomy (NCBI): domain Eukaryota; kingdom Metazoa; phylum Cnidaria; class Anthozoa; order Corallimorpharia; family Ricordeidae; genus Ricordea; species Ricordea florida. The sequence goes on from OX453275.1 coordinate 14,128,714, forward strand.
CAGTTAGGGCGTGTAGCCCAGGCAGGGCATCACACAATTGGGGCCCAGCAGAATCCGCTATGTCAGAAACATCCAGGAAGATGTTCCTCGTTTTCTCCTTTTTCATGATAAGAAGTCGTGCCGGTATCTCACTGCAAAAATGACAGGCCAGGATTGCCACGTCAGTATCAGGAGACTTAATTATGATGGTGCTCTCGCCATTTTGAGATGCATGTTTTGCATGGAGAAGCAACTTTGTGTCGGCTTCCTCGTGGTTGCTGTTTAGCTCGTGAATCTCCTTACAAATGTCCTTTCCCTCAATGACAGATAAACAGAAGTAATTGCTTTCAACAGCGAAATAGATTTGGTGATTTCCAATTCGCCCTGCATATTCGTCACTTGACCACTGCTGAACGAGGTAGCTTGTTAGTGTTCTTTTGTTTTCGCCACTGCTTAAGAACTTTTTTTTCGGACACATCTGACCACCCCCAGTTATTTTAACTTTGACTGTGTTACATTTGAAACACTGTCTATTAATTTCTCGTTTCCCACGGACAACCTAATGTAGCTTATGTTTCCGTCACGCTCTTGTTAATTTCCTTTTAAGGCTTTAGTTACTTGTTTTCTCATATTACGCATGTATGACAGCCACGTGTCTTCTGCGGGCTAGTTGCAATGTTCTTTTGGCTATCGGTCCTGCAAAGAATTGTCTATCTACTTTAAACTGGCTATTGACATAGGAGCTTACCAAAGTAAGTGTATCATGTTTTGTAACACGTACCCTCTACATTGTTCCTTACGTCAGTTTCTTTGCATGTATAGCTAATCGCGCATTTGCTAATTTCGCTTTTATTTGTTTCTATTTGACTTGTAGTTCGAACCACGCTCAAGTACGCTTAATCACGCTCAACAACGCTCTATCAAGTTCTACTACACTAAATCACGCGCTACCACTTGTTATCGCTACAGTGACATTAAAATTATTGGAATCGACCGCGTGCGTTCGTTTTTAAAGGTCCTAAGGCTAAACGCTATCCCTGTGGTTCCCTAGGGACCACAGACTGTTCCTTGACTAGCTCGCTTAGTTCTCTCATGATTCTTGATGGAAACATCTGGATATCTGTCAGTAACAAAATCGACCCGTCTTGCTTAGGAAGTCTGTGGAACAACTGAATGAAAGACAGAATCCGCTAACTCTTCAAATGTTGCTGGAATTTCTTTCATGGCTTGGAGTACTGCCATACCATCAACAATTAATGCTGCGGTTTGTGTAACATCTTCAGGCGGTTCGAGTCTCTTCACCAATGACTCCAGTAGCTTGGCTTTATTGGTCTTGCATAGCTACCCGTCAGCAGAAGCCAAAGACTATGGAATTGGCCTCAGAGAATACCTTAAGACTTCCCAGAGATCCATATCTCTCGTCTGGGCAACAACGAGAAGACGAGCGAATAGATCCCGGCCAGCTTTTAGCATGACTTCTCTTCCACCTATCTTGACTGGCGCAAGGGTGACACTATCAAAGGTGGCCAACTTCAGTTTGGGTATTGGATCATAGAAGGGAACCTCATTAGTTGTCGACCTCTTCTTTATAAAAGCTGTCATCACTTCTTCTCCCTTATCGTAGGCCACTAACAGGTCTTCCTCCAATTTCTTTGGGGCCGCCATTCCTGATGCAAGGTGGCAAATTTCATCAGTGTCATTTGGCGAAAACGGATTGCCCCAGTTGCTCAGAGTTGACAGAACCTTCTTCACATCGCCTTCATCGACTGACATCCTGCCTTTGCCTTTTTTCTTTATTACACCATCAGCATTTGTCACAGACATTCCTGCCATTTCACGACAAGCTTGGGTGATGGCTGCACGCTCGTGTGAAGTTAGTAACCATCGCTGCACGGCTCCTTTGTTCAGGCTAAAGCCAATGATTCTGCCTTGGGATTTTGTGTCTCGATTGATGGTCTGTTCAATGGTGTGGTCGACGGCCACTTGGCTGAATGCATTTCCGGAGCGTTGAACTACAAAGTCGCCAGCTTGGAAGGCTTCATAGGCAAAGGGGTGTTCTTCCTTCAGGGACATCATGTCACACCAGTAGACTGGTAGGTACTTCGAGTAGTTCGTGCGATCATATGCGAACATCCAAGGAAGCATGTCGCGAACACAAGCAAGACGTAACCTCCTATCCCTTTCTCTCGTCTCGTATGCAGTCATCTTGTTGCTTGACTGTTTGCCGAATTCGTCAAACTTCGGTCGCAGCTCGTCAAGTTCAGGCATTTCGTACAACTCTTGGATTGTGGAAGATTTTGGGTATTTTTGCACTTTGAGGTATGTGTACAAGCTAACATTCCTTGTTTTTGTTTTTGTGTTAAGTAATAACCTATAACGTCAGCTCTGTACAATTCGAAGTCTGTCATGACAACGTAAGATGTCAACAGTCACTTTTTAAATAAATTTTCAAATTAACCAAGTTTTAACCAACACCCTATTTCAGTTATTTTGTGCACTAAACACCTCGTCATATTTCAAAATACAAATCCATAAGGTTGTAACATACGTCACTAGTTTAACTATCATAGAATAATCAAACCGAAAGTGATATTATTTTCACTTCCGGTTTGGCTAAAATGTTTTAAATTCGGCTTTTCGTCTGCTTCAGTGCGTACTTAGTCATTTTCTGTTTAGATAATGATTTTAAACTAAGAAAGTAGTGTATTTGATTGCATCTTTCCTTTTTGTAAGCATTTAAATAACCAAAATGCAAATGCTTCATTTGCATTTTTGCTTTCTTGATTCTAATTAGCATAAAATTTGATAAAATGTGTAAAATTGAAGAAAGGTTCTCTCTTTTAAGTTAAACAGGGTTTTAGAAGGCTAAAAGCACGGAAAAAAGTCGATTTTAATAAAGCTTTGTCGTAAAAACGTGATAAAAATGGCAAAACTGCAGTCTAGTGAAATTTTGGCGCAAAGGAGTATCAGTTATTTAAGCCAGGTTTCAAAGGCCTTTGGACATATTTTCGATGGGTTAACGTGCAGATTATCTATCAGCAGGGTTTAAGCTTTAAAATGATACCAAGAACAGCTTGCCACCCATGGGGTGCAGCCAACTCCAAAAATAGAGCCCTTTTTGGATTTGGTTACTAGACTATACCGATTGGACGGATCACTGTTTGATCTGAGACGCCTCACAGCGAGAACGAAGACACTGGAGAGACTCCTAATTGCGGCACTCTTCGCTGATGATTGTACCTTGATAGCCCACAAGGAAAACCACCTGCAAGTAATTACTGACAAGTTCTCGGAAGCCGCAAAGTTGTTCGGTCTGACAATCAGCCTCAGCAAAACCGAGGTTCTCCTTCAGCACGCTCCTGCAAGCTCCCCTCAGCAACCTTCTATCACTATGGATGACATGCAACTGAAGAACGTCGAGTCGTTTACATACCTGGGCAGCATCATCTCCAATGATGGCTCTCTGGAAAAAGGAATCAATACCAGGATACAGAAAGCAAACCAGGCACTTGTCAGGCTCCGTACGTATCAAGGTCCTGCAGCACAAAGGCATTCGCCTTGCAACTAAGCTCAAAGTTTATAATGCTGCAGTTATTCCATCATTGCTCTGTGGCTGCGAAACCTGGACTCTGTATCGCAGACATGTTAAACAGCTGGAACAGTTCCACACCAGAGCACTACGATCAATTATGCGGATACGGTGGCAGGATCGGGTCACAAATCAAGAAGTTCTTGACAGAGCCAATTCTACCAGCATTGAAGCCAAAATCCTTCAAGCACAGCTACGCTGGACTGGCCAGGTGATTCGGATGGATGAAACTCGGATCCCACGCCAGATCTTCTATGGTGAGTTGGTATCGGGCCACCGTAAGCAGGGCCGCCCAAGGAAGAGATACAAGGACAACTTGAAAACCAACCTCAAATGGGCAGGAGTTCATTATAAGAAACTGGAAGCAGCCGCAGCGGACAGAACCGGCTGGCGAGCGATGATACGAAGCGCTATTGGAAACTTCGAAAACGACCGCCGGCAACGCCTTGCAGCAGCCCGTGAGCGTCGACATAGAGCTGCGTCCTCTGTCCCAATAACAGAAGGGATTACGTGCGAGATTTGCAATCGACTCTGGGCCGCATCATTTGGACTTCGCAGGCACATGCGATCACACCGCTGACATTATTTTTATTTTCCATTTATTTAACTTTTCTTGTACATGTGCATTGAAGCGCAATGTTAGTCTTCCTCGTCTATCGAGAGACAACCTTATTGTTATTATTACTAGACTATAACAGGTACCTGGTAATGTCAGAGGACGGACAATGGTGCAAAATTCGTAAGTTCGTTGGCTCACAGTTACGGAACCTCTCATATCGTGTCAGGAAAAATGAGTGTTACAAGGTCCCTTCCTACCAAGACCACACATCCAAACACCTCGATGAGGAAGAAGCCAGTGATTACGAGCAAGACACTATCAGACTCGAGGAACGGCCACCCGACTATGGCCAAGGCTCCCATAGCGCCTTACCGCACTTCCCACAAAGCCCATCTTTGCCTCCCCAGACATTCCACCGTCACCGATTATTCCCACAGAAGATGACTCAGATCATGGCAACAAGACCTGTTCTCCAAGGAGACGACCCAGGTATATCAGTCGACAATCCCAATGACAACCCTACAGAGTGCAAACGCCCAACCAGACTACGACGCCTCCCACAGCATCTTCGTGACTATGTGGTAGACCTCACGATCAAGTAGCCCAAATGGTTCCACACCACTAGCCCTCACCTTGTTTATCAGTTAGTTTGTTGATTTACCCTCAGTTCGGTGACACTCCGTCGTTCCCAAGAATTAATAACTGTTAGGGCACTTGTTTGAAGAGAAAACGGAAACGAGAAGCTACGCCATTAGGATTGTTGTTAAGCGGTATGCCGCTGTAGTTGGGTCAACGGACACGCTTGCTTAAGTATTTAAGCATCTGCCACCCTGGGCGGCCATGTTAGTTCTGCTGTCTTGTCGGATTATAGATAAAGGTTACGCTGAGTATTATTGGGTCCTGGTGTGGTGACATTAGTAACTGGTGCTAATCAACTGACAGCAAATGACAAAACACTCACAGCAAATTCAAATCACTCACAGCAAATTCCAATCAACTGACAGCAAATGAGAAATCACCCACAGCAAATTCAAATCAACGGACAGCAAATTACAAATCACTCACAGCAAATTCCAATCAACTGACAGCAAATTCAAATCGCTCACATGAGAAAATTCAAATCACTCACATGAGAAATCATGTCTCCTGTAGGAAGGCTGAGAAAGTCTTAATAACCTGAATGCTTACCAAACTTGGTGCGTGCTCGTACCTAAAGGAATGTTACGTCTTTAAATTATAGGAACGGCTTGCTTGAAGCCGTCTGTTCAAAGAGAGAGGTATGAGAACAATGAGGACTGTCTACAAAAGTAAAACAATTTAAATGTGGTCCCTCGCAACGGTTCCGTTCTTAGTAAAGACGAAACCGTTGCGAAGCATGGTAATTTTCTGAGTTATGCTTTTCGGATCACTGGGGTTAAGCCTACCTTACGTAATCCGCGGTCTGATAGAGCGCGGTGTAGATGTTTACAACCTAAGCGGAAAGCATACAGCATCTAAAAAGGAGATCTTTTCGGAAAGTCAAGCCTGGTATTCGGAAGCTATCAAAGTTGCGGTAGAATTATGTTTACTGATCTACGCTCAGAACAGGATGTATCCTCAGTCACTACGCCCTCTATATTCGTCCCCTTGTTTAGGAACGTCAGTGCCTTCTCTAGGAATTGGGCCTAGAAACGGCCTTCTCCCGTGTGACCTCAAGCTATCAGGAGCTTACGCTACAATTTCTCTCTGATGAAATTGCGATATAGTTAGATCAGCTGGTGAACCGTCCTTATAATAAATCGCACTGCTTCGAGAACCAATCAGAATGCTCCTTTACGCATTAGACTAATTCAGCCATGGCATAAAAGCCCCCGGCAATTTCAAACCCTAACAAACATTCATTAAGCTAGCCTTCCCTCTAACAGATGTGCCGAGCGTATAGAATCTGTAGTTTAGTAAGGCTTTTTGTTTTTAGGAGAAAGCGCGTGGAAATCGGTAGGCGAGGTAGGGGAGGGGGTGGGCGTCTCAAAATAATTGACAAGAAAATGAATTTTCAGCATAAAATAGAAGACCGAAACGGCCTGATATTGCCACACTTTTTTTTTGTTACTAAGACCAAGACGCATTCGAGGCCCATAAAATAAGAAAAATGAACGAGGCAGGGTAAGCCGGCACCGATGTCTGAAACCCAGTTTACATGATCGCACCGGTTACTAGTTAAAATAGTTGAAGATATGAGTATGACTGGGCGTTGAGACGGAAACCCTGCAAGACAAAAACAAGCATGGGTGCCGAAGGCCCAACCTGCTATATACTTCATGTCAGTATGCCATATAGTCTCCCGTACCATATAGTCGCCCGTCACTCTCAATCCCTTTCCCTAATCGATTCTCCTCGGCATTAATCAAAAATCCCTAACGTAGATCCACAGTCTTTAGTACTGATCAACCTTCCCTAGCACTCATAAAGTGTCCCTAGCTCTGATTTACTGTCCCTGGCACTGATTATCTGTCCCCAGCGATGATCAGCTATCCTTAGCAATGAGCAATTGTCCCTAGATTTGATCATCTGTCCCTAGCAATGAGCATCTGTCCCTGGCAATGAGCATCTGTCCCTAGCAATGAGCAACTGTCCCTAGAAGTGATTGACTGTCCCTTGCACTGATTGACTGTCCTTAGCAATGATCAGTTGTCCCAAGCAATGTGCAACTGTCCCTGGCTCTGATTTACTTCACCCAGCACTGATTATCTGTCCCTATCGATGATAATCTGTCCTTAGCAATGTTCATCTGTCCTTAGCTCTGATTTACTGTCCCTAGCAATGATCATCTCTCCCTAAAATGAGAAACTGTCCCTAGCAATGATCGACTGTCCTTGGCAGTGATAGACTGTCCTTAGCAATTATCATCTGTCCTTAGCAATGTTCATCTGTCCTTAGCTCTGATTTACTGTCCCTATCAATGATAATCTCTCCCTAGCAATGAGCAACTGTCGCTAGAAATGATCGGCTGTCCTTGGTAATGATCGACTGTCCTCAGCAATAATCAGTTGTCCCAAGGAATGACCAATTGTCCCCGGCTCTGATTTACTGTGCCTAGCACTGATTATCTGTCCCTAGCAAGAATCAACTGTCCCTAGTAGTGATTGACTGTCCCTTGAACTGATCGGCTGTCCTCAGCAATAATCAGTTGTCCCAAGGAATGACCAACTGTCCCTGGCTCTGATCTACTGTGCCTAGCGCTGATTATCTTTCCCTAGCGATGATCAACAGTCCTGAGCAATAATCAGTTGTCCCTAGCAATAATCATCAGTGCCTAGGAATGCACAACTGTCCCTAGCAATGATCAACTGTCCCTAGTAGTGATTGACTGTCCCTAGCGATGATCAACTGTCCTTAGCAATGATCAGTTGTCCGTAGCAATGATCATCTGTCCTTAGCAATGTTCATCTGTCCTTAGCTCTGATGTACTGTCCCTAGCAATGATAATCTCTCCCTTACAGTGATCAACTGTCCCTAGCAATGACCAACTGTCCCTAGTAGTGATTGACTGTCCCTAGCGATGATCGACTGTCCTTAGCAGTGATCAGTTGTCCCTATTAATGATCTTGTCCCTAGCAGTGATTATCTGTCCCTAGCAATGACCAACTGTCTCTAGTAGTGATTGACTGTCCCTAGCGATGATCAACTGTCCTTAGCAATGATCAGTTGTCCATAGCAATGATCATCTGTCCTTAGCAATGTTCATCTGTCCTTAGGTCTGATTTACTGTCCCTAGCAATGATAATCTCTCTCTTACAGTGATCAGCTGTCCCTAGCAATGACCAACTGTCCCTAGTAGTGACTGACTGTCCCTAGCGATGATCGACTGTCCTTAGCAGTAATCAGTTGTCCCTATTAATGATCGTTTCCGAAAATTTTATCCACTGGCTATATGTGCACACAACATTGGGATCGTGCAGGCCCAAAAAATCGCTTCCCTGCTCGAAGAGGCAAGATAAAGTTAGACCAACCATCATAATGCACAGAAGCGTTCCTTTAAATGGGAACGGGTACAAATAGGTCCAATATTTGTTTTAACTGCAACGAACGGTACGGTTTAATTCGATGACGAACCACATCAAGTACTGTGCTCATTTTACCCATCACACTTAGCAAATCACTGCGCTAAATCAACTTCGAAATATATAACTTCAAAGAGGAAGAAACTACGGTAAACCAGAACTGCAGCAAAGGAATATAAAATGCTACATTGTATACCGAACGTAACGCTCTAAATGAATGCTACCAAAGGTGTACATAATTCTCTCTTCTCTTCAGTTTTAGCAAAGAATGACATTTTCTACATACCTCTGTTTTGTTTGCCCATTCAGTGGTCAGGCATTCTTTTCGACATCAACACGAATCCGTCATATTCTCAGGCACAGTTATTGTATTATGAGAAAGGGTAAATGTAAATTGCAGCAAAGAAATTACATTGAGACGAATAAGCAAACCAAAACTGCAACAAAGGAATATAAAATGAGACATAAATTATTATGCTTGACAACACAACTGCAAGTGCTGTCCCCGTTCTATCTGTCATATCCTTTATAGTATATATACATATATAAGGAGAGAGAGAGAGAGAGAGAGAGAGAGAAAGAGAGAGAGAGAGAGAGAGAGAGAGGGGGGGGGGGGGGGGAGAGAGAGAGATAAGAAATATCGGGGAGACAACTTACAGTTTCAAATACTGCTACGATTTCTAATACTCTCTTTCTCTAAGAAGAAAGAGACAGAGAGAAAGAGAGTAGTAGTAACAGTACTAGTAGTAATTTATATCTTTTTGAGTTTGGCTTCAATTTAAGCTAAGTGTAAAGGATATGACAGATAGAACGGGGACAGCACTTGCAGTTGTGTTGTCAAGCATAATAATTTATGTCTCATTTTATATTCCTTTGTTGCAGTTTTGGTTTGCTTATTCGTCTCAATGTAATTTCTTTGTTGCAATTTGCATTTACCCTTTCTCATAATTCAATAACTGTGCATGAGAATATGACGGATTCGTGTGGATTGCAAAAAGAATGCCTGACCATTGAATGGGCAAACAAAACAGACGAGTGTAGAAATTATTTGCTAAAAATAAAAGAGGAGGTAATAATGTACACCTTTGGTAGCATTTATTTCGAGCATTAGATTCAGTATACAATGTAGCAACAAGATGTGAAGTGTTACACTTGCGATGGATCACGAATCAGCATTTCGTTTTATAGCATAACTCAAATGCTAATTGGCGCAACATGTGCGAACAGGCATCACGGAGGTCGAACATTCCTAAGTCAGGCGAGAGCCAAAAAAACAGACCAACACAAAGATTAATTACTTCCAAAGTTTACGTAACCTAAGCCGCAGGCTGAAAGCCAACAATCTTAGTTAAAATGTTGTCAAAACAGAGTTAACTGACGACAATTGACTCAAGGCATAGACTATCTGTCTAAAACGAACACGTTAAAATAAGAATTGACGATCAAATCATTAAGAAAGTTGGACATACCAAATCTTTGGGTGTTACCATAGATGATCAACTTACTTGGTGCAAACGCGTTCTTGGAAATAAGCAAGAAGGCATCCTCAACTGAAGGGCGAGACCCTTTATTCCGAAAGATACTGCCATTCAAATTTATAACGCTTTAATTTATTGCCACATTTTAATTATTGCAACCCGGTTTGGTACTTTTCCAGTGGCTACTTGAGCGATAAGCTCCAAAATAAAATTGCAGAATCGTTCAGCTAGAATAATTGCGAAATTACCCTTTGATACAAACGCAGCCCTTCTCCTATCCATCCTTAAATAGGAGAGGCTATCAATTCGACGAAAGAAACAGAAAGCCTCATTGACGTAGAAAACAATAAACGGTCTCGTCCCGGAATACGTTTAACGTCTTTTTGCTCAGTTACTCTCATTACAACCCGAGAAACTCGGAGGGAAAGCTGGCTTTTCCAAAACCGAGAACTAACTATTTGAAAGGAAGTCTCTCCTAATGTGGGTCCACATTATGGAATCACTTGTTCAATAGCTTACAAAATACCGGATCTGTTGTGCGCGCAATTTAGGCGAATACCGAAAAACGTGCCCGACATATCGGATTCCCACACGGCAATCATGTAAAGCAGTTGTACTGATAGTCTTCGTTTGTAACTTCAACTGATGATTTTCCGTGTTTAAATCAATGTTTCCGTACATACATATATACATATATGCAATACATAGATTACTAAGAGCACGGCATTTATTTCTGACACGATTTATTCGAGTGCTTGTTCTCGGGAAATCGTCGCGCCGCCCGACACAGCAAAGAGTTAGTCGTCCTGCCTTTTTAAAAGTGAAAGTCAGTGTAGACTATAAATCAACTCCACAGTAATCTTGAACTCGTTTAATGAACCGCAATCAACAAAGAAGCATCGTAGAAATGTGAAAAATTAAAGAGGATCGAGCGTTTCAGGATCGAGCGGTTCGGGATCGAACGGTTCGACTACAAAAAATAAATAAAGAAAACGACTGAAAACAAGTGACAGAGACAAAAGTTGTACTTACAGATTGTACGCTACGTGGAGATTGAAAAAAGGAACTCTTGAAAACAAGTTATATAACGGGAACACATGGTATAGACCATAATAACAAAAGTTCACATTGTCACGTGCCGACAAAAGTGACGTTTTGTAATCAACAGTCGGGATCGTCGAGAATCGCTTTCCACTGACCGAAACCGTATCGCCTCAGACCGGCTTTGAGATATTTGTCTTCTTCGGGAGTAAACATGACGTTCTTCCTTCGCGCGCAACTTTCTCTCCCTCCGAAAGCGTTGTCGCGTCTCGAGGACGGCGTAGTTGCGATCGCGTCGCATTCCTCATTGGAAGAAGTGTCGGACTTGCCCGCACTTTGCTCGGGAGAAGACGTAGAATTCTCGGAAAGCCTCGAGGGCACGTCCATTTCTAGCTCCGATCCTTTTTCGCCGTGTAATTTTTCAAGATATTGGTGTGCTTTGCTGGCGACTTCGCGCGATCGTAGTTTTTGATTGTGGACTCTTGCCACGACGGAACTGTGTTTTTGATCCTCGGAAATCGCTCTTTGCGTGGGGCTGCTGAGCTCTCTAGAGCTCGCGGTTTCGACGATCTGACGATAGCGAGTCGGGTGAACGTACTTGCCCGTTGCGTCGAAAACCAATTTGCTCATTAGCTCTCCCAGCTTGTTGTGTTGTCCACCGTTTCTCGTGACACAGGTAATTGCACGCGGGCCTGAGAAGAGGGCGAATGTGATTAACGTAACCATCCAATACTTGCACGCTGGTGTCCGTGAGAAAAAGGGAATCGAAGCCGTATTTGCCCGCCGTTTTGAACATTATCTGATCTATGAATCCGCCGTTAGTCTTGGCTTGCTTGACCATTTCCACAGTCAGATATTGATAGATCATCGGGCGAGAACGTTTTACTTTGATGAACAAGTAAACAGCCAGAAATTTGGTGGCAAACGACAAGTCCGACGGCGCCACGGTTCTGGGTTTGTCTTTGCACGCTTTCAGTACGCTCTCGTAACGCGGCAAATAACGCCCCACCACCTCCAAAAGTTCTTCCAGCGTGACCCAGTGGCCCTTTGCTTCTAAGGCGTCGATGTCTTTGCTTGTCCACTGCAAACGCATCATTTTCGAGACCCATTTTGTGCACTTTTTTCAAGTATATTTCTGTCGTGGACAAGCCTCTCCACACCGATTCCGAGGCTCCGTTGGCTTTCCTGAAATCCTTCAATTCTGCAATGGCGTCCAAATTGCCTATGCGTCCGGCATGACCGAGTTTCCACTCGTCCTGCATCGTGTCGACAAATTTGAAAAGCAGGTTCGGCGAACACAAACTAAAGTCGACGACGTCAAACGTGAGTTCCTCCTCGTCATCGCAGCAAAATTTCAAAAACTTCAGACACTTACTGACTATTTGTTGCGCTTGTCGATCGCTTTTGCAACCTCTGCCGCTACCGGTGAGTCAGGAGAAAAAGTCCTTCGCGATGCTGTTCGACGAGTCGAAAGAGGCAACCTTTCTCGATTTTTGGAGGCTTCGCTCTTGTCGTCTTCATCGTTCGAAAGCGCGAGTCCAGTGCTGTTCGGCTTTTCGTCAAAGTAAAAGTACCACGGGTGTTTGTTTTTAACGTGCTTTCTGCAGCCCCTTGGCGTTGTAAATCTTTCGTGATTGCAGCTTTGCACCGGACAGCGAATACATCCGTCGGCATAGTCGCCTTCTAAGTGAAGTCGTTTCGGTTTAGGCGTCGCGTTTGGCAGTTTGGACCAGTCGATGTCGACTTCTCGTTTACTCATTTTTAATGTGTACTGAACGTCCACTGACAAAACGACGCCGCGCTCGTTTAAACACGAATTTGGACGATCGAGTGTTGAATTTGCACGTCGCTACAACTTGTCCGTGCTAATGTAGAAAGGTCCTTTTGTTCCTTTCGACACCAACAGCATAAAGGAATGCAAATTCCTTTTGAAACCTTGTTCCTCGCGGTTTCGATCGGAACCCTAGATTGTGTAAAAGAGGAACGAAATTTTCCGTTCTACGAAAAAAGAACGCTTGAAAAAGGAACAAAATGCATTCCTTCTTTGAACGGACAGGAACCAATTGAATCGTTTGGAAACACCTTGTTTCTAACGGTTCATGAGAGAAGGCAAAATCGAAACAATTTTTCCTTCATTGCAAAATGCAGGAACAAAGTGTTCCTCTTTGTGCGAATGATGTGGTGTAATTAGGAACAATGGTTCCCTTTTTTATCTGCCCCGAAGGGAACGGGCTGACAGAAAAGGAACTAATAAAGGGGTTCATTTGTTCCCATTTTAATTGCTTCTGTTCCTAAAGCGGATTCGCGGCAAAATATCGTTTTCTTTCCGAAGAGGAACTCGCGTTCCCATTTGACATAAAGGGGTCCATTTGTTCCGTTTTCTGTTTTCCGAAGAGGAACTCGCGTTCCCATTTGACACAAAGGGGTCCATTTGTTCCGTTTCCTGTTTTCCGAAGAGGAACTCGCGTTCCCATTTGACTAAAAGGGGTCCATTTGTTCCTTTTTCCGAAGAGGAACTCGCGTTCCTAATCGACTAAAAGGGGTCTATTTGTTCCGTTTTCCTTTTTCCGAAGAGGAACTCGCGTTCCCATTTGACTAAAAGGGGTCCATTTGTTCCGTTTTCTGTTTTACGAAGAGGAACTCGCGTTCCCATTTGACACAATGGGGTCCATTTGTTTCTTTTTCCGAAGAGGAACTCGCGTTCCCATTTGACACAAAGGGGTCCATTTGTTTTCTTTTCCGAAGAGGAACACGCGTTCCCATTTGACACAAAGGGGTCCATTTGTTTCGTTTTCCTTTTTCCGAAGAGGAACTCGCGTTCTCATTTGACTAAAAGGGGTCCATTTGTTCCGTTTTTTGTTTTCCGAAGAGGAACTCGCGTTCCCATTTGACTAAAAGGGGTCCATTTGTTCCGTTTTTTGTTTTGCGAAGAGGAACTCGCGTTCCCATTTGACACAAAGGGGTCCATTTGTTTTCTTTTCCGAAGAGGAACACGCGTTCCCATTTGACACAAAGGGGTCCATTTGTTTCGTTTTCCTTTTTCCGAAGAGGAACTCGCGTTCTCATTTGACTAAAAGGGGTCCATTTGTTCCGTTTTTTGTTTTCCGAAGAGGAACTCGCGTTCCCATTTGACTAAAAGGGGTCCATTTGTTCCGTTTTTTGTTTTGCGAAGAGGAACTCGCGTTCCCATTTGACACAAAGGGGTCCATTTGTTCCGTTTTCTGTTTTCCGAAGAGGAACTCGCGTTCCCATTTGACTAAAAGGGGTCCATTCGTTCCGTTTTTTGTTTTCCGAAGAGGAACCCGCGTTCCCATTTGACACAAAGGGGTCCATTTGTTCCCATATTAATTGCTTATGTTCCTAAAGTGGATTTCGCGGCAAAATATCGTTCCTATTCGACTTGTTCCTCTTTGCAAAAAGGAACAAAAGACAAAAACTCGCGGAACGTTCCATTTTTCAGAAACCCGTCTTAACTCTTCTTACGTCGCTTTATATCTGTTTTCAAAGATGTCGTTCTTTGACCGTTAGTGTACCAAGACTACCACAAAAATATCAAATCATAGTCTCTCGTTTAACACACAATTTTTGACTGTCATTGATTTTGGGGAATGTATATGATCATGTCCCTAGCATTGATTATCTGTCCCTAGCAATGATCAACTGTCCTTAGTAGTGATTGACTGTCCCTAGTAGTGACTGACTGTCCCTAGCGATGATCAACTGTCCCTAGTACTGATTATCTGTCAATAGCAATGATCAACTGTCCCAAGTGGCGACTGACTGTCCCTAGCGATGATCAACTGTCTTTAGCAATGATCAGTTGTCCCTATTAATGATCATGTCCTTAGCATTGATTATCTGTCCCTAGCAATGATCAACTGTCCCTAGTAGTGACTGACTGTCCCTAGTGATGATCAGTTGTCCCTAGCAATGATTATCTTTCCCTTGCAATGCGCAACTGTTCCTGGCTCTGTTTTACTGTCCCTAGCGCTGATTATCGGTCCCTAGCATTGGTCAACTGTCCCTAGCACTGATCGACTGTCCTTGGCAATGGTCAGTTGTTCCCAGCAATTATCATCCGTCCCTAGCATTGATCAAGATTCCCTTGCAATGATCGACAGTCCTTAGTAATGAGCAACTGTCCTTGACAATGATCGACTGTCTTTAGCACTGATTATCTGTCCCTAGCAATAATCGACTGTCCTTGGCAATGATAGACTGTCCTTAGCAATGAGCATCTGTCCCTAGCACTGACTATGTGTCTGTTCTAGCATCGATCAACTGTCCCTAGCAATGATCGACTGTCCCTAGCAATGATGGACTGACCCTAGTAGTGATTGACTGTCCCTTGCACTGATGGACTGTCCTTAGCAATGATCTACTGTCCTTAGCAATGATCGACTGTCCTTATCAATGGTCAGTTGTCTCTAACAATGATCAATTGCCCCAGCAATGATTAACTATCGTTAGCAATGATTGACTGTCCCTGGCAATGATCGAGTGCCCCTTGCATTGATCAACTGTTCCTAGTATTAATCATCTATCCCTAGCAATGATCATCTCTCCCTAACAATGATCAATTGTCCATAGCAATGATCAACTGTCCCTAGTAGTGATTGACTGTCTCTAGCACTGATCGACTGTCCTTAGCAATGATCAGTTGTCCCTCGCAATGATCATCTGTCCCTAGAATCGATCAATTGTCTCTAGCAATGATGACTGTCCCTAGCAATGATTGACTGTCCCTGGCAATGAACGAGTGTCCCTTGCATTGATGAACTATCCCTAGTAATGGTCGTCTGTTCCCAGCAATGGTCATCTGCCACTAGCTTTGATTATTTATCCCTGGCATTGGTCATGTGTCCCTAACACTGATCAACTGTTCCTGGCATTGATGAACTGTCCCTAGCTATGACTAGCTGTCGCTAGCACCGATCAACTGCCTCTAGCACTGATCAACGGTCCCTAGCACTGATCAACTGCCTCTAGCACTGATCAACGGTCCCTAGCACTATCACTAGTAGTGAATAACTGTTCCTAGCACTGATTAACTGTGTTTAGCACTGACCAATTGTCCCTAACAACGATCATTTGTCCGTAGCGTTAATAAACTGTCCCTGGCACTGTTCGACTGCCCCTTGTCTACTGAAATCCATTCCAAAAATATTCAACCAATAGTTCTTATTTCTACAGTTTTATTTTCTACCTTTTGTGCAATTTGATTGTACTTAACACGTTCTAAAACCATTTGGGATATTCTAAACCCCACTTTCTGGAACAAGTGAGATAATTCGTCACTATTTGTGCCAGAAAAAAATCGCATTTATGGCAATAAACACTTTGCTTGGTTATCTTTTTGCCTTAATGATGTAATGTATGGTAGAAGTTTCTTTTTTATGTGGGTTTATTGCCAACTTTTACATAATTACAGTATGTCCACCCAAAATTAAATTTTTAATCTTTTTACCAACTGTGTACGTTCGACGACTATTGTACTGACCGAATGTTAACGAAAATGGCGGTCTATTGACATAAGTGTAGAAAACATGGTGCATATTACGAGCTACTTCCCGTTCTCGTCCAAATAAAAAGAGATGGAGGTTTTTGGGGGGTAATAAACATCATCATTCACAGTTTTTAGAACATGTTA
This sequence comes from Ricordea florida, assembly GCA_949710005.1. Taxonomy (NCBI): domain Eukaryota; kingdom Metazoa; phylum Cnidaria; class Anthozoa; order Corallimorpharia; family Ricordeidae; genus Ricordea; species Ricordea florida. Next base: position 14,145,050 of record OX453275.1, read on the forward strand.
ACAGTTTACATAAATCTTGCAATGATAAGGGAAAAAAGGAAACAAAAGATCAGCAATTTTATTTTATCCATCAGCTGGAGTAAGGAAAAGGAAGGAGAATATTTTCATGCATTTTTGATTTGAGTTAAATAAGAGGGACCTTGAAATTTCCAAACCCCTTTACGTTATGTCTGTGAAAGGAACATGGAAATTTCGAAACCCCTTTAAGTTGTGTCTGTGAAAGGGACATGTAAATTTCCAAGCCCCTTTAAGTTGTGTCTGTGAAAGGGACATGTAAATTTCCAAGACCCTTTAAGTTGTGTCTGTGAAAGGGACATGTAAATTTCCAAGACCCTTTAAGTTGTGTCTGTGAAAGGGACATGTAAATTTCCAAGCCCCTTTAAGTTGTGTCTGTGAAAGGGACATGTAAATTTCCAAGCCCCTTTACGTTGTGTCTGTGAAAGGAACATGGAAATTTCCATTTTCCTTTTATTTGAGCTAAACAAAAGAACATGGAACTTTCCTTTCATTTCAGCTTCATGAACTAACATAGAAATTTCCACGTGCCTTTCGCTTGAGCTATAATTCAAAGACATCTTGGAAATTTGTATGTTCTTTCGCATCGTTCAGCGTAAAAGGAGCATGGGAACTTCGACGTTGCTTTGCATTGCACGGCTTGAAGTAACATTACAATTTAATATTTTTAAACATAAATTTTATTGTTAATTACAAACCGACACCTGCACTTAAAACTTTGAGCTACACCTTTTGTCCCCAGCCAGCGGGAGACGTCTACAATTATCTGGTAGTGACAACTTTAAAAGTATTACTAGAAATCGTCTGGCTCTCCGTTTTGCTTTTCTTATGTGCAAACCTGTGACAGCTGAGGCATCAATCCTCACAGGTTGTCGGAGTATATTTCATAATCGGCTGAATGAAACACATAGGAAACCGTTTCGTTCTGTAAAGAACGAAACGTAAAGGTAGCATACTAATGATAAAGCTGTCTGGAAGGAATGCCCCACTTAAATTTGTCCCTTTATACTGTGCTGTGTAGGTGTAGGGAAAGTTCCCGCTCATGAAATTACAGAACGTCACAAAGCTGAACCGTTTTTGCATTGAATAGCGTTGACTTCCTGAAGGATTGGTTTTATACGTCCATATCGCCGCCGCAGCGTCGTTAAAACCAACAGATCCGTTCTTTTAAAAATAGCTAATTTTCAATTCCACTTGAGGTCACAGTGAAAGTCAACGTGACAAGTGTTTCCTTAGAAACAGTTCGATTGCAGAAGTAAATTTTGTTGAGCTAATTACTTTCTTGAAGTTTTTTGTGTTTCCTTTTGCTATTTGTACGTCTCATTGCTGAGCTTGTTATTGTCCTTTGATTTATAACCTACTAAAGGAAAATGTTGCCATTTGATAACTTCCAAGCTCTCCATTCAGTCCCCTATGTCCCTTTCAAATACTCTAGCTCGATATTTTCGTTTCCGACGGCTTTCACTTGTCGTTTCCATTGTCGCGTGATATTTGTTCTCGTGACTTTATGCCATCGCTACGATTTTTTTTTTGGTATCGAGCAAATCATTATCCCATTATTGATTGACAATTTCCGTTTCACGAGAATGGATTCACCAGCGAAGATTGCGAAATCTAATTCTAAATTCTACTGCACGAGCATTCAGCACATTTACTTAGGGAGATCTAGAGTCAATTTCTTAATTTCTTGAGTGGTACGAAAAGTCAGTTCCTTTGCCCAAACGCTCCCGAACCCTCCAAAACACACCGGTTCAATAACGAGTACAAAAGTGTTCATGTTGGTTGTTAACCTGTAGGATTCTGAAAGTTCCGTAGAATTGATAGCACACGCGAAGCGTACCACTTTTACGTGTCATAACACTGAGAGTTCTCAGGTGGTCGAAGAAACGAAGTCAGATACGTAAACCTAACCCGTCGACTCAGTAGATTGTCTGCTTTTCGTGACACCCTCTCTTATCTTGGCATCCAGCACTGAAAAATTCACATTTCCTCAAAAACTAAACGTCGGCGCATGTTTCGAGAGATAATAGGCAGTAACGCGTTATTGAATGGGTGTTCAGTCTCTCGACTAGTAATTAATTTTTTACTTAATATATTCTTGCAAATCAGGCTGACACTGGAGAATCAGACAGAGAAAAAAAAAGACAATTTCGTTGAAGCTTGGGCTAATTAACCTTTCTGGCAATTCGATCTCACCGACAATTACTCATTAGCCATCATGGTTGAATTTGAGGCCTTTAGATCATTTTGTTAAGACCTTTATCTAAGTCTGTAAATTCTAGAAAGCAAATGGATGAATCTGCAATAAATGAATGAACTCAGCATACCAAAGTTTTGGACTCCGCATTCCTATAAGAACTTTAGGTATGAGGGCAGCCAGTAGCAATTGCAATTCAAAAGCCCCGGCTAATACAATAGTGTCGGAAAGATTTTCTTTCTATGAGAGAGAAGTGTCTTTAGAAGAATCAACGTGTTGATCAGTTCGGTGACTTACCATCAGAGGGCCCTGGGCTAACTCCTCGTCAGCTTCTGGCAGTGGAAAGCATCCCAACTCTTCATCCTCTCTAATATATCGATGTCTGTTGTTGGAACACGAGCTGCTAGATGACAAATTGGCTCTGGTTGCATTTTCATCTGAGAAAACTGGAGTTAATGCAGCTCCACTCAAATCCAGAGGCTCGTAAAGTTCGCTAGATATCGGACTTAGGGCAAAGGTTTCAGTAGGACTTCCAGTCTCACCAATTAGTTCAAATAGGTTGCTGGAAGCTATTCCTACCCTTAGGTGATTTCGTATTTCAACTGTTTCTTCTGCTACATCTGGTTCGAAGAGGTCACTATATTTTTTTGGCTAGTGGTAGGGCTATGAAGAACACCCGAGCCATTAAAAATCCGTTTTCGTTTTCCGAGAAATCTGAACAACTGGCAACCCTCTTTGCCGCCATAGAGACCCAGAGAGGCTCAAAAAGGTATAAATCCGAACTTGTAACGGATATCAATAATATGCGTGATGTCGCTCTTCTTAGGCAAATGATTGCGTGCCAGAGTGTTAAAATCGGTATGTGAGCAATTCGTAAGGAAACGCCCAGCCGATGTTACTTACGGTTGTGGAAAAGGGGCCACTTAAAATGCGAAAACACACAGTACATTTAGTTTCAAACCAGAAATGTATATTTCTTTTAACCGCTAAAAGCATAAACAAGTACACTCAAAATGTTGCTCAAGATCGTTATCAAAAATAGTAACAGACAGATACAACATTTAAGAAACATAGCGTGTTTCAGATGTTAGCGGTAAAAAGGCTAACCGCCACAGGAAACGTACGTCAATCAGCTTCGGCCTTTGTTCAGAATGGTGCATTCACAGAGGCGATAAAGACGTGCTTACTTCACATTTGAAGAGAAAACGATAGCACAACGTTGAAAAATCATGCGTAGGAAGACGGGTTCCGATACGAAGTGGTACTCTGTGAAGGAGGGAGTTAAGGCTCGAATATTTAGAGGGAAAGTCCGTTGAAAAAATTTGGCGGTGAAGAATATGGTGGAGTGGTGAAAATAGGAGTCTTTAAGTCAAATGCGGAGAAGGACAATTTGAAGGTATTGTTAGTTTCAGATTATGTTCGTAGTCTAAATGTGTGAAAGTATTTATAATCTGTTATTCCATATGTCGGATTCTGCATGATATATTAAGTTATGTTGCTGCTTAAGGTTAGGCGCGAAAGATACGCGAAAATTTGTTAACGGTCGACAAAAAGTAACCCGAACGTCAAGGTGTCCATATTTCATTTGATGTGCATGCATGCAGATGCGGAGGCTCAATGTATTTTAGGTACAGAGCTTATCCACTTTTAGTTTTCCTCAGAGCACTAACAGATTAAATTAATTTGAGTTTCACTTGTGACCCGTAATCGAACATTTTTATCCATGCATGGCAAGTTATGTGACAGAAATTCAACCGTTCTGAAAAATATGATCTGAAGAGTCTTTCGGGGTGATTTCAACTAAGAAAGTCAACTATATACGTCAGAACTTTTCCAATGCTTTCCATTCTTGGCCGAATAGGTGCGTCTGAAAACTAAAGGGTGACGCCGTCAATAGGGTCTAAAATGCTTCAAAGATATATTTTAGGTTTCAGTTTCAAAATAATTCATTTTTCATATAGAAAAGCCTCTCGTTTAGCTAAGTTTAAAGCTTGGTGAAGTACACGTGTCCGCTATCGTTCGAGTAAATGTTATTCAACTGGAAGACATTAGTTGACTGGATCTTGTGCCAATGACATATATATGCTGTTCAAAAGGGACCACATACTGACGACTGAAGTCTGTTGTTATCAACTGCATTTCAACGACAAAATGTAAGATTAGAGAAAATTCATGCCGCACCACTGATGCCGACTTTTTTTCAATTATTCTAGCTTCCAAGCAAGATTATAAAAATTCTATATTCTTTCATCATATCAACAGGATCTTCAAGAAATATCGTGACCTTGCTCCTCACGTTGCTGAAAGAGACCACACGCTGACGACTGAGTCTGTTGTTATCAACTGCATTTCAAGGAATAAATTTAAGATTAGAGAGAATTCATGCCGCACCACTGATGCCGACGTAAGTAGCAAATAACACCATTTCATTGAGACGTTTACGTATATATATCGCATTACCTATTGCTAAATAAAATCAAATTATGAATGGAATAGCACTGATTGGCAAAAGTTCCCTATGTCATAAACAAGAGCTTTAACTGAAAAGGAACGAAGTAACCAAGCATCGTGCTAAAGTTAAGCTTGTATTTTAAACCGAAGTAACATGTCCAGGGTCGAGGGTAACTTAAAAAAATATATTAAAATAAAGTAAAAAATAAGAGATAGAAATCAAAACAGAATTTTCTTTCGCCAGCTTTTCTTTCTTTTTTTTAAGTAAAGCGTTGCGTGACACGGCCAAATGACTTCTCCCTCCTTATAGTCTTGAGTGTAGTAACTGCATATAGTACACTCGTACGCTCAAAAGACTACGGTTACATCCTGCTTTAGAACTGGTGGTTTAGTATTGCACAGTCTCCAACAAAAACCAAATAAACTAGAGAGAACTGTTTGAAAGTATGTTTATATATCGGGCAGTCAATGAACAAACAGGCAGGCATTGAAGGCTAAGATAAGATAACATACATGCCATTACCTATTCTTTAGTACTTCACGTAACCCTATTTCAATCCACTGTGTTTGCGTTAATTTTATTTACTTGGAGAGTATGACATGAAAATAATGAAAGTTAGTTACTGGTTTATAATAATGTTCTACAGTCCTAAAAAGCAACGCGTTACTCCAAAAAAAGAAGAGTTGGCGACAGAAAATTCTGTCTTGATTTTTATTTTTGGTCACATTACTTTAATATAATTTTTAAGTTACCCTCGACACTCGACATGTTACCCTCGACTCTTGACATTTTACTCTTGACTCTTGACAATTAGATACACTCCTGATCACGTTAGACCGGCTGTCAAGAATGGAAGTTGCGTTAAATACTGAAATTGACAAATTTTATGAGTTTGTCATTGCTAGCAAAAATGAAAATGTCGCTTCTTCTCCTTAACGGTTTGTAGTTGAGGCCCAAAAATTGTGCCAAATACTCGCAAACAATGCTAACATTTTGGATTTTGCTCTTCTTTCCAGGTTCTGCTACTGTTTGCCTGTGCGTAAATTGGAGAATTCAATCGCATCGTAGCCGAAACCGATGAGACGAACATTAGATCAATTAGGCGGAAAGTTGTTGAAATACAGGAAAAATAGTGAAATTTACCAATTTGATTGATTTATAGGGAAAAAATTCCATCGCGTTTTTGCAGTTTCCTTTGACAATGGGAGTTTAAGAAATGACAATGGTTAAGGTAGCGAGATCGCGAAAAAAGGAAACAATAGGTTTCATGAGCAAAATAAAGCGCCCTGCGAACCTGGGGCGTCTGATTTGCGTTTTGGTACACAGTCTGTTGCCGTTCTCTCTCGAAATGAGCACCTGATTAAAAGTTTGTGGAGAACATGAGTACACAAACGTGAATTGTCATTCTTACGGTTCTATCCATGCCTTTCCTACCAAGCTGGTTACTGGAGGTGCTCTTAGGTTTTTCTTACAGAAAAAGAACATTTCAGTTATTGCATTGTATTATTGCATTATTGTTGTGTAGGTCAATCTCAGCCTTAGAAGGGTTTAAGAATGATCTTAAAATTTAGGAAAATCTCACAACAGTGTTTTCGAGATGTGAAAATTATTAGATTACTTGTAAGGCTCAAAGCAATATAATTGCATTAATGCATTAATATGTAACAGTAAAAGGTTATTTGAAAGGCAAGATATATGACGCTTTTGTTATCTTCGCTTTTATTTACGTTGTGTCTGTGAAAGGGACATGGAAAGTTCCAAACCCCTTTACGTTGTGTCTGTGAAAGGGACATGGAAATTTCCAAACCCCTTTAAGTTGTGTCTGTGAAAGGGGCATGGAAATTTCCAAACCCCTTTAAGTTGTGTCTGTGAAAGGAGCATGGAAATTTCCAAACCCCTTTACGGTGTGTCTGTGAAAGGGACATGGAGATATCCAAACCCCTTTACGTTGTGTCTGTGAAAAGGACATGGAAATTTCGAAACCCCTTTACGTTGTGTCTGTGAGAGGGACATGGAAATTTCCAAACCCCTTTACGTTGTGTCTGTGAAAGGAATATGGAAATTTCCATGTTCCTTTGCATACCTTGGCTGGATGGAACATGGAAATATTAAGGTCCTTTACTTTCATTTCTCACTACGTTTACTACCTTCCCTAATTTTGAAATTGTTTGACATTTCCTTCCATGCATTGGAGCACCTTACACAAAATTGGCTCTAATTTACCAGCTGAAGTAAAATCATGGCAAACCAGTGGATTTCTTAGTTGAATTTGTATAGTTTTTTAGGGAAATTGGTAAGGTAATGATAAAAAAGCTCAATATTGCCAAAAAATCATAGTTTTAGAATATCCCAAATGGTTTTAGAACGTGTTACTTTTTACATTGTCTCGTTTTTCATTTATAAAAAAAAGCTCTTTCTAATGAAAGTTGCATTTTTCTAAAAGAAACTCTTTTTCACTTGAATGGAAAAATCATCTTACTATGTTATTCACGCTCGCGCCAAAATTTTTCACGGTCAGATTTTTTTTAACTTTTACTGCAGTTACCAAAGACTACAGTGTGTATGGAAGCTTTGATATCTGTTTCGAATTGGCTTACCTTGGTTCATCAAGTTAAAAAAAAGAAAATGATCTAGCGTAGCCCAGGTTTTTGTACTGGTTTTAACTCGGACGCTTATCAGTGTCTATTAAGTAAATATGGGGATGAGATTGGTAGGAGTCATTTAATTAAAACATAAGTCAACTTGCACTAAGAGTGGAGGTTCATTTCAAGTAGAAACGATAATTATATCATGACACATCAAAAATACATTGCTCCAGGTGCTGTAATATATCACTTTTCCAAGTTTCTTAATTTTCCATACTCAATAGCACGAGATAAAAACTAATTACCACCATTAAATAATTACCCTTCAAATGTAGGAAACTTTGAAGTAATAATTAACTTAGGAAGAAAAACATCAGAGATGATACTAAGCCAGAAAAGAACAAGGATGGAGAATGAATTCAAAAGAATCAAGGCTCAGTTTTTAAAAATTCACAAGCCATGACATAGCTCCTTTAAAGGAAACTCGACTCAAAACAATTAAAACAATTTTATACCCAGTCTGTATTAGGCCGCATTTAGTCCGCAGTCTGTGTTTTATACCCAGTCCGTAATTCGTAGTCCGCGGTAGTCCACAGTCCGTGTTATATACTGACCGGGGAATGCCCATAGATTGCAGTAACAGGGAGGTAAATGACTACATATTTATAGGGACAGATGATCAGGGATTTTAGGGACAGCTGATCATTGCCAGGGATAGATTATCAATGTTGGGGACAGTCAATCACTACTAAGGACAGTTGCTCATTGCTAGGGAAAATTGATCATTGCTAAGAACAGATGGTAAGTGCAAGGGACAGTTAATCCTTTCTAGGGACAGTTGATCATTGCTAGGGACAGTTGATAATTGATAGGGATAGTCAATCAATGCTACGGATAACAGATGGTAAGTGCAAGGGACACTTGCTCATTGCTAAGGACAGTTGATCATTGCTAGGGACAGTCGATTATAGCCAAGGACAGTCGATCATTGCTAGGGAGAGATAATCATTGCTAAGGACAGTAAATCAGAGATAAGGACAGATGAACATTGCTAAGGACAGATGATCATTGCTAGGGACAACTGATCATTGCTAAAGACAGTTGGTCATCGCTAGGGACAGTCAGTCACTATTAGGGGCATTCGAGCATTGCTAGGGACAGGTCCGTCCCTAGGGACAGTTGATCAGTGCTAAGGACTGTGTATCTACGTTAGGGATTTTTGATCAATGCTGAGGAGAATAGATAAGGGAATGGGATTGAGAGTGACGAGCGACTTTTTGGTGCGGGAGACTATATGGCATACGTGCATGAAGCATATACCCCAACCTCGTTCCCAGGGTCCTCTCCTTTCCGCCCCCTTCTCGATGGAGGGGACGGGAAAGAGAGGACCCTGGGAATAAAGTTGCCGAAGACAATGTTTATTCGTTAGAGAGGGTAGTCTCATGCATTCGTCTGGCTCCTCACCCAACACTCCTACCTCTTCGACGGGCTTGATCAAACAAGAATATCGCTATCACTTTTTAATAATTTCAGATCGAATACCAAAACTCACTCACTGTGGCGAGAAGCGTTGGGTGACGAGCCAGACAACTGCTACGAAGGAGACTATTACCAAGATGGAAAGAACAAGAAAAGAAAGTTTAACGCGTGATCACAGGTTAGCATTAATACCAATAAGGGTAGCTCCTTTCATTCTAGACTCCCTCTTCTCTGCTCCACAGAATAAACAAAAATTAGATTCTAGGTCTTAGTTTCCTAAACCCCTTTATTGTGGAGCTTAGTATAGTTCTCCTCGGCTTTCGTAACGTCCTTCCATGTCACTTTTCCACGTAGCTCCCAAAACGCAACGCCCCACCAACGACCCATCCTTGATAATCTTCGTCTTCAAAAATTAAGACCGGTTATTGCATATGGGAATTTCACATTTCAAACAAATATACTTGGTCGTATTGAACGTATCGTATTGATATGGGGACTTTGGAGTCTTACAAAACCACGCAAAGTTTTAACCATCATTTTTCTTCTCAAATTGTTCCATATTTCTCAATCTTGTTCCTAGAGCCCACGTTCGCATGACCAGCGCCACTGTCTGTTACACAGCCTTTGTTTTTGTCCTTACTCAGACTCCGGCGCTTTAGCGCCTAAAGGGCAAATTGTGACTGAAAACGACAAACGACCCTTAAATTTAAACTCTGGCAATCTCCAACGAAGCGTCTGAATAAAAATTATACACGCTTTCCACTAACTCGGAGTGGCCAAACATAATCAACTATTTTAGTAAATCCTGCTCACATATTGAAAGATTTAGCCAAAAGCTCTAGGGAAAGGAATGATCTTGAAGCTTTGGAAACGACTGAATCTTCATTGTAGGAACCACTGTAGAAGGCACAAGTGTAATAAATGGACCCAAGCGTAATAAAGGTCCCATCTGTAATAACTTTTGGACCCAAGCGTAATAAAGGTCCCATCTGTAATAACTTTTGGACCCAAGCGTAATAAAGGTCCCATCTGTAATAACATTTGGACCCAAGCGTAATAAAGGTCCTAACTAGCTTTATACTCAAACTGGTAATATGCCAACAACAAATTATGACCAATAAGAGGTAAAAGGTATAAAGTCACCTGATTTTATCTTCCTCGTGTTCTTGGGTCCCACATTACCAGCTGTCAAACTGAATTTTAAACATAGTAGTGAGGCAGTAGAAAAGTATTAGCTAAACGGCGCTGGCTATTGAAAAATAAGGCTGTTTGCACTTCCAATCATTAATTTAAGTGTAACCAAAGTGCTCAGTGCTGTTTCACTGTCCTGTTATGGAAGCCCCACTCTAGAGTATGCAACGATTTGATTTCTTCTCAGAATGTAACAGTTCCTGTTACGTTCTGCCTGTTCTGTTCCATGCCATGAATTGCCTACTTATTGATTGGCTCCGATGTTTTATGGCCAGTGAGGGTGAGTCAAATGTTAAAATAATGAAGATATTAATGAAATTGAGATTTTAACGAATGGCCCCTGACATTGTACATGGTGTTTCAAAACTCATTAATAATTCATAAAGGAAAAACAAAAGAAATTAGTGTTTAATGAGTGTCTTTATACCTGATAAAAACATGGCCAGACTTTCTTTCCAATTTTGTTGAGCAAAGTAAGCCCAAGTCTAGATATTAGAGCAAGAATGAGTTGATCTACATCGGAGATTTTTGGGCTATTCAAAAAAAGAGCACGAGTGTATTGTCAGGTTAAAAAACTCGAGGCGAAGCGTAATACTTACACCTCACCTTTTGTTACTAAATGTGGCCAAATTCAGCCGTGAGTGAAAAGATGCAAAAATGACCGAAATGAATACAGAGGGGGAAAATGAACACAATTCCACTGTATTGAAAACTGTTTAACCTATCAGTTTATCAAAGCGAACGGAACGGGAAAGATGCGACATATTTGCTTGTTCTGAAACTCTGACCTTTTTTTTAAAGCATGTTCAGTCGTGGTCAGTAATTGCGAAAACTAGCCCTAGAGCCACGACAAGAGTTGTTGGCCTATCTTTTTCCATTCAAATAGCTTTGTCACGTGACCTGTGACGTCAGCCATATAATTTAAGGTTAAAGATTATAGATGTACTATTGTGGACATGTCTCATATTATGTAAGTTCATTACAGATGTGAACTTTATTACGCTTGTGCCCAAATGTTATTACAGATGGGACCTTTATTACGCTTGGGTCCAAAAGTTATTACAGATGGGACCTTTATTACGCTTGTGTCCCTCATATTATGTAAGTTCATTACAGATGTGAACTTTATTACGCTTGTGCCCAAATGTTATTACAGATGGGACCTTTATTACGCTTGGGTCCAAAAGTTATTACAGATGGGACCTTTATTACGCTTGGGTCCATTTATTACACACGAAGAAGACCTCAAGCAAGAGGGCACCAATAAATGAGGCTAATGAACAACACAATGAAACTACATGTGCAAAATACAGTCTGGTAAGTTCCTTTGCTGTATTCTCTATAATAAACAATAATAATAATAATAATAATATGTGCAAAATACAGTCTGGTAAGTTCCTTTGCTGTATTCTCTAAAACAACGTGAAATAAGAATATTTCTCGAAGTTTTCTCGAGGACGCGAGTGCTGAACAGCAAAATTCTCTTGCAAAGTTCTGGATGAAATTGGAACAGCCACGATTCAAATATTTTACAATTCGAAAGGCAAAGACGAAAACAAAATGAAACGAGCCTGCGCCTGCCGCACAATACCGAGGTAAGCAACTAAATTTTTTCGCCGGTTGTGTTATTCACGGTCTCGTCGTTGTCGTGTTTCCTTAAGCTCCCTACTGAGGTTGCTTCATTGGTATACACTAAAACAATTATTCTCCTCAAACTCGGTGAATAGCGGCTTTGGGAATATTTACCTCGCTGCTTCGCACCTCAGTAAATATTTCCCCACAATTCATCTCGATTTCCGAGAATAATTATTAAGTATTGTATAGGATACTTTCTTAAACACTGGACCACTGCTGAACAACACAAAGGCATTATTTCGCCAAGCATAACCAACTGATAGTCGGTCAAATATGTTAACCGTTTAGTGTTACACATGAATTGTCCCAAAACACGACTGACGTAAGGCCTGATATCAACAAAAGCGGACCGTTTTTCACTGATATAAATAACTTTATTTAATTCACAAACATCTGTGAAGTACTGTAAGCTGGCAACCTGCACAAACACTAATGTCTGTATTGGCGATGACTTTTCTGAAAAGCAACTTTATTCCAACTTGGCACTGCGACATAAAATCTTGAGAATACCGTAGGCAGGGAGCATGAAATAGCACTGTGAACCAGTTAGAAGAGTAAAAGAGGCAATGACAAAAGCACGGCAACTACGAACGATTACTTCACTTGAAGAAATATCTTATGTCAGTTCTATTTTGAAGTGTGTTGATTCTTGGAAGCGAATCTCGGTTTCCTACGACTCCTTGGTTTTTACATTCGGTGACGAAGACCGATGTGTTAAGACAAGCTGCTGTTTCGTGGATGGAAAAGTCTCATTTGCACCTAGTACGAAGAGGAAAGCTGGCATTTTAATCCTGTTACAAAGACTGCGGAGCAACCACCGAATCAGGGCGTTTGTAATACCGCCTGATGCTCTATATCGAAGAAATGAAAACACAATTACTTTTACCGACAAAGCTGTTGACCTGCGCTGTTATATAAAAGACGAGGATGCGACGTCTGATTACTTCCCAAGAACAGCGAAAGATGGCTTATCGTCAGAGAAGGGTTAACACGTCCGGCATGAATGGATACAAGGAATTAAGGAATTTTAATCAATGTACCCTTCGGTGTGGAAAACCAACCGTCAATATGCTTGAGTGAATGCGAAACAAAACAGAGCACAAGTCTCAGCATAGTCTCAGAGCACGCGTTTGAAACAATAACTCGAGCAAGTGTAACTGTGTACAAAGTTACAGTTTGGTTTCTTAAAAAATAGTAAAAGGCGCTAGATCGCGCACATGGCAAGGAGGTCTGAAAACGAAGGCTTGGCCACTAAGCAGCTAAATTCAAGATGGCGAACTGACATTCAGAATTAACCACAGATTGAAGAAAGGTACAGTACACTAAGACATTAACCCTCTGGTTGTTCAGCTTTCACCACTAAGCGATTCGCGGTTTAATTTTTACCGTTTGTTATTTATTTTTGTACCCTACGATAACAACAAATCTTGTTGGGCTCAGTCGACAATCTCGTAGCCCACTAGCTCGTGGGATAGCCTACCTTCAAATTGGTGTGATGCTTAGTTTTTAGAACTTGATAGCCTGAATTTTCGATTTAAGAAGGCATATTTTTTATAAAAGCCGCGCTTAAAAGAGCTTTTTTAGATCGTAAAATAGTCGTTTACTAGAATTCTCTTACTTGGAATAAAATAAAAAATAAAATAAATAAATAAAATCTTTTATAAGAAAAATCTGACTTTTCATTTGATTTTATAAAAAAAGGCCACTTGATTTCTCTGTCTTTCAAGTCAGAGCCAGTTCACGTTGCAACTTCATGTGACAAGAAAAACATTTGGCATTTCAACAATTGCAAGAAATCCAGGAAAAAGTTTAAAACCAGGAATGGGGCAGGACACGCTAGACAAACTTGTCTGCCCATTTTCCTTTTTTTTTTCAAATTGAGGTTTGATTTTAGGGGGATAGAAAGAAAAAGTCTTTGCGAGGCTATCAATTAATCTTGCCCTTTATCCGTTCCTCTTTGCGCAGGAAAGTGTTTTCAAAGATGTCCTTCTTCAATGAGCAGTCGGTAAGCCCACTTGTCCCTGTAAAGGAAGAAAACAACGGCCATAATATTAGAGTTAAACTGCTGCATTTGACTACAGATTACTTGCAAAGTGTTCAAATAACCTGGTCCTCTACTATAAATATAAGTGCTAGTCCCTTAAGCCTGACATCCGATCTCACCACGGAAAAAAGGTGTAAACCGCCATGAACATGTACTGTATGATATGTGCGGTATGTAAATCCATTACTATTATCATATGTCAAGAGTCAAATTTTCCTTTGTGTTCTCCATTCAATTTACGCAGTCAATAATTGGTGGTCATTCTCCTACGCCGAACACTACTGGGACTTCAAATGTTTAATAATGACTCTTAGTACAAATCCGTTTTATCAAACCGAGCCCTGATAAGTGGTTGTCCTTAGAGTCTTGTATGGCCTTACTAGCATGTGTCTGAGAAGAACTTGCTGTTAGATCTATATCATGAGTAAGAGTTCGTCTTTAACTTAATTCTAATCATCAGATTTTTGACAATGTAATGACATGGCAACGAATTGCAAAATACAAACTCTTAAGATTGAGAAGAATTTACTCATTCGTTCTACCTCGCAGAATAACGATGAGTCCAGAAACAATGGGAGCACAGATCGTGAACAGGACGGCGAGAACCAACAGAGGTAAGTGTTCTATAACAGAAGTGTTATAAATATACCACTTTTTTCAGTATGAAATAATTTTTAGGTTGACACTTAAGCTGAGTACCACTGGCACGTGTGTGCTTTGTATGGTATCCTGACTCTTGCCTAAGGAGCGTCCAATAACAATCATTAATGTGTTTCCACTTTAATGATAATAATGACATTCATTTATACGGCGTAAATTCAACTATAAGATTTGCAAATGCATCTCATATACTAATGAATACCACAACACGGGGTTCTACGTCCCCTACTCTTAACGAACAGTGTGTGGTTTCTTTAACTTCCCACGAGGTTATACAAGAAGGGTTGTGAGACGGGACCTACGGTTTACCGTTCTTATCCGAGAAGACTAGAAAGTCTAACCATTTAGAGATGTCATTGCAAAGGCAGCACTTTCTCCTCAGTTATTTAAAGACCCTGAGTGATGGTACGGCCGGGCTTTGAACCAACGACCTCCCGCACTATAGTCCGGTGCTCTACCAACGGAGCTAACTATTTCTGCTCATGAAACGTACATCACCTTCATCGGGCCTTAATATGTTCACCACGATCCCAACGGTCTCTAAATCTACCAGCAACTTTCAATAATATTAACGTATTGGCTAAACGAGTGTACACATGGATTTCCTCTGCAGAGAGCCAGTGGAGAACGATGATCAAAGCGAGGGACAGCAAGCAGTTCCCATGGAATTGTCACCACGACCAGAGTTTCAGAGCTATTCGCACGAACACACGCAGTTGCTGTTGACTTGTCAAGAGGTGAGGTTCAAGACAAGTAGCAAGCAATGAACTAGAGGCCACTAAAGCGTTAACCGGGTTGGGTGTGCATATTACGTATTGCATGATTTGACCTCAGAAATAATCGAAAAAGAAGAAGAAAAAAAACAATCTAGAAATTTAACGCCTTACAAAAAAGCCCCGGAAGAAAGTAAACAGAAACAAGTGAAACACAGACACACTGAAACACTGTTACAAGCTCAATTTTGAATAGTGACAAATAAAAAATCAGGAATATTCGGCCTATTAAAATACTGCTGCCACAAGCACTCTAACAAAAAACAACGCCAGTACAA
The DNA here is from genome assembly GCA_949710005.1 of Ricordea florida. Lineage (NCBI taxonomy): Eukaryota > Metazoa > Cnidaria > Anthozoa > Corallimorpharia > Ricordeidae > Ricordea > Ricordea florida. The sequence goes on from OX453275.1 coordinate 14,160,359, forward strand.
CCACTTTCAGATCTGCAAGATGCAGAAAAAGAAAAACATTATTTCCACCATATTTATGCGGAAGCATCCTTTTAACAGCTTCTTCAGTTGTGACCAAAGTTGGTTTGAAGAATTATTATAGTGAAACCTCAACAAAAAGACTGTCGAGTGCCACTTCGGTTCATAGCAAGTTAGGATGAACACTTCAATACACAAAATCTAAAGAACTCAGCTTGAATGTCTCGTTCTGTCTTCAGATCGCACCAGGAATGACACTGAGGGGCCATGAGCTTCGGCAAGATAGTCAGGAACATGACATTCATTAGTACGTAGAGTAATACAAAGTAACTGGTAAACAGAACAAACTGCAGTGGGTAACACACCCAAAGGGTACGATAGAGTATAACTGAAATACAAGTAGCATAAAAATAACGAAAATTGCAACTTAGTTTGTTCCACCTTTCTTAAGAGTACGAGAGACTAACTGAAGCAAGTTCACTTTCTTTGTTCCCCCTTTCAAGGATACGACAGACTACAAATGAAATAAAATTAGCACGGAGTGATCCAGAGTTAACCCAGTTACTTTCCTTCCTTCACTGCTTTCCACAATGGTGATTTATTTACAACATAATGCCTACTTCTTGTCCATTTTATCTGCAACGCTTTCGTTGCTTTTATCGTTACATTTCCTTATTATTTTCCTATTTCTTCAGGGGGTCTATTCTATCCTTTGTAAGCAGCGTCTCAGTTTTTATTTCTTTGTCATTTGTCTATTTTTTCAAAGTGGCATGCACAACAAGACAACATTTAGTTACTGCAAATGAATTAAGTAGACCATTCCTCTTCCTTACAGTGTAACCATGCATCAGAGGTTTAACAGCCAGCAGAGATATCCTCAATACCAGCAGGTTAGTACAAGTCTCATTGTATTCATTTAAAGCACAACCACTACTCACTGGATTTGTTTACAGAGAAAAGAGTACACAGAAAGCCAACAGGCAGAAGCCTAATAGACAGTGAAGCATTTCCAATGCAAAATTCGAAAGCAAAGCTGCAACAAGGAATTCTACTTGCTTCCAATATATTTTAGGAAAGAACACTACAGCATATGCCCGGTAATTATAGCTTCTGTTGTCAGGGCTGTTTAAAAAAACGTATTTTGTGGTAACAGATACAACCCTCGCGATGTAATAAATTAAACAGAACTACATTGCTGCTCGGGTCTCCTTCACTGGGGCCCACAGGGATTCATTCACAGTGGACTCACTCCTGCTCTTTAGTGCTAAAGTACTCTTGCCGCTAAATTTGGAAGATGTATGCAGTACAAACAATTGAAGTATTTTTGTGAACTTTTTCTTCTCACGCTAATCGTGAGGTTCACAGATTTTTACACTGTGCCTTATAAAGTATCTATCTCTTAACAGGAAAACCATCAACTGAGGATCGAAAACAATCCAGGCTATTTTTGGATGTGCGTCATTTTTCACCATATTGTTATAGTTATTATTGTTAATTATTTTTTCACATCATTTTAAGAGTTTTAGAGAGTTGCTTTGAGGTCCGATTCTCGAAAGCCCAGTAACTTATCAGGCCCTGAAGGCTTCTTTGTGATAGTAATATTTACAAGGAGAATTAGTTCTGTTGGTTTTCAAGTTAATGTCAGGCCATTCTAGTTAACCTGTCCATTGGGCTTGTTTGAACGTCAAAACCAACCAAAACAGCCTGCGACCAAAGAATGACGCTCAGGGTCGGTAAAGACATCGTGCCTTTCTAGAGATTGGCCCCAGATATATCCATATAGTTGCCATCCTCGATGATGATTATTTTCAGACGTACCTTATTGAACAAGGGTGAAGTTTTAAAAACGCAAAACAAGGAACTAAGCCAATATTCAGCCATCTTGACCCAACAGGCTTGGTTCATACAGGATTTATCATAGCGGAGCTCCACAGCGGCTCGAAGAGCCGCAGAGCGGAGCCCCATAACTACCGTGCGAGGATAGAAATTAAGAAAACCATGCGTTTGAATTTTCATGGTCATCGTGACTAGCGGCATGGCTCGCGGGCGCGTGCGCCTAGCGACGACGACGACGACGATGTTGCCCCAACATGGCGGCCATAGTCATCCGGGATATTTAGAAGGTCTTAAACCGAAACGAGGCTTTGTTTTTCGCGCGCTTTTCGCGGCTTGCCGCGGCTACACAACCTACAGCCAGCAGTCTACAGCGATGTCTACAGCAGTCTACAATGTTTTGCTGAAGAAACGGATTTTATTCCATAGGTACTGAGATTTACTCCTTATAAATCTGTGTGAGAAAAATAGTCTGTAAAAAACTAGAAGCAATTTGATTGGTTGGACCATTTTCTTCACTAGTGAAAAAAAGTGGTCCGACCAATTCACTGTTCATAGAGGTGGGATCAGTTTTGGCGCCATCAACTCGGCAAAAAGTGAGCAATAACGGCTTCTTCCTCAGCTTCTTCTTTGAGAAATTCTAGGTTTGCAGATACAGCTTCAGTCGAGGACTTCATACAAGGTCAAGAAAATAAAAATAGGAATAACAAATCCGAACAGCCCGTCGCTTCACTGAAAGAATTCTTGACGTTGAAAGGCGAATCAAGGTCCGTAGAAGAAATTCCTTCAAACGAGCTCAATTCAGTTCATGAGTGAATTTGTCTGGTAGCAGTGGGAAAGAAGGAAAACAAAGATTATGAGCCAAGTTCGCTCCGTTCTCTCTTTCGCTACGGTTATTTGAGTAAAAAAGCTACGGATTCAGCATCTCAAAAGAAGTGGTGTTTGAAAAAGCAAGAGCCGCATTAAAATCAAAACAGAAAGGTAATTTTACATTGTATTTCCCGTACACAAGACACTTCTGAGTCATTCACGAGTCGTTTTAAAACGTTTTTAACTGTCTTTGGTTCTTATACTTCTAGCGACATTTCCAACAGTGTTTAAAGTAGAATTTTCCAGTTCGTGCAATGTTTGTATCATTTTAGAGAAGTAAATTTTGAACGCATTTTTTAACTTGACTGTCATGTTTATTCGGTATGCTCCAAAATAAAGCCTGCTAAGTGCGGTTTGCACCTTGTTGTGGTATCTTGATTTTTCTAGCCCAGCGTGATTCATGATCAGTTAGTAGTATTTTGTAAGGAGTAAATCTCAGTACCTAAAAAATAAACAAATTACTTCATGGTTAGTTCGCCCGTACCATTTTTCTTCACTCGTGAAGAAAAGTAAGCTCACTCGTTCGTTTTCTATTCTTCACAACTCGTGAAGAAAAATCGTCCGCGCTCACTAACCATGAAGTAATCTCTATATTCATAGCGGTTTTGGAGGAAAAATTTTCTTCCTACAAGTTTTCAAGCGTTTTTGGAGGGACATAAGCATAAAGCTTATGTCCAAAGAGCTTATGTCCACCACTCACTCGTTGTGAAGAAAAGTAAACTCACTCGTTCGCTGCGCTCACTCGTTCGTTTTCTATTCTTCACAACTCGTGAAGAAAAATCGTCCGCCCTCACTAACCATGAAGTAATCTCTATATTCATAGCGGTTTTGGTGGAAAAATTTTCTTCCTACAAGTTTTCAAGCGTTTTTGGAGGGACATAAGCATAAAGCTGAGTGTCTATTTTTCATTTGTTAAAGAGCTGCCTAGCTGCTTTTGGTGTTGCTTTAAAACTATTATAAGTTTGCTGACCAGGTAATGGTTCTTCCGTTGAGTCGCGAGCTAGATGTTTTTTTTTGACGATTTATTTCAGCTATCGAATCTTCTTTAAGTAGTTGCGTACACCAGGCGTATTTAATAACTTTAGTGACAACATTTTCAATGTGTGAGGGTCTGTGTGAGGAGCTCCGCTTTTAGGCTTGCCTAAATCTATTTAATATGTCCAATTTGTCTTGTTTTGTTTCGCGGGCAAAGCGGGCAGGATGGGCTCACCTTACCTGCCTGGGTAGCTTATAATGATAATAAAATAATGATAATGAATTTGTATAGCGCTCCTTTTCATATGGACATGTTCAAAGGCGCTTTACATCAATTCTCCTATTAATCATAACTATAACAAAATTCTCAAATCTGATTGGCTATTAACTGCCCTGATTTCAGCCTTAATAGGACAGTTAAATAGGACAGTACGCGTCATGTCTGAATAATTGGACAGTACGCGCCATCACGCGCGCGCTTAAATGGCTTTTTTCACTGCTAGCAAAAAAATCTTTGAATTTCATGTGTTTTGATTTAAAAAAGAGAAGTTTATATATCACAAATTTTGTTAAAGTTATGATTAATTGGTAATAAGACTTCGTGTCGTCCAATTCGGTCTGCAATCATACTCGTGATTAAACAAATCGGACTCCCGCTACGCGGTCGTCCGATTTTGTTTATCACTTGTATGACTACAGACCTAATAATATACATGCAAAAATTTCAGCATGCTCATTGGCTGAGAGCACGTCAATTAATCCCAAACAGTGCAGAAAATTGAAATTGAGTGCAAAAAGTTGAAATTGAGTGCAGAAAGTTTGAAATTAAATTTTTGCATGTATATTATTAACAAGTAATCACATGATTTGTCTCGTGCAATTTGGGATAAATCAGCACTCGTAAATTTTTCAGACTACGAATTGCACGAGCCCGTAGGGCGAGTGCATTTTGGTTAGCCTTCGAAAAATTTACTCGTGCTAATTTATCCCGAATTGCACTCGAAATCATGTGGTTACCTATACGAATTGGACTCCACTCAGTCCTATTACCATTACTAATTAATTAATTACAATCGGACTTTATCAAAGGTCGACCACACCAGCGGGGTCTACGTCCCCTACTCTTTTCGAGCAGTGTTGTAGAATCTTTAATGTTCCACTAGAATAGTGCTGTGAGACGGGGCCTACAGTTTTTTGTCCGTATCCGAGAAGACTAGAATGTCTAACAATTTGCAGATGTCATAACAAAGGCAGCAAATTCTGCTCAGTTATTTCAAGACCTTGAGTGATGGTCCGGCCGAGGTTTGAACTCACGACCTCCCGCTCAACAGGCCGGCGCTCTACCAACTGAGTTAACTGGGCGGCAGTTAGAACTAAGGACTAAGGATTGACTTCATCTTGCCCGCTCGCGGAACCAGGCCTATAATGTTGATCAGGTTATTATTGAAGGACTGGAAATGCACAGTAGCAGAACAAAGTAAATCGCTTATGGAACTAACAAATTTAAAACATGGCCTAGCTAAGGTATATCATAACTTAATTTGTAAGATTAAGGTCAAATGTAAAATGTTGTTGTTTCTAGTCTTATTTAATGTATCTTCTCAAAATACGTTTAAGAGCTCTGGAATTTATCGAAATAGGGAACCCCTCATTTAGATCCTTCACATTCACAGCCAAAACGAGCAATAGACGCAATCACCTGTCTCAAAATAAATGGATATAAATTCGTGACACAGCTACCTATAAGCGTAACACTAGGTTACCGAGTGGGTTACGTGACAGTAACGGCTTCGTTATAACGTGACGAGAGAATTCATTAAACCTTGCTCCGTTAAGAATTAATTAGGTCCCCTGTCTTACTCTTCCCGGTCTCAATAAATCCCTTAATTTTTCCTGCCAGAAAATATTAGGATAGTCAATCTACCTGCTGGCTCTTGCCAGTGAGAATACCAAATGGATGAAATCGTGAAAACTCTAATCTACAATATTCATCATGAGATATAGTTTGATGCTACCCTGGTTGAGTAAATGAATGTAACGTCATGATGACTCAAAAAAAAAAAAAACGCTTTCGATATCTTAATTTTGGTATTACTATGACTTCAACTTGGCCTAGACAGAAGTGGTAATAGCCATGACAGAAGATGTGTTGCCAACGCGGTAAATCAGGTCCATAGCAACTGATTGAACAGGGCAACTTCTCAATAATATAATTGTCTATAAAACTTACTACGTGTAATGCACAATGAGAAATGAATCTCTTTTATCATAAGGCATTTAAAATGACAACAGAGCTAAAGAAATAGAATATTATACTATAAGCAAAGAAAAATAAGTCCAAAAAATTGCGTTTTACCTTGAGGCACTCAATTTGACAACATGGCTATATAAAGGAATGCAAAACGTAACGCATCACTTCTTTGTATGAAATTAAACTCATTACCTACTACAACTTGTCCGGACGCGTTCCTTTATTTACCAACTGTGACGCAGTTCTTTTATGACCCAAGGTCTCTAGGCGAATCTCTCACTGGATGTATTTTAAGTTCATTTACGCGGATGTTTTCATCCAACTAGCAAGAAACGAAGGTATTTTAACTCAAAAGTGACAAGAAAGGATGGCAAAACTACGGTACGACACGTCACAAAATAGTGTACAAAGGGGTAATTCCCCGTTAGGAGAAAAATAGAAATCAAGCCAGCAGCATACGTTCGTCATCTGAAATGTCAGCGTTGCATTCAGCGTATCGGCGTAATTACAAAATTCACACGACATTCGTCAGAAAAAGTGACTATACAGTCGACATCGCTTAAGCCATTGCTTTAAGAGACCGAAACCGCTGGACAGAGTCTATTGAAAAAGCCCGTGTCTCATAAAGTCTTGATTTATTGAGAAATATGACACGCATTCTTCAAGGCGTCTCTGTTGTTTTTGCCTTAAACGCTTGCTGGGCCGCGTCGAAAGTGCTGAAGCCAGTTCCTGAATTGGAGCGGACCGAACGGATATAACCACCCGAACAAAACTGTGGCTGAAAAACACATTTGGAAAACTCGGCGGAAGCAAAATGAAGACAAACTTGATCAAAATGGTGACGAACAATTAACGAACAGAAAAGGGAATTTGCAAACCGACAAAATTCACGTTCAAACCGACCTACGCTTCCCATAAAACGAGTAGAATTGGTAAAGAAAAGCCGCCATTTTGGAAAGTTTTGTTTTGGCAGCAATATCACGTGATATGATCGGTAGTACGGTGAGAGTTGGTAGTTGTGAAGGATCGTCAACACCAGGTGGATGAATCCAATAAGAAATGCGACGTTACCATTGCTTAGTCATTGACATGCGCTTGAACGCTTTTCATGTGCTGCTCCTTAAACGCGGGGGGTCACTATATAAGGAAATCTTCCTTAGGAAGATTTTGATTAGTTGACTATTAACCTAGAAACATGGCGGACCAGATTTTGAATTATCCCGCGCGTCGCGAGAACAAATTGGGATATCGCGATATATTGTACCTTACTATTGGTCAAAATAAAGAATACATATAAAAAAACTGTTTCTATTGGTCTTTAATAAAATAATGGAAACCAAAGGCGAAAGATTGCGTGTAGCACACGTGTTTTCGTAGCGAGCATCGCGATCGTCGATCAGTGAATTTATGTTCTTCATCGAGTCTTCATCTTATCTTCACCGACTGAAAATGATCCGTGTTCAAGTAAGTACAACTGCCGCTTGTCGTTTCTTAACTTGCTGTCGGCCGTTTAAGTTAAACTGTGGTACCTGCAATGCAAGGTTTTGGTCGAAGTACCCGAGAACGAAGTGGGGAGAGTGGAAGCCGTAATGTCGGCGCGATTGCCACAAGAATGGCGATATGTTAGCCACAGACGCGTTTCTCGGCCGTCGCATTCAAGTGAGTACTGCTGTATATTAAATCATTGTCATACTAAATTTATAGCCACTCTTATTTGCTGTACAGTGTGCCCTCATAAATATTGTTATGTAAATTAGCTGAACTATACTTTCCAGGCTTTCGTTATTGACGTTATGCGAGTGTTGTGCCAGAAAGTTCGTGCATTCAATCGAACAAATTTACGTGTAAAACTTGAATACGCATAATAGTGCAATAGTGAGTTACGTAGTGCCGTAACTAAGTAGAGCGGAAAAAACCCGCTCCGTAAATATAGTACGGACCTAAAACTCGGTTAGTAAGAGATATATATTTCTATACTGGAACTATAACACTGTTACAATTGAGCATTTTGGCTATAAACAGTACTGTCTTATGGCATAGGATATTGAACTGATTTCCTTTATTTATTTTTGTTTTTCAACGTTGTTTCAAACATGTAAAAAAAAGTGCTCGATTTTAATTTTCCTGAAATGAACTCGACTCTCTTTATTAGGAACTGTGCCTCCGATACAAGATGAAAACATGGGTTTATCAGAGCTCCCAATACAAGAAACACTAGCTCCTCCAAATGCATCAGGAGCAGCTGGCCAGGGGGATGCATGGGCTGACAGTGTGCTGGGTGGTTTAGAAGACCATCCACCTTGTCAACATTGCCTAATGGGGCCCTGTATCACTGTCAGTGAGGTGACCAGGATACAGGGATCCTGTGCTCCTGACATAACAAATCATGCCAAGCGTCTAAAAAATTATAGAAAGTTTTGGAAAAGTTTGAAGGATAGGGGTTTGTGGCAACATGAGTTATATATCCATCGAAAGACCTCAGCTGGCCTTAGTGAGGTCGAACTGCGAGAGTTAATGCCCCAGTGTGTCCTGGATGACACACGAAAGCGGTATCCAAACCCACCAGGTGTGCCATATATGGGGCATAAGAGGGCATAAGAGGTGAACCAGTGGGTCTCTGAAGGGGAGGAAGTGCTTCTCTCAGTTGTTTTTATTTTAGCTGTGTTGATAAAAGAATTTAACTTTATTCGGTTTGCAAAATGTCTAATTTTTGATCCAGTCAGTCTTTCACATTCATAATTCAGCACCCCTTTAATTCCCTCAGAAGAAGTTGGTTTACCTCTTATTTACCTTGTATAATATCCCAACCCAAGTAACGATAATATTTTGACTTTTATTCTCATGATTTATTTCATTTTTCAATTTATGTATATCAGTTCAAACTCAATACAAACCTGTCTTGATATCTGGGCTCTGGAACACAAATCCCTATCCTTCAGACACTGAAAAGTCTTCTCTACTGCAGTTCTGATCTCATGTTACAATGGCAAGCCATAAGCAAATGAAAAACTTTGGATGCTCATGACATTGATGCAGTGTTTCATATCTTTTTTGTGTAGCTAACCAGTACATTTCAATTGTGAGTGGCATTTGTGCAAAAAAGAAACGTTCAATCCAGGCCCACTTAAAGTTTGTGCCACTAACATCAATGGTTATTTGCTGTTCCTACAACATGCAAAGGAAGGGCTCTACAGCAGTATAGAGCCAAATACTGAATTTTTTTGTTAACACCAAGTGTTGCAAAGCCACAATGCAAAAGTCAAATTTACGAATACCTCAAATTTAGGAATACCTCATCACTCAAATACTATTGGGTTCACGTTCAAGGGGTTCAGTTTTAAGGGCAGACTGTTGGTCAGGACTTTTATTAAATTTGTTGGCTCCTAAAGGAGCCGTTAGTTTTATGATCTTCTACCCTGATCCCAAAAAGGGATTCACTCAGTAATTCAACTGGAAAAAGGTGGTCCAGACAACCTCCCTGAACATGAAGGTTTTTGGACGGAGGTTTCTGTGGCCCGTTCTGCGAGTTGGCCGACGCACATCCTGTAACAAACTCACTGATGTCGCTTCTCTGTTGACGTTTTCATTCTGCAATGACATATCCACGTCAGTTTATAAAGGAAAACAGCATAAATTTTACATTAAAGTAACTGACATTGGCATATGGTAATCCTGTCAGAGAGGGAAAATACTGTCTTTTGCTTACCCAGTCCATTACTGCTAGTGCAATGCGCATGTTAAAAGTACGGTCAGCAAAGTGAATTCTCTTTGGGCAGTAGATAAGGATGCAATTATTAAATGATTCCACCCAGTAGGTGTCACGGCACTGCAATGTAAAAGATATAAGAATGGTATGTATAGTTGCTTCTGGGTTATTGATATACATTAATGTTATTTCCACTTAATAATTTGAAGTTTCGTTGAAGTGAGGTTATGGTGAAAAAACCAAGAATAATACCCCCTGAATGTTAATTTACCAGGTAGTAGTCCTCAGCCAGCTTGTACACCTTAGAGTCCAAAATGAACCTCTGTAGGGCGGCTACTGCTCCTTGATTAAAGATTTTCACTTTGCTGCACTGGTACCCAGGTTGCTTGCATTTAGATTCTCGATCACAGCCACCATGACTGCCCTGCAATTGTGAAAGGTTTTGGTTCAGTTTTCCACATTTAAATTTTAAATCAGCTTTAAGTAGTAGTTAGGTTGAAAATTGTAATATGTCACAGTCATGCTTATTTACACTCAAGTTAATAGCAATCATTGAACCTCAGTTATATTGAGATAACAGGTTTAATACCTGATAGTGATCAACTATTGTCAACAGCCTTCTTCTTAGGTCATCTGCACTGGTACAGTTTTTCATTGAGTAATAGAAGTGGCGTTTAACACTGGCCTCTGCAAATGGAAAAGGTATTAATTTGGCCAAAAATAGGTTAATACTGCTGCAGGGCAACTGTGCCTAAGAGAATAAATGAAACTCATTGGCTTAGAACCGGCCATGTATAATTTTTTTCTCTAACAGACAACAGCTGGATTAATTTTCCAGAAAGTAATAATGGATTACAGGTATACATACGCTTGTCTGACAGCTCTGCAAACCACTTCTCACCCTCCCATTTCTGTGCACCACAACTTATTTCTTTCATGGCCTTTGCCACTCCCTTAGTTCCTATGAGGCAACAACAAAAGTAGAGAAAATAATTTTTTGCTGGTAGAGAGTACAAATTATTGGTGTCTAAAATAAGTACATTCCATCCATCATACAGTGACATTTAGGTGATTCCTTACCATGCCAAGTATCAAAAGAATTCTGGATGTTCTGTGTCGCCAGCCAGTTCTTTATTTTTGGCACAAAATCATGTGCAACTTCTATCACAGTGAGTCCTAAAAGATGTAAAATGAATAACTTATATTTTACAACTGGGGGAATGTTAGCCTAGAGAACATCTAGATCCACATAACTGGTACAGTTGAATAACCTTTTGCTTGAATGGCAGGGATAATTTTCTGCATTGCCTCAAACTCATGTGTTTGGGAGCTGCGGAACTCTGCTTTGGTAACAGTCTGTACAGCTAGCACATGTTGGGTCCTGTCCCAAAAAAAGGAAAAACAAAACATGCTAAGATTTATACATATAAACAATGCCAAAAAGTGTTAGTGATATGTCTGGAAAATTTGATAGATCTGCCTGCACTTACTCATAAGATATCATTGCCACTGTTGAATGGTAGGCATTAGCTGATGAGTCGTGTCGGCAGTCAGTTATGACAGTCTATGGAATAAACAAACACCAAAGATATCATAATTTGCAATAATTGTTACAGCAAAAGTGTCTGTATATGGACATGTACATAATTATAATGAATCAACTATATATGTTCACTTGGCTATACAGACTTACTGCTCCATTCCTTTGCTGATATAAATTTGTGTTCTGCACTTCTTGTATCTGGTCCAACATCGAAGCATCAGCAGTATTGTTCACAGTTTGTATATAGCCCATGGTGTCATACACTACAAAATAAACATTCCATGATTTTGTCAGAGGCAAAGAAAGGTGACTAAAAAGACTTAGGAAAAATGTGTAAGTGTCAAATCTAAACATAGATAATTCACTGAGAAATAATTATGGTGTTTAAACTTTGGAAACATAAACATGGGGGTACAGTATCTCCTGCCTTGAATGTGCATGCATTTTGGAAGGTTCAATTCAACATATATTAAATAAAGAGGCACTCATTTATAAAGATGCGAAATGTTTTGCTCTAGATGATATGAAGCAAGAAAGAATGAAATGTTACATCATGAGCTCACCATAATCAATATACTTATCACCAACACTTCCAAGCTTTGCAGCCTCTGCGAAGCCTTGATACTGGCTTTCCAGCATGCCCGAGCTTGTAAAACCATGAACCACTCTAGAATATGGGGATGGACAAACAATTAGCACCTCTCTGTCTTAACTAAAATTCACTTTTCTACCCCTAGTGACAATGAAGGTTGCATTGTGAGTCAAGCAAAAAAACAAAAACGACAACGATGCAGTATACATACGACCTGATGCACAGAAGACAGTCAGGTTTATGTGTAGTTTTATGACTCACAGGTGTATAACAAAGTTAACACCACTCCTGATGATAAATGCATATCTGACCAAAAATAACAGCTACCTCAAGAAGGGAAACATAACAACTAAATCTAAAAATTGTGCGATACGTAACTATTGAAAGACTACGACAGAAGCATTAAAATTTGATTTGCCTTACCTGCAGTTAGCAGTGTACTTGTTTCCAAGTATAGACGAACTGGCCCACTTCACCTTGTGCCCGTTATAACAACGTAACTCCAGTCTCAAAACATGACCGTCCATATTTATACTGGCACCGCCATCACACACATATTGCGATCCACAGGTACATCCTGCAGCAGTTTCCTGGAGCAACAGAGTGAAGCTATCCTGCCCACAGATAAAAAAACTTTCTGCCTCGCGAGCTGGAGACAGAATCTGCTTATAAAGAGGTGCTTCCCCACACGGCCACTGGCACTGGAAGTCGACTTTTTTTAATTCTCGTTGAGCATAAAGCTCGAAGACAGACTCCGTAGAATTTGCCTGTACTTCAACCGAGTGCATTTCCTTTGCAGTTTCCCCCGTTAATCCCTCATACCGATCCATGAGAGCTATCAGGAAATCGGCATTTGTCCGCCCAGATCGAAAATTCGCCATATTGCGTAGCCGCACGAATCGTTCATTTGTGGCTCTCATGTCTTCCTCTTCGCAAAACCCGAACTGAAAATTTAAACTAAATTGAGGCTTTCGAGGTTTCTCCTTTCGTTTCTCGTTATATACTTTCTGCTGATCGCACTTCGCTTTCTTCGCACAAGGCTCACCCAAACCCAACATCTTCTTAGAACGCGAACGGTTTTGTTTACAAGCAAAATCCCTCCAAATTTATTCAAACTTTCCGGGAATTTTTCGCCGCTTATAGTACCAATCACATAGCGTCTTATATATATAAAATACTAAACTGTCCAATAGTAAGAAGCAAAAGAACATAGCAAGTTTGTACGAGGGAAAAGCATGGGAACTGAATAGGGGTTTTCAAACAAATGGCGCGCGATCGAACGTAATCTTCTTGAAGTCTTATGGAGAAATACGCCGAATGTTCTGTATGTAAACCATGAATAACATAAGACAACCACTCAGTTTTGAAGTTAGCTTTTATTATGTATGTATAAATATCATATTTGTCGAAGAATACGAGCAAAGTAGATTCTCGCCTTCCAACTGCACAGCGGCCGCCATATTGGCAATTTCTTATATAAATTTAATCGGTCCGGGGGGAGCCCTATTTATACCGAGCCCCCGCGTTTAACAAGTGGGCTGACAAAGAATGGTGAGTTGGTAACTTATTTTGTCTGTTCGTAAGGGTCCATCAAGAGACTGTTTAATGTTGTGTGTTACAATTGCCAATTGAAAATTATTGCTCAAGTCTTCTATCGAATTAAGCCGCTTGCGTTAAACTGAAAGTCGCTTTCGTTTTGCTTTTTCCCAAAGCCACGTGCGCTAGAAGGTAGTAGAGCACCAAACATGCCACAACGAAACATTTCGGTCGTATTTAAATCTGTTATTAAGACTGCATATCGAAGGAAGATACAAAAAACAAGCTTTTCCGCGACTTATATTTTGCGTCCCTACCATACACAGGGTGCCAAGAGCGTGGAATGATCGGTCGAGGAATTCAATTTCGGACGAAGACCTTCGTCAATTCGTATTTGCCAGAAAGATATGAGACGAACTTGGGAAAACTCAACTTGACAGTGACTAGCAACACTCATTCAAGTATATGGAAAGTCAATACCTAAACTCTCAGGGATATCCATTTACAAAACACTACTTAATTTGTTTCTAAATTGCAAAAAACTCTAGAACGCAGGTCATCCTCAAAGGCCATTTATCAAAAAGGCCTTTCTAAGATAATTTAGCTAATAAGGTACAGCTCTATCGAATTTTAAGGGAAAAAATTGAATTAATAGCCGAGTTGGCTATAAGCTCTTGTACGATGAGATTTAGTGGAATAATTGTTTCATTTTGTCTCTAAACCTTCGATTATGAGAAACTGTAACTAGTTTGCAGGACAAGAATTGACTTTGTTGTCGTTTTGTAAACAGAACCATGTTGTTGTCGACTCGAGTGTCGTTGTCGAGCCGGTGTCTAAAAAAGCTTCAAACATGAGTTCGGCTCGTTCTTGAACATCTCTTTAATGTACTTGTAAAATTCCTTCGAGTCAGCGAACCAGTCTCAGAATTTAAAGTGGAAAAACTAAACAGAAGTAAAGAAAAAACTCAGTTCATGGGTTCCACTGATGTGTCAAAATGGCGGCGTTTGCGAGAGTTTCAATTTTCTTCGTAATAAACAATTGAGATTGCGTGTCAATTTACGCAATATAATTTGCTCACTTACCTCGTCGAATAATTTCATCCCTTGTTTGCTTGCCCTGGCTGCATTTTTTATATTTTCATTTTTTATATTTTCAAGAAAGACTTGAAATTCTCTTTGTCATATTCAACAAATCTTTCAGCCATCATGGCCGTTATCAGTACTCATATTATATGAGCTCATGGCCTGTGAGTAAGGACCCAATCACAACGCACGTTTGCTCATATCCAGGGTTTGTAGATATAATTATAAGGCACACCTCAATCGAATTTTAGAGAGGAAACTGAATCTTATTTTGGGCTGCACATGGACTACAGGTTATGAGTTAAGATGGAACACTAACCACGAACAGTTTACACATACAACTTTCTTGTCGCAAAACGATGGATGCAAACACTAAATTGCCGGCTTTAGCCACTTGAGTGTCTTGGTAAAGCATAGTGTAAAGGTTGCTAGTTTAAATCAAAAGCGCAAGACAGACTTCCGTAATTGGATTTGAATCAAGACATTCGAGTCATACATTTCCAATTTGGATGTAACGGGGACAGTTCAAGTGTATAGGTTCTAAGGCAGACAAGACAGAGATGCCAAAAGTGTTAAGATTTCAGAGCTCTTCACTGCCTAAAAGTACCTTTTCAAAAGACTATATATAGACGCTATGAGAAAGCAAGTTAAAGATTCTTTTCCCTGCATTGCTTTTATACACTTTTGTCGAGAAAGTAAACTTCAATCTTAAAGCCATCCTAAATTACTACTCCAAGAAAATTACTCAATAGCATATCCACTCAAATATATTCTAACATACGATCTCTCTTTTAAGGAAAGGCGATAAAGTTTATACACCAGCAATAACCTTAACAACAGCTGTTATCAATAATTGCCGCATTTCAATGCATCTTTCGCTGTCAAATGTTTGAAACCCCTTACTATATTTCGAGATGATCAATATTAGTCAATTGGAAATTGGAATTGATTGTATTTACTACAAATCATTTTGTAGGCTGATCTCACAGATGATGGTATAACAAATGGATTGGTAAACATACCGATCCGTGGACGAAGGTAAATACTCTTAAATACTGCTATAGTGCTATTGTTTTCACATAAAAAGAAAGTTCTCCATGTTCGGAAGAATTGCATTAACGCTCACGAGTCATAAATAGAGGGAACATTAATGTAACCACTTAAAAATATAATGGGTCAACACAGGTATTATATATCCTGAGAGATTGCTTCCTGTACAAACCAATAAGCAGCCTTCCTTTTCAACTATTTACAAGTAAAACTTGTCACTCTATTTATTCTTTTGTAACAAGATCCCGGGCCTCTCCCTAACAACCCCCCTTGGAGTGCACAACAAAAATCTTATAATTGTACTGAGATCATGACAAAGAGGGAGTCTTCAACTGAGTAGACAGCGGAGTCAAAAGTTTGGAGAAACGTAATATTTTCTGCAGTAAAAATGATGATTTTGAACTGATTATGGACAAACCTTGTGTGGCTCAACTGTTGCTCTTGTTCGTTGCAGGGTAAGGCTACCTGATCACATACAACAATGGCTTGATCGACTCATACGGGAGGACGGTATCACGCCCAGTTTAGAACACGGAACGTCTGTGGACTCTGTGAGTAAATCAAGCAAAGACTTGATTAGAATAAACTTGACAGTTCAGTCTTTCATAAACATCGACTCTAGAACAGAATCTCAATGAACAATGATACTTAGAAAAGCGACACTTTTAGATCATATCATGAGAGAGACGAGGATGGGAAATGTTCTCAATTCCCGTCTATGTACAGCTATAGCAACTAACTCGGGCTTTTTCCAGTGTGAATGCGGCCACAGTGCATGTTAACTTCCACAATCGATGATAAACGCAAAATCCCATCACTACAAAAAACAAGTGTGCAAACTTCCCAACCAAGAATCGTAGTGATGTTGTCTAAACAACAATGGTATATCACATATAAATTTAAAGGCTTTATTATCAATTAACTAGCTTCATTAATATAACCGTTTAGGTTTTTATTCTGCATGTAACCCAGCAACAGTCTGTAAAATTATCCCTATATCGAATAAGAGTGAACCCATGAACTTAATCTACAAGTTGGGAGACGAAAATCTTGAGAGTGTAAATTCTGAAAAATATCTTGGAGTTACTTGCAATAAACAGCTGCAGTGGACTGAACACTGTTATGCCATTGCCAACATGGCAAACAGGACCAAGCCAGGAATTGTCTGCCCCATGCTCAAGCCCTGTAATGCACAAGTGAAAGCTAGAGTCTATGAGTCACTTGTTACACCGCAGGTAGAATTTGCCTCAGCTGCTTGGAATCCCTACTATGCAAATGCTATCAATAAACTGGAACAGGTGCAAAAGAATGCTGCGCGTTTTGTCACAGGAAACTATTCATCAGCTACTAGTTCATCTGACCTTGTAAAATTGTTAGGTTGGAGTACACTGGAGCACAGGCGTTTGTCAGCCCAAACTTCACTATTTTATAAGATTCATCATGGCTAAGTGAACATTCAGTTGGACTTCCTAGTGTATTCAAAACAATACCAGGTCGCATCTCAAGCGTCTGTAATTTTTCTTATACTATTTATACTATCTTAAGAATGTATATATTTAGAAAATTATATCGCCTTCTGTTACTAGCCCCTAAGCTATTCAGAAGTGAAATAAACTAAGAAACTAACTAAGAAAACCAAACCAAAATTAATATCACAGACTGTGTTTCACTACATGAAAAATACTGGAATTAAAGTGGAGAATTAGTCAGTAACTAACGTCTTCTATAAAAACTGAACTCAGTCAATCATACATTTTTGCTCAAATTGAAGGGCCTGCGAAATCCTTGGAAACGGAGGAACACATGAAAATTGTTCCAAGTAAGTCAACACTATTTGCGAGACATTCAACCATTTTAGTGCTCGTACTTTGATTAGCAGCCAAAGCAATTTCCTCTTGACGAGGATCTATAAGATCACCACCAGTAGCTAAGTTTGAAAGTACAGAAACATCTTGTTACTTTGTGTTAGACAGCCGAAAGAGACAACAAAGCAACAAATAAATAAACAAACAAACAGATTGAAAGTGAACTTATGGTTGCAAGAAAAAAGTGACAATATGTGTCAACATTAACCAACTGATTCCGTATTCGTCTTCAGCGTGAACATTGGGGAAGTCATATTGGTTGATAAAGGCTGATGAAGTTGATGGCTTGTCTACCCAAGAAATTGCCAATGTCATTAACAAGGCTTTCCTTGAGCCTCTAGAAGAGTACAGACTACACACACCACTTTGTCCCTTGCCATTAAAAGACAACCCGGAATTTTTAGAGATATCTGAAGAAAGAACTTTTGAATTACTACATAGCCTTAATCCAGCAAAGGCCTCAGGTCCCGATGGTATTACCAATTGGCTACTAAAAGAATACGCTGAGTCACTCGCCTTTCCTGTCAAAACTATTATCAATGCATCATTTAAACAACAGCGTTTACCTGATATATGGAAATGTGCTGATGTGACACCTTTGCCAAAGAAACAACCTGTTGAAAACCTAAAGAAAGATCTGAGACCTATCTCGCTAACACCATGTTTGTCAAAAGTTGCTGAGGACATTGTTGTTCGTGATTTCGTGAAGCCTGCTGTAATGAAAGTCCTTGACCCTAACCAGTACGGTGCAGTCCCGAAATCATCCACCACCATCGCTTTGCTAAGTATGATCCATGATTGGACAATTGGTACTGATGGAAATGGATCTACTGTCAGATCGATCCTTTTCGACTATCGTAAAGCGTTCGATCTTATCGACCACAGCATCCTTGTAAACAAACTATGCAACTTAGAATTACCAGCAAGTATTATCAACTGGATTATTGATTTCCTCAGTAACCGTTTCCAAAGAATTAAACTAATAGATGGATGTTTCTCTGAATGGGGCTCGGTCCCTTCTGGAGTCCCCCAGGGGACCAAATTAGGGCCATGGTTATTCATTATCATGATCAATGACCTAGTTCTCAGCGACTTCCGTGTCTGGAAGTACGTGGATGATACGACGACATCAGAAGTTGTCCCAAAAAGTGGAATCAGCAGTGCACAAACTATTGCTGATAAAGTAGCTGAATGGTCACAGAACAATAGAGTCCAGTTAAATACAGATAAGTGTAAAGAACTCAGAATTTCATTTGCAAAAATGAAACAAGTATTTGAACCAGTTAAGGTTGACGGAAAAGAGCTTGAAGTCGTAACAAGAGCAAAGCTATTAGGTATAACCTTATCAAGTGATTTATCGTGGAACGATCACATAAATGAAGTCATCAAGAAAGCATCAAAAAGGTTGTACTTCTTGGTTCAATTAAAAAGGGCCAAGGTACCCCGTGAAGATCTGGGGTTGTTCTACATTACATGTATAAGATCTGTATTAGACTATGCCGTGCCTGTGTTCTACTATTCTCTACCAAAGTATTTAACACACGAACTGGAACTTATACAAAAGAGGGCGCTAGCTATTATGTGTCCCGATCTTAACTATAACGAAGCACTTACTCGCATGGATTTAGTCTCGATAAACGAACATCATAGTAACTTATGTAATAAATTTTTTAATGAAATCCTAAATGATAAAAGCCATAGGCTGCATTATTTACTCCCTCCATTACATAAATCTACTAGATACACTTTAAGGCGTACGAGAACCTTTGATGTCCCTAAAGTTAAAACAAATCGAGCCAAGAACACTTTTATTATATCGTCAAGTCTTAATGTTGATACTTTTTAGTCCATTTTTTAGAGTTTGCCTTTTTGCTTAATTTTGTACATAATTTTAGATTTTATAGTTTGCTAAATATTAATTTAATAGTAATTAGAGTATTAATATTTTGTACATAAATACGCAATTCAGCCTAATGGCTGCCATGTATTTTCAATAAAGTCTATTCTATTCTATTCTATTCTGGAGCACTATATTATTAGGGCCGCTATACTAAGAGAGGCGAGTAATGAGCTCAGTGTTGAAATATCATGAATAATGTCTGAAAGGTACACGCCGACGATAATTAACAATTATTTGCCGCTTTCACCGACACTGAGGTGAATAATTGTTTTAGTATATACCACACAAGCTAAATAACTAGTGTTTATTGAAGTAATTCCCTCTTCAGAAACCGGAACGGGAGGCCGTTTTGTTTATCTTCAGCTGCTCGGAGGTGAATAGTACTTTGCTAATCACCTCTGAGTAAACCAATCAGAACGCAAGAAAAGCACTATTCACTTTTGTGGTATATACTAGATGGTAGATATGTGTGACGTTTCTCGCATTAATTAAAAAAATTGAAATAATAAACGATAGTTGCGCATTATGCACATAAAAGCGCCGTTCAGTTAAAGAAACTCATGTTGACAAACTTCCCTCGACGCCTGAAAAAGTGGTGCATATTATAAGTTTGCAGGATAACTATTATGCAACTTAATAATATACATGAAAAAATTACTCGATTCTGATTGGCTGAAAGCAGTGCAGTTCAAGTGTAACACCAGTGCGAAAAGTGTAACATCAGTGTACGAGAATTATACCGACCACCCCACCCCCCTAGTACTGTGAGTGACAGCTTTTTCCAAATAAGGACATGAACACGTGCGAGAGTTTAGCGAGGGCGAGAGATTCAGAACATGTACGTTTAGGTTCTTGCGAGAGAGATTATTAAAACTTGAATTTGTGAATAAGCGACTTTTTAGGTGTACCGGCGTTCATAGGATTCGGTTCACCACTGCAAATTACACATCGATATTCTGGATTATGATATTCTTTATTTTTAAACGAACCGCTTTGAGTTCGTAGCGTTATCAGCTAATCTTCATCAGCCAATCAGTAAATAAAGTGTCAAATCCGCGTCAAATGCTCACTTCCTGTCCGCAATGAGATCTTCCGGCACTTCCTCCAGGCGAATTTTTTCATGTTTATATTATTAATAAGTAATCATACGGTGTTTCTCGTTCAATTTGAAATTAATTTGCACGAGTGAGTTTTTCTAAAAGCTGAAATTGCACGAGCCGCTTCGGCGAGTGTAATTTCAGCTTTTAGAAAAATTATTTCAAATTGAATTTAATTCCAAATTGAACTCGAAACCATATGATTACCTTTACTAATAATATACATGCAAAAATTTCAGCATGCTCATTGGCTGAGAGCACGTCAATTAATCCCAAACAGTGCAGAAAATTGAAATTGAGTGCAAAAAGTTGAAATTGAGTGCAGAAAGTTGAAATTAAATTCTTGCATGTATATTATTAACAAGTAATCACATGATTTGTCTCGTGCAATTTGGGATAAATCAGCACTCGTAAATTTTTTAAAGACTACAAATTGCACTCGCCCTACGGGCTCGTGCAATTTGGTTAGCCTTTGAAAAATTTACTCGTGCTGATTTATCCCAAATTGCACCCGAAATCATGTGATTACCTATACCTCACATGCACCCTTAAACTTAAAGCTAAGCGCTTTGTTGCAACAGAGGATATCCCAGAAAGCCATACAAAGATCAAATGAAAAATTGATCACTGATCAAACAACGAAGAGAGCTAAAAGTACGACGTCATGTGATGAAACACGATTCGTTTGTTAAATATAGCCTCTTCAGAGGAAACAAATTAGAAGCAGACATGAAATGTACGACGATATGTGTTTGATCCAAACGATGTCACGGTACTTGATTTCCTTTGTCTTGCCTTTACACATTTTCAATGAATACTTAAGATCTTTTTTTTTCTGCAGACGCTGGAAAACGAAACAGCGAGAACTTCGACTAACCGACCAGCTGAGGGAGACGACAGTTAACACTCTTGAGAAAAGAATTTAACCATAAGGACTGCGTTCTACAGATGCATGTTGATTTAAATTGCAACTATTGTTTCGCTGGCCATGCTGTGTGTAAGAAATAATTAAGTAAATATAGTAAAGAGATTAGCTGTATCTCGCCTATGTCAATGAAGACAGAATAAATAAAAAAACATTGACTGTCACGTAAAATATTTTAGAAATAACTTTTGTGATAGTGTGTTACTCCAAAATTGACTACTCTTTCTTTTGATTGGGGGGGGGGGGGGGGGGAGTCAAGTGAAAAATTGGCAAGCTAAGAGGGAAGTCATGCAATTTTTGAATGGTGCTTCCCGACTCACACCAGCACCCCCTCCCTCATAAAAAATAAACGGTCCCTGAGAAGAAAATACAGGAAAGCTGCAAATACGACTTTCATCCGAAAGCAACCAAAAAGAATCTAAGTTGACGGGAACGATGGGCACTTTAATCCAAAAATACTGTTTAAACATCAAATGGAAGATAATTCCCCGAATAAACTTCTGAAACTTTGGCTTTACCTCGGGAAGTTGTCATGACTTGAAAGCGCCTGATATTCACATATATCAAACATACAAGTTCAAACCCATCAAAATATGACGACGTGCTCTTTGAGGTTGTGGTTCATTTCTAGAATCAGCGAAACTTTTTCCCGGAAAAAAAATTACACTCAGCATGGAAAATACGAGACAATGCAATGGCTAGAGCAAACCAAGCGTTGGTAATTGCTGGCCTGTTTGTGCAAATCAAAAGTTTCTGCGTGAAGAACTTTTTATTTTGCTTTTGTAGTTTGGCGCGAAAATGATACTGATTCAATCGCCACAAAAAAATGTAGTAGGAATTTTAACCTGGAATTTTGGTCGAATGGAAAGCCCCCCGATATTCCCATGTAACAGATGTTCTGGTCCTAGCATTACGGAAACAAAATTCCAAAATGCAAACAAGCCATGCTCCCACATTTCTGTTGAGGCGGCGTAACTATAAAGTCGCAAATAAATCTAAGCTATATATGGTTGCCAAGCGAGAAAAACATAACTTTATATCAAACATTCAAGTCCACATTCGTTAAAATATAACGACGCGATCTTTAAGGTTGTTGTTTATTTCTACTATCAGTGAAGCGTAGCGTTAATCAACTTTTTCCCAGAAAAAAAATTTGCAACCAGCACGGAAAAAATACGAAACAATGCAATGGCTAAAACAAACCAGCCACTGGTAATTGCCAAACTGTCCGTGCAAATAACAAGTTTCTATATGAGAAACTTTTACAATCGGTCAAACAATTGGCTGCTATTAGAAATGCCATCCCTAAATAAGAACTGAGATATTTAGGGACAAAACTTTAAAAGGAGTGAAATAATAAGATTAAAAGTGAAAATGCAATATAATGTTTGCTGCAGGAAACAAAGGCAAATTATTTGATGCCTTGAGGGGTAGAAACTAAAAAAAACACAGCTGACATGGTCAAAAAACAGAGAATGTTAACAACAATGGTTGACAATAGCAACAGGCAGCGAAAAGACAAACTACACTTACACAAACCAATCAAAATAATGCAAATGATAACTAGTATTAAAGGTTGAGCGAGATCGCAAGGTCAGTGGTATTGTTTTCTTGTTTCAGGAATTTCAATATGAGCGCATATTTAATATCACAAAACTAGTAAAACGCTGGTTTTACTTCGGAAACGTTACAGGAGTACTGATTCGGTAAACCATCGATCGAGAGTGATGCTGAACGGTAGAGCAACTGAGTTTTTATCATCACAGTCGCCGCAATATTCTCGATCACGCACGCACGCACACTATATACAAAATATCCTACTTCAGTGATTTCATCTTAAAGGTATGCTGTGCATTGAGCAAAGGAATAGGATCGCTTGGACAGTGTGGCGCACTTAATGCAGTCTATCTGAAGAAAAAAAATGATTTGGTTATTCAAAGAAACACATTTTGGAAAGCAACGTCATCAGAACATCCAGACTGACCATCAAGTCTTAACTGGTGTTTCGGTAGTAAGATTTCTTCTTGCTAGTCAAAGATTTCGATTCGGTCAATCTAACACATCGGTGTTATTCGGAGAACGGTAGATGATGCCATGTAACCAAACGAAGAAACTGCCATCTGGCAAAACTGGCCGGTTGTCATGCCGCCTTCACTGCATCTTTATGCGCTGCAGCTACTGGACAGTGCCTGATGTCTGAAAATACAACGAACACGACATACTGCCGAGGGATCACAAGGTAAAACTTTGGAGCAGAAGTAGCAATTTAAATCAAATCGCACAACTTTCTTTGCGCTTGTAATGTTCCGAAAATATGAAAACAGAAAAACTTAACACGTTATAAGGCGAGCATTGAGAATGAGTCCTTTTTCTTTCACGTGACAGCCGGAAATGCTTGATAAATGTTAGAATACACTAAGTGTTTAATAGTACTACGAAAGGGCTTGTTCCGAGATAAACGAAGGTAAACAATACGAAATCGTTAATAACCTGTGCAAAAAGGACTCTCTTTTAAGCACAAAGCCCAAGCGAGAAAACGTGACTTCTGATGCAACAAAGAAACCATAAAAGCACAAGCAAGGAATCAAGTAACAACACGGCTCTCACGCGACATAATCAGTACAATTAATATAAGGATTGAGCGTGTGTCGGGGAGTGTGTTGTAACATACTGAACAATATCAATCCTCTAAGAATGCAACAGAGACCCCATTTCCTACTGTTACTAATGGCATGATTTTAACCCGATATCATTTTCTTCCATCTCGTAAAATGTTGTATTTAGTGAATACGATCTAAGGTTTCATTGGTGACAGATTCTAATACTAGGTTTGTCGTGACCCCGCATAGCAAAACAAAGCTTAATTCTACTCCGTTTTCCATCTAACGGAACATATTTTTCAGCAAAACAGGTAAGGGACTTTTTCAAACCGGTAAAGCATTTGGTTTAAAACGCGTATTTTTTTTCAGAGCGTTTGCAGGAGGTAATAATTGCTCTTACAATCGGTAAATTTTACCGGTTACCGCCTAATAAATGAGAACCCTGTGACATAGGGTAAACTGATATAAACAGTGTAAGCGCCCGGAAGGTAGCAATACTTGAATAATGTTCCGGAAATTAGATACAACCGGCGTTTAGCCCGCTTTTTCAAAACAGTCTACAAATTTAACAGACTCTTTACTCTACACAAGTCGGCATCTTCTTGTTGCAGAATGGCACATTAAATGCGTCACTCCTGAGTCACATACATAAAGTACTTAGCTGAATTTTTTCAAACATCGAACCGCAAAACCCGAGGATTGCAGGCATCGAATCGAAAATGGACGAAACGTGAGTTTTCCAATTTATGTTGTATTTTAATCCTATTTTCTAGGACAGTTTATTAATCGGTAAAACCCTGGAAAAGATACAGTGTTCTCGGATAGTCATCCAAATAGCTAAGAAAAAATGCTGTTTAGCCATTTCTCACAAAATGTATGCGTTTGAAACATTTTCATAAGGTATGAAGGAATACCGATGGAGATAGATTCTTCCTCAACAGAAGACGACCAAGAAATGAGGTCGTCATCTGGTAACTCGGATCAGGAGATGCCATTGGATGAAGTAAGCAATCACTAGCGGTCCTACCAGAAGCTTTAGGGAACAAAGGAACAGAAGCATATATTTTCAGGGAACAGGGGATATTTCAGATAACTTTCAGAGAACTAGGGAACCTCTAATTTAATTTAGGGAACAAGGAAACAAAAATTAGGGAACAGGTGGTGTTTTTAATGGGGAACAAGAGGGAAAATGCATAAAGATTAAGGAAACATGGCAACATGTACTCCCCCCATTACTTAATCTCTTCGATCAGCTTCTTTTAAAGATGAAAACCACACATGCTCTTATCCTTAGACATATCGTATTCAATGAAAACGATCAAATCTGACTCAATCATTGTCCATTGCTTTGCTATTCAATTCTGCAAGGGTTTATTTCGTGAAAAAAGAGAAGATATCACAGTAACAACAAGACATCTCTGTTTTTTCTAGGATAGTGAGTTTCTACAGGAACCTGGCAATAATGCCGCAGACCTTGGCGAGCTACCTGCTGAGGTAAGACACTAACATGTCTCTTTGGGTGCTCATTCTAGCGAGGGCGTAGGTGGTTTCATTCAGCATATTCTTGTTCAGGATGCAGTTTAGATTGCACCTTTATCCAGAAGTTTTAACTCCAAATTTCAGAATTATTTCTTCTTAGTGAATGCCATAAACATCCATCTTGATCAGAATATTAAGTGTTAGCTCAAATCTGGAATTCTTGGGTTGATACTTTTCTCTATTCTCATCTCTAGTGGCTTGATAGTACATTGATACAATGAGATGAAGTAACATGTTGCTTATTATAGAGAGTGAAAACATTTAACATCGGTGATGTTATTTTCATTCCCAGAAAAAAAGAAAATCGTTTCATTGCTGTACACCTTCATCATCCCTAACAAGACAGTGACTATAGTTTAAATATTTCGACATGATCTAGCGAATCCCTCAAATGTATAAAAGAAAAAAGAAGACGTTTTCGCACAGCAAACTCATCACACGTTTTCGAAATCTGACACGTGGCTTTGATGTTTCCTTGTAGCCAAATCCGCTTGCAGCCCACAAAATCCACGGTTTTGGTTTAGCAACTTGCACAGAACCCAACAAACGCTACAGGTAAGGCACAACACCAAACTTCTTTTAGTTTCATGATCAATCATATTATTCTTAGCTGTTGATCTTGGGACAAAATCATACAATGTTAACATTCTCTGGAAAGCTACTCAGCAGAACCATACTGCGGTCATGTTTATTTTCATACGTGGTGTGGTTCTTAAGTTTTCATGGGTTCATAAAATGGAAGCTACTCAACAGTACTGTACTGATATAAGGTGCTCAGCTTGTTTAACTTTGCAGTGCGGTTCTATAGTTTTCACTTATCTGGCTGTTGACGAAGCAAGGCAGAGTCACTATTGCTTGTGAAGTTATTGAAAAGTACTCTAACATGACACACTGTCGTTCTTACGTACTCATCAGTGTGTGGATAAAAATGTTTAATTGCTGCTTGAGAGAAATATAGTGTGCCAAGCAATTTTCTGTATAAACAGGACGCAATCTACTGGAACTCAGAACCAATTCCTGCTCTCTCTCTCTCCACTGAATAGCGAACATTTCTATAAAGTCTAAGTGGGGACAGAAAATATGGTCACTACTTATGGATTCATTGCGTTTAGAACGCAGACGACCCTTAATTTAGCCAGCCTTTAGATTCATTATATAGTGTCAGCAAACAGAATGGCTTAAACCGTATCCATGAACGGAAAAACATCAAAATAATAGCACACACACACACACACACACACACATAAGAGAAGTAGGTTCTATCTAGTTTCGTTCGGAGAAAAAGCATTTGGAAAATATTTTGTGCAGTCTCATACAATGTCTTCAAATATTCAAATAACTACTCGGACATGAGTTATAAATTCATATAGACAGCCTGAACAGCCTGTCATGCCTGCCTGTAAACAAAAGCGTTGCAACTATCTACCTTTATGTAATACTGAATATTCATCATTATGAAAATGTGCACTTATTAACATCTCTTGCAGGGATCATACAACACCACGCGTTTTTGGCTCAGAATTGTTTGAACACATGAATCAGGTGATTAACAACTTTAATTACCACTATTTTGGTTGCAATCCCTTCTACCAAGTCCAGTGAGCTGCAGCAGATTTTCCTCTTAAAGTCAGTGTTGTGGAAGTGAAAACGTGTATTTTGGCAAGCTCAATGAAAGCGCCAACTGGTTAAAAATATTGCGTGAAAATTGCCAACCGCGCACAGCAACTCCTCGTGTTCACTTAAATGACAGGAACTGAGCCACAGTCATTATATGCAAGAACCACTTATCAAGGTGGAAACTGTTGTTAATATCAACATTCTCTGTCAAGGAAACTCAGACCACGCTCGTAATTAGTAAATAAGGAACTGAAGGACTGTCTCTTTTTCCTCAGGAGAACCAAAGGCCCAGCCCAGAGAACATTGCCAACATTTTGACTTTGCTGTTTCTGCTGGTACTGCTGCTACGCGCAGATCGCAGTGGCTCAGGCTGAGAGAATTAAGACGACAGCAGGCACATGTTCGATACATGGAACACCTCATGAACATTTTTCTTAGAGATCAAAGACCTGCACACTTTGTTAGTCAGGACTAAATAGTTATTTATTGCAACTAATCTGATGTAAGACTGTCCACCACCCCCACCCCCTTAGTTTAGCCATTGCCACATGTAGTAAGTCCACTGTAAAAAAGAAAAATTAAAGAGTATGTATTTAACCATTTAATATTTAATATACTGTACTATGTCAGTGCAAGGTTGATGTACTTTCTACCACCAATACTTAACTGGTCGGTCCCACACCAAATTATTCTTACAACCTTCACCATTATCACAACCCACAACCTTCACAATCATCACCTTGCTCAGTCAGAACGAATAGTACCCCACAAGCAACGCATCATAAATGCACTCACTTCCTTAAAAGTGCATGGTTAGCAAAATTAGTAATGTATTCCAACAATGCATTATTCCCGTGAAAAACACTCTTGCATCAAAGAATGACAAGGAAAAATGAAAACAAGAATAAGAGAGCATCTCTGGGAAAACCCAATTTCCCTGAACTTCATTGGAGAATACCCCAGATTCCAAAGGAGTTACTATCCGGGAAAATTTCTTCCATGAATTTTCTGTCCATTCTATATTCATTTCAACTTGATTGTTTACCTCACAAGATCTCAACTCAGATTTGCAAATTCATGATAGAATTTACAACAAACAGTTGACTAGGAGTAATTTTGGTGTCTCATAAAAAAAACTGTACTACCAGAAACCCGGATATCCTTTCTGTAAGATACCAATTTCGTACTTAAAACACAACATACTTCGCTTCCAAATGAGAATGAATTAGAAGCAGGGAAATTACCAAAAAATTCCCCTTCAAACAAATTCATATAGTCCCCACAGACGATGTCTCAACACGAATCTATATTAAATAACTGGGACAATAGGATGATAGCATGGTTTCCCGGTGTCCAATCGACTATGACAAATTACAATCAAATTTGCCAAAGCAACGGTGTAAGTGGCTTTAACAGAAGTCAATTCTGAAGGAAAACATATGCAGATGAGTGATTTTTATCGATGACTTCACTGTATATATATTTATAAAAACAGTGGAAGGGGACTTGTCTGAACGCATTCTTGGGATTATGTCTACATGAACAGAAGACGAAAATTTCCAAATGTCTTAGCTTCGCTTCAGCCCTTCGTGCTTGCCTGACCGCAGCTAAATGAACTTTCTAATCATGGCCTTACACAAACGTCTTTTCAACAGAAGCTGTTCTCACGACAAAGTTAGGTCACGGAAGGTACTGAATATGCGTCACGCAAAAAGATGTGAGTACAATTTGTCAAATAATCCAATGCCAAGAACTTAAACTTCATGTCCAGTGGAACCTTTATTCAAACTTTACTCGCGTTTAACTAACAGACTTTTTCTGTAGTAACAACACTGCTGTGCCTTTAGCTACCAGAGAAACCCTTGAGCACGTCTATGAACTCGCTCAATGTTCATCTGCCTAGGCGGAAATTAGAGTTCAAACGTCGGCGGCTCGTAAACATTCACTGACTAAATCAGCATAGAGAGCATACTTTGTGTGATCGTACACCTGGTTGCAATGAACACATATCCTTTGTCAGTCAAGGAAGCTGCGAAAAGTCGCTGGAGCTTTCTAACAAACAATTGGGAAAACAGCAAAATTCACCAAACAACTACGCCACTGTTTGACTGTCTTTATTCACATGTTATTGAGAAATATGAACTGGCCGCAATGGAAGGATTACCAAGTGCTAGGATGTCCAAAATTGGCATTTCCTAGCCTTGTTTGGGGGAACAGTAAAACAGTGACATACTCCTAGCCAAGTCTTACAGAGCCAACAGTTGCAAGTATCAATGAGAGATCAACCAATCCTTTGAAAAGGAAACATCTCAGACCAATGAACCAGTTCAAGGTAACTGAACCTCTTCTCCTTTTCCCTAAGCACACTGCATAACAAGTAGTTTACAACAATAATCAATTCCTTACGCTAACACAACAGTCATGCCTAACTCCTGCAATGTTTACAATAAGTAGCCGTTGTTTGGCTACAAAAAAGATGGGGCGTTCTTCGTTTCACAACACTCCACCATAATCCAGAACCCTGCCAACAAAAACCAGGGCGAGAATTCTCTTGAATTTCAGTTTGTTACTGTCTAGACATTAAGAGCCCTTTCCCGCCAAGTTCACGTTCGCAATCAATTGGTGGAACTTGAGATAACGATCAGCCACCTGATTCGCCAAATTGCATCCTTGGTGTTCATGTACAGACATTCTCTTGCAAAACGAAAACACGTGCCTTCAGCGCGTACATGTACAGTAGTCGAAATCAAAGGAGTTGGATTTCGCACGTTGAATAACCATTTGAGTAAGTACAAAAATTCCACTATACTGACATATCTACGCGGGCAGCGCAATTTCGAACTAGAAAGCGACCTGAAACCGCTTCCAGGAGATATTGAAAGCAATGCCGCTCAAACAATCCTTGCTGGCACTGAATTCTACCAATTCTAAGTGACTTATTACTACAAAACACGCGCTAATCCTGCTCCTTCTGACCACTCAATAATACAGCTACTAAATAAAGTTTGTTCTTTTGAAAACAGAGTTAATTGACAATGGAACAACGTTGATGGTACGTACGCTTTGGCTTATTTATTCCTTAATCTACGTTTCGCTCTCTGTTCGTCATACGGTCGACCAAACCGACTACAAGGTGCCCAGAATACTGTTGCCAGGAAAGCACAGGTTTCGAGTATAACTTCTTTAAGTGCGTTTGCATCCGCTGTAAAACATAACCACCTCAGCAACAAAATTTCACCAAGCCAGATGGGAGGTTCCTCCTCTTAAGATCCTTACGTCCCAAAACACGTTACATACAACAAGGCCAAATACCCTGTCATATTAGGCATATTAGGCATATTAGGCAATGTATACATACAACATTACCGGCCTCCAAATGAAAAAAATCTATACGTGTATACTTAGTTGTACATTGCAAGTACATGTTTCTTTTTCCATTGTCATGTGTAGTTCTCTGAATTTCTACAAATAACTCAAGTTCAGTGAGAATTGTCACAGGGGAAATGTCAACCAACTTAACTCTAACTCAAGTTAATTCCACGTTTCAACATTTACAAAACAATTTAAGGTTTGCTTCATTTCAAAGACTTGTACATGTACCACAAATTGACGACCAAAAGCAATGGCATAAATGAAGGATTCTAATTCGAGGTGCCAAAACATTAAATTAAGAAGTTACGAACATTACATTACCCGAGTTTCTTGAAAGACGAATAGTGGTTATATTTACAGGGAACATTGTTATCCTGTGAAAACAAACGCTTTAACTAAGCGACTCCTCGCTATTTATGCTTTTTGAAGAGTTTGCTGCTGGCCAAGCCTCAAGGCTCAGCTGACATTACCGCTGGCCGACAGGCTCAAGAGAGTGTCGGCCATCTTGTTTATGTTGTATGTCCTGTATTCGGTTAGGGACTTTAGCTTGCCACTTATTTCCTGTAAGTCCTATTGTCATCGTTGTTATTTCCCTTTTATCATTATCTTACTGTTATGTATTTACGTCGTAGGACTCCTTCATCGTTCCGTGAATTGAATTAAACTAGCGTTCCACTTCGAGGAGTGTCTTACTTCATGAAGGAGTCATGGTTGTCGTCAAGTGTTCCGTCGAGCACTGCCCCTTCCAAACCGAGGATGTCACAGAGGCATTAGCCATCGCCCTCCTATCAAATCATGGACTCTCCCATCTCGCACCACCTGCCGCCGAGCCAGTCCGAGCGCCGAACAGACGAGGCCCGAAACTTGAGCGGCCCAAGGTAGACATCGGCCTTTCGATAGAGGAATGGAACGTATTTGTCCGCAGATGGGAGGTTTTTCGAAGCGGCTCTGGAATAGACGATGCATCGGCCCCGTCCCAATTATTCCAGTGTGCCGGGCCCGACCTCGGGGACAGCCTCTTGAAAGCGAACCCAAATGCCACCTCCGATTCCCTACACGATTTACTCGCTGCCATGCGCTCGCTCGCCGTCATCCCAGTCGCCATATGTGTGTTACGTACTGAGCTTCTCCAGTTACGCCAGGAACGCGACGAGCCATTTCGTGCCTTCACGGCCAGGGTGCGAGGAAAAGCAGAAACATGCGCCTACCATGCCAGGTGCGAGTGTGGAAGAAGCGCCGACTACACCGATCATATCATCCGCGACGTCCTCCTAAACGGGGTCTATGACTCAGACATCCGCCGCGAGCTACTAGGAACACCCGACATCCTAGCAAAACCAGTGAACGAAGTTGTAGCAATCGTCGAAACTAAAGAGATGGCCCGAAACGCCCTCCCGTCGCCTTCTATCTCAGCCACATCGTTCCAGCGGTTACGAAACCATCAACCAAGCCCTACCGCAACCCCTACCTCCGCCGACAAGGAAGCGTCTTGCCCAGATTGCAAAGCTACCTTCCGCATCTTTACACAGGGTGTTCGAGGGTGGAATACCAAGCCCCACCAGGTATGCATCGACTGCTACAGAGCCCGTCGTAGGCGAAAACGCCAACAGCGCCCGACCCAGACCCCAACAGCCAATGTTCAGGCCCTAGAGTCCGACCCCATTTCTCACATCGCGTCGCTCGAGCACCATATCTTCACCAAGGGCGAATGGAGGCGGGCCCGGCTGAGAGACCACCCCAGAGCGTCAATCACTATATCAGTCGACAAGCCGGCAAACTCAAGAGGAAACACAAACACCCAGGGACCAACTATCGAAGCGAAGATCTCTGCCATTGCCGACACCGGTGCACAATCAGATCTCTGGTCCTTACGGGAGTTCCTTGCTTGTGGATTCTCGAGGGACGACCTGCATCCCGTAAGTCTCAGTCTTTCTGCCGCTAACCGCTCCCCAATCGCAATTGAAGGAGCATTCCTCGCCAAGCTCACGACAACCTCCCAAAGTGGAGCTGTGGCGTCCTGTCGCTCTATGGTGTACGTAAGCAGCTCTGTCCAAGCCATGTACCTGTCTTACGAATCATTGCTCAACCTCGGCCTGCTCTCGAGCGACTTTCCTTCAGGTAGGAGCACAGAGGCATCCGATGAGGGACCTGCCACCGACACCCCCGAAACAACCCTAGAACCGCCTTCTACCAACGCCACCAGGTCCATCAACAACGGCTGCTCATTGCCTCACCCCTCTCAGGCTTTCGCTTGCTCCTGTCCCCAGCGCACGGTCCCACCACTCCGCCCCGCGGAACTGCCGTTCCCTTGTCTACAAAAAAATAATGACCGAATGAAAGCCTGGCTGCTCGACCGGTATGCGTCGTCCACCTTCAACACCTGCCCTCACCGGGCATTGCCCTGTATGGAGGGCCCACCCGTTGAGATTCATGTGAACCCAACTGCACCCCCCAAGGCATGCCACACCCCTGCCACTGTGCCACTACACTGGCAACAGAAAGTCTACGATGACCTCCTGCGCGACGAGGCCTTAGGACTAATAGAACGTGTGCCATACGGCGAACCGGTCACATGGTGTCATCGTATGGTCATCACTCGCAAGCATGATGGCTCTCCTCGCCGTACGGTGGACCTCTCGCCCCTAAACAAGTTCTGTCAGCGCGAAACTTTCGCTACTGAGTCTCCATTTCACCTCGCACGCCGCATCCCCAAGGATACATGGAAGACAGTAACAGACGCCTGGAATGGCTATCATAGTGTCCCACTGCGCAAGTCAGACCGTCACCTCACTACCTTCATCACGCCGTTCGGCCGTTGGCGCTATACACGGGCACCCCAAGGCTTCCTGTCATCAGGGGATGGCTACAACCGCCGCTTTGATGCCGTCTTGTCGGACTTCGAACGGAAGGAGCGCTGTGTTGATGACACCATCCACTATGACACCGATCTAAAGCAACACTGGTGGCGGACCATCGACTTCCTAACACGTGTCGGTCAATCTGGCATTGTGCTGAATCCGGACAAGTTTCAGTTTGCTGGAAGGAATGTCGACTTCGCTGGCTTCAGGGTGTCAGATACCACAATCGAACCACTCCCCAAGTACCTGGATGCCATCCGAGACTTCCCCTCTCCAGTGTCCACCTCAGATATCAGAAGCTGGTTTGGCCTCGTTAACCAAGTAGGCAACTATGCACAACTGCGAGACATGATGGTCCCGTTTAAGCCCTTTCTTAGTCCACGTTGCCAATTTTCGTGGTCCTCTGAACTAGAGCAAGCCTTCCAAGAGTCTAAAGAGGCGATCGTCAAAGCGATCCAAGCTGGCGTGCAAATATTCGATATGCACAGGAGAACCTGCCTCCGTCCTGACTGGTCAAGGCGCGGTATTGGTTACTTCCTTCTCCAGCAACACTGTCGCTGCTCCTCTGGAATTCCGGGCTGATGCCAAGGAGGCTGGAGGATTACCTTAGCTGGCTCACGATTCCTGTCTTCTGCAGAGCAACGCTACGCACCCATTGAAGGCGAAGCCTTGGCCGTAGCCTGGGGGCTTGAGCAAACACGGTATTTTACACAGGGATGCGACAACCTAGTGGTAGTCACTGATCATAAGCCACTAGTGAAAATCCTTGGCGACCGTACGCTAGACGAGATCACCAACTCACGTCTATTCCGGCTGAAACAACGCACTCTCCCCTGGCGCTTCGACATCGCTCATTTGCCCGGGAAGAGCAATCAAGCCGCTGACGCGACCTCACGGCACCCCTCACCTTCAGCCCAAACTGACGGATCATCCAGCATCGCTGACATTGTAGAATCAGCACTAATGGCGTCCATTCGTACCAACGCAGAAGAGCTT
Organism: Ricordea florida; assembly: GCA_949710005.1. Taxonomy (NCBI): domain Eukaryota; kingdom Metazoa; phylum Cnidaria; class Anthozoa; order Corallimorpharia; family Ricordeidae; genus Ricordea; species Ricordea florida. The sequence continues at coordinate 14,194,563 of OX453275.1, forward strand.
GGTCCTATCTCATGGTCACTGCTCGCGCGCGAGACGGCCACAGACGCATCTCTTAGTCATCTCCTGAATATCATAGAGAGTGGAGAAAGCATCCAACGCAGCGACCCTGCACTAGCTGGCCTCTCAACCATATGTGACTCTACCTACGCACACGATGGCGTCCTCCTATACCAAGACCGTGTAGTGGTCCCGCCATCCCTTCGCACCAGAGTCCTCCAGCATCTCCACGCCGCCCACCAAGGCACTTCAACAATGGAGCAGCGTGCCCGGGCAATCGTCTACTGGCCCGGGATGTCCAACGACATTCGCGATACCAGAGAACGATGCGCAGACTGCAACAGGAACGCCCCTTCACAGGCTGCCACGCCTCCTCTCCCTACCACACCACCGTCCACTCCGTTTGAAGCAATCTTTGCCGACTTCTTCGATTATGGCGGCCGTCATTACCTGGTCATCGGTGACCGCCTCTCCGGCTGGGTGGAGGTGCTAAGCTCCACAGCAGGCACCGACCTTGGCGGCTCATCTGGCCTGGTTCGCCACCTTCGCACCTTCTTCGCCACATTCGGTGTACCGGAAGAGATATCGAGCGACGGTGGTCCAGAGTTTACCGCCAACCACACGGAGAACTTCCTCCACTCATGGGGCATCAGGCACCGCGTATCCTCCGTCAGCTTTCCCCAGTCGAACGGCAGAGCGGAAGTCGCAGTAAAGAGCGCCAAGCGCCTCCTCCTGTCGCACACTGGCCCCACTGGCAGCCTCGACAACGATCACTTCCTGCATGCTATGTTACAGCTTCGCAACACGCCTGATCCTGACTGTAACCTCTCCCCCGCGCAAATCATCTTTGGCCGCCCTCTCCGTGACGCCCTCACCTTTGTCAACCGCCTGGAGAAATTCTCAAACCCACACATTCGTCCACTCTGGCGCCAGGCCTGGATGGCTAAGGAAGAAGCCCTCCGAACCGGTATATCTCGCACCACGGAATCCCTTAAGGCTCATTCACGCCCACTCCGCCCACTGTCCATTGGCGAGCATGTATTCTTGCAAAATCAACAAGGCCCCCACCCCAAAAAATGGGACAGATCAGGAGTAATAGTGGAGTCGCCAGGCCATGACCAGTACCGAGTTAAGATAGACGGATCAGGACGACTCACCTTGCGCAACCGTCGCTTCCTCCGCGCCTACACGCTGACAACACCACTCATCCACGCACAGCCGGTCCCTCTGCCCTCATCTCCCCGCGCTGCTGCGACCAAGCCCACCTCGCCCCATACCGGCCCCGTAATGCCTCAAATGACTTATCCACCGACAGAAGACCACCCTTGCAGCAAGGCTTCAGGTGCCACCCAAACCCCCGGTTCCGTGGACCCCCTGCCAGCAACCTTAGAGGACCAATGTGTGGCCCCAGATGTGCCACCGCCGCCGCCTGCACCGCAGACCCAACCCTCGCGTCCCAGTCGGTTACGGCGACCACCGAAACGCTTCGAGCCTGAGTCAGGCACATGGGTAGACTGAGTCCGTTCACCCATCTTAGAAATTGAGCTTCTCGGACTGGGGGGGATGAAGAGTTTGCTGCTGGCCAAGCCTCAAGGCTCAGCTGACATTACCGCTGGCCGACAGGCTCAAGAGAGTGTCGGCCATCTTGTTTATGTTGTATGTCCTGTATTCGGTTAGGGATTTTAGCTTGCCACTTATTTCCTGTAAGTCCTATTGTCATCGTTGTTATTTCCCTTTTATCATTATCTTACTGTTATGTATTTACGTCGTAGGACTCCTTCATCGTTCCGTGAATTGAATTAAACTAGCGTTCCACTTCGAGGAGTGTCTTACTTCACTTTTGAGGTCTCTTTTGCTATTATTCTATTACGAAATTATCACTACGTTTCAAATGACTGCCACTTGTTTAATTACCGTGGGTGGTTCTTGCTAACGAGAAACAAACTCAGTTAGATCCAACCTTGCTTATTTGTGATCTGCTCTGCATTTTTTCCAGTGTTCAAGACATGATTCCACAGTCCCTAGAGGTAAGGCAAACCATGTTAATAATTACTGTACGTTAACTTTAGCCCCGGCAAGTACATATAGTATTGTGATTTCTTGCCCTCTCCTCAAAAGCCCCAAACTTTATACATAATACTGTTTAAAACATAATATCAGACTTGAGAGGCAGAGATCAGTTTAAAAAAAAAGAAAATAGTTTATGTCATTCATCAAAACAAATTTTCTAACGGGACGAAAGCACTTTCGTTTCTACTGAAATTTTTCTACATCTCAGTCATGTGTAAGACATGAAAATGTTTAACCCATGTGAGTTGTAATCTCGCTTAAGAAGCGCAACACGCTTCCTTGCGAGTCTCATCCTACTTTTATGTTGTAGTATAGATACAGTAATTTCTTTAGTCCTCATATTCTTATTGTTTGGAAATAAAATGATAATAAAATGTCGTTCTCTCGGTTAATTCACTGAGCAACGGGTGAAGACTAACACTGCAAATTCAGTGGAACTAGACCAGCTAGTCAATAAGGACCGCATCACTGATCAAACCACTTTACCCAGAAACTTTCCACTATTATGGGGAAAGGCACTGATTGCATTTATGTTTCAACCCAAATTCTCTAGGCAATGTGGCTTTAAATGTAAACCACACAATACATAGTACATCCTTGGAGACTATTCTTACTGAACATCCCCGAGACAAAAAAAATTCCTTCAAGTGGCATTATACATTAATCAGTGTTATCAAACAATCATTCTTGCATACTGAGGTGACATTAATTTTAACATTAATTTTGTCCTTCTCAATCTAAATGCTTGACTCTGTACATGGCCAGCATTGTCCATAGCAACATGCACCCAATGAAATCAGCCAATATAATGCATTTTGTACAATGTACAGGCATACCAATAAATCTGTTGCATATTTTGCTATAATAGTTATTTTAAAGCACTGCAAACAATATAAAAACGTGTCTGCAGTTTCTGGGTATTTTGTGTGACTACCAAATACAGAGACTTGTAGCTAAAAAACATAGACCAGCAGCTGCTTCCCTCCATAAAAACAAGGAAAAGGTGTGGCTATAACTCTTTATGAAACAACTGAAGAATGGTGTGTTCCCACTGATGTCAGCATATAACCTTTTTCTGTGTGGGAGCAAGAAGTAAATAAGTAATTTTGTTGGTTTAACGTGATGATCTCTATCATTTTAGCAGGATCCAGAGGCTGATCTGACAAGGTGAGGTTTGTCTTAAATTTATTTGACACTATAACTTTATCACAAAAAGTACTGGCCTAAAATTTTGGCTATTTTGTGTTTTTGTTTTTCCAGTGTTGTCTACCTTGATGATTCTATATTTATGCACTCAGCCAACTAAATCAACTCAGAGGAAATATAGTGCAGTACCCTATCCATCACTGGGCCCATTACTAACAAAGTAAACAATGTGGCACAATGACAAAAATGCACACTTGACACTTCCAATATTCATACAACTAACAATTTGCTGATTGAAAATAATTTTCTCTTTCTTTTTTACCAGGATTGAGCAAATAGAGGAAATTATAAGAAATAATCATTTCTACTATGTGGTATGTGTACTTGCTAGTAATGCTGTAGAAAAATGCTGTAGAAAAATTAATATATTATCACGCCCAATTCAATAAAATCAAAATTAACAGTTGTCAACTCCACCCTCATGCACTCCTTTCTCCATATTCCCTCCACAAAATGTTGAAATAGTAAAACAAAAATAATCATCACATCATTATTTTAATTTGAATACAATCCTAAATTGAGAGAAGTCATCACTTCCTCACTGTAGTCTTGACTTCAATCCCCAAACACCCTCTGTGCAATGTTGACAGCTAATAATTCAAACAGCCAGAGATGTAATATTGTTCAGGGGAAAGTGAGGCCCCTTGTGTAATATGGGTAATAATGCTTAAGGACACTGGCCACAAGCACTACACTTTAAGTCATCCATCACATAATTAACCAGCCAAAATATAAAATCGCCAAAGCCAGAGCAAATAAATCAAGCAAATCCTAACTGCACTGAACAGCTGTGCAAACAGTAAATTATATGGTGTGTATACTCTATCTGATCAATATTGACTTACATGTAGAGTAATTGCAAATGAAAAAAAAAACTGAATCCTTATAAAATGTTTCTGGAATAGATAAATTTTTCAGCTGTCACTAATATCTCATACAGTGCTGCTCAGAATTAAGCGCTACATGTACCAAGGCTTCTTAAAGACACGAAAGGAGACCACATGCTTGTAAAACTGAAGAACTTATGAGGGCTTAAAATGGAGCTTGTCAAATCTGTGTTCCTTGGAATTGTTTATAAATGCTCCTGCATTCCAACATCTTTTTTGTATGGCATTTTGATACTTGTAGTCACATGTGCTTTGTGAAATCCATCAAATTTTCGAACAAAGGGACATTGTATTTCCCCCTGGTTACAAAATTATTTTAATCAAAAGTCTTTGTTCATGACACAATAAATCAAGTTGTTGTACTGCAAGCAGCACTCAAACCTCCTTGGAGTTTGACAATGACTGCATTTACATGATATGTTGATATGTCCTCTAATAAGGTAGGCAATCAACTAATCTCTTCGTTTTTCTAAAAGCTTATTTCATAAATGTTAAAACCGAAAACAGAAAAGATGTTTCAATTTGATGTTTCACTTCGCTTTGCTCTTAGGACACTAAAAAAAATCTCTATGGGTCCTAGTTCTAGCAAGGGTGTGGGTTGTTTTGTTCACGATATTCTGGTTCACGATCAGTTTTGATTCCACTTTTCTCCAGAAGTTTTGACTCCAAATTTCAGAATTATTTATTCTTAGTGAATGCCATAAACATCCACCTTGATCAGACTGTTTAGCGTTGTCTCAGATCTAGTATTCTTGGGTTGATACTTTTCTCCATTCTCATCATCTCCAGTGGCTTAATGATAGTAAACTGATACAATAGGATGAAGGAAGGATTAGAAGGATGATGTAATTTTCTTTCCTAGCAAAAAGTAAAACATTCCATTACTGTAAACTTTAATCATCCCAAATATCACATAGAGTATACTTAACATATAAATATTTTGACATGATCTCCCAAATCCCTCAAATTGTATGAAAGACAGAAAAAAATAGATGTTTTCGCTTAGCAATCTGATTACACATTTTCAAAACCTAAGAAGTGGCTTAGATAATTCTATGTAGCTGAATCTGCTTCCCGGTAACACAATTCAGGGTTTTGGTTTTGACCACTCTCAAAATTAGTAAATAAGGAACTGAAGCAATGTCTCTTTTTCCTCAGGAGGACCAAAGGCCCAGATCAGAGAACATTCCAAACATGGTCATTTTTTTTCTGCTACTGCTGCTACTCATACGGCATAGCACAGGTTCGCGCTGAGAGAGCTGTTTATTACCGATGTCAGCCAGGACATCTTCGATATACTGTACAGAAGATTTGTTGAACACTGTCTTGAAGACCAGTGAAAGTTGTTAGTCAGGACTAAATAAATCTGTACTTATCTTTAACCATTTAAGCTTTAATCTGTTTTAGAAAACAATCCTAAGAAATTACGCACGCTAATTGGTTAGAATTCATGTTTCTATTAAACAATTAGATTATGAGCTCGAGATTTCTATCGCGCGATAGTTGACGAGGGCGCAGCCCGAGTCAACTATCACGCATAGAAATCGAGAGCGAATAATCTAATTGTTTTAGTATAAATCTACTAGTCCTTCAAAATTTTGTCTTTTCTGGAACAGCCTCGACCAGTAAACTGCCTAAATCTTCTACACGGACACTTCGAAAACGTGAAGAAGCGGCCGCCATTACGCTACTCACTATCTATCACAGAATAGATAGTGAGTAGCGTAGCCAATCAGAGCGCGGCATTTGTGATAGAACACTAGTAGATTTATACTAAAACTTGATAGAAACACAGAACTAGCACGAGCTGTTGACGCGGCAAAGAGAATTTACATTTTGGTCATCAAAGTTAACAATTTGTTTTCCTTTTTTCGTCGCGGTGAAATAGCAAACATGTTCTTCTTGTTTCTATCGAGTTATAGAAACACTTGTGAAAGTTTGGGAGAACTCAAAAATGCTGTGGAAACACTCGCCTTCGGCTCGTGTTCCCACAGCTGTGATTTCTCGTTCTCCCAAACTTCCACTCGTGTTTCTATAACTCAATAGAAACACGGTACATGTTTTCTATTTCTTAAACACCGTTTCTGCAGTTGAGTACTTTACTGCTCAGTCCCTCACCAAATAATATTTTGCTAATTATATTAAGGTACCAACAACCTTCACAATCATCATGACCTTGTTCAGTCAGAACAAGGAGTACCCCAAAAGCAACACATTACTGCTGCAAGCCACCAGGCCAGCAGCACACTAATCTTTCGTGAGCCTGTGGTTTGTTGGGTTCCCTGACGTTTATTTTATGTCAGCAATCTCAATTTGTTTTTCACAATGATTTTAAGCAAGACTACGTCCAGCAGTGTCATAACTTGCATGCACATGTGCCTGGATCCCTTTTGGGCTTTTGCATCCATGCCACGGGCTCCTTTCTCGGATTGCTTCTTCAAGTTAAGGTGAGTGTCTTTGCATTTGCAAATGAATCATGCTAAATTCAAACTTATTTGTTGCTGGAAGAATTCATCAAGGTCATGAACAACTGAGTGACATTTCACAGCAAAGACAATGCTCTTTTATGAGAGCTAACTAGAAAACCTAACGGTTCATTTAGCTCCCCAGCTCGCATTCATTCTAAACCGCATATGTAATATCTTTGACTGCCTTAACAAGAGTGCAAAAATCCAGTGTCAGTACATTTATATGAGCTAAATAAAACATTATTAGTCGGGCAACCGACTATAGGTTTACCCTCGAGTTTCATCGCAAATGGCAGTCACGTGCAATGGGGAATACCGCAGACACATAATACGGGCACAAACTTCTTTCTACGATGTCGAAGTCGATGGCGAATATGTTGAAAACAAATGGTGTCATCTTTTCTACGCTCAAACATACAGACCCACAAACCGTTCGCGGTAGACCCACTCTAAAAGATGGCGTGTGTAATGAGCGTATATTTCGAAACGGGTCGTTCCGTGAACTGAAAATAGCAAAAGAATCAAATGATTTAGCGAATGTCTCACTAGAATCAAACTAGACACCGCACCATAAGTGGTCAACGCTCATAACTGCGCGTCTACCTGTTGCCCGACTTACGATCTTAGATCGTCTTGTTATTATTATTATTATTATTATGAGTTTTTCAGCACTGTTACGTGCTGAGAGTTTGCCAATTGAACAACAGACCGCCTCAACTGTAGATCAGATTCTTGAAAAAGAAAATAAATTCTATTTTGATGCTCTTGAAAGTAGATTCTACCCCTGACACAGACACCTTGTCCTTGGATTATCTGCCCAATGTGGTGTGTTGCATATCGAGATATATTTAAAATATTGAGACAATTTAAATGATTTGTACACCTGGGCCAGGTTGTTCAAGGCTAGTGTGAAATTTAGATGCGGATATGTGAGCTTTAAAAGCATATTCAGTATAATCTTTTGGAACACAATTTGATGATCTTATCAATGCACAAGTCCATCAAGGCTATGTGTAAGGCAGCAGCAATTAATTTTAGTTTTCATATTCAGGGTTATATACAGGATTTAATCAGTTAACAGAGGCAGATTTCGTTTATGTCAGTTACCTCTGACTAATATAATCTATCGTGACCTGCTCCTGTATACTCCTAATCCTAACTAATCATGAAATGTCAATCAAGTTAGTTTAAGCCAATCAAAATTAAGTGTATCGCATGCATGCATTGTAACCGATCCTTGGCCCACTAATTTCAAATTGAGAGCTGAATTGAAGTTGTTGAAGTAGACTTGTTTAGCTTGGTGACCTCATAGTTGAACTATATTTTTTTATGGTGTTTGCGCTTGTTTTCTGATATATGAACTGAACAATTTAGTGTTGTAGACATCACCAACATTGTCCTTGACAAGTTTGATGGCATACTAAAGGAAATGATTACAGTCGATTGCATCTACCCGTGAACGCACGCGCTCAAAACATGTTTTCACGTGACGTCAAACGTCTGAGTTTCAGGCGTCAAACTTTGAAGTTATCCCGCCCAAATGTGAAGTTATCCTCGGCACTGCTCAAAGGGAAGATGTTTTCAATCAACAAGAAAGGAAGAAATTATCAAAAAGGTGTCCCACTTTCAAGCGATTAGCGGAATCAAATAAAAGAACTTGCGCAGGATTATTGTTTTTCAGAAGATGGGAGAAGATTATGCATCAGCAATGGTGCAGTTTCAAAAATCGTTATTCGAGGGAACTTCACATTTGGGCGGGAAAACTTCAAAGTTTGACGCCTGAAACTCAGACGTTTGACATCACGTGAAAACATGTTTTGAGCACGTGCGTTCACGGGTAGATGCAATCGACTGTAATTGCCTTGTAAAATGAAAGGAAAGGCAATGAGGCAAAAAATTTTGGAGACACTTTATGATGCAGAGATTAGAGCTTCTTCAGGTACATTGTAAACCCCTTCCTTTATAGTTTGCTGTTGTAGGATACAAACAACAAGCTAGCAACAATCATGCAACATTTTAATTTACCTTTGTTCCCATTTTTTTTAATTTACCTAGTTATTTAATACCTATTCTCTCCTTTTTTGTTCATGTCTTCATCATCTAAAACGCTGCACAACCGTGTGGAAAATCAAAGATATCGACAACATGCACCAAAACAGTCCGCAACAAGAGGAGCTCCACGAAACTTAGAAAACTGGACAGACAGTTGAACTGGTTAGCATCTAAGAAGGAAACCCTGTCTGATAAGAAGCCTTTCATAATGCTAGCATCATTAGACACTATAGTGAGGCAAAAGAGCATGAAGGAATTTTTTACGGAACCTCGAACATTATTACTAGAAGATGAACATGAAAGTAGGAGAGGATTGAAGAAATTAATTTATTTTAAAATAAATACAGTACTCAGGTGATTATACAAAATCGCCGCTCTGATTGGTTTGGTATATCGGATTATCAGCCGATAATCACCTCGATGAACAAAATGGCTGCCAGTTGTTTGCGCGCTTTTCATGAAATAATTTTTTTTCATGTTGTACAATGCTTTTTCTCTTCTTTTTTTGAAATAAGGCGGAAGGTCTGTATATGGGAAAAAACTGTACTCAAGACCAAGGGCACAGGTTTTTCCTATGCGGACCGACCTGGCCCAGTAAATACTGTAACTTGTTTATTTTTTTTGGATGTCTTCCTTTTTAAGTAAGAAAAGAGATAGGAAATTGCTACAGCAGGGAAAAGATCTACCCCAGGAGCCATATCATAAAAAGGTGGACCAGTCACTCGCGCATGATTGCATGGCCAACCAAGTTTGAGGATTAAGGATTTCAGCCTGCTCAGATGCTTGAGAAAAAAATTAATACTATTTAACAATTATTCGCCGAAGGCGAAGTGATTCTCGGTGAATATTCACCGGGAATCACTGAGCCTGAGGCGAATAATTGTTTTAGTATAAATACACAGGTGATTATTTCAAAAAAGAAAAGAAAAGCATTTTACAACACAAAAAAGTTCTATTTCATCAAAAGCGCGCGAACGACTGGCAGCCATTTTTTTCGTCGAGGTGATTATAGGCTGATAATCCGAGATAGCGAACCAATCAGAGCGCACGATTTTGTATAATCACCTAAGTATTTATGCTAATATGTTATATCGCATACATCTGCATACTTAATGTGTATGTCAAAATGTAGTTACATGTTACATCACCATCTATTATAGACAGTTTGTGACAAAACCATAAATGCATGTGCCTTAATTCAAAATGTTTATATCACTTTAATAATATGCATGTACATGTAACTTATGCATGACATACAGGTATAGTGACAGCCTGCATTACCAGCTACTGTATACAGCCAAAGGTTCTTGATAAAACAGTGCATGCAAACTGTACAATCACTTCCTTTATAGGACCTCAATTTACTCAACACATGTTTTAGGGATAACACACTACTGGACATGCATAGCCAAGAATGTTCGACCACATGATCAAAATTACATCACATTTTTTTAATTATTTTTCTATTTTCTTAATTTTTTTTTACCACAGAAAAAAAGAGAAAAGCAAAGATGAAATACAGAAAGTACACTAAAGCAAGTGGTGAGGAAGGCCAAAAAGAAACCATAAGGCTTGTAGATATTGGGCTCCCTCAAAGTACATGTATAAAAGCATACGTTTATCAGGCCAGGATCAAGTGTATACAGATTAATTACATGACAACTGATATAAAGGGGACAACTAGTATAAGTATGTATCAATGAAGTAAAGTAGCAAATGTAACACCAAATGATGAAACACTTTGAAGAAACCGATATCTACCGTTATATTTATGTGTGTGCAATACGCAATTTTTCTTCCCAAAATGCACATTCAAATTTGCAATGCGTATTATACACAAATCCTATTGTTTTCCTGTAAATAGAGCTGCAAATCCGCTCAAAGAAAACATCTTTCGTGCTTCAAACTTCTCTGCTTTAGTAACCTGGCAGTTTAACTTGACAGACAGCTCATTTGTTTATCGAGTTGTTTTCAAAGAGTCCCAACCTTCTTTCCTGTTTTGTTTGTTTTATAAAACCACTTTTTATGTATTCACACTTCAGAAGGTTTGCTTGAAACCATCACGTTTGATTTTGTAAGCATTTTACAAAAATTATGGTTAAAATGACCACATACGCAAGTGCTGCTAAACCAGGTAAAATGTTCGTATATGTGCGATAATATTAAACTTATCACAAATCCAGCGTAGCTGAAAGAAACTTCTAAGAAGTACAAGATAAGTTGTACAAGAAATTTGTACCCAGAAATTAGGAAAATCTAGCTTTAGGACCCAAAAATTAGAGGTTATACACAGGATCAACTTCACGGGTAAATACAGTAGGATTTTGTATGGAAACTCCCGTGAAGAAGCAACTTCTTTTGGTATTGTAATAAAGATTTAGCAAACTTTGAATCCTAGAGACTTCAATAAAAAACTTTTCAGAGAATTAACCTTTAGTTTTTGCTGTGAACTTTTTCTTGTTTAATTAATTGTTTTGGAAAGGCATACTCAAAAGTTAGGGTGTGTATTATACACAGGTGCATGTTATACAGTACACGCATAAATACAGTATTATAATATATTTATATAATTATAATTAATAGTTCTCATAAATGGGGTCACCACCTTATCATGGTGGAGCGGTTTGTGTGTCTCAATGACCCCTAGAGCTATGTCGGCTTGAGTCTTGTACGCCTGGTAGAGCCACCCATGCTGAACAGGTCGAAGGGTAGAGACCAGACAAAGAGTGACCCCCTGGTCCTCCAGGTTGGGGGTTGGGCATAGGGTTAACAACCCTACCCCATAAAAAAAACAATTTGTTACAGAAACTGGAAACTGGTGTCACTGCTGGGGCTGCAATGACGCTCTTGGGTCAAAGCCAGCGGGAAGCCCAAAGGCCGATGGGCCCTGTGGTAGCCCCAAAGTGACAGATGACCATCGGTTGCTGGAATGTGAGGACCACGGCAGGAGCAACACGGGCAGGGCAGGTAGCCAAGGAGATGTTGGTTATGGAATTGAAGTGCTAGGGATAAGTGCAGCCAGGTGGAAAGGGATGGGATCAGTAACACTACAGAGTGGTGAGACAGTGGTATACTCAGAAGATGATGAGGTGCACCAGGGAGGAGTTGCCATTATGATGAGTGTGAGAGCAAAGAGAGCCTTGACGGAATGGACGCTGCTAAAGTAAAAGAATTATCACAGAACAATTCTACTCAAAATATAAAAAGCTGACAGTGATACAAGCATATGCACCAACAAATGATGTGGTGGGCGAGGAAAAAGACAAATTCTACAATCAGCTGCAAGACACTGTTTCAAGCTGCAACAGACATGATAATTATGATTGTGGTGGATGGGCAATATGAATGCCAAAGTGGAAAACAACAACACTAACAGGGAGGAGGTTATGGGGAAGTTTGGGATTGGAGTCATGAATGACAATGGGGAGAGGCTATGTGACTTTGGTAGTGCAAATGGATGTAGTCATCACTGGGACGATATTCCCACACAAAGAGATCCATAAGTTGACCTGGAGGTCACCAGATGGGAGGACGCTAAACCAGATTGACCATGTCCTGGTAAATGGACGCATGAGAACATCAATCCTTGACACCAGAGTTATGAAAGGAGCAGACGTATACAGTGACCACTACCTTGTAAGGACCAGACTAAGATTGAAGTTGGCAAGGATTGAGAGGAAAAAGATAGCAAGGGAAAGGTTTGACGTATGCAAGCTGCAAAGTGAAGAGATTAGGAGGAGATATAACATTAAGGTGAGGAACAGGTTTGAAGCCCTAGGAGATATAGGGGATCCAGAGGAAGAGCACGATCTGATTTTAGCAACATATAGGGAGGATGCAAAGAACGTTATTGGGAGGTCTAAAAAGCAGAGCAAACCGTGGATAGGTGACAAAACGTGGGAAAAAATAAAGGAGAGGAAAGAGGCAAAATTGAAAATGGAGGGTGCTAGATCAGATTGACTAAAACAGAGAAGGAGAGAGGAATATGATGCAAAGGACAAGGAAGTGAAAAGGAGTGCTAGGGAGGATAAGAGGAATTGGATAGAAAAGTGGGCTGCAGCAGCAGAAAAGGCTGCTGAGCATGGTAGAAATAAGGAACGATACAGGATAACCAAGAAAATAGCCGGGAAACAGAGGAGACAAGAAGTAGGCGTGAAAGACAAACAGGGAGTGCTTAAGACAGAAATACAAGAGAGGCTGCAGAGATGGGTAGAGCACTTTAGTGAAATACTAAACAGAGATGACCCATGAATCCTGTGGAAGAGGATGAGATAGAAGAACCAGAAGAGATCGGGGAAATAGATTTAGGAAGATGGCGATTACAAGGGGTTAAGGACACACCAAAGGTGACAAAGCCAGCTAGGGAAAGCACCTGGAGTAGATGAAATAGGCCCAGAGCTGTTGAGAGCGGACATGGAAGACATTGCACATAGGTTGACTAGATGCTATAACCGGCTTTGGGAGACTGAGAGGTCACCGGAAATGTGGACGAAGGGACTGATTGTCAAGATATTTAAGAAAGGCGATTTGCCGGATTGTAACAACTGGAGAGGAGTGACTTTATTACACGTAATTAGTAAGATATTCTGTAAGATGCTGCTGAGGAGGATCACGAGAGGTGTAGACAAGAAGCTTTGAAAGGAGCAGGCTGGGTTTAGATCAAGAAGTACAACTGAACAGATCTTTACACTAAGAAACATCTCGAAGCAGGCAAAGGAGTGGAGGGCGGGTCTGTATGTGTACTTTATGGATTTTGAAAAAGCAAGCCTTTGATTTGGTACATAGAGCAAGCCTATGGAACATCATGAAAAGCCATGGGATACCATATAAGATGGTGCGAGTGATCGCAGGCATATACCAGGGCTTCGAGTCTGGAGTAAAGCAGGGGTGTGTGATGTCAGGATTCTTATTCTTACTGGCCTTAGATTGGACCATGAGGGAGGCAACAGCAGACAAGAGAAGAGGAATACAGTGGAATTGCACAATGGTGCTGGAAGATCTTGACTTTGCGGACGATATTGCACCACTGTTATCCAAGATTTGCGACCTGCAGGAAAAGACTGGGAGAACAAGCAGCCAGAGTGGGCCTCAAACTTAATGCAAGAAAGTGTAGAATACTGAGGACTGAGTTTGCTCATAGCTCAGAGGACGTCGTGGTTAGTGGTGAGGAAGTAGAAGGCGTTGAGGAATTTGTATACCTAGGTGCTACAGTAAACAAAGAAGGACGAGGCAGTAGAGATATTACAAACCAACTGCAGAAGACACGTGGAGCATTTCAGAGACTAGGGAAGGTATGGGCAACCAGAGGAATAGGAAGGAAAACCAAGATCCACCTATTCAAGACTTTAGTTTGACCAGTTCTGCTATTATGGCTGTGAAACATGGAAGATCATTAAAGCTGATGAACGAAAACTGAATAGTTTCCAATGCCAGTGCCTGAGACTGATACTGAGAATTAGATGGCAGCAAAGAATTACAAAAAAAGAGAGTGGTTGAAATGGTAGAGGTCAATGACATGAGCTGCGAGGTACGATGAAGGTGGAACTGGTTGGGACACATACTCAGGAGAGAGGGTGCGAACGACTGCTTCACAGCATTAGGATGGACACCAGAAGGTCAAAGAGCGAGAGGGAGGCCAAAGACAACTTGGAGAAGGATGGTGGAGAAGGAAAGAAACAAGGCAGGGTGGAAGAGCTGGGAAGTAGCCAAAGCGGTGGCATAGAACAGGGAGTGTTGGTCGGAAAGCGTGACGACCTTGTGCGCCTACTGGCGCAACGAGAAATGATGATGATGATGATAAAAGATTAGTATTTATGAAGTTAAGCTTTAAATGAGGAGAGAGAAGAAGTGTCTTTGATTTCATTTGTTAAAGAGTTATAATAGGATGGTCCCTGGAAACTGACAGAAAATTTACGAAGGTTGGTTCTACAAAAAGGAAGGTGAAAATTTGAAAGTAGATTCCCAGACAGTAATACAATCATGAAAACAAGGACAAACTAGACAATAATAAAGAGTTTTTAAACAGCATTTAGGGACAAAAAAAGTCCTGCTCTATAAATGACTCCTATTGATTTAGAGACCTTACAGGCAACTTGAGAGATGTGAGGTTTCCAAGACAGATGTTCATCAAGGACTACTCCAAGAAAAACTGTTTCCTAATAACCTGTTCAATTCTTTGTTCATTTATATATATTTGCACTGGAAACTGACACCTTTTCTGTCTAGGCTTAAATACCATGTTTTTTTTTTTCAGGTTTAAAGACAGCTTGTTTGCCTTGAACCAAAATTTATTAAGTTCGGAATTGAGCGACGTTGCCAAGCAGGAAGGATCTTTATGGGACAAATAAAATTAGCTCAGCAAGTGTGGATATGTTATTTATACCGTTTACATACAGCAGGAAAAACAGGGGGTCCAAGATGGAACCCTGGGGGACACCACAATGGGTAGTTTGAGACGAGTAGTGATCGTTAAATTGTTTGAGAGGTAGTTTCTAATCCAGTCCAGTGCCACGCCACGAATACCATAGTGTATTAATTAAAATTTCTTAATTAAGTAATAAAGAAGTCTACTTAATTACATGAAAGAAGTCTACTTAATTACATGCATTTATTTAATGCATGCTGTCATGAAGTTTGCATTACAAACTTGTGGACAGAGCCAACTGTCTATGACAAAAGAATGTATATATCACATACTCATGTTTGTATTAATTCTGTGCAGAGTAAGCTGCACAGAGAGCTTGCATTCATATTATCAGGACCCAGCCAACAGTTTATGACATAATTATATTACATTTATCTGGTGTTAAATGTAATGAGAATGAGCAAAGTACCTCTTTTTGGTCAGCTTATTACACCAAAAACTTGCAGGCCACTCATTTGGTCAACAACAGCCCCCTGTTAAAACAAAAAATTACAAGCATTACTTTGAAACCTACTGAAGCTTTTTTAAACAAAGACATTACCAATGATTACGTTTTGCCTTTCTTGGCAAAGCTACAAGTTTCTTTTTACAAAGAAATTTGTATTTTTGTTTTGAGTAATAATTGCCACCCTGAAGAAAAATACAACTGAGAATAGATTGCAAAAGCATTCCAAGGACTACCCTTTCAACAAATTCCACAGACCACCTTGTGGACACTCCCTCACCCACACACTAGTAAAACCAGTAGTTTAAGGCCCCAAGATATTTTTTGGCAATACCACTCCTATACACAATAACTGGCAACCATAGAATCCAAAGGAGAAGAGATGTTCAAACCAACTGCCATCATGAATTTTCAGATGTGTTCTTTGCAAATCTTTCGAGGTCATGTTATTAACCTGTTAACACCATTGACAGATTAACAGAGAAGGGAGATTTAAACTATTCTCGAAGTTGGGCTTCCTGTGGTGCCTGATAGTAATGCAGAGAGGCTTCTCAATTTTTTTCGCGATGTCCGCATAAATTAATCACCATCAATACATAAGTTGCTTACGACCGCATGCAATGTTTGTCATTATGTAATCAGCGGTAGCCTACGAAAGACATGAGCCAACTCACAACCACGAGGGTTCTCTTGGATCTGCGTTCTTCTTACTTGGTAGGTTACGAAAGTTATCATGCTAAATTCTACTTTTTTCGCTCGTGGAAGTATTCATCAAGGTAATAATCGTTTCAGCGATATTTCTAGAGGAAGACAGTGTGCTTTTATGAGTCTTTCAGCTTTGCTATGTGCCAATTCGAGCGATATTATCACATGATTGACCGACGCTATCGATAGAGTTCTAATCGAAGGAGATGATATGTACCTAAAAGCTTTTGAAGACTTATCTATACCTGATGAAGAGACGATTTCTTTGAACTATCTGCCTGATCGAGTCCTTTGCTCAACGATACGAACAGCCATTGAGACAAAGCATAACAGCCAAACTATTGACTTCTGTCAATATAGACTATATTTCATATAATAATCATTAAAAGTTTAAAGTTTGTATTTTATATACTAAGGATTGGAATTTTATACATTTGATATAACACTAGTTTTGTACATTATATTTTACATGATTACCATTTTAATGATGTCAGCTGTTAAAATTTTATAGTTTAAAGCTTATATTTAATAAATACATTGTTGAATGTAAAAAAAATGTCTCTGCTTTTCTTTGGTACCTCTATTACACTTTGTATATCTTAAAAGTTAAATCACAGCATTTTCACCTTCTGAAAAGAACTTCTACAGTACCGGACAGAAGTAACCTAACAGGGAACGCATTACTGGACGCTTAAGGAACGCTAATTGGAACGCTAAGGGAACGCTTAGGGAACGCTTAGGGAACGCTAAGGGAATGCTAAGGGAATGCTAAGGGAATGCTAAGTAGAACGCCAAGGGAATGCTAAGTAGAACGCTTAAAGATCGCGTTCTGCTTAGCGTTCTCTGTTAGGTTACTTCTGTCCGGTACTGTAGTTTAATATTACCCACAATTACTGATCACTGGCTGTCAAATTTACTTCCAAGCGCGAGCTTTATACAAGGTTCTGTGATAAGCATACCATGCATTTTATTCGTGCTTCCCTTAGGCTTTGTCTGCATTATACAGGAGAGAACTTCCGCAAATCGGACAGGCTTTATGCTCACACACAAAACACAGTTTCGGAGCAAATTTTGTTTCGACCCGCCTCTAATATTCCACTTCTGAGCCGTTTTCATTCAAACTTAGCCGGCACATTTTTCATCTCGACACGAAAAACTATCCGGTAAAGTGTAGAAATAGCTTTAACCGGACAGAAAGTCAATTTCAAGATTTCTTAATCTATACCTCAACACTTATTTCAAGACTGAAAACATCCAATAGTTTTACTTCGTTTACCAAGGTATAAGAAGTCGGCAAACCATGCAAGCTTCAAGCACCACAGAAAGTGGAGAATATGGCGGCTTGAATAAAGTCATTACACATGTCACTTTGAACTCTACTGTACGTGGAATTCAAGGTCATGGCATAGGTCACTCAGACAGAGCTATGTACCACTTTATTTGCTGCAAAAAGTATTATTCTTTTGAGCTAGTCTCCAGAAGGATAATTTTTTTTTACACAACAACAGCCGTGATCATCAATTAGGTTCCTCATTCTGTACCATTAAATTCACCATTTTGCGCGAGCATTTATAACTTTTCTTATAGGGCGAGGGTGCCTTAAAAAGTATGAAAGATAAAGCACAATGAAAGATAACGCATGAACTGACAGTTACTTGAACTAACTGTTAAAACTACCGTGAACATGGTACTACTACCTGGAAATTGGTAACGCGTCTTCTTTACCAACAGAGCCATCATGTTTCATCAACATTAAATCCCATCATTCTTTGTACTCAACGGGTGTGAAAATGAGGGAAGGAAACAA
This sequence comes from Ricordea florida, assembly GCA_949710005.1. Taxonomy (NCBI): domain Eukaryota; kingdom Metazoa; phylum Cnidaria; class Anthozoa; order Corallimorpharia; family Ricordeidae; genus Ricordea; species Ricordea florida. Next base: position 14,212,624 of record OX453275.1, read on the forward strand.
ATTTATGCGGCATGGGGGGAGGGGGTTCTTATGTAGAAACAATAAACAGAACCAGAAATGCTCTCCATTTGAACAGACTTTCTACAGACAATTCCAAAAAAAAACAGTGACAACGAAACGAACCGAAAACATCCCCCGTATCACACCAAGATTTCCTGGCAGCGCGATAGTGAGGCCTTCTTAGGGCAGGAGCCCAGTAATGGGCTCCTGCTTAGGGTAAATTCCGACAGGCGACATGGCTCTGAAACGGCGACACGAAGGACCTGAAATGACGAGGAATGACGAGCTGCTCACGCGAAATTACGACAGCGACCTGCCAACCTTCCGAAACTGCGACGTGAAAAGGTTTGAAACTCAGACGGGCGACATAAAGAACCCCCCTGTAACAAGTCGTGGGACAAGTCCCATCGTGTGAACAAGCAATTTTTGCCTCAAAATCTAATCGCAGGAACGGGGGGGGGGTACTCCCATATATGGGCTATACAGGTATGTGCCGCGGGATAGGGCGATGATGATGGTTTTTGAGGTTCTCGATCCTTAAATAGGGTATCATTTTTGCACATGTTGGCATAGTGTTCCCGGTGTGATCCTTAGATAGGGTGCCTAAATTGTATCAGGCAGTCTACTATAATATGCTATGCTTGATGCTAACTTCCAGTAATCTTACAGAAACGAAATAAAGTTGACCCGTTCAAGCTATTTACTGTTACTTTTACTTTTGATACTTTACTTATTCATTTTTCACCGGCACTGCAAGCACAGATTAATTTTAATTACTAAAAACACGGCTAGTAGCCGTGTTTCTAATCCTGGTTTTATACGGACCTTCTTACTGAAAAGGTTGCTAACACTTCGCTTGTTGTTTTTTGTGAGTTGATCAAGCGTTTGACTTGAACATAACTTCGCAAACTCCTTGGAGCGAGCCGCATGTTAAGAGATTACATCATCCTGCAAATAATGACTTTGTCTCTGGTTTCACTTTTGTTTTTGGGTGAAATGAATGAATTCTGTTGAATGAATTTTAACTAAATCGATAAAGTATTAGGCTCACTAAACCTAGCTGGTACAAAGATATTGGGATGAACCATAATGCTTTAGAGTGGGAGAAGGGTTGTGTAATATTTATGTATTATTTTAATTATAAAAATAATTGTAAGTCAGCTTAGACTATAATTAATAACAACTGCTATAATATATTTATATTACCATTAGTTCTCTATTAATAATATTAATATGAATTATTATTTTTAATTCTTAATTTTTAACTATTAATATTACTGACACCCACACCCACACCCACACCCACGACCCACGACTTGTACCCACGACCCACGACCCACGACCAATAGTCAAACTCTATTTTTAGTTTTTGTTTTTCCTTGCATAGGGTGTCATTTTTCGAGTTTGGGCTTTAAATAGGGTATCAATTTTTGTTTGCTTCATCCTTAGATAGGGTCAGGGTTTCAGACCTATCGGAAATTACCTACCTATCGGAAATTTATGGGAGTATCCCCCCCCCTCCCCACGGGCGCAGGGACCAAAATCTGGTCCCTTCGACTAGTCCCACGAATTCAAACTGGTTTGAATTTTTCTGACAAGTCCCTGCGACTTGCCTCTCAAACCGCTTCGTGTGAACTGTTCGTGGGACAAGTCCCTGCGACCAAAGTAAAATAAACCAATCACATATCGGTGTCACAAGCTCCCACAATTCCTTCCGAGCTCTGTTTGAAATAATTTACATGACGACTGGAGATCTTAATCGAATTTTCGCTCCTTTTGTTTCTGTATTGCCAACGTCTAATCGGTAAGAAAGCGTTATTTTCCGCTTACATCCTCACTGAATCAGAAACAATTCAAGCACTGAACAATTTCGCTGAACAATCTGTCGTTTGTACTGAGCTGATTTATTTATGCTACTTTTTTATTTTAATAATTTTGGTTTATTAAAAAAGCTGCAGATTGAAAGAATGATACTTCTTCGCCCCCACTTTTTGCTACTTTCGTGTGCAATTGATCCCCGCGTGTAAACATTCCTAGGGACAAGTCCCTGCAACCAGTCCCTTCGTGTAAACTCTTCATGGGGCTATTTGCAGGCACTAGTCGCAGGGGCCAGTCCCCTTGTGTGTGCCGACCTTTAAGCTTGATTGTGCTGCACTGATGATTTAACAGACATAAATATGCCCATTTCAACCCATGCCCAGAAACAAGATTCCATGGAGACAGCATTTGTATCAGTATGGCGCACGGATCTCGCCGGTATGATATAATCTTTAAATCTTTACATTTAATAGTTCTTGTACCTGCTTCGAAAATAACAAAAAGCAAAGGCGTACTAAAGAATTACTCTCAGAAAAAGCATCAGTAAAATACCAGAATGTGCATGCGTTCAAATTTAATGTCACCTACCAATAGTTTACGATTATACGACCGAGATCGTAGAGCAGGCTTACAAGCTCTCTTTATATAAGTTAACATGAATAAGGTCATGTATTATGTGGCAGGTTCCGCGAGCGGGCAAGATGAGACGAATCCTGAATTCTGATTGGCTACCCGAGCGCGCAAGATAAGCCTATCTTACCCGCTTGGGATTTCCAGCGAGGTCCCGCAAACAAAGCAATGCAAATGGCCATATGGTAAATCCTTTTTATTGACCAAGCTTCTTTGGTCAAGATAGCTGGATATTGGCCTAGCTGGTTTTTTTCTTGCGTATTTATTGACTTCCACTACAACTTGGTCAATAAGGGTTCTACATAGTTCATTCTAATAAACTTAAAACATTTTTTTTTTCGCTTTCTGGGCTGCCACTTAAATCAATTCGTTTTACAAGGGAAGACAGATAAAGTTTTTTTTCGATATATATGCGTTATTGACAAAGCGTGAGGTCAAATGGCTACATATTTGCCGAGGTTTTTTTGCGTTGTTATTGACCGAGAGACCAGAATTAGCCTCACCTAGCCCGCTCACGGAACCAGCCATATGACAAATGATCGTTCTAATCAAGTTTACTTTTTCAAAACCGCTCAATAGTTTGTAGACGCACCACCGTGGGATAAGAGCAAAGCACTGTCCAGTCACAGTTGAACCTCGCTGTCTTGAAGTCTCAAGGGAAAAGAAATATAGTTCGAGATTCGACTGTAATTTATTACATAAGCAGCAACAATTTCCTTTCACTGGCAACAGCAGGTTAAAGATACTCCTAGCAGGCAGCTGGGGTATCATACGGGAACTTACTCACAGCCTGTAGTAAGAGGGGCTCCCCCAGAAGCAATGAACCAATCAATACAGTTGATGTCGCGTTGATGCCCCGTTCTAAACAACTGAAAAGAAAACAGCGTGGTTTGTCGGGCACACAAGGAAGTGAAGATTCCGGATAACTGTTCTTAAAAATATTGCCGAATTACACTAGGATCTTAGTGTGCTCTGAATTTGTTTTTCAGAGATTTGTAAGTTCCTCGAGGCAACAGGTAGAACCATGAGCCGGACTAACACATGCACCAGCAAGTTGACTAAGGTATCGTATCTTAAATACCTTCTTGAATTTCGTGATAATCTCGGAAATACATACCTATAAGCTACCATTGACAAGCTAAGTAGTGCCAATTGTGTAAATTTAACAGTCCAGTAACGAGCAGACGGGGAGAAATCACTTTTCGTGTTGCTTAGCCCAAGCCGATATTTTCTAATAAACATATTCGGACATTTAGACATCATAACCGATGTTCTGGCAGCCACCTAAGATGCAACTTTCTAAATGCGTTACACTCCTGAGAGTTTGCAGCATCGCTTTGATTGTTTGAATTTTTCAAATGGGGTATCTGAGATTTAGTTCAAATGGAGGAAGACTAAATTAAAATGTAATTTGACGAAATGTCTCGCAGTAGAATGCATTCATGCCGAAGCAACAAGCCTGGGCATGCCATTTCCAGGGGCTTTCCCCTGATGATTTGATTGGCTGGCGTTTGTCCTATTGTTTTCGTCATCGGTAAAAGGACTTAAAAACTGATGTGAGAGGTCAACGCATAGACGAATAAGATTTAAGATCAGTACCAAGGCGCGAGTTTTGATCAGCGCTAGCCAAAAATTTTTTTCCCTGGTCCTAATCACGCCGGTTAAACGCACACAAATATGAGATCATCAAGTAATTGACTTTTAATGAGCATTGTAAAAATTCAAGGTAACGGTTCATGCGTGAAGTGCTTGTCAGAGGTAAGCCAGGGTGTCGTTTTGCATTTGCCACAGATAAGCATTTTTCATGACATATTTAGCACGGCTACTGGAAGTTTTGCAGTCTGCAGGAAACTTGCACACCCCCAAAAAGTGGCTGCGTTCTAAATTTCCCAAACGCTACGGTTAAAATTGATCATTGGCAGACGTGGACCATCATAAGCTACGCTTTACTAGTAATGAGCGAAGCCGCATAAATCTAACTTTACTCTCGCGATTTTTGAAGACACAGTCTGATGTATCATACGTACATCCTGAAAGCTTCGGAACCCACTGGGTTCCTGTACTGAGTAAAAACAGCGCTACACTGAGAGCGCACTGCATTATCCCCAGATGATGAATAATAGGAATACAAAGTTAGACTTCATAACGCAGTATTTCGGCTTTACGGTTTCAGGGTAGTTTCTCCAGATCAGTCAGGAATCAATTTGCAGGCTAGGCTCTCCTAGTCATCATCTACTGCAAAAAGTAATTTAACCGCGGGGTTTGACTCATTCAACTTATAGCGTGACTTGGTATGACAAATCGAGGTGCAGTCGTCGGTAAAAGTTTTGTGCTTATTGTTTTCCTTTGTTTCTCACGTCAGGGAAAGGTTTAAAGGAAAAGCTTCAGTCTGGGCCCTTGTATAATAGCGGAAGTTCACTCCTTGACGGGTTTCTTTCATCTATTTATCTGAAACCGCAATATGCATACCATACATGACTCAGGCAATACCGAGTATCGAGAAACTAGAAAAATCTAGAAAATGTAGTGTTTATACTACTCTCCAAGAAACACCTTTGTTGCTATCAGAAATGGTGACATTAGATAAAGTAATAAATAACTCAAACAGTTTCATACTGACATAAAGCAAATCGAGGGATCGAGTGATGAATTGTGTTACCATAGTTAGTCCCCAACACTAACTATGGTGTTACAGATGATTTGTTCAATATGGTTGGTATGGGTGATCAGGGAATTGTACAATCTGTACAATGAACTCGAGAGTCGCGAAATCAGCAATGCAGCAAGAAGCAAGGCACTCGTAACTTTCAACAAAAGAGTTATGCCAGCTTGGCAAAAAATTGCCATTTCTGCTAACCAGCCAGTTTCGTTTCCTGTAGATGATACCTCTAAGAATACTGACTTTAAGTTAGCTATTCTAAAACATTAAAGATAACTAAATCGCCGGTTCAGTTGATTGATTAACTGTCACAGGCCAACTAGCAATGTTCGTCAAGATCCACATACTCACAATGTACATGGTAACTTACCCTACGAGGATCCGTTGTTGGATTTTTCATCATTGTCCCATGACGCGCGATCTGTTGGATTACAAACATGGATTGTTTTCCAGTGATGCTTGACGAGAGCGTAGGTAACACCAGAGTGACAAATCATCACGTGGCCTTATTGGGCCCAGGTGGCAAATGCCAATAAGCTGGTAGAACTACGACAAGGGTAATGCAATTCCGCTGAAGGTCCGCACTTTATTCTCGATCGGTTGATCCACTGGTTAAAGAAGTGCCTCAAATCGGATATCCGTGAAAATACCTCATAAGAAGATTGTATGTTGAGAAAAATGAAACTGAATGAGAGTTTTGATCAACTGAACACTAAACACTCGACCAAGGCCGACCAAAACGAAGTGATCAGATCCACAATACGAACCTATAGACATGCAGAGTCCATAATCCAGAGAAAATGTCCACCTGATCCACTCAACTGGCCATTGATATATGTTGTTAGCGAGCTCAAAAAGGCCAAATCCTCAGATCCATCCTTTTCTTTCATTTTCCATCTTGTCAGTCTTTCTTAAGAAGACACGAGACTTTTACTTGAAAGTACATTTTTCCTTAAGTCCATATATCCTCACTAAAGTGGGATTACTGAAGATGTAATTTCCAGCAGTTTCATCATGGGGCCTTGAGAACAATATTTTACTCACTCACTGCGCTCTCCGTAAAATGATGCCGATACAATTCGAAAATAAAACTCATACAGATCTTCGCGCCTTATAAGCGAGAGAGCAGGGCAGCAGAACCACACAACCTCGTCCCCAGTGGTCTCTGTTGTCGTGCGCTCGTAATCGTGTCCGCGTTCTGGGGACGAGATTGATCAGCGTGACAGGGACATTTTCAATTTTCAATTTCTTCCCAAGATGCATCTGTATTCTAACGACAATGTAACTTTTTTCCTATACTCCTTTCTACGCCCATTGCCATCATAAATTTATATACCGGCCGCGATCCAATGATCGCATCCAGCTAATGTTTTAGTGTTTCGTTACTATTAAAATTTTGTTGGGCTAGTCAAACTTCTTTCTTTAATATGTCTTTGTGACGAATTTCTTTTTTATGTTATGATTCTTCTAAAGCGACTTTTGCTAATTGTTTTTGTTATATGACAGGTTCCTCAAGCGGGGAAACTGAGGCGAATTCTGACTTCTGATTGGCAACCGAAGCCAGTAAGATGGGTCAGATGGGTCTATCTTTCCAGCTCGGGATTTCCCGCGCTGTCCCGCTAAACAAAACAGAACAAAGTGGCCATATGATAAATCAGAAGCCCACCAATCCTGAATAAATCCTTTACTAACCAAGCTTGATCGGTCAAGATGGTTGGATATTGACCTCGTTCTCTGATGCGTTTTTGTTATTTAACAATTATTCCATGAGCGTGCGCTGGATATGAGATGGTAAATAGACAACGAGGCGCGTATCCCCGAGTTGTTTTATTAAGTTTTATTCAATTCTAGGCGTTTTGACCATTGAGAATTTTTTGGCTCTCCTTTCATTTTTCGCGCGGCCAAAACCGAAAACCCGTTCCTCTTTCCTCGGTCTTTCGTTGTTCCGAAACTGCATGGAAATTGATTTCTACACAGGCTAACAGTTTTCGGACAACAATGATCCATAGCCGGATTGTAAAATTTTTTTCCTTATTTTGCTTGCTGGAAATCAACAAACAATCCTAATTCAAATAGAATATTCCTAAACGGAGAGGACCCGAAATTGTCGGTTTAAAGTGTCTCCGAGCGCTCTTCAACAACAACTGCATTTTTCCAAGCGCCCGAAATTGACCAAGCAAGTTAGAACTGGCATAATGACAATGAAAAGTTAGCGATAGAAACTGGCCAACTTTGCATCTAATACAATAAAGATTTTTTTATTCGCTTTTGCCCAAGCATGCAGGAAAAAGTTAAAAATTCTTATTCGGTGTAAGATTTGTATTTTATGGCGTTATACAGCGCAAGCAGTCTGTTTCTTTGCCTCAGGTCCTCCGCGCGGACGTTAGCGAAATGATTATGCAACTGAGGTTAAACGTTATGAGTCAGTGAAAAGTTGCGTGACAGTGACACTTCCAAGACATGAGCGAGTTGTACAATTTGAATATTTCAGATTTTTCCTGTTGTAATGCGATGAAGAAATAGCAGCGAAGATTAATATGACCACACAAATAAATAAGCCGATGAAACTTTATTTTTTATTTTTTTTTATGTTCTTGATACAACTTCCAATAAAAAGCTTGGCAGCGCTATCTTACCCCAGTTAGGTACATTGTTCGTGTGACTGGTTCCGCGAGCGGGCAAGATGACGCGAATGCTGATTGGCTATTTGAGCGAGCAATATAGGCCTATCTTTAATTCGGGATTTCCCGTTTTGTCCAGCGAAACAAAACAAAACAGGATGGCCATATGACAACTTTATTGAGTCCCTAATTTTTTATCTATTTTTTTATTATTAGATTCACACTAACTGAATGTGACAGTCAAAAACAGACTAATAATTATCTTGCTCAGGCTGAGCAAGATCATATTTACGAAGTACTTTTTTGAAAGAGGTTTTTGTTGTTAGCTCTCGAATACAAACAGGGAGAGCATTCCGGTAATACTAGTCAATAACGGTAGGGCAGAACTTCCTTATGTTTATTCTAGACAAGACGATCTAAGATCGTAAGTCGGACAACAGGTAGACGTGCTGTTATGAGTGTTGATCACTTATGGTGCGGAGTGGTCCAAAAAAGAAATGCTAAGGGTACCAAGGTCCTGCTTTCCAACGTGGCATCTTTGTTGTCGTTTCCTCGAGTTTCATCGCGAGGTACCTTGTCTTTATCAGCACATGCTCTTCTGTCACTCTGTCCACATTTTCTGTTCACTGGTAACTCGTTTGATTTCTGGTGTGATTCCAGTGAGACATTCGCTAAATCATTTGATTCTTTTGCTATTTTCAGTTCGCGGGACGACCCGTTTCGAAATATACGCTCATTACACACGCCATCTTTTAGAGTGGGTCTACCGCAAACGGTGTGTGGGTCTGTATGTTTGAGCGTAGAAAAGATGACACCATTTGTTTTCAACATATTCGCCATCGACTTCGACATGTAGAAAGAAGTTTGCGCCCGTATTATGTGTCTGCGGTATTCCCCATTGCACGTGACTGCGATTTGCGATGAAACTCGAGGGTCAACAGTTGTTGAGCTTAGGCACCGCGGTTAATTATGTTAATTATAATTATGTTGCTCAGATACAATGGGAGTAATGGGTCGAGCTTATAATGGCGGAGTAGAGACGTGGATTGCGGCCGTCCGCGGAATTTCTGTCTACAGCAGTGGGAAAAGTCTTATTTTTTTGGACAAGTTTTAAGTCAGAGAAGACCTAGGTTATCGACCTCTTCTGACGAGATTGATAGCTCACCAGAAGCCACGAAATCTAAGCAGTCCAGATCTTCGCCTTCACCAGAACTTGAGTACGAAGATGAAGTGATGACTGCTTTGAATATGTTTCGAGACCTCGCGGTAACGTTAAAATATATTTTGAGAAAATTGGAAAAGCTGGACGTTATAGAATCCTGCCTGAAGAATATCGAATCCAAGTTAGAGAACTTGGAACGGCGAACAGAGCAACTAGAAAGCTTCCAAGAGACTGCAAAGAAAGATATTGATGATTTGAAAGCTAGCCTAAACGTTTCTGGGGATGATTTCACGAAAGTATGTATTTAAAACATTGGAAATTGAAAGTGGTTGGTGATATTTCTTGCCATCATTTTGAATTTTCTTTATATTAGACGATGGACGTCTTTTATTAATAATAAGATTGATGTTATCCCACATTCTCTATGAATTGCTGGATTCGGCAAGGACGTTATTATAATACGAAGTTCAATAAAGTTTATTTATGTATGTTATTTTGTTACGATACTTTTTATATTTACTCAAATAAAGTTTGTCCCGCACTCTCATTGATTTTTTTCAAACCTAAGGTTATCCATGGTTTTGATCTATTACTAGTGACTTTAATTGATTTTATGGTTGCATGCTTATTACTTACTCTATTAAAAATATGGAGGAATCTACTTAAGCTTTCGTTAACATCACTAGAGCGATAAACTGGAGACCAATAAACTTCATTTAGTTCTGCCTTGAATAGATCAATATTCAATCGTTTAAAGTCCCTAAACTCAATAATATCTGAAAAAGGCGTCTGGTCTGTTCTATTATATATACTAAAAACAGTAAGACGGTCAGCTATTTCTATAGCGATACTACCGCTTGTAGAAGGTAATGAGAAATTAATATGAATGTGATCAAGACAAGTCTGGCTAGTTTCAGCTTCAGACCGAACTAAATTGAGATATTCTATTCTATATTATTTTGTTTAAGAGTATTGAAAACACTGTTTTTCATTACACGTGCTGGCTCGCTCGAAAATTCGAATTTTTGCTAAATTTACCGAAGTTACTAGAGAAAACAACCACACCGCTCGACTCGGTCATTTCCAATATGTTTATTACTTCTGTCATCAACTTTTAACATTCCGGAAATGATGTCACATTACAATTTGAGACCGGAAGAGAAATTATGACTGTAAACTGCAACAACATTTCCCCCTCCCGGATTCTAACTTGAATCTGCAACATATATTGTCAAAGTCCATGAATATTCAATTTCAACTTGAAAAGTTCCAGGACAGAAATTCGCTATATGGGTCGTCTGTAGGTGAGGCCATGTTAGGGGTAAATTCCGACAAGCGACATGGCCTTGAAACGGCGACATGAAGGAGCTGAAATGACGACAAGCGACGAGCCGCTCACGCGAAATTACGACAGCGAGTAGTTGGAAAGTGACAGTTCTGGGACAGCACTTCAAGACAAAAAACACAAAAATCCTGCACGCGTGCAGGATTCCAAAATGAGATCATACTATCTTAAAGGGATCCTACCATACAATCAAGAACTCATCATGCCAAATCAACATCAAACTGTCAAAGAGCTCCGCGCCATTGCCAAGGAACGCAAGATAGCCAAATATTATAAGATGCGCCGGGACGAGCTACTAGAGGCGCTGGGGATGCCTGAAGAGGTACCTAGTTCTAGTGTTGGTGGTGGGGGAACAACGCATGTTCTCGATGAGCCTGTCCCAGAAATAAGTGTCCCGATTCTTGAGCCTACCAAATACGTACCTCCAAGTGGCCCTAGTCGTCGGCATAGAACACTTGTTTCGGAGTATAACAAAAGAGTACAAAAGAAAATAAATAAGTTTGCGAATTGGATTTTGAATTATGTTCCAAAGAGAATCAAAAAGCCTGCGAAAGAAAGGATCAGGAAGTTGAAGGAGGAAGTAAGGAGAAGCTGGGCTGTACTGGAGCCGTTCAGTGTAAAAGAAAAGGAAAGGGCACTGAAAGGGTTCTTCACTGAAGACCTATCGGATCGATGGTAAGAAGGGGTACGGTCCTCGAGAGTTTATCAAGAAAATAAAACCAAAGGTTTTGGAGTTACTTTATACTAGAAGAAAACCCATCAAGGTGAAGTTTGTACTCACTTGCACATTCATAAAAGAGAATCTTGCTACGGGTAATGTTGAACAGACTGAGGGGTACTTTCACACTAACCTTGAAATAGTAACGGATTCAACTGACCTATCTAACTTATTCGATGCAATGACTGAATTACAACTTGAAAAGGTTGCAAAATTTGAAGGTGAACAGTCTGGATGGCAATTTGATCGAGTTGAGTACTTTGATATACACGTTAATCCATTTGAGCCTGTATCTGGAACTTCTTACATACCCCAACCAAAGGTTTTAGCTGAGAAGAAGGCTATAATCAATGTCAAGAATGAGAATGACAATGAGTGTTTCAAGTGGGCGGTGACATCTGCTGTATTTCCCAAAGAGAATCACGGTGAAAGACTGAATGCTGAGATGAGAGAGAACTCTGAGAAGTTTGACTGGACGGGGATGGAGTTCCCTGTTACACTAAAGGACATTGCCAAGTTTGAGAAGCAAAATCCTTACGCCATTAACGTATATGGATACGAGTCTGGGGTGAACGTTTTGAGAATCAGTAAGCGGCGAGAGGTGGCAGTGATAAACTTACTTTTGTTACACAAAGATGAAACGAATCACTACTGTTGGATTAAGAACTTGAGTAGGTTTTTGTCATCACAAATCGATAAACACGATGGTAGAAAATACTTTTGCCACAGATGTCTTAATCCATTCAATAAACAATCCTCCTTGGACAAGCATCTAGAGTTTTGCAGCAATCATCAAGCAGTCAAGATGACAGTCCCTATTAACGAAGATGGAAGCCCGCAGTTCTTCGGTTTCAAAAATCGCAACAGGAAGATGGAGGTCCCGTTTGTTGTGTATGCAGATTTTGAGTGCTACACTGAAAAGATATATACGAGTTGTTATCAAGATGAGAGTAGGAGCTTTACCAATAGATATCAAAAGCATAAACCATCAGGTTTCTGTTACCTGATCAAGTGCTTTGATAACGCTATATTCGAACCCAAACTTGTAAGGCACACAGCTGAATCACCATACGAAGATGTACCCAAGATGTTTATGGAGAGCTTGGAGTCGGATATCAAACGAGTCTATGATAGGTTCAAGCTACCCAAAAATCCTCATGTTAGCGAGGATGAGAAAATAGCCTATGTAAATGCCACACACTGTCATATTTGTGGATCGATGCTTGGCCATGACAAGGTATTGGACCATTGTCATCTTACTGAAAAGTATAGAGGCGCCGCGCATGAAGAGTGTAACTTGAATTACAAGGTGCCTAAATTTGTACCAGTTATATTCCATAACCTATCCGGATACGATGGTCATTTATTTGTGAGGAACATAGGGGAATCGAAAGGTAAGCTGGATTGCATACCAATCAACGATGAAAAATACATTTCGTTCACGAAAGAGATTGTTGTCGACTCTTACAAGAACAAGAAAGGGAAAACGGTTGAAATTAAACGGGGAATTAGGTTCATTGATAGCTTTCGGTTTATGGCAGCGGGCCTCGGAAGGTTGGTTGACAACCTACCACAATCTTCTCTGGTGAATGTAAAGAGTTGGTTTGAAAGGGTAATGGAAGATGGTACAGACTTGCAGTTACTCACTAGGAAGGGGGTATTTTCGTACGATTGGTTTCATGGGTTTGATAAGCTCAGTGAAACTCATCTTCCACCAAAGGATGAGTTCTACTCGAAGCTCTATGATGCTGAAATATCGGATGAGGATTACCAGCATGCTCAGAACGTGTGGAAAGTCTTTGGGATTGAGAGCTTCAGGGAATACCACGACCTTTACCTTGAGCTGGATGTCTTATTGTTGGCTGATGTCTTCGAGAACTTCAGAGAAGTTTGTAGGAAGAACTACGACTTGGATCCAGCTTGGTACTACACTGCACCTGGATTGGCATGGGACGCGGCCCTGAAAATGACCAATGTGAGATTGGAACTTTTGAATGACCCTGACATGCTTCTCATGGTTGAGGAGGGAATTCGAGGGGGTATCTCCATGATCTCAACTAGGTATGGTGAAGCCAACAATCCATACATGAAAGATTATGACCCATCATTACCAACAAAGTACATCACATACATGGATGCAAACGGTTTGTACGGATGTGCAATGAGTAAACCTTTACCAACACATGACTTTCGATGGTTGACTGAAGAAGAGCTTGTATCGAAGTGGAAAGATCTACCATGTATACTAGAGGTTAATCTAATGTACCCAAAGCACCTTCACAAACTGCATAATGACTATCCATTAGCACCAGAGAGAGTTACTGTAAATGGTGTGGATAAACTAATTCCAAACCTAAGGCACAAACAAAAATACATTATTCACCACGAGACGCTGAAACAGTATTTGAGTCTCGGGTTGAAAGTCTACAAGATACACTGAGGCATCACATTCAAAGAGTCCGCGTGGCTGAAGCCCTATATCGACCTGAATACCGAACTAAGGACTAAAGCAACAAACGACTTCGAGAAGGACTTCTTCAAGTTGATGAACAACTCAGTCTTTGGGAAAACTATGGAGAACGTAAGGAACAGAGTGGACGTCCGTTTGGTCACTGATGAGTCAAAAGCTAAGAAGTTGGTGTCAAAGCCGAATTACCACCACAGCACGATCTTTTGCGAGAATCTGGTTGCAGTACAAATGAAAAAGACAAAGTTGGTGTTGGACAAACCCATTTACCTAGGCTTTTCAGTCCTGGAACTAAGCAAGACGATAATGTACGACTTTCACTATAACTACATCAAACTCAAGTACGGTGGCAAGGCCAAGTTGTTATTTACAGACACTGATTCACTGGCATACGAGGTGGAAACTGACGACTTCTACAAGGACATTAACCCAGATGTGAGAGACCGGTTTGACACTAGCAACTACCCTGAAAATCATCCATCCGGCATTGAGGTGGGTGTGAACAAGAAAGTCGGGGGCATGTTCAAGGATGAAGCGGGTGGCCAACAGATCATAGAATTCGTAGGTCTTAGGGCCAAACTATATTCATATATGATGGATGAGGGAAAGGAGGAAAAGAAGTGTAAGGGTGTGAAAAAGGCTGTGGTGAAAAAGAGTATAAGCTTCAAAGACTACAAGGATTGCCTCTTCAATCAAAAATCACAGAGGAGGACAATGAATATCATCAGGAGTCACCTGCACGACGTGTACTCAGAGACTGTGAACAAGGTGGCACTATCATGCGAAGATGACAAAAGGGTGGTAAGGGAGGATGGGATACACACATATGCATATGGTCACTTTAGGACTCTAATTTCGGTAAAAACTTAAGGATTTATTTATACATATATCCAACTAGACAAAGTCGGTATGGATTACGATTCAGATGAAAATTATCACAGCCTTGTCGATCATTTTCAGTCTATGTTCGAGAAAGCTGATGAAGAGGACGAACAGGTTTGTAAGCATGAAAGTGTGTATAGGGATCACACAGGGATTGTTCTTTGTAGCCTCTGTAAGACTGAACTAGAATCGATGGACTACTCTAAACGAGAATGGATGTACGACTTTTCAGCTAGTAGGTGTGATCTTCGCAGATCAAGACTAAAGGGAGTTCGTAATGTATTCGAGAGACATAACTTGAATGTGTCTTCTATGATGATCGATATCATAGAAGCCAAGTATCAAGAGATTCTAAAGTTTAAGTGTAAAAATCGCGGTCAGATTCGTACGTCTTTGGTGGCTTCATGCTTGTTTTATACATACCAAGAATTTGGTGAATATCGTACGTTAGATTACATTAGAAATTTGTTTGGACTCAAGAAAAGAGCCATGACATGTGGTTTACAAATGTACTTGGAAACATTCCCAGAGATGAGAACCAACTGCATTACACCAGAGAAACTTATTCCCTGGATAATGAGAGTTACTGAGGTTGATGAATGTCATCAAAGACGTATTTTGTCAATTGCCAAGTACTTTGGAGCAACATCACAGATTCTTGAGCGTGGTACTAGCGGTGTAGTTGCAGCGAGTATTGTCTTCTTTTACTTATGTATGAACCAGGAGTATAAAAATCAAATAGGTATGACAAAGAAGATCTTTGCCAGCAAAGTTAAAATTTCGGCCATTTCATTGATCAAGACAGTTCGCGAAATGGCTGACATCTCAATGTCACTTGAGTACTCTAGCAGGTGGTAATTCAGTATCATCGGGAACAACTTGGAGTTCCTCGCGTACAAATCCTCGCTTCGATACTCCATCCAAATAATACACCACTGGCTGATCTGGTGAAATTACAGTTCTCGCTATATCATAAACCTCAAGGCTCCATACAGGATCAGTGGCTCTTCGTTTATCACCACCTTCATCTTCACCGGGCGAATACAAATACCTAACCTCGACTCCCGGGGGCAACCTTTTCTCATTCAAGCCCACAGCTCTCTTGTATTCCATAGGTTTAACATCAATCTCTTTCAGTTCCAACGCTTCATCGGGTTCTTTACCTGTGATACGTGTGGGCTCAGAATTCAAAGTCTTCATAATAGCGGGAAGCCTTTTCACCCAAACCCTGGACCTAACATCACTCACCATCTCCTGTGCATATTGATGACTAAATAACTTTTCACCAATCGTTCTATTAGCCCTCTCTACAAAAGCCTGCGCTCGATGATTACCAGCTTCACTTCGCTGTATGTCTACTTGATGCTTATTCATCAAGTGAGTGACATTACCCATGAATTCTCTACCGGGATCCACAATTAATGTCTTTGGCCACTTTAGCTTCCGAGCATAAATCCTCTCAAACGCCTTGGCCACTTCACCACTATCTTTTGAGGTCAGTGCCTCAGCATCCTTGTACCTAGAAGCGATATCAATCACAACCAGCACATAGCGGTATGTTTTTCTTCTCACTGTATCGTGAGGAAGAAACAGCAAGTCCGCCTGATGAATTTGATTTGGCTTACCAACGACCCAATGTGGTCTGGGTATATACCTCGGGGGTGGAAGATATATTTGCCACAATGCTTGCTTCTCCAACCAATCTCTAGCAACACTTTCAGTTACTTTGGCCGCACTCGCCAACTTTGGTATGGCCGAGTATCCTTTCCAGTATCCATCAGTAGAGTAGTATAATCGACTTAAAATATCGTCACTAGACATTTACAACAAGATTCAGTGCATTTAAATGGCTGAAATATCAGACATTCTTGATACTGATCGTGTTCCCAGGATGCGTAAACGTTTGAGGGCCGAGGCCTCATTAAATCGGATCACACTAAATCCCTCATCAGCCAATCCTGGTGAGACATTATACATTGAAATACCAAAATTGACCGACAACCTGGTGATTGTACCCGGCAGCGTGTACATCACTTTCGATATGAGTGTAACAGGCCACAAGAACAACACACTTGTCAACAACTTGGGAAGGAACCTCGTTTCACGATACAGGGTTCTATTCGGGGGTGAAATCATAGAGGTCCTTGATAGGTTTGATTTATTCAAGACTTATCACGATTTGTTTTTGTCAGAGACCGATCGCAATAACAGATTGAGACAGGGCATATCATCCGAGAATGTAAGGAAAATTAGAACCAATGCCGGTGACAAAGTTACCTCAAATGCAGCAGAAAATACTCTAGGTGCAGTCCATAACACCAGGTACGAAATACCATTGGACCACACGATACTGAAAGATCATGGAGTCTTCTATCCAAAAGCCTTACCACATCCACTCAAATTTGAAATAACTCTAGCTCCAGTCTCTGATGTCGTCGTTTATTCAAACGTTGAAACACCACCTGATTACAAATTAACAAATATGGAGCTGGAGTATCAATGCATATCAAGTGACCGATTAGCCAATCAAGCCATTGCATCGTACCAGAATGGAAAGATTTTCTTGTATGAGAAGATACTTCTTCACAAAACGTTCCCAATCTCTGAGAATACTGATGGTGTGATCAATGAGCATATTAACGTGCCCAGGAAGTCCATGACTGGGATACTATGTATTTTCACAGGCCCATATGCGGCAGGTGCTAGGGACTCTGAGAGTTTTGCAAACCCAAAGATCACATCGGTCAAGATTGACAAAGATGGAGTACCAAACAAACTTTATTCAAAAGGCATGATACCAACTGATTTATGGCAGGCTATAATTAAACGAGTTGGTATCGATGATTCCATCAAGGAGTCTGATTTCTATACGAACAAGTTTGCTTTGTGGATCGATCTGAGGAGTTACCCCGACAATGATGTTCATAGGAACGGTTTGGAGCTAAGTAGTACTCGGGATGGCATAAGACTCGAGATTAACAGGGAGAAGAGAGGTGGCAGGGTTCTTACCTGCTACATGTTCGTGGTTGCTGACGCCGCTATGGAGATTATGAACTCAAATTTAAAACAGATAGTGTCCTAGACATAATCGAAAGATGAATGAGTTAGTGGATAAAATCCCATTCAACTGTATCATTACGGGACCTACGAACTGTGGAAAGACTCAATACATAGTGGACCAGCTTCGAGGACACTTTAGGGGTGTGTTCGACTATATTGTCTTGATTTGCCCAACATATATCCATAACAAGACTTACAGAGGATTTGCAAAGGGGGACAAGAGATTTTGGGTACTCTCACCAGACTCTAGTGATGAGGACGAGATTGACTATTTGCTAACGCTTTGCTCAACGTTATTCTCGGGTGAGAACACACTCATAATACTGGACGATTGCGCTGTTTCGAAAGATTTGAAGAACCGGACAAACAAATTCATCAATCTGGCCTTTTCCGGGAGGCACATTGGCATATCTGTGTGGGTTCTCACCCAACAGCTCACATCGATCTCGAAACCGTTTCGAGAGAATGTCGCATGTGTGGTATCGTTTTACAACCCGTCTGAAACCGCGATGAAAATGTTATTTGAGGAATATGGTGGTGCTTTGGATGTTCATAAACGCAAAAGGTATAAGAAGCTACTCGAGAGTGAAAAATACGCCAGACTTTGCTTTTCACTGCGTCACCCGTTTGAAAAATACTTAGAGATACCCGCATCTGGGGCAAAACATGGCTAACCCTGAAGAGACATTGAACGGTGAAGCATCAGTTGGTACAACACCATCACCAATCAATGATTTGGAGTCAAAAAGGGAATCTCTTTCAATCCTGTCGTGCTTGGGTTCGACGAAAGAGTACACGGGTGTGGTTATGGACCTCTCTGACACAACCAAACTATCGGATAAGGATGTGGAGAAGTATTACAAAAGGTACCAAGTTGTGTCGGGCAGAAAGATTGCCGATGGCTTGGCGGACTCTTCTTTTCAATTGATGGCTAAGGCTGTGGATCATGGTTTGAGAAATTACGGGAATATAGATGATAAAGACGCTCTTGTGAGAGATTGTAAGAACGATGAATTGACAATGAAGGAGATCTCGAATATATCCGGGTCAGTTGTACTCAAAGGTGGAAGACTCACGGCATTACTTTCGGCATTTATTAAATTTGCAAATCACTTCAAGTTAAGAGAGGATGGATCCAACACCACTCTAAGACAATTTGAGCAAGACCTAAGCACCACTCCAAGACAACTTGAGCAAGACCTAAGCACCACTCCAACACAACTTGAGCAGGACCCAACAGAACCTGAGCAAGACCTAAGCACCACTCCAACACAACTTGAGGACTAAAGTGGATTCTAGGAAAAGTGTCTTCAAGACTGGTTGTACCATTGGCAAAAGCACAACAACAAGATGCAACAAAACGAATTTGGGTTTCATGTATTTACCTTATATGGTAATAACGACTCTGACCTTGATAAGCTCTTCGAGAGAGTAAGGCCAGAGATTGTTAATGCCTTCGAGTTAGTCAACCCTACTTTCACAAGAGTTGAAGTTAATTTCAAGCGAGACCCGGATGAAGAACAATGTCAATACATTGTTGACCATTATGATGACACTGACTCTGCAGATACGCTGATCGCGCGTACTGTGAGAGTTTTGAGATCGAGATTGACATACAATTTCAGGGATGGACTTCAATCACGTTTTCATTATAAGTACAAGGACATCTATGATAGACGCTTTGATAAATCTATTGACCCCGAGAAGATGTGCAGAGCAGAGTACAATGGGGATTGGAATGGGAAAGAGGGTTTGGAAAATACTGGTCTGTATGGCCCTTTGGTCGAGATTTTCGTAGAAGACACGGAGTCTGAAGTTTCATACATCACAATCAAAATGTTGAATGCATACAAGCACTACCACGAATCGAACTTCTACAGACGTCTGCGGGATGAACTAATGGCTATAGCGTGGCACCCCGATCGCTTTTTGGACTGGTGTGTTGACCACGAGGAAAGGGAATGGATGAAAGAGCGATGGGGTATGTAAGAACCACTTGAAACCATTGTAAGCCTCTTAGTAGAAGACCTACTAAGAGGCTTAAAGATAGGTATGTACTATGTCATAACCGAAAGGTAACTTGTTGAACATGACTGAACCAATCTTCATTTCACTTGAATCTGATTTTGACTGGAGCACTATCGTTGTTTCTGAACCCAAGAGGAACTCTTTCACCAAAGGCAGAAGTAAAGTACAAAACCAATGGGTTAGTTCAGATGTTTATGTACAAAGTCCAAACGGTGCGAAGCGACCGATCTTCATTGAATTATCCAAGCAATTCTTTTCGGGTATATCAGGGGTGTGGCCATTTGGAACTGACAAAGACAGTCGCAGACTTGAGACTTTGGAGGGGTTCCAAATTTCATACCCAATGACATCGATTGATACCATGGATTGCCCAACAACCGAAGAGAACAAGACTCGAGAAGCACTTGATAATGTAATGAAGATCACATTGAACTCACTCAAAAAGTTTTGCAACAAACCAAAATCAGAGAGGTTAGTACCACACGCAACCTTCAATGCATACACGACTGCTAAGAGTGAAAATGATTGGTCTTTTGCTGTGAAGCCAATATACGATTACATAAACACCACAAACCAACAAACGGGTGAGAAGACAAAGGACAAAAACAGTCCACAGCGTGCCTACTTCAAGTTCATGACCTATGGTAAGGGTGAAAAAATCCAATCCAGAACTTGTGTATACGGTCCAGATGATGAAATCGTTAACCCACTTGAATACATGTGGCAACCCGACAAGTATGTAAGCGGTTTTGGTCATCCTGTTGTCCATTGGGATGGTATATTCTGGGGATCCCACGGGCAGACCGGTTACGGCGCTTCAGCCCGTCTTCGTGTTTCTGAGATGAATTTCACTCCAAGTGATTACAACAGAGTGACTAGTTTTCGTATGTTACCTTCCAATAATGCTACGCCACAAGAACCAGAACCAGAATCTCGAATGTTACCTTCTAATAATGCTACGCCACAAGAACCAGGATCAGAATCAGAAGATGAGATTGTGCTAGAACACTGAATAATTAAGACTTACTTCTCCTAATAGACACCCTATTAGGAGAGTTAAAGCTAAGTGATAATAGGGATACAAACATGACTGAGCAAACTGTTGAGCAAACTGTTGAGCAAATCACAAGTGAACCCGCTGTCAAGGATAGGGTAAAGGATCCCAAGAAGGTGGAGGTCAAGGAGGTGTTGAAGGAAAAAGAGCAACGGGATGCATTGATAGATAATCAGAAAGAAAAGGAGCAGCAGCAGCAAGATGCATTGGTGGAAGAGGATGATGATGAGTTAAAGCTAAGTGATAATAGGGATACTAACATGACTGAGCAAATCACAAGTGAACCCACTGTCAAGGATAGAGTAAAGGATCCTAAGAAGGTGGAGGCCGGGAAGAAACTGGCTGAATACCACAAAAAGGCTAAGGAGGCATTGAAAGAAAAAGAGCAACGGGATGCATTGATAGATAATCAGAAAGAAAAGGAGCAGGAGCAGGAGCAGGAGCAGCAAGATGCATTGGTGAAAGAGGATGATGTTAATGCCTGGATACCCAGTCTATCCTTCGAGAATGTGTTAATAATCGGGTCCATAATAGTAATAACTGCTTATTCATTATACATAGGATACAAAGACAAAATAGCCGACTTACGAGTACCTTCTATAACCTTCGGACCACCTCCTGTCAGGGACATGAATGAGGTCAGAAGCCCCTCAAACAGAGAAAATAGCTTAAATGATGAGTTGATGTAATACACACAAAATGTCAGAAAACAAGCTTGTAAAGACTGTTACGGATTCTACAGTTCTCATAGGACTCGCTGCTGCTATTGGCTATGTGGGTAAAAAGGCCTTGAAAGAATCGTTAATTGACGATCCATCGTCCAATATCATGAATTTTGTCAAATTGGTCGCTGTTTTGTCCGCGAGTATGTACCTCAAAACTTATTTAGAGGATCAAAAGATCTTACCAAAGAGCTTTGAGTAATGGCTACAGTGACACTTGATCCTAAAAGATTCAAACTTGCGTTGTGTGAATATATGAAAGACGAACCCATTTTGAGGGACTTCATAACCAAAGATGGCAATGGGTCCGTAATATCCTTTGACGAGAAAGGATTCGTTATGGCTGTACTCGATCATTTGAGGAACACTCCCAAGTTGGAGCACTTCTTCAACATTGAATTAAGAAATCCTATAATAGATTGATAAATGGCGACTATAGCAGCCGTGCTTGGAGGAGCATTATTAAATACAACTTTACTCACTGGTGGGAATTATGTACTACATATCCTCACTATGCCATCACCTGAAGAACTCGAAAAGGAAAGGGAAAGGCATGACAAAGCAATGGAGAAGTACCAAAAAGATTACGCTGCGTTCGAAAAGAGGCGATTGGCATATATTGACTTTATGAATAAGAGGAAGAGTGATGCTGACCAGGCATCTGAGAACATATCGGAGACGGATGAAGCGATGAGATTGTACAATCAAATAGGCAATCCTCCTAAATTCTCTGACTATTACCGACCGAATGAAAACCAAAGAATGGCTCAGATGGTCAATGTCGTAGTTGTGATGCTAATCCTGGTATATATAATTAGCAAGTGGGTGCAATAAACCAACTTAGAAGTTCCCATATTCGAGATCAAATATGGCAACTGCTGATCCTGATCCTGATCCTGATCTAGATCCGACTACACTAAATGAGCCAGGTGATGATTATGGGGATTATGATGATGGTGATACCACAAATTATGGCACCCCATTAATCACATATTCATCTACCACTCGTCCAATTGACCCTGATGAAGAAGAAACTTCATTTGGTGGTAATGATGAAAATAAACCCTTGTTTAGGGAAGAAGAACAAGACTACGCTGAAAAAGAAATCAAAAGATTTTTCCCATAAGCCAAGACTTCTGAATTCCTCAAAGGTGTTGGTAGATCAATTGGTGGACAAATAGAAAAAGTATTTTTGAAATTGAAGAGGGGAAATGCTCGTGAATACATTTTATTACCAAATGGTGAATTCGATAGAGATCCTCCAAAAATGTTGAAAGAAATTCTAGGTCCAAGAGCAGAAGAGGTTGTGGAAGCTAATGATGGTGAGATATCTAAGAAAAAGACCAAGTTAACCAAACTCAAGGACAAACTAAGATTCCACAGAGATAAGCCGCTGAAGACCCCAGAGGAAAGTAGCCAAATAGAGACTCTGGAGAGGGAAATTGGTGAGCAGGAGGAGGAGATAGCTAACCTGGAAGGTGAGAATGAGAGAATACAGGAACGAATGTCATTACGTGATCGTGTGAGGGCCATCTTCAAGAAATACGGATTCACAGTCTTTGCTGTAATGAGTGCAGTTGGTGTGGTCATTGGCGTTATCGTGTCTAACCTTTCCAAAGGCCTATCCAGATTGGGCAAAGGTGTGGGGAACGGGCTGAAGACCATTGGTAAGAAACTTGGTGAGTTATTGCCCGGTATGGTGAGGGCGATCGTGAGTTTCCTGTTCAAGACCGCTGGGGAGGTCATTTCATTCCTGGGTAAGAACGCTTGGCTATTGATCCTAGCTGTTGTAGTGTACTTTGTGGATGAATTAAAGAAGAGGCGTCGCTAATGTAAATGTTGAGCATAACAATGTACGAGTCTGAAACCAGGGTGTACTTGGACCCTCCCCTGTACAATATTCAGGAGATACAACTACTAGGTTGTAATATACCCAAACGATTAGTGAATTTCAAGGATCGTCAGGACATACTCAATGAAGAAAATCAACCTCTAATAATAATCCAGCCCGGTACATACTCTCTGCGTAGTATACACGCGATATTTCTCAATGATACGGATAATGCTAAGCTATCGATCATTGAGACTGATACTGTTGACTATCTGTACTCCAACAAGAACTTCAAAATCAAACTTACGAGAGGACTGCAAGTTGCTCTAGGTTTACCTGAAGTCATAACTCCTGGTAAGTTATACCCCATAAATCTCCAAATCAAGGAGCCCCTAAGACTTTTATGCACTCTAGTGAATAAACAGTCATCCTGTACGAATATGAATAATGATCGAACAAACCCTGTGAAGATCTCACCCTCAGTACTCCTTGCCAACATACCATCAAAGTATTATCCAGTCGTTCCCGTTCATAAAACTAAAAACCCCATAAATTACTTCGATATGAGAATCGTCGACAGTACATGGCAAAAATTGAATCTGAATGGGTCTAGAATCACCTTCAGTTTGAGATTCAGATAACATTTTAAAAAATACGTGAGAACTGTAACTAAACATGGGTGAGTACACAGGAATCTACCCCAACTTGCTTGCGACGGCGCCTCCTGATGGCGCTACTTTCAGATTATAACAATGTTGTGACATTTTGAATAAGCTGAAGGCTGAATTGAATCACTACGAGAAGGTACTCAAAAAGTACAACCGGTCCAAAGGCACGCTCATAAACGCAAGCTCGACCTGTGGTATCCTATCTTGTATTTTAGCGGCTGGTGGATTGGGTACATCTCTGAGTGGTGTGGGAATTGTGGCAGCTATACCCTTGGGAGTGACGAGTGGAATACTTGTTTGCACATCTATAGCGTGTGAACAAATCTCCAAGAGCCTGTCAAAGAAAGCGGTCAAGCATCAAAATACAGTTACACTGGCCAAGGCCAAAATAAACACAATCGAGGACTTGGTGTCCAAGGCGCTTCGCGATAATGAAATCTCTGACAAGGAGTTCTCCATGATAATCGAGGAGCTCAAGAAGTTTGAAAAGCTCAAGGCTGATATCCGACTCAAGGCTCAAAAAAATTCAGTGAAGGAGAACGATCCTATGGCCATGAGACAGAGTGTACGAGAAGAAATTCTCAAAGAACTAAAAGGAGGGTCCTAAACATAACTTATGATAAGGTGTATTATTGAGTTAAACACTATACCCCTTCTACCCAAACACTGGATAGAAGATGGGCTTACTCAATGACTTTAGGAATAGGTATCCAAAGGCTGACAGTGACCAATTCGTATTTGTGACTGATATCTATGGAGGTTACATCAGGTGGAAAGTTAATGGGACAACAATCATGTCTTATGATGACCCCACTGGTAAGACATGGACTGAAGACCTATCACCCCGTTTGAAAAGACTGCTGTGGGAAGATTTAGGATTGAATGATAATGAATTGAGTTCGTTCCCAAAGACTTTGACTATGACCGATCGCTCTTACCCAATACCAGCCATTGACTTTGATGACTTCACAAGTGATACAACAAACATGCTGACATCATTGGATATATACGTGTCCAATACGAAAAAGTTCACCTCTAAGATGCGAAACGTGTTCACATCACAAGTTGTCACGTTCAAGTCTGGAAAGCAAGGCCGAAAGTGGTTGAACGCACCTGATATGAATTATTGGCCTCAACAGCTTAATTTTGCAGTGTGGTGTGCAACCTCTGGATGTGGTGTCAGCCCCTTTGAAAGTTTGAACTACCCCAAAGTGGTGGCTGGCTTTGTAAAGTTTCACGTGTATTTCACCATAAGGCGAATACTGTACGAATTAAATGTGCCTCTGCCAGATGAACAACCATTTGCCATAGCTAACAACCCTTACAGTAAGGTTGCTTACCAAAGATTATGCGCTGAATTCGGGATCGGTAATAGTTCTGATTTCAGATGGAAAGGTGGGCGAAACCATGGTTTGGGTGATATATTCCTTGACTATGGAGCTGGTTACCATGGCCGAGGTGGGGGATTTCAAAATGTCCATTTGATTCGAAACTATGATGAAGATGCTAACCAATGGCCTGGTGATGGTGGTAAATTCTCAGATGATGGTGGTAAGAAGGAAAAAGGTAACCTCATCTCATTCATTCGCAATGATGACTTTGCTGGGTACAAGTATGCTTGGTTCATCCCAACGAGTGGTTATGGACTCACCAAGGCTGGGCTGGGTAGACTGAATCGATCTGCTGAGGCCTTCGTTTACTGTGTGCTGGGATCGCAAGTTAATACACGAAACTCGATTGTGGGCACGGGTGGTGGGGCAATTGAAACTCAACAAGAGTTCTTGGCTCTATTTGAAAGCAGTGTGATTGAGAACGATATATTAAGTTCAGTACAAAGGTACCAACTCGCAACTCAGGAAGCGAAGTTAAGATTGGATCTGGCAATTGCAACTGGAGTTTGGCTAATGCCCAGTAATATGATCATAAACACGGAGAGTGTGGTTGGGTACAACAACAACCTAATGAAGGCCACAGGTGATATGAAGTTCGGAGTCAACTCAAATGTAAACCTGGAGACCAAGACTGTAGGAATAAGCCATAACTTGGGCTCTTCGAAAGTTAAGTTACCACATGCAGCTACCAGAACTGAAACTGTACAGGTGAAAACACCAATGATGGATGTTAAACCTGAAATCACAGAGCCTGAAACCACACAACATGAAAATAATATGATTGCACTGATAATCGTAGTTGGTGGATTGGCTTGGGCTTTGTTCCGTTGATGGACTCGATATGATTTTTGTAACGTGGTTCGCGTTACAAAAATGCACACTATATTACTACAACTTACTAAGATCGCGGCAATCTATACAACGATCTTTACGTTTGTAATGAACGCATATGCCCTTTCCCCCACACTCTTTACATCTGTACCTAGTTCTACCATGAGAACATACTTGGGAACCCTTACAATCTTTGCAAGAGTACTTTACTCTACCATGAATACATATACCCTTACCACCACATTCTTTGCAATATGCTTTCTGTCTTAGATGAGGGCATATTTGTGATCCCATACAATCCTTACACTGAACCTTACGCCTGCCATGGTTACATTTTCCATCACTAGAACTAGGTACCTCTTCAGGCATCCCCAGCGCCTCTAGTAGCTCGTCCCGGCGCATCTTATAATATTTGGCTATCTTGCGTTCCTTGGCAATGGCGCGGAGCTCTTTGACAGTTTGATGTTGATTTGGCATGATGAGTTCTTGATTGTATGGTAGGATCCCTTTAAGATGGTATGATCTCATTTTGGAATCCTGCACGCGTGCAGGATTTTTGTGTTTTTTGTCTTGAAGTGCTGTCCCAGAACTGTCACTTTCCAACTACTCAGCGACCCGCGACCTTCCGAAATTGCGACGTGAAAAAGTTTGAAACTCAGACGGGCGATATAAATAACCCACCTAACAGGGCCTCCTAGGTATGCTCTCTTACTCTAACGTTGACAAGGCGTTCAAAACCATCCTCTCCTGGGAAAGTTGCTTGTACTCTCCCGAGCTTTCACTGTCTCCTGGGTGCATCAGGGACAATAACTAACACCAGATCTCCGGTCTGGACATTCCTTACCTGACATAGCCTTTCCTGTCACGATCCTATGCTGGTTAGATACTCTCACATCCATCGTTGCCATGTAAAACGCGGTATTGTTAAGTGCCTGAACTCAGGGCCAAACGTATCATCACTAAACCATCGCGAACAGCACAGGAGAAGAAACATCTATCGACAGTTCTTATCGCTAACGGTTATCCCCCTTGTTTGTTGCAGAAAGTGACCAAAACCAAGAACGCAGCACCAAGAAAAGCAACCACGACAGAATTTAAGTCCACCGCGGTACTGCCCTTCATCAAAGGAGTCTCAGAGACCCTCCACCGCAGCCTACAACAACAAGGTATACGCACCGTCTTCAAGTCTGACACGACACTTAGATCCCGACTAGTCAGATCAAAAGATCCCGTTGACCCCAGCAAGCAAGACGGCGTAGTCTACAAGATACCATGCGAATGCGGTAAGATCTACATCGGAGAAACGGGACGACCTATGCAAGAAAGAATAAAAGAACACGAAAGAGACAACCGCCTCGCTCGAACGCAAAACTCCGCGTGGATACCGACAAACAAGAAACACAACAACAAACACAACAACAAACACGCGGCGAGTCAGCGGACTCCTGAGGAAAACGCAGCAAACAAGAACAATAGCAGGGTCGAAACGCGCCAATCAGAGCAGACCACACAGCTACATAATGGTGAGCCAGAATCAGTCGACCCTATCGCGTGAAGAAGACTAACAGTAAGCGTTCGAAACGCGGCGATTAACATCCAGTGACTACACATCGTGTGGCAAAAGAAGAACTTATACTATCCGGCTCTTCATTGCTGATAGTCAAATCAAGAGAGCATATGTTCTCTAGTTTTAATAAATTTCATCGTTGTCAGTGTAACAAGTGCTCAACTAAAGTATCTTGGTGTGACATATGAACTAAATACATTGACCATGAATGGTTTGTAGTACCTTTGATGAATCTATTTTAATTGTTTCTCATCTACTTCACATTAATGCTAAGACAAGAGTCTAGCCTAAGAACATTCATATAACAGCTATATCGCTTCAACAAATGGCATACAACTGCGGGATGGGATACCACGCCAAAGAAACAATCGCCTGGACCACCAACACCAACTACTGGAGAGATTGTAACAATAAGATAGTGTTGTTTCGATTATATTTACCTGAGTAACGGGTCGTGAGTTTAACTCAAATTCACCTGAAGTAAATAACTTTGCCCTTGACACAAAATACTTGTCGTTTTATGCTGTACTATGCACGATACGGGACCTTGCAATCTCCTCATTGCTTTACCCTTGTTGAATACGTTTCTGACTTTTAATCCTCCAAGGTAGTCTTGGTGGTTATCGCGGCGAGCGTCTATGCTAATTAACAATTATTCGCCGAAGGCGAAGTGATTGTCGAGGAATATTCACCGTGACGAAGTCGAGGTGAATATTCACCAATAATCACTGAGCCTGAGGCGAATAATTGTTTTAGTATAAATACACAGGTGATTATATCAAAAAAGAAAAGAAAAGCATTTTACAACACGAAAATGTTTTATTTCATTAAAAGCGCGCGAACGACTGGCAGCCATTTTGTTCGTCGAGGTGATTATCGGCTGATAATCCAAGATAGCGAACCAGTCAGAGCGCGCGATTTTGTATAATCACCTGAGTATATATACTAATACGTACAAATTAAAGGAATTTGATTTAGTGGACTTCCGAGCATCATGTTTGCTTGGTTGCATCAAGAGAAAATGAGGTAAGAGAAAGTATCTTCTATACTGTGTTCTCTTACTATGATAAGGGAACAGAATCTATTTTTAGTTCTGGAAACTTTTTGAACTGACCAATGGTTGATGTCCTTCTCAGCACCTGGTTGTAATTTCAATGCCCATGGGGAAATCGCGCAACCACGGAACGAGATATAAATAGATTCCGCGCTAAAAAAAGATTCTGTCCCCTGATCATATCAGACAGGGTTATGTTCTCTTTCCTCATTTTCTCTTGGTTGCATACTATGAAATGAGAAGCCGTGCTATAACTGATGTTCTCAATGGCTTTGTTTAGGTTTTATTCATAATTTCTCTGGTATGAGTGCTTACAGGCTCTTTCTAAGGTTCGCCAAAGGTTTGTCTCATAAGATTCTATCGTTAACCTGGGCTCACTACCCATATCCAAGTGCGATTTCAAAATCCTGTCAACTTGACGGTTCAGAGAATGACAAGGCGCGGATGGCTCAGCTGCCCATCTTTTCGGTGTCTTACGAAACTCATGGTTGTTAAAGTGTTTTGTGACTTCGTTGCTATAGAAACTACCGGAAAAAAAAGAAAAGAAAATAATGGGAGAAGAAGTTACGAGCTATGAAGCCGCCAGGCCTTAGGCATTTTGTTCTGCGGGACAAAACGGGCAAATCAGGCGCGAGTGGCCAACATACACCTACCTCTAACTTCGTCAATGATCGAGTCTTGCCATTCTTCTCCTTAAGTCAATAATGACTGGCAAAATCACTTAATAAGCTTGTTTCTCAAACTAAGCTGGTTCCGCTTTATCATCTCAGAATACTATACCAATTTTGTTGTCTTTCAATTCTTCAACAACGCAGCACCAGTTTCTTTAGAAACTACCCCACAATACTTGATAAGAAGGACGCAGTATACGCTAGCCCAAGATGGGAGATGAGAATTGCCAGCACTGGGGCTAAGTCTATCGCCAAGCCCCGGTATAGGAAAAGATAGGGAGTAACGAGCACTACATCATTGTGAAGGGACCAAGTATGACACCAACAGTTGATGAATGAATCAATGAGAGATTTTGCGGCTTTTTTTTACCATCAATTTCTACATGTACATTCGCCTTCAATGTACTGAAAATTGGGCTTTAAATTCAATTCTTACCTGTTTGTAACTTCAGTTTTTACTCGTTCGTAAAATCCCTTTACTCAGGGTCGTAACGAGGTATATGGGATCAGGGATCAAAGGCCCGAATAGGGGTGGGATCAGGGATCACAGCCCGTGGGATCGGGATCAGCGGTGTTTTTCATGGAGTCAGGGATCAGGCTGTCCTAGATAACAACGAGGATCGGGATCAGGGATCAGAATTCTGATCGCTTTTGGGATCAGGGATCAAAATTCTGGGTAAAAAAATGGGATCAGCTACGAAAAAATATATATGGGTTATTGATCAAGCGTGAGGTCAAGATGGCTGGATATTGGCTAAGTTCTTTTTTTTGCGTTTTTATGGACCGAGACGAAGTCGAGGTCCATAAACACGCAAAAAAAGAACGAGGCCAATATCCAGCCATCTTGACCAAACAAGCTTGGTCAATAAAGGATTTATTATATGGGATAAAACACCAAAAAATGATCCGTGTACGTGTTTATTTTCAAGGACTGAAAAGGAAGCCCGTTACATGCAAAAATCAAGTTTTCTCGTTTTCCAGCTCCATCGATACACAAACCACAGGAAATGTTATAATTAACTGTCACGGAAAAGATTTTTCAGGGAAAAACTAAGAAAGAAAATTTTGGTAAACCGGCTTTCGCCTCGGATGAATTTTCCTTGCGGGACAAAGCCCTTATCCCGAGCGGGCAAGATAGCTCCATATTGCCCGCTCGGGTAGCCAATCACAGCGCGAGATTCGGTTCATCTTGCCCGCTCACGGAGCTAGTCATATAATAAACCTCGTTACGACCCTGCTTTGCTCGTTTTTGTGTCTGCTATTTGCATATGCAAATGTGCAGACACCATGCAGAGCTGTAGAAATTTTGATCACTGCTTCATATAGTACAAGTGTGACATTTTATTCACGTAGTTTGACTGAGATTTCCATTGCAAGTCCATTTTGTGACTTAGTACATGACTGGTGGGTAAAGCGTAACCATTTGTCGTGAAACTGTCGTAAATCTCGATGAATGTCGCGACTCAATCGTGAATCATCGTAATCTTTACCATTGGTTGTGAGTAAATTACAAATCAAAGTCAACATTCGGAACCAATAGAATACGAAGAAGTGAGTCAGCAATTGCGTCATGATCACGTGAGAAGGAAAGCAACACACGCTTTGAGGAACGAAACGGTAGTTTGGGTAGGCACGCTTGGACAAACGAAGTCTTAGAATTGCGTCGTTTTTCTACTGTGAACGTTCGAAGGTGAGGTAAGGTTCTCTTAATTTTATCATGAATTTGTTGAAAGGTTTTGTTTCAATATGCCACAGATTTCGAAGTACGGGTCAACCTGGCCGATTTAATGGCTTTGAAAGATGCTTTCAAGATCGATATGCAGCTCGGCGCTACAGAGTTACTCCTGTGCTTACGCCCCGTGAGGGGAAACAAAAGCCCGTTAAGGGAATTATTGAGCCCCTTTTGGGGATTATTGAGCCCCGTTTGGGGATTATTGAGCCCCGTTTGGGGATTATTGAGCCCCTTTTGGGGATTACAAAGCCCCTTTTGGGGATTACAAAGCCCGACGAGGGAATAAATAAGCCCTATTTGAAACATTTTGTCATAAGCTCTGCCACGTCTGAGGTGAAAACATCTATCATTGCTGCGAAAGCTGTGGTCTATTTATACGCAGGAATTTGTTCAAGAACTAGTAATGTTCTTGATATCTATTATCTTAGAATAATTTTAAGCGAACCTAGCATTGATATCAGAACTAGTTATTTTTTTTATAACTATTACCTGAAGATAAATTTTAGGAAATCTTACCGTGCAGTGATCAGCATTGTTAAGCGCTTACCGCCTTCTTGTGCGAAAGAATTTCGTGGCCATTACAAAAAAGTCAAACGAGTGAAACGACGTAGAGATCGAGAGCCGTCTAGATTACCGAAAACGATTACAAGGTCCATGAAAAAGAGAAAAGTTAGATACAAGCTGAAGTGTATTCTCAGAAAATGTACTCCAAAATCTTCCAGATTGTTTTGGTTAGTGACTCACTATAAGTTGTGGTATGTAACATATCTGCACAAATGTGACTGTTTTTTTAATAACTTTTTAAGACTAAAAAGACTGGCAGCAAGCAAGCTTTTGCAAAATAATAAACAAATAACGAGCTCTTGCTTATTTTATCACAAAACAACAAAACCAACCAGCAGCACCAAAAGATACTGTTTCTCTAGACTGAAGCTTTTGACATCTGGTGATATTGAGTTAAATCCAGGCCCTCAACAAAATGTAAATAGTCAAACTATATTGTCAGTTTGTTCCACTATGTTGTTAAACTTGCGATTGCACCAGCTAGGATTGAGACCTATTGATGTGGGTGGTGAAGGGGACTGTTTTTTCCGAGCAGTTTCTCATCAGTTATATGGCAATCCCAATCATCACTTACAAATTAGACAAGCTGGTGTTCAATACCTTAGTGATAACCCTGAACGTTTTATTGAAAGCAATACTGGGAATTCATGGAATGAATATATAAATAATATGTCAATGCAAGGTACATGGTGCGATGCATTGATTGTACAAGCAGTTGCAGACTGTCAAAATTTAACAATTCATATTATGGAATCTCATGAAAATTTTGCAGAAGAAACTGTGATAGAGCCACATCATTTATCACAACAGCCACCAACAGCAATATATTTAGGTCATTTGGATGAATTACATTATATTTCAACAACAGCACTGGCATGTAGTTCTCATGCAGTAGAAAATCAACACCATACACTTTTGAGTTCAACAGAAGAAGATGTTCTTTTTGAACAACCACAAAACAGCAGTCCTAAAAGAAAACGTGATGCTTACATGAGGAAGTATAGGAAAAGGGCTAGGGCCAGTGAAAGTCTTAAATGTCAATTAACAACTTGTGAGAAGAATCAAAATATTAAATACCAAAGTGATTTACATAAAGGAATGAACACTTCAGAAGCAAAGGAAAAAAAGATAGAAAATTTAATATCAAAGTTTCATGACAGTGTGTCCCATGGCCCATTATATATTTGTAGCTGTTGTGACCAGTTATGGTATAAACATAGTGTTTCTTCAGCTGATAAACTAACCCAGTCAAATCCTACTGCTGAAAGATATTTACATCAAAGAAAAAGTGTTAACAACCAAGAGTGGTTGTGTAAAACATGTCGCAATTACTTAGTAAAGAATAAAGTTCCACCTGTTGCTCTTCTAAATGGGATGCAATTTCCAGTAAAACCAGAGTTTTTTGACCTAAATGAATTGGAATGTAGACTTCTAGCTCCAAGACTCGCATTTCAAAAATTAATGCAAGCTCCAAGAGGAAGGCAGTTCAAAATACATGGAAATGTTGTAAATGTACCGGCAGAAGTCTCTGATACTGTCAATATGTTGCCAAGGTTACCCAGTGAAACTGGTACAATTAAAGTGAATTTAAAGAGAAGATTACAATACAAAAGTTCAGCATTGTCTCTCAATGTAAGACCACATAAAGTTGTGCAAGCAGCCAGATGGCTTATGATAAACAGCAGTCTGTACAGGCAGGAAGGAATAATACTTAATCAAAACTGGGGAATGCAATGTATTGAGGGCTGTTTAACAGATGACAGTAATATTGAAGATCAAAACCAGCAATTATTACAAGATATTGATAGAAGCAGTAGTTGTAACATTCAAACTGATACCAACTGTAATGAGTTCCTTGAGAGCGAAGATGAATGGAGTGAAGATGAAGCAGAAATACCTGCTGGAGTTACTGATACCATGTTAACAAAGACAGATTTCATTGAAGATAGTGAAACACAATACATTTTAAGTGTTGCACCAGGTGAAGGAAATAAACCCCTGAGTATATTTAGAGATCAGTATTCAGAAGAATTAGCATATCCTGGTATTTTCCTTGGTCAAAAACGACCAGAAAATAAAGATAGACTTGTTAGTGTTCATTATAGCGACATTTGCAAATCTGAATTAAGACGATCAGATAGAAGAGCTGCCATGTGTGTTGAAAACATATTTTTTAAAGCCAAGAAACTTCAAATGAAAATTCTTTTAGGAAAATCACAAGTTGCCCTTAGAAAATGCAAAGGGAATAGGAGATTGTTAAATGCAGGACAGCTCAAAAGTGAAGGAGCAATAGAACAATTAGTTCATCTTGATGAAGGATTTCAATTTCTGAGAGCACTTAGAGGGTCACCTCCATATTTTGAGAAGGCAAAAAAAGACTTGTTTGCAATGATAAGACAATTAGGACCAGCTTCTTTGTTTTGTAGCTTTTCTTCAGCAGAAACACAGTGGATTCATCTTCTTAAAATACTTGGTCAGCTAGTTGATCACAAAGAATACAACATCACTGAGCAAGAAAATATGAACTGGGATGAAAAATGCAGGTTAATTCAAAGTGACCCAGTGACATGTGCTAGACATTTTGATTATCAAATCAGTCAGTTTAGTACTAACTTTCTTTTAAGTAAAGCTCAACCATTAGGAAACATTTCTGATTGGTTTTACAGAGTGGAATACCAGCAAAGAGGTTCACCTCACATACACATGCTTCTATGGCTTGAAGATGCTCCAGTATTTGGAGTTGATGATGACATGCTTGTAACAAATTTTATTGATATTATCATTAGTTGTCACTGGCCAGATGATGATGCTGAATTACAAAAACTTGTAAACAGGCAAATCCATAGGCATTCTCACACGTGTAAGAAGAAATCAAAGAATGAATGTCGATTTGATTATCCACAACCTCCTATGAGAGCAACTGAATTCCTTTATCCTTTAGAAAAAGACGTAGCACCATGTAAAATAAAACAGCTAAAAGAGACCTGGAAAACTATTAAGAAGCAATTAAATGATTTGAAAGAGGGCAAATGTATAACTTTTGAGGAACTACTTCTGAGGTTAAAAGTTACTGAAAATGACTATAAGTTAGCTGTCAGGTCATCTCTAAGTGCTCCAACTGTATTTTTGAAAAGAAAACCAAATGAATTAAGAATAAATAACTATAATCCTCCTTGCCTTAAGGCATGGAGAGCAAACATGGATATTCAATTTGTCCTTGATGTGTATGCATGTGCAATGTATATAGTTTCATATATATCCAAAGCACAGAAAGGAATGAGTGAACTTTTACGGCAAGCATGTGCTGAAGCCAGAAAAGGAAACTCCAGCATAAAACACCAAGTCCGAGACATTGGAAACAAATTTTTGAATAGTGTTGAAATCAGTGCTCAAGAAGCTGTTTATATTGTTTTACAGCTTCCTATGAAGAAATCTTCACGTGAAGTAGTGTTCATAAATACTGCTCCTCCTAATGAAAGAGTGCAGCTCTTAAAACCATTGAATGACATTAAAGAAATGGAAAATGATTGTGAAGATATATACACCACTGGCCTTTTGCAGAGATATGTAAAGCGCACTTCCAGTCTAGAAGACTTAACGTTGGCAGATTGGACTGCGTGGTATGACTCGTGTGTAAAACCATATGTTAAGAAATCATTTCAAAATGATGCTGATAAACTTCCTGTTGAAACAACCAATGATGAGGAAAATGATGATGAACTTTGTGATGAGAATGCCATTGCTGATAAAAAGAACAAAAAAGGATCCAAAAGTAGAATTATTAGATCTGTTTGGTTTAATAAGGAAAAAGATCCTGAAAAACACTACCGTGAGCTAATCATGCTCTTCACACCATGGAGGAATGAGGAAACTGATTTGCTAGCTAATTGTTCTTCCTATCAAGCACGCTTCTTTCTGGTAAAAGATAATAATTATAAACAAACAAATGAAACAATACGCTGTTTGCAGTGATGCCTTGGATAAAGTTCATGAACACATGATAAGTCTTGAGGAAAGTGTTGAACAATTTGACTCAATAGCACCATTTACACAAAATATAGAATACCAGGATGAGGCAGAGGGTATTCAAGACTTGCATCCTGATTTCAATGAAAACTATGATTTGTCAGATGATGTTGGAATTCCTTCCACATTCTCAAATACTGAACCATTAATATTAAATGAATTGCAAGACCAAGATTACTGACAGTTGGTACAAACACTGAACAAAAAGCAAAAAGAATTTTTTTATCACATCTTGCATCTAATTAAAACATCGGACAAACCATTCTACTATTTCCTCTCTGGAGGGGCTGGAGTAGGTAAGTCCCACCTGGTCAAATCACTGTATCAAGCAGCATTGAAATATTATAACTCAAAAGCTGGTGAGAACTTCAATGATGTTAAAATATTATTGCTAGCGCCAACTGGAAAAGCTGCTTTTGGCATCAAAGGTAATACAGTACATAGTACTTTGGCAATTCCAGCCAGTCAGTCACTAAAAAATTACAAACCTCTTGACTCAAGCAGACTTAACACCCTAAGATGTAAGCTTCATGCTGTCAAACTAATATTTCTAGATGAGATTTCTATGGTAGGCAATACTATGTTCAATATACAAATAAATAATAGACTAAAAGATATTAAGGGCAGCAGAGAATTATTTGGAGGTGTTAGCATCATTGCACTGGGTGATTTATTTCAGCTAGAACCAGTCATGGATGCCTATGTCTTTAAGGACATGAAAAACTCAGAATATGCAGCTCTTGCCCCTAACATATGGAAGGAACTTTTTACAATGTTTGAACTAGATGAAATTATGAGACAAAGAGAAAGTAAGGCATTTGCTGAAATTCTTAACAGGCTCAGAGAAGATAATCACACTCCTGAGGACATCACAAAACTTAAAGAAAGATGCATTTCAGAAAACTGTCCAAATTACCCAATTGATATTCCTCATTTGTTCATACAAAATTCTAAAGTTGATGAGTTTAATAATAGAGTTCACATGGCAGCAAGTGGTTATAAATATGTCATCAAAGCATTAGATAGTGTTATAGGAGCTAACTCTGCAGAACTTAGAGATAAGATATTGAAGCAAATACCACTTGACCCTAGGAAAACTAAGCAATTAGCTTCAAACCTTCAACTTGCAGAGGGTGAGAGAACAGAAATTGCAATAAATGTACGAACTGATGATGGTATGACAAATGGTGCTGGCAATATGATAAAGAGGATACAATTACATGACAGAAATAAACCATCTGGTGTAATATGGGTACAATTTGACCATGCAGATGTGGGAGAAAAAACCAGACATGATAACAGGCATTTGTATGTACACAATATTAATCGAGCATGGACTCCAGTAAAACCTATAACTTTACAATTTGCTGTTGGAAGAACTCAAACAGCTCAAGTAGTAAGAAAACAGTTTCCTCTAAGACCTGCGGCTGCTAAAACCATACACAGATCACAAGGTGATACTGAAACTAAAATAGTTGTTAACTTCAACACCAGAAGAACAATACCTCATATACATTATGTAGGATTGAGTAGAGTAACAACCATTGAAGGATTGTATATCACTGACCTGTGTGAAAGCAAAATAGCTGTCAATCCTCAAGTAAAAGCTGAAATGCAACTTTTACGAACGGAAAGGAATCTCAAGCTTTCTATTACCCCTATCTATTATACCGACAAGACTGCTTTTAAAGTGTGCTTCCTGAATACAAGATCATTGCATAGACATATTGAAGATATACGCAAAGATATGAACTATACAAGTACTGATGTCAATATTTTCTCAGAAACGAGATTGAGTCATTTGGACAAAGATACTGACTATGCCATAACAGGGTATACCTTATTTAGAAATGACTAACTCCACGGTATCACTACAAGGCCCTATGGAGGCACAGCAGTATACAGTAAAATGCCCTTTGCTCCTGGGTATCCACTTTGTAAAAACAGTAATGGTATTGAGATAACTATAATAAAAGTCACCACAACCCCAAATCTTACGATCATAGGTGTTTACCGCTCACCAAAAGTATCAGTTACTCAGATGTGTACAGCACTTAACCAAATTTTGAATCAGTATTGTTCTCATTTCTGTATTTTTATTGGTGACTTTAATGTCAATTGGTTAAACCAAAAAGACAAAACTCATCTTCATAACTTGTTTATTACAAACAATAATTATAGGCAATTGGTATCATGCTATACTACTGATAATGGCACCACTATTGATCATATCTATACTAATTTGCCAGAACCAGAAGTCACTCACCACATTTTAGAAACATATTTCTCTGATCACAAAGCAATATGTGCATTAATTCAAGCAAAAAGTGCAAAGTAATTTATTGTTCTAAAGAATACTATCTAGAATGTTACAATGTATTACTAAAAACAGTAACTGGAGAATACTATATTGAACAAAGTTCTCTGTATAGACCAAATGCATAAATGGCGGCCAAAAATGTATTCTTTTGTTTATATGCTAATTAAAGTCACTAACCTCGCTCTCAAGCAACATTTCTTTTGAATTTTGTCCATGCAAACGATGCTAGTGAGTCTAATTAGGACATAAACAAAAGAATAATTTTTTGGCCGCCATTTATGCATTCGGTCTATAACAGACAATATTCGTTACCTTCACTTATGCTGAAATATATGTGAACACCATTGATTTAATAAAAACTTGTTCTATTGAACACATAATACCAGTCCCTTGGCCCTTCATTTTATTTAGGGTCCACTATAAGAATATTGTTTTAATATAGTACTGAAAAAAATTGGCTTGTGATATTAATGCCTATGGTTCCAGTGGCAGATCTAGTCAAAGGCATGGAGTTGGGTGAGGGGCATAAGCGCTGACCTTATGGTGCAAATTTGAAGGCCCACAAGGCTGAACGTTTTTGTACCACCATTCTAATTTAAGGCCAGAAGAGCTGGAGAATGTTCTCAGGCATCTACCTTTGAAAGAAGTCTGGATCTGCCACTGAGTACACTTACATTTTTTTCCATGATCACTACATAAAATTAATTTCAAGCACCTGTGAATTCATAGGTAAGTAACGTTTGTTTTAGATATGGGGGAGCTGTTGACAAGTTGTTACAACTATGTTTGATTTCTTTCCTTTTTTTGTTTCCTCAGCTATTTCTGGATAGTCAACCATGGAAGAACAAAAAGCAGAGCATGAAAGTTTTATAACAGGCTATTTGCACAGTGTGTCACCAATTCTGACAAGCAACAAAACAAAGTACTTTGACATGCAAATACAAACTGGTGAAGATGAGGTGAAACGTGGTGTTTGCTTCTCTCCTCCACGTATAGACGAATTCAACAAGCACAGTAAAAGCAATAGTCCAGTTAAGATCAGCAAATTCCGCTTAGATAAAAGCTCAACCAGTGTGTGTATGGGACCAGATGTACAAGGAGATAAACTGGATTTTGAAAGGAAAACTTTGCCACAAACATTGAACCTGTCATTACTTAACTCAGTGTGTTTGTTGGCCAACTGATAAACATCAAGGCAAAGCTAATAAACCTCACAGCTGTGAAAAAATTCTCAACTGCTAAATCAGGTATATTGAACCAATCAGAAGCTCAGCTCCTTGACCCTCATGGATCTGCCAAACGTATTTTATAGGGAGACTTCACCTCACAAGTGGCGGAAGGCAACACCTATCATTTCACTAACTTGAGAGTCAGAAAAGACACCAACAATAACATTCACCTCAACACAGGAAAAACTGGCTGTGCGATTGTTGAAGCAGTTCCTTTTGATGAACCACTTTGCCTTACTGACACGCTGCCCCTAACATCAACATCAACTTCCATTGAAGCTACAGTCTTGAGAATAAACAGCAGCAGCCAATACATCTCTTGCTGTAACTGCAATAAAAAGATCTCCTCATTCGAAACAAAAATTGTAGAATGTCCAAGCTGTGGTCTGAAACAAAGACCAGCCTCTTGCAAAAAGCACTGGTACCTCCAGGGTTTGTTTCAGCATGACAAAGGAACAATTAACCTAACATTCTTTGATGATACATTGAAGGAAATTCTTGGGCCAGATGCTAAGCTTGAGTCAGTTACTCAAGATCAGCTAGATGATATGTTTTTGTCACTGCCAAGAGTTTGCATTACCTATAACAACAAGACAAAGATAGTGCTGAACATTGAAAAACAACAATGAACACTATTTCAACAATGTTAACTGCGGTCTGAATGAACCATAAAAGTGTTCCGAGTGATATGATTGTTTTGCTCACTGCCAAACTTCGAAATAACTTTTACAAACAGTGGCCACTGTCTTTCAGTCATGCATACTATTGTGTTAATGAACAATAAAATTGCAGTGTAGTAATATTGTTTGTTTTTGTCACTGCCAAAATTTCCAATAACCTTTTACTAGGCAATGGACACTGTATTTCAAGCATGCAAAGTGTTGTGTTAATGAACCATAAAATGTAGGGTAGTTATATCGTTTTTATCACACTCCCATAATTTAGAATTACCTTTTACCAGGCAATGAACACTGCCTTTGAACCATGTGTTAATGAACCATAGCAATGTTGTATTACCATTCTCATTACAAAACATTAAACACGAAGTTGCGTTCAGTTATTGTATTAACAGGTCTGTAATGTTCTTTCTTTTGCTCCCTGTTCATCGCAATATGTTGTCATCAAAAGACAGGGGATTTAGTTTCGTAAGAAACTGTGTAGAGTGTCGGCGGGGAAATGAAACACTTAAGTAAATTATCAACCACAAGATCAATAACATAAATTAGCCACCATAAAAGATTCAGAGACCGACGTTTCGAGCATTAGCCCTTCGTCAGAGTGATTGAAACGTCGGTCTTCGAATTTTTTTGAGGATTTTTTTGAGAAAATTTTTTTGAGGATTTTTTTGAGAAAATTTGGGGACCACAGATTTAGTACTAAATCTGTGGTCCCCAAAAATAAATATGTCACGCATACGTCATGACAGAAATATGTCACACGTATGCTACACCTTAGTCACGCCCTGCGTGAAAATTTAGCTTGTTTCCTGTACGTGAATCCGCTACAAATCTGTAAAAGTACTTTAGCGGCTCACACTATGTATAAATACAAGCTTGTAACTCTCATTTGTAAAACTCCCTGAAGAAGTCCGCGACAGTCGGACGAAACGCGTAGGAGAATAAATCAGTTTTACAAAACCAGTTCGCAGAGTGCTGCTCACTAGTTTATTTTTCAAAAAAATCCTCAAAAAAATCGTCTCAAAAAAATCCTCAAAAAAGGGGACCACAGATTTAGTACTAAATCTGTGGTCCCCAAAAATAAATATGTCACGCATACGTCATGACAGAAATATGTCACACGTATGCTACACCTTAGTCACGCCCTGCGTGAAAATTTAGCTTGTTTCCTGTACGTGAATCCGCTACAAATCTGTAAAAGTACTTTAGCGGCTCACACTATGTATAAATACAAGCTTGTAACTCTCATTTGTAAAACTCCCTGAAGAAGTCCGCGACAGTCGGACGAAACGCGTAGGAGAATAAATCAGTTTTACAAAACCAGTTCGCAGAGTGCTGCTCACTAGTTTATTTTTCAAAAAAATCGTCTTAGTCGATACTAGAAGAAGCCACATGGCGAACGAAACTGGTAATAGTTGCTCCGGATCAAAGCGCCGCCGATCATCAGCTTCAATGGATCCAGAGCCAAGTTTTCCAGTACCTATTTCTTCCAGTCTAGATCCCACGATTGAAACTGTCCTCAGAAAGGCAGTTCGACAGCGGTTGGATGCCGAGAAGGCCTACACAAACCTCCAAGCCAGAATTAAGCTGCTGGAGACCCACTTAAGCCAAGGCACCATTCCCTCTGGCCTTAGGATCAAAAAAATCCAAGCCAAAGGACCGAACGTGGATACACTTCAAGCCGCATTTGACGACATTGTTCGCAAGGCTGAGTTTAAATTACTGGAAGCTACTATAGCTAATCTCCACTCTGAAATAAAAGAGCATCAGGAGGCAATCCGCGTCACCACTGCCAATGTCGACGGCACGATTGCGATGTGGAAAGTTGAGCTCCTGAAGCACGAACTCTCAGAGGCAAAAGCCACGAGTCTCGCTGAAGCCGCAGCAACATTCGTCGATAAACTCAATAACGACATGGCGGCCTCGCGTGCCTCCAAGGCTCTTCAAGCGGAGATATTTCGCAAGGCTAAATGCAGAAGTCAAACAGAGATGGAAGAACGTGAAGTGTTCGTGCCTTCGGAGGACTCCATCAGAGATATTATACGCAATGAGCTCCGCCTTCAATCTGCGAGCACGGCAAACCAACCTGAGGGAAACCGGCAGCGTAAAGTCTCTCTTGTCGACTCCAAATCTGGTGGTAAGCGCAATGGCAAGTCACGCAAAGGGCGGCCTGAGCAACAGCAGCAACAACAACAACGCCAAAGGTCAAGCTCAGCCAAACGGTCCAAATCTCGAACCGACCGACGACAGCAACAAAAGCAGCGCCAAAGGTCAAATTCGGCTGATGGGCCTAAATCCCGATCGTCGTCAAAAAACGCCCGGGGAAAAGGTTCCGGCCACGTAAGATAGATAGGCGCTTTGCATACGAAAAATGGCTCTTTAAGATGGCTAGACGACCCCTGTACGACCTGCTTCCACGGAATACGGAAATCCATAACTTCACCTCTGTTAACCTTACTGAGCGGCAGTCAAGGGTTCTGGGCATGGGTCTTAAGTTCAGACCCTCGCTTCGACCTCCAAGTGAAGCTCAGTTCGACTCACAAATTCAGGACTTCTGTCGAAGAGTTCGCCTTCAAGATAGGTTCGCCAACAGTCCACATGACACAGATT
Organism: Ricordea florida; assembly: GCA_949710005.1. Classification (NCBI taxonomy): domain Eukaryota; kingdom Metazoa; phylum Cnidaria; class Anthozoa; order Corallimorpharia; family Ricordeidae; genus Ricordea; species Ricordea florida. Next base: position 14,254,961 of record OX453275.1, read on the forward strand.
TCAACCCAAGACTTTACGTCCCCACAGGCTGGAATCCTCCGCGAGAAAACCCTGATCTTGAAGACAAACTCTACGCTTTACGCAAAGAACTGCAAAAGAACTTTGTGGTTAGCAAACCGCACTGGAGGAACAATCTCACAAAGCAAGAGCGAGAAGACCTTCTCAGATTGAAATCTAATGCGAACATTAGAGTACTGCCTACGGATAAAAATCTGGGGCCCGCTGTTTTGCCTACGAACTGGGTTCAAGGTGAGACACTGAAACTGTTGAATGACGAGTTGTCATATCGACAAGTCACGCAACAGGACTGGTATGCTAATCGTCTTAAAGTTATTTGCACGCGAGATCGGCTTATGTCTATTTACAGTGGATTCATTTCCTCTGACGCAGCTCGTTTTTTGCGTAGTTTCGATCATTTTGTTAATCCTGCTAAGTTCTATGTCATTCCTAAGATCCATAAAGACCCTATGGTGGGAAGACCCATCGCCGCTTCTCATTCATATATCACTAGGCCTATCAGCATTTTTGTTGACGAGCTTACTAAGCCAAAAATACATATGCCTACGGTTCTTAGGGATTCTGGTGAGCTTATTTACTTACTGGAGAACACGGTGTTACCCGACAGCAATTGTTTTCTTGTCACGGCGGATGTTGTATCCTTGTATCCAAACGTGGATACCAAGAAAGCATTAATAGCGCTCGACTTGCTTCTTCGGGAAGCAAGGGTTGCCGAGACTCCACTATTAATTCAGCTCGCCAGAATTGTTCTGGATAACAACTATTTATCGTCAGAATTTAGTCCGGCTATTTTCCATCAAGTGTTTGGTATCGCTATGGGCACTCCCTTTGCCGTCACAGTAGCAAATGCCTTTATGTATTATCACGAGATAGATATTGTGGAGTACTACTCCCAATATTTGACAGTCTACAAACGATTTATTGATGATATTTTTGCTATCTGGTGCGGACCCAAAGGTATTCTTCTGGAATTCTTAGGTGCCCTTAACAACAAGACTGATCGAATTAAGCTTACTTATAGTATAAGCGAGAGTAGCATTTCCTTTCTCGATCTATTTCTCTATAGAGATGCAAATTCGGGCAAACTGCAATTTTCCACCTTTCAAAAGCCCCTTAACAAATACCTGTATATACCATTCGAGTCGTTTCACCCTTCTAGCAATAAGAAAGCCTTTATCAAAGGGGAATTAATGAGATATGCTAGGAACAGTTCCTCCTTCGAGTCTTTTTCCAAGACTAGGGATAAGTTCTGGAAGCGGCTACGCGTTAGAGGGTATCCTTTCAGGTTTTTGCTTCCGCTGTTTAGTGTTATAAAATACACTGACAGAAAGAAGTGGCTCTATCAGAATCCTAAGAAAAGGTCTGTTTTAGGTAGGACTATCATATTTAAGACCACCTTTAATTGTAGTCACGCTCGTATCAAGAATATTATCAGTCGGATAATGCCAGATCTCAATTGTACTGTTTGTTACAAGAAAACCGTAACATTAGCTAACCTCTGTAAGTAAGTTTTTGGGGACCACAGATTTAGTACTAAATCTGTGGTCCCCAAAAATAAATATGTCACGCATACGTCATGACAGAAATATGTCACACGTATGCTACACCTTAGTCACGCCCTGCGTGAAAATTTAGCTTGTTTCCTGTACGTGAATCCGCTACAAATCTGTAAAAGTACTTTAGCGGCTCACACTATGTATAAATACAAGCTTGTAACTCTCATTTGTAAAACTCCCTGAAGAAGTCCGCGACAGTCGGACGAAACGCGTAGGAGAATAAATCAGTTTTACAAAACCAGTTCGCAGAGTGCTGCTCACTAGTTTATTTTTCAAAAAAATCGGCCAAAAATGTATTCTTTTGTTTATATGCTAATTAAAGTCACTAACCTCGCTCTCAAGCAACATTTCTTTTGAATTTTGTCCATGCAAACGATGCTAGTGAGTCTAATTAGGACATAAACAAAAGAATAATTTTTTGGCCGCCATTTATGCATTCGGTCTATAACAGACAATATTCGTTACCTTCACTTATGCTGAAATATATGTGAACACCATTGATTTAATAAAAACTTGTTCTATTGAACACATAATACCAGTCCCTTGGCCCTTCATTTTATTTAGGGTCCACTATAAGAATATTGTTTTAATATAGTACTGAAAAAAATTGGCTTGTGATATTAATGCCTATGGTTCCAGTGGCAGATCTAGTCAAAGGCATGGAGTTGGGTGAGGGGCATAAGCGCTGACCTTATGGTGCAAATTTGAAGGCCCACAAGGCTGAACGTTTTTGTACCACCATTCTAATTTAAGGCCAGAAGAGCTGGAGAATGTTCTCAGGCATCTACCTTTGAAAGAAGTCTGGATCTGCCACTGAGTACACTTACATTTTTTTCCATGATCACTACATAAAATTAATTTCAAGCACCTGTGAATTCATAGGTAAGTAACGTTTGTTTTAGATATGGGGGAGCTGTTGACAAGTTGTTACAACTATGTTTGATTTCTTTCCTTTTTTTGTTTCCTCAGCTATTTCTGGATAGTCAACCATGGAAGAACAAAAAGCAGAGCATGAAAGTTTTATAACAGGCTATTTGCACAGTGTGTCACCAATTCTGACAAGCAACAAAACAAAGTACTTTGACATGCAAATACAAACTGGTGAAGATGAGGTGAAACGTGGTGTTTGCTTCTCTCCTCCACGTATAGACGAATTCAACAAGCACAGTAAAAGCAATAGTCCAGTTAAGATCAGCAAATTCCGCTTAGATAAAAGCTCAACCAGTGTGTGTATGGGACCAGATGTACAAGGAGATAAACTGGATTTTGAAAGGAAAACTTTGCCACAAACATTGAACCTGTCATTACTTAACTCAGTGTGTTTGTTGGCCAACTGATAAACATCAAGGCAAAGCTAATAAACCTCACAGCTGTGAAAAAATTCTCAACTGCTAAATCAGGTATATTGAACCAATCAGAAGCTCAGCTCCTTGACCCTCATGGATCTGCCAAACGTATTTTATAGGGAGACTTCACCTCACAAGTGGCGGAAGGCAACACCTATCATTTCACTAACTTGAGAGTCAGAAAAGACACCAACAATAACATTCACCTCAACACAGGAAAAACTGGCTGTGCGATTGTTGAAGCAGTTCCTTTTGATGAACCACTTTGCCTTACTGACACGCTGCCCCTAACATCAACATCAACTTCCATTGAAGCTACAGTCTTGAGAATAAACAGCAGCAGCCAATACATCTCTTGCTGTAACTGCAATAAAAAGATCTCCTCATTCGAAACAAAAATTGTAGAATGTCCAAGCTGTGGTCTGAAACAAAGACCAGCCTCTTGCAAAAAGCACTGGTACCTCCAGGGTTTGTTTCAGCATGACAAAGGAACAATTAACCTAACATTCTTTGATGATACATTGAAGGAAATTCTTGGGCCAGATGCTAAGCTTGAGTCAGTTACTCAAGATCAGCTAGATGATATGTTTTTGTCACTGCCAAGAGTTTGCATTACCTATAACAACAAGACAAAGATAGTGCTGAACATTGAAAAACAACAATGAACACTATTTCAACAATGTTAACTGCGGTCTGAATGAACCATAAAAGTGTTCCGAGTGATATGATTGTTTTGCTCACTGCCAAACTTCGAAATAACTTTTACAAACAGTGGCCACTGTCTTTCAGTCATGCATACTATTGTGTTAATGAACAATAAAATTGCAGTGTAGTAATATTGTTTGTTTTTGTCACTGCCAAAATTTCCAATAACCTTTTACTAGGCAATGGACACTGTATTTCAAGCATGCAAAGTGTTGTGTTAATGAACCATAAAATGTAGGGTAGTTATATCGTTTTTATCACACTCCCATAATTTAGAATTACCTTTTACCAGGCAATGAACACTGCCTTTGAACCATGTGTTAATGAACCATAGCAATGTTGTATTACCATTCTCATTACAAAACATTAAACACGAAGTTGCGTTCAGTTATTGTATTAACAGGTCTGTAATGTTCTTTCTTTTGCTCCCTGTTCATCGCAATATGTTGTCATCAAAAGACAGGGGATTTAGTTTCGTAAGAAACTGTGTAGAGTGTCGGCGGGGAAATGAAACACTTAAGTAAATTATCAACCACAAGATCAATAACATAAATTAGCCACCATAAAAGATTCAGAGACCGACGTTTCGAGCATTAGCCCTTCGTCAGAGTGATTGAAACGTCGGTCTTCGAATCTTTTATGGTGGCTAATTTACCTTGCTGACCTTGTAGTTGATAATTTACTTCACAGTGTCATCAAGCCTGCCAATGTTTTCATTCTTTATCTCCAACAATAATTTCCAAATAGCAGACACATGTACGCATTGCGTACCTATTTTTTCTCTGTGGCTGCGATCCCTTGTCAACTCTGCGAACGAATATTTGTCACGTTGTCACGCTCTGTTGTACCTAGCCAATGAAAAGATACGATTTTCCCGCCCCACGTGGCTTACTCGATAAAGGGGTCACACACAGTCGTCCGACACGTTTTATCAGCGCCAAGGGACTTTGTAGTGAACCTTGTTGGGGCCCTTTCTAGTTTGTACTTCTATTGGAAGGTGAGTTGGAAAAATTAATCTTGGTTGCTTTGTGATGATCACTCAAGGCATGTAATAGCTTGAGCATTCTCGGGCTCCAAGTTTGTTTTCGTCCCACGAGATAAGTCAGAATGTTTGTATAAACTGTAGTAAGGGTATGTTTAAGCCACACATATGGGCACTAAGGCGACAGTGGTAGAAGGGATAAAACCCCATTGTTACCAAAAAAAGATGAAAAATAGAGCTCAAAAGCCAGCAGCCATGGACAGCAGTTTCGGTCTTGTTAGGCCTCATCATCATGTTTGTATAGTTTCGTTGTAAACATGCCTTCCCAATGACCGCTACTCAATAATAACACCCTATCAAGTAAGCATTTAAAGTCGATGGAAATAACATTAAAGAACCCTCAGTATTAGGACCAAACAATTGCGGTATGCAAAACAAAATACATGCTTTGCGCTTTCCGAGAATGGAGTAATACTGCATATTCACGCATGTTCAAGAGTTGTATTGTCTTTGGATAATTCTTTGATAATAGGCCACTACATATACTACATATATGATAAACTTATGCCCTTTGCCTTTTAATTGGCATGTGAAAAGATAAAGCCACGACAGTCCGTATAGGAAAGCGAGATAGTAGATTTCCGCTATACTGTATAGTCTTTAAGGGAAGTAAATATTCTAGGGACATGTACCAATTCTTTCAACGTTGTATACTCTACCTGCACAAGGTAACGAATTATTAATAGAACAATTAAAACAAACAAGGTCCTCACCCTGAAAACAATGGAGCTACAATACTTAGAGGCTTGGTCAAACCTCAACATATAACTATGTACACAATGGCTTTTTACAATAATATAATTTACATGTTTACACCAATGTGGCTCAGGTTGCTTGGATTCCCTGCCCTGATGTCTGAAGTAGGTCTGAGGGTCTGAGTTTGTTCGTTCTTTACCCTGCTCTGAGAGGTTCTTCTCCAGGCACTGTGGTTTTTCCCTTTCCTCAAAAACCAACATTTGATTTGATTTCATTTGATTTGATTTCATTTGATTTCATTTGTGCTTTACATAATGTCCCCAATATGTACGTCAGTGTTAGATACAGTTGGCACTCAAATAAAGTTCATCATAATTTATTGTTATAAAGTACTTTTAGTACTAAAAAATTTGGTTTAACACCTAGGGGACTAGTGACAACCTTTAATAAACAAATTATTTGTTTATCACAAGTTTGTTGCAAACAGAATTGTAGGTCATGAAGTCCTTTTACTAATTAACTCAACTTTGGTAATGTTGGGAAAAAGCTATAAATTACTGTAGCTATTTCCTATTGTTAGACACAATTCCACCATTTTGGAAAAAGCTGGAGCCTTTGAAGGTAAATTGTTGTTGGTATAATCTTGATTTAAGTCAATGCTGTGATTAATAGAGAATGATTTTGCCATTATTTCCCTTCTAATTTTGTTATCAGTTTGTTGTTGCCAACTGAAAACCTTGAACAGGCTACTCATTGCATTACTTCTACACCAGTTACTTTCAGATGATAATAATTTAAAAAAAATGTATTTGTTTACCTTTAGAATATTAAATTAATCATTTGATAACGATTAAATGAATAATGGTAATTGACCTAAGTCGAGTGCAATTTGTATGGGTAATTTTTCGAGTAAATTTGTCAAAGGCTAACCAAATTGCATGAGTTCGTAGTGCTGATTTATCCCAAATTGCATGAGACAAATCATGTGATTACTTGTTAATAATATACATGCAATATACAAACATAATATACAAACTTTCTGCACTCAATTTCAACTTTTTGCACTCAATTTCAATTTTCTGCACTGTTTGGGATTAATTGACGTGCTCTCAGCCAATGAGCATGCTGAAATTTTTGTGTGTATATTATTAGGTTTGAAATCGTACGTGTGAATTCAAATATCGAAATAATGTTATGGGTTGTTGAGCTTACTGAATTTTTGAAATCACAAAGATTTAGAACCTAAGATACTACAATTTGTGAATGAATCACACTGCTATTGGGCCAATCAAATTGTGATTTCAAAATGGATGTACTTAAGTTCATAATTTAACTATGTGATAATAATTCTTAAATCTTATCTTAAGACTTTATGAACAACTATGAAATACCTGGTGAGTTTCCACATGATACCATGTTACTTTCATGTATGAAAAGATCAGTAGTTCTATGCTAACAGTAGCATAGTAAATCATGCCTTAGAATATTTCATTAAAATGATTTAGCATTTCTTTGGTGTTCACATGATAAACGGAATAATGCATTGCAGCTTGAAGGTAAAAGGGTTAAAAATATCTCACTCAAGCACTGCGCTCACTTGTGGCATATTTTTCAACTCTGGAAGAGACATTTTCTTGCTCTGTTAGGGCCAAGTTTGTATTATCCTCTATTTACTTTATGACTCTGAAGTTCAGTAGTCAGCTTTTGAGGTTCAAGATGGCACTTAAATCAAGTAGTACTGTACATAAAGCTATCAAGAATATAATACAGGAAGGCCGAACAGCTGAAACTTTATTAAACCTAGCTACTGTTGGACCGGTTAGACGTTTACCCCATAGTTTTCTCTAGGCATTCATTGATCATTTCTTGTGGTGGTATAGTATATTTCAGATCCTTCGGCTGGGAGTTCGTTGTTTGTGTAAACCTTTTTATCTCGTTTATATGTACAGTACGACCTCTATAAAGAGGCTACCTTCGAGACTTTGAAAAGTGACCATTTAATAGAAGTTGGCTCCTTAATTCTACCAATTGAGCTACTCTACTTTGAAACAGTCTCTGTCTTCATGCATGATGTTTCAAATAATACTGCACCGGAAAACCTCTGCGATGCTTTTATTCGCTCCAGACAAATACACTCACACAACACTAGATCAGCCTCTGCTGGAAATTTTTATGTTAAACCGTCTCATTTAAATCTCATGCGGAATTCTGTTGCTAGATTTTGAACTGTCCTGTGGAATTCTCTGAGTACTGCTACACGTGAACTTACTTGCAAGCAGTTTAAGAGAAAAATCCATAGTACAATTATGGATATCATCGCTGCTGAGGATAATTACATAGATTCGGCATCTCTTGTTCAAAAAACACGCAGTTTATGACATGTTTTCTTGTCTTAATTGCTCCTTATGCCTGAAATAGCTAATTTTGTATGTTTATTTGTCTATTTATATATTTTATTTACTTAAGTATTTATTCATGTGTTGTAGTAACCTTTTTATTTATAACTTGTTATTGACTCTTTAATAAATAAATCGTTGTCACTGCCCGCCGCGATTAGCCTATGCTATTTGCGGGTAGTGTCAATTCTGTATTTTAAGGTCGCCATTTAAGTCATCTTTCTGTTTCTTTATTTAGATTAGGTATTTTTTTCAATCATTGTAGACCACTTAAATGTGAAATAAAGTTGTTGTTGTTAATAAAGGTAAAATATAATCTGAGGAAGGCTGAATAACCCAAACAATGTTTTATTAAAGCCGGAACAGTCAAGAGTTTGTCTTCATCTTCTTCAATTGCACAGATCTATAAAATTTGGAGTAGACACTGTATTCTTGTATCCTGTTACTGGGAGCCTGTCATTTGGTAAACATTTTACATTGCCTATACATATATATAATGAACATCCTTAATAAGTTTTTGCAGCAGATGTAGTTCAATTTTGAATAAAAGGGAGGATTATTTTGTGGTAAAAGTGTTGATTTACTGATCATTTGTATAGTTTACAGTTATTTGTATCCAAAGCCAGGCGTGGATGTAGAATAAATGGTGACCGATTTCCTTCAATGAGTGCCAAAGGTGCAAGTTTCTAGGAGGGTCCAGGGGCATGCTCACTTGGGAAATTTTTTGGATTTAACTCGCTTAAGTCCTGTTTCCTAGGTCTCTGAGTTATTCAGACAGGATATTGGCCAGTTCCATTTTCCTCAGATTTCAACTTGGAAAGTTTTTTCTTGTTATTAAAAATATATTATTATTGTTATTATTATTATTATTATTATTATTATTATTATTATTATTATTATGGAAAATCTGACCAGTTCCCGTAAAATGGTAGAAACCGGTGTGGATCTGTGCCTGAGAGCAATAGTTAAACATTAACATCTATGAATTTTTCAGGGGTTAATTTTTGTTGAGGGAATTATCAAGGTGTAAGACTTTCTGTCTTTAACAATACTTGTAAGTTAGCAAAGTAAGGTGTTTTTCTATCTTTTTTCATTTTTTTTTACAGTGGTATCTCAAAAACACTAGTATTTTCTACAGAGCAGCTGTAGCTAAAAGGCACCAATGCAGCATGTTGTGATCTTCAAGCCTAAGAGATCTGACTTAACATGGAAGGTGAGCTTGCACTTCTTTTCCTGTTAGAAAAGGTAGGTTATGTTAATAAGGAATTTTTATCCTTACTGCATACATGTAGTAGTATTCAAATATGTCGTTAATGTTCAACTGGCAAAGCAGCCTGGATGGTGGTCACTTTATCCTTTTATATTACTTGCCTGGATACCTAGATTATAGTACTTGAGATTATGTGAATAGCGTGCAAATATGCTTTCAATGTAATTGTTTCCAATGGTAATGATCTGGGAAAATTGCAGTGGTATACATACTGTAGGTCAGAGAGCAGATAGCAAGAAACAAGTTTGATAATTATTTCAATTCCAAGAGTTGATATATGGTTAGTGCAAGGCCTTGTGATATAAAGTATATAATAAAATAACTCGGATACTGCGTGTACACTGATTGGTTGAAAACCTATGGGTTATTGTGCTGGTAAACCCATACAAAAGAGAAACATTTTCTCTTTTTATTTTAAAGTTAGTTTATAAAAGCAATAAACCGCAGTTTCTGTGGATTTACTGGCGTAAAGAACCACTTGGGACACTTGGGATATTGAGAGAAGGCTCAAAGGTCTTGTAAATCACTAGCCTGCAGCTCAGGATATGCAAGCTCTTCTCGTGTTCTCCAAACATCCCACATGGTTTATTACACAGTTAAACCCATAGAAACTGCGGTTTATTGCCTAAGTAACTCCTGTGATGGATCAATATACAACTGTACAAGTTCTCTATAAAATGTCAATCCACTGTCAAATAAACAAATTTGCCAAATTACAGATTCTGCACACAACGTGCATTAAATGGAAGTGTTTGCCACAGCCAAAATGATAATGGAAGTTGACAGGCACTGGAGACTACTCTACGTCAGAAATGAACAACTTCAGTCGGAGCTGACATAAACCCTGTCTTAATCCATGCACAAATCAACTCTGTATTAGTGGGTTTAGCAGGTGTTATATCCAAAGAGCTCAAATTCTCTATTTTTGATGGATACGTAATTTACATAAAATAATTGTTATGCCATGTCTATTGAAAAGACAGTTACATGAACGGTACCAGGGTTTTCAATAAGATTTGTAGCAGCAGGAGAATTCTTCGTAGTAGCCGGAGAATTCTCCGATCTCCGATGCCTAATGAACACCCTGCAGTGGCCTGAATGGCATCCATATACCATTCACAGTATGTACTGTCTCTTTCTTCTCTAAACATGTATGTTCAGACTAAATAGAAAACTACGGTGAAGAAACGGTAAACGTGCAGCGTGCAGCCATCGAGTTATGGACGCACGCGGAAGGTTGCTAAGCACGAGTGAAGCGTAAGAGACACTCGAGGCGCAACTGAGAGCATCTCTAGCTTTTTGAGTGCTTAGCAAACTCCCAATTGCGTCCGTAACTCGATGGCTGCACTGCTGCTGTGTTTACCATTTCTTTTATAACATAAGCCTTCACAACTTCACAATCTGACGTCAGCATGCAATCCGTTGGCAAATGGATCGCGCGTATTAGCCAATCATAGCGCGCGCTTTCCGAAAGCTGTTATAATTGAATGTAGAGGCTGGCGATAACTCAGTTGCATGCTGCTGCCTTCTTCACTTCTTATGACTGGTAACCTAACTTGTCCAAGTGAAGTAAGGTGAAGAAACATTTAGACTAGATAATCAAGAAGGCTTGTAAGTGGTTATACTTCCTTGTGCAGCTAAAATGGGCTGGGGCGACCTGATGATCTAGTGCTGTCTTACACTGCACATATCAGGTCCGTAATAGATGCTGCTTTCTTACCGGTTTTCTACCATGCCCTCCCACAGTACATTAACAACAAGCAAGTGCGCCTAGAGAATCGGGTTATGATATCATTTAAATTGCCAGGAATTAGCTACAGCACTGGGTTGGAGGATAAGGGGATTTTACCCAAAGTGAAGCACCTCAACAGGCCTATGTAAGACATCATGTCTCCAACATGCAGTGTCCTTACTTACCCGCATCACAAAATGAGAAACGTACTACCAATCAATTCGCTGTTTCGATTCTCGTCGCAGAGTCAAAACTGCAGCTGTACACCACAGCAATCAACATTTTTGTTATCAAAGATATTGTCGTCGGCTTTTTAAAATCCGGAAGAGAAGGATGTAAAGTTAGGACGGATTCATTTGAGGTCCTTCAAAGAAGGTCCTTATTCGTGACTCGTTCTTTTCCATGCGTAGTTTTCTGTTACTTTTGTGTGGTGTCTGTCAAAGTAAGTATCAGTTTTGGCTTTTGTAGTTCAAATATATATATATATGTGTTCACGTATTTTGCGTGAGATCTTTTGTACGGCGAATACCAAGTGGTTGCCTTATTGTGACTTTGAGTGTCGCGAGGCGTTTGACATTTTTTTTGTTCTTAGGTTGTTATATGTGCTTTGTGTATTGTTTAAGAAAGAGAAAACATTTTCCTTGTTTCTGTCGAGTTATAGAAACATGATTTTTAACCAATCAGCGCGCGTATTTTCCTTGGGATATTTTCTAATTAAGAAATAGAAAACATGTACCATGTTTCTGTCGAGTTATAGAAACACGAGTGGAAGTGTGGGAGAACGAGAAATGCTGTGGGAACACAAACCGCAGGCGAGTGTTTCCACAGCTTTTTCGAGTTTTCCCAAACTTTCACGAGTGTTTCTATAACTCAACAGAGACACGGAGAACATGTTTTCTATTTCTTTTAGAAAACACCGCGCCGAAAAAAAGGAAAACAACTTGCATAATTGTTAACTTTGATTACCAAAATGTAAATTCTCTTTGCCGAGTCATCATTTTGTCAGCAGCTCGTGCTAACAAAGGTGTTTCTATCAAGTTATAAAAATTCTAACCAATCAGCGCGCGTATTTTCCTTGGGATATTTTCTAAATTGTAGTATCTGTGGTGATATAGTTAAATAAGAACAAAAAAGACAGTAATTATTTTGGTTTTGTAAGACATAACAACCAGCTAACAGATTGGTCGGGCTGGCATGGTTAGACGCAAATATCCCACGCCATAACAGCGCGACAAAACATGCTAAAAATGCCTTGTCACTGAAAAAAACTCAAACCTTAAATTCTTTTCTCAAAGGAGTTCGTCTGGCCTCTGAGCGGTGTTTAACCGCAAAATTGTAGCCTTCTCAAGAATACTGTTTTTTTTTTCTATCAAATGATATTTTACAATCAGATTATCTTGAAATACGTTTTCGCTACTTTCGACTACGGAAATAGTATGGAAATGGATGATTCGAAACAGAGTAAAATGTATTTGTTAATAAATTTTGAACAGTACGTAACATTTTCAATCTAAATTCTTTTCCGTCTGTCTATAGTATTTGTAGTTCTAAGATGGACATCGTAATGATTCAATTCTTGTTGCGTTTTAGTTAAGAAGGCCCCATTCAATTTACCGTTGCTTTAATTTATACTTCGATATTTGGAATTTTATGAAATTGAAGCTGACGTATTCTTCCTTGGATACCTGTCGTCTGAGTCATCGTTATTATTCATGGCAGTTTTTCGCATAAAAATGGTGAAATATGCTCACATCGCGCAGTGCAACGACTTAGCACTGTACTATATTAGCTTTTTTCGATGAGAAAACTGGTTTCTTGAACGCGACATTCATGGAATTATCCTGTGATTGTAAAAGCATTACAGACATTACATATTTGAAGGAAACAGACTACCTTACGGTTGGTTCAAACACGCTTTTGCGAGTGTGTTTCGCGCCAATTGGCAAACATGACTTTTAAATGTAAACAAATATTGAAAAGCTCAAAAACACCAATTGTCAAAGTTTGTACTTAAGCGTGAAGCATTGCAGCCCTTTAGTTTCAATTATAGCCTCATTTGGCGTTGATTTTATGAAACGGCAAGTATGTCTTTAGATGGGGCTCATTGTCTCTAACTTTTCCGATATTTAATTCTAATAAATTCGTCCTTTGTCAGTATGGTGATAATGACATGTGAACTCAAACTACGAACGCGTGGTTGTTTTGACGGTTCTGATGTACCCTTTGTTACGAGGCTAGGATGGCATGGATAGTGTTAATATTTTCGTCCTCGTTTTTGCTTCCTACCAGATTTTGCCCTTAGATCAGAGAAGTGCTTCAGCTAAAATAAATTAATTATCGAACTTGTCACATGATACAATAGCAGCTGCAGCAACGCGCAGGTGGAAAAACGTATTTAGTTTTTTTATCTATCACCTTGAAAGCGAAGGCCTTTCAGGAAATGACGATGAAAATATTGACTCGTTTTTTATGCTTTACTTTCTTTCTTATAAAGTGGAAGCAGTTGATAAACTCGTCACGTTTAGGGTTATCCAATTAACCAACGCGCTATAATATTTGCCTCCGTAAATGAAGGTGTTTTGGCGTTGAAGCAGTTGATCTGAGTACGTGGGCGGTGACATGCGTGTTTTAGTTACCGTTTGACAGTTCGCCTTCCTATAATACCACTCGAAGCAAATGCAAATTTAGATATCCCTAAGGGGAATATGGTTACATCATAACAAGAACGTTCTTGGCCTGTGTGTTTCATTTCTTAGTTACCGCTTCAGACGCACGATCTACGGCATGAGTTCGTTTCAGCCGTTTTCACAGGGAGCTTTCCACTGCTGTGACCAAATGATATTTAGATACTGCAATGAGTACGGCGAGAACAACACTGTGAACGCAAAGTCGTTTAATGAAACGACCTTGCAACGCTTTACGGCGCTGACATCTCAGTGTGATTCGCTAGAATCAAGCGGTAATTTTCGGCGCGAGGAGTCCGTTGATGAAACCAATTTTGGCGGGAATTTCTTCTACGGAGACGCCGCCAGTAGCGGTGTTGGCGGGAATTTCGTTTCCGGCGCGATTGACGACGCTCAGGTTGTTCCGGATTTTGACGAACTGATAGAAACAATAACAACAGATGCGAAAAAACATCTCTCTTCTGTACCACTGTCTGGGGTGTCTGTCACAAACGGCCGTGTTGTTCAGGAGGGACAACTTGAAAAGTGTTCAAGGAGAAGGAACTCTGAGAGAGACGAACTAGAGATTTACTTTCCTTGTGTTTTGACTCCAATCCCTGTTGATCGCCTGTACAGCACATTAAATGATGACCCGACTGTTTTCAAATTTCCAGCGTCTGGTAGTGATTTTGTGTCCGATAACAACGTGCAGCGGGAGTTGTCAGACATCTGCAGTAACTTAGGGTGTTCGACTTCGAAGGGCATAAAGCACTCTCTGGAATCTTTTGGTAATCTTGCTATGATTTCGTTTCCTGATTCTGCCCTTGTTGAAAATGATATCGTCAGCAGTGAAACACACCACAACGTCGATCAACGTTTAAACCAATTCTTACTAGCTTCTAAAAAAACAGTGAAACCGGAAACAGATGCAATGAGAACGGAAGATCAAGGTTACTATGAACATACAAGGCCGCCTGGAATTCCTTTGATTAAAACGGACAAAGAGCATTTTTCTTCATTGAGTCCAGAATCACGGAGCAGATTCAATTTCAGTGAGCAGCTTATCGCGACCTTCAACCCCGAGGCAACCGTCAAGGGACAGAGTCATAATTCTACAGACCTTGTTACTGATAAGAAAACTTCTCCGCGCAGTGTCAGTTTCGTTCTACGGTCGTTCACCCCGCCGTCAGTTCCCAAAGAGTGCGACGATTATACACCAATTCTAACAGCCGACAAAAAAGTTAAGAAACATTTAGTATCCTGTAACAGGTCATTACAGCGCCAAAATTACTCTATTGGTCAAAGCGATAAATCGATTTCCTCTGAAAATACTGTACCGTTATGGAAGGGAGTAGACACTGGGTCAAATGTAAGCGCTAACGTTCCGCTGCCTGCGATTGAAAGAATGCCCCAGTGTGCTAGTATTGAGTCAAACGAACAGTCCCTTTGTCTTAGTAAAAGTAAGGATCGTCGAAAGATGAGGTCAAACACGGCAACCTGTGATACGAAAAAGACTGGTTGTAGACAGGAAGTCAGCCTAACATCTAAACGGAGGATGTCGGAATGCGCGTCGAGGAAGGCCGAAACGCGGGACGTCCACAATGACATGGAAAAGCAAAGAAGAACGAACATGAAAACGCGTTTTCAGAACCTTCGATTGGTGGTTCCAGGATTGTCAGGCGTTCCAAAAGCTTCGAAAATTGTCATCTTACGAAGAGCTTTGGAGTACATCGGTGCACTAGAGAGCGAGTCTCGAGAATTAGAAAATGTGAAACAAATTGAACGGCAACGAAATATCGAACTGTTAGAAAAACTACAAAGGATAACATCGTCATGAAGTAGTTCATGAGTCATGAGTTATGAATTAGCGTTCATGTCTTGGCCCTGAAAAGATATTTTTGTCAGTCCCACCATTTGAATGAAAATCATCTCTGTAAACAGTTACTGTCAACGTTACAGGCAACAGTAGCGTTAAGAAAGTCAACATAGTCACCCCTTTTATCGTAGCGGTAAAGTGCATAAACTATTAGAGGCAGTCATGCTGCCGCATTTTTAAAAAGGTATACATAAAATCACGGGCACGCCGCCGTTTATTTTTCCTGGCTCTTCTTTTCCGTTTTGTAAATGTATTCTTTGTTGCGTGTGTTTTCACAACGTGTCGGCAAAGAAGTGCCCTTCTCGGGGGAGTCTGACCGGCTGGTATGAGATTCTCTTATGTCGAATTCTGAGAACTGCTTACTTGTGTGCATGTGGTTAAGAAGGCTTTTTGTTTGAATGCTCGGTCTAAAATTCAGAATGCAACTAGACAACTATGTAAAGGCATTCCGACGGCTCGTACCTTCAAAGAGCAAATTTAATTTCTCGCATCTAGGATTAGCGCTTACTGACAACATAGACAGAGAATAAAGCAACGGTTATCATGATTGTAAGGAGCATAGCATTTCTTTCTCCATTTCGTTTCTCCCTCGTTTTTGTCATTGCCGGTCAAACAGGTGAAAAACTACTTAATTACTTGCCTTGTTTTCAATATATCAAAAGTGTGGAACTGTGTTCTTTTTACCATGACAGTGAGTGTTGTTGACACAGAAACTTTATTATTGAAGTCATAAGTTTATGAAGTCGCCCGATTTACTGTTACACATGAAGAAGGCTTTGATTGCGGTACGTTTGGGAATCGTCGTTTGACCATTTACAGCGGGATGAGTATACTAGATGGATCTGTTCAAATTCAACCCAAAACAAAAGAGTAACCACACCAACCAAATCCGTCCCCTTTTCTCTTTCTGTTTTACAGTTATCATAGTAAAATTGTAAATTGATATAATCAATAGTGGTGACCTAACACACAATTTACTGTGAGCGTGAATAACTCTTTGATGGTAACTGAGTGGGCGATTAAATTCCAGAATACCCCGCCACTTCATAACATACGGAGTTTCTATGGGTTTACTGGCGTAATAAACCACGCGGGATGTTGGGAAAACACGAGAACAGCTTGTAAATCACGAGCCGCAGGCGAGTGATTGACGAGGCCTTCGAGTGTTTTCCCAACATTTCGCGTGGTTATTGCGCCTATAAACATGTAGAAACTGCAGTTTATTGCTTAATTAACGTGTTCTGGTGTCCGCAGCCGAATCTGTTGTCACTAGAATTACATTAAGCTAAGATGGGCACAGTTCAAAGAATTAAGTGTCCGGTTAGGACGGTGGTTTTATATAATGAAATCTCTGTTTGACCTCAACGCTGAGAGGAGAGAGGACACTGAATGTGCGAACAAGATTGTTTAGTGAGAGGTTACATTTTTACGAAGTATTAAGGAAGTGTCATGTCTATAACTCTGGTACTAGAGGCTTTGCTTTCTGTTTTTTTTTTCTTGTTTTGTCTTTTTTTCTTACGAATTATTTTACGAGGCGTCACATTTACGTTTTATCGTCAAGCTTTCGCTTATTTCTTGGCGATAAACGTAAACGTCTCGCCGCTTCGCGACTCGTAAAATAATTCGGAAAAAAAAAAGACAGAAAGTAAACCCTCTGTGAGCAGCGTATGTCTCCGCAAATGTGTGTGCCGCTGAATTTACTTACCATATAAGGCGCTTTTGAGTCCGTGGCCCACGAGTTTAGTTTGTATTGTCTAGGAACGGTGTCTGTTCCTAGACAATATTAACTAAACTCGATTTTGAGAAAACATTACTCCTCCAGCATGACAGCTATAATTTGGGAAAAATGAATAGAAGCCTGACCGCCAACGCGGAAGAATATTTTCGCAGACCGCGATATAAACATGTTAAGAATACGAGCTAGTATCTGAGACGACGTTATCGCAAAATGAGGTCGCCTCTTGGGCAGTCATCAGAGTGCCAAGTTTGTGATACTACGCACCTAACAAGAGCGGTTTTTTTAAAGTTAAGACCATCTCCTCCATGATGCTCAAGGAATATGTTTTATTGACACCTTCCGTTTCTCTGTCGCAGCTTACTCGTGTTCAAAAGGTCTTTTTTCCGCGTGTGTGCATGTGCCGTTTTCTGTCACTGAAAAACACATTTTTTATTTATACCTTCGCAAATCTTCACTTACACTTCACTTTCATTAGCTACCCGCCCGCATTAAAATCTTCGCAGTACTAATACGCTGGATGTTTGTGCAATGTCCCTAGTTCGATGGCCTTGTTTTTACGAATATCTTGTAGTTCAGTTTTAAGAATCAGCATTTCGACTGCTATCGGTAGAAACTTGGGTATGTTTATGTCATTTTCTGGCCACAAATATGCATATTTCACTTTGGCATAGCCTTTTTGCGATCTTCCGCAAAGCGTATTAGTACTGCGAAGATTTTAATGCGGGCGGGTAGCTAATGAGCCAAAACGGCGTAATACTTAATTCCATTACAAGGGAGCTTAAGCAAAAACGACGACGACGCCAAGGACGGCACGTTCGAAAAAAATGGATTTGTTTTTCTCCTTTACCAATGGCGGCACGCTTGTTTCATTTTCTTTCCAAAACGTTTCAAACTGCCGATTTTTCCAACTTAACCCGTTCACAGTTTATTACAAATTTTTCTTGGCAATTTTATTGTTGTGCGCTCGCATCTTCCAGAAAACCTGAAAAATGGTCATTTCACGTTGTTGTTTTGCAGAGGACGGCAAAGGAATCTACCAGTTTCATTCTTTCGCTATCAACGCTATTGATTGGTGCCGTTGTATTCGTCCCTATTGGTGCAGTGGTGCGTTTCCCTGGTTTGGAAAATAAATAAGCCATGGAACGTGAATTGGTGACCTCTCATTGAAATTCATTTATGAAAACTGTCTGCAGAAAAAATGCTTCTGCAGTTTACTAATTGACCGTAAGATAGTAGTACCAGGAATATATCGTTGGCCAAAGGAATGGAAAATATTGAAAATCTCTCAACATCACTGAACACACCGCAGCGGCGTAGAATGCCCACGTGCATCACACATGGTCGGTCGTTTTTACTGGTGTGCAGGTACCGGGCGTAATTAGTCTTTCTCGCTCCTCATTAAATGAACTTCCGGTAAACAAAGCCTTGAGATGCAATCCATATTGTTTTTATCTTAATTTTCCTTGCTAAGAAGTTTCCTTCTTGGGCCAGTTGAGAAAGCGCGCGTTTTTCACTTTTTCGATGCAGCATCTAATGTCTAATAAGTGGCGTTTTGTTACTCTTGACCATCGGGTGTCACCTGCGTATTTTATCCCTGGAAAAGACCATACCCTTTTTCTCTTTGGGGTGTTTATCTTTGACATACGGTGTATAGGAACTAGCGAGGAAACACAGATGGGTGGGACTTCAATACGATTTATTTCCTTTCGCGTAATCCAGTTGGCTCATTTGCAGGTAAACAGTTGTAATTGTAGGAAACATGAAGTGATGGAAGGTGAAAGCAATTCGCAGTGCCGCTCTTAGAAAAAAAAGCTTCATTCGCTAACAATAATTAGAGGTTCACCAACAAAAAAGATGTTTTAAGATATTTAAACCACCTATTATTAGGATTTCCAAGATGTAAAGATTTGACTACTTTTAACAATTCACAGTCCTGATCTTGGAGAGCACGTTATATTAGCTAATTAACATAAGAGCCCCCGGCCCCCACCCTCCCCCACAATATATGAAACGTATGCTTATAAATTTCTAGGCCACATGTTCAAAGGATTTCAATGATATGTCAATTTTAGGTGTCCAGTTACAAATTCTTTTGTGTGGTCTTCATACGTTTCATACAGTATCAGTAAGGAGAATGTACTGCAGTATCAACAGTTCGTGATCCTTCCCTTACATCCTCATCAACCGCAGCATTCTGTACTTCACAGTGATATCACAAGGAGAAATATGTGGCAAATCACTATTGAGATTTGAAGGGTTACGCTCCCTGTTTAAAAGTGCTGGTCTTTATTAGTCCAGATAACGATTTCAGTATTTTCAAGCTAAGGATTGTCTTATAAGAAAAAGATTAAGATAAAGAAACTTAATTTATCTCCGGTTGTGATTATAGCGTGAAAGCTTATGCGGCCGTGCATTCCAACTACGAGCATAAACTTTGCCTAGAAATCCCAACTGGTGGGACGCCGTCCGTTTGGCTACTTACAAGCGTGGTCTAGGATCTGAAACTGTATTCCATATCCAGTACGGGAGTTGAACCAGGGAACGTGATCACATTGCAAGCCCGACGCCCTAACCACTCATCCCGCTGCCTCCTGCATGTTTTTTTAAAATATGATAAAGACGTCTTAAGTCTCCTTATTGTATTTGTTTCGAACTGTCATTACATTGTTTTAAACTAAGCAGATTTTTTACTTTGTGTTTTGCGGGAAAAACTGTGGAACGCTATTTTCTGCCGTGCCAAAATAAATAGATATTTTCGTTATTGGCGTTGAGACCGTAGAGGTTTCCAGGAGTTGACAAATACGATAGTCATTTTATAACCAAGACTCGTTGCAAATTAACTGAGCCCAAATAGTTCAGAAAGGCTGAAGAGAAATCTTATGTCAACAAAATCGTAATTGCATATATCCTGGAATATTGTCGATGACAGGTTACGAATGGCCGTTTTTACTTTTGTTCCGTTGGACATTAACGGATTAAACTGCTTTGATTCATGATTGCACTATTTGAGGAACAAGAAAGCTTACTTGTTCTGTATCGGTGAAAAAGGGGCATTAAACGGCTGAAAATTGAGTGTTCAGGTAATCAAATCATTATGCTTGAATGTTTTTGTCTATTTCATAAATGCGTCAGTTTATCGTACTATAGGCTGCTTAAGTTAGACCTTCTGAGAGACGTCGTAACGGTATAGTTCACGGCGCGAAAGAAAATCAGTATCCTACCAGGCGCAGATCTAGAATAAATGGTGACTGATTTCCTAAACGAGCGCCGAAGGCGCAAGTTCCTAGGAGGGTCAGGGGGCATGCTCACCCGGGAGATTTTTTGGATTTAACTGCCTTAAGTCCCGTTTCCTGGGTCTCTGAGTCATTCAGACCGCAGGATATTGGCCAGTTACATTCTCCTCAGATTTAAACTTGGAAAGTTGTCCTTTTTATTGAAAATGTATTATTCGTTATGAAAAATCTGACCGATTCCCGTAAAACGGTGGAAACCGGTGTGGATCCGCGCCTGGCTACTGTGGTCATGAATACAACTGGTTCAACGAAATGTCTAACAATGACTTAGTGTCTTTAGATCCATCCAAGCATCTTACCCTTTCTTTCGTTAATACATGTACTTCAGTTAAGGCACGTGTGACCTGCTATGATGATAGAAACATTGAGTAATGGAAACCTTAATAGAAACATGTTTTTTTTTTATTTAACCTTCAAATTGATGACCTTTGATGAAAATGTGAGGTTAATGTTCGGCAGCGTGGTTATCGGCTCTTTGGAACGCATTTGCTTGCCTTGCCCTGCTCTGAGCCTCGTGCAGTACTGAGGGGCGACTCCTAACATGACATTTGTGTGTTTGAATTTACTTTTTTTCTTCCCCTTCATTGTTCTAGACTAAACACTGAATTTGTGAACAGTGAAGATTGGTTTTGTAGACTGATGAAATGATAGTAATAGTCGACTGAACTGGATATTATGAAAAGACAGAGGGTCAAGCTACCGGATCTGCCGTATTTTTGTTTCCTGATTGCGGTACGCGCTATCAACCGTGCATAGCATTTTTAAACGAGTCATTTCGGCCCCCAAACACGTTCCTTTGGAGCAGTATAACATCAACCACCGAGCTGCTGACATTTGTGAGATCCAAATAATTAAGAACTGGTTCATGTTTAGTGTGCGTATATCGAGTTATGGATGCAAGCGGGAAGTTTGGAGAGCACGAGAGAAGCGCAACTCTCCAAACTTCCCAGACAAGTGCACCATAACTCGATATATGGATATCTAAAAGCATGAACCAGTTCGTTTATATCATAGCGACAACACTTTAGGCGCTAAAACATGTTTTATTTGTGATTGGCAAGAATGATGTAAGGTGTAAGGTGAAGAAAAACAAGGGATCCCATTGGCTGGTTAAAAACGCCAATCAACTGAGCGAGAATGCTTGATCTTGGCTGGTTTGTAAAAGTGTCAAAGAAATATTCGCTTCTTCTAATGAGTTCAAATCTAGGCCAAAAAAGTCAAAATCTTCAGAAGTTTTAGTAAATAGCTGGCTTGGTAAAGGTCAAAAGGTCGAAGTAGGGTTTGAATTGTTGAGAACGATGTTCACATTGCCGTGCACAGTACAGTTGTTGAGGAAGGACTCTAAGAAATTAGCACCACACTGTTATTTTGACGGACAGTTATAAATACCAGTGGAAGAAGACTCGGTTGTGCCGGCGACATATTTACAGACGTCATCTTATTTACGCATGGCCGTCCGTATATAGAGATTTTCACCATGATTGCTCAATAGGAATTAGGTAGGAGAAGAGCGCGCGCTCTGTTACAATGGAATTTGTTCCATGCTCGTTTTCCTTGGTTTCCATTGGTTGCTTTTGCATCGGCGTTCTATTGACTTCCCTGTTATCTATATTAGGTGTTAATCCAGCAAGGCGCTAACTAACTGACTGTGTTTCATTTCTCCTGTGATTCTCCTCCTTTTAATTCGTCGCAACACCATTCACGTTCCATTCCATTGTCTCAACCGAGACAAGAGAGGCATTGAGCCTTTTTTTAGACGGAGTAACACGCTCGGTATACGCTATAAAAACACCATACCGCTCGGTATAAAAACACCATACCGCTCGGAGGAAGCGGTATGGTGTTTTTTGTTCGCATGTGTTGCCGCTGTTTATCGTCTTGGACTGGCAGCACTGAGCACTGCCATGTTGAATTCAGATGCCAGTCCTTATGCTCTTTTGTACGTTGTTCATTCATACTTTGACATTACCATTTTTTCGGGTGCTCGGTGATCAGTAGGGTGTCTGTGTGTTTATATGTATTTTGCACGCTTCGCCAGGAAACATCATCAACCTCTATAGCAGTCAATTATTGTCTGATAAGCTATCTGTCCTTAAGTACTTCTAAACATGAAGAAAGCAGGTTTTATTGTAGAGAGAAATCGAATGACCAGTGGCTCGTTTGAGGCTTGTGCCATATCGTCGTGGTGTCTTCATCCTCACTTTATTCCCTGATACCTGACTTTGCCCGTTTCTTCCTCTGCCTAGTCGCACAAATGGCATGTTTTTGAGCAAATCGGGAAGGAGATGGGTTATACTGCCATCAACTAAAATGCTGTCTTACACGCTTCATGCTTTTGTCAGTGACAGAGTCGACGCTGACCAGCCTCCAAAATGCATGAAGCTTTTCTTTTCCGTGAGGGACTCGCTATTGTTGACTAGAAAAACCGATCCCGAAGTCTGCCACGAATCACTAAGATTTCGCTCTGAACGCTTTCTATACCATTTCGCTATCCCCTCCCTATGAGTAGCGGAGACCGGCAAGGATGCAACCTACAACTGACGACATGATGAGAAAGAGTAAACGAAACTCTCTCAGACAGAAACTGTAGCAAGAAGTCATAAACAGGGTCATGTAATAACAGTTAGCAAGTCGAGGATTTCCAAGCACATTAATTTATCGATTGTAATTGTATTAAGTGATTGTTTGTAAACAAATTCCTCGCCAGAAAGGAGTTGACCAATGCTTCATTACATTTTCGTCAAATCACTCTCTTATTTGACTCTACTCTACGTATGCGGAAACTCCTGATCAGAAAGCCCTTTTGTTTGAAGTCTGTTTCCCTACATGAGCTTCGAAAGGCGCTGTCGTATAGTGTCGTTAATTTTATTACGCGCATTGGAGGTTGCACCTAAGCTGCCATATTCTGGCTCTTCAGTGGTACTGAACAGTAGCGTTTTGCCAGATCGGTGATTGCGTACAAGCAAACTTTAAGGGAGGCTGTCTTTTAAGAAGGCATTAAAATGGCAAAATACTTAATTAAAGAGGTGAAAGAAGTTCGCAGATATAATTTTTTAGCTAGATAAGGAAACGAAGTTTTACTTCGAAGTTAAATTTTAGTAAAACTTTTGCGTCTGAGGATGAAACTGTAAGTTTCAAATCATGTCATTAGAATGTCATGGTAACCAGGTTTTATGTTTTCGAAGTACTTCCTGGATCATTTTTGTTTTGAGGTACTGCACGAACCAGCGTAATCATTCAGCTGTTTAGTTGCAATACTTTAGTTTCTCTTTAGTATCAAATGTCTCTGTTTCTTCTTTGTCAAGTTTGTGTGTTCCTCTATGTAACTCTCGCTGGTGACCAACATAATTAAACCCCAATAACCTGCTGTCATTTTGCACTTGGAATCACAATAGAAGCACGTTTTAAAGTAAAGCTTTGAATGCAAATTAGTAAGGCGCATGTGAAAGTATTTGGCGCCTCTCCTTTCCTTCCGTCTGAGGGGCCTTTAGCCAGTTTGCCTAAATTCCGCCACCGGTTTAGTTCGTGTATACTTGAAGAATTCCGGTATCACACCGAGACACTGGCCATTAGACTACCCCAAACAATCAATTATTTTGTCATGTCTTTTTGCTCGTTAACCACTGGTTCGTGGTGTTTTGTTTTTGTCAGGTAGGAGAAGGAAATATGCGATGAGCTAAGTGCATGTAAAGTGGCGTGTTGTGGAGAGGCTCATAGTGTTAGTCTATACTGCGGGTTGCTGTGCAAACGCATTCGTCAATTTCCCAAACTTGCAATCAATAAAAGACCATCATAAACGGTCGAGACTACAAAGAAACCGGTGCCACTTTCATTATTGAACAGCAAAGCGTGTCTTTTCATTTCCTCGCTTATCCCGCGTGTTTGATTGTAAGTTACTTCCACCGGTTAAATCTGCTCTCACTCCTTTGCTGAGCCAGTTTAAACTTTTCCCCTTTTTAGGCTTGAACTCGCAGCTGTCTTGGTTCTTGGGCTAACAACATTTTCGATTTGTTGGGGAATGTTTGCTTCTATCACCCTTGTTGTGAACTGTTGTTTTCTTCGCGTCATTTGCATTCCTTTGTTTTTCTGGTGGTTTGTACTAGCGGTCATTTAAATTTGCATTGTTTGGTCTCTGGGACTTTTAAATACACGTGCGTTCGCCAAGTCTTTAATCACTTGTACTTCACTGATTCCAAGTTAGCATCCACGGTCGATTGATAGCATGAATGATTCACCGTGTACTGAAATTTCGGTATCACCTTCGCTTTTTGCCAGTTTTAAAGACAAATTTATATTTCCTGCTACTCAGGACCTTTGGCCTTCATTTCCCTTCCCTACTCCACCTACTTCTCCTGTGGAATTTTGCAGTTCCTGTCAAGAAGCGACCAAAGAAATGCGATGGCACATGGCCTGTGGACCGTGGGGACAATTAAGGGAAATCTCAGACGATGATGAGCTGGAGGTCCTAGACTTGCCGTTTGAATTTGCGCGGGAACCTTGCAGCGCCCGCGCCGAATCTCCCGCCATTCTCAATGACATTATGTGGAGCGGTGACCGCGTGAAAAGACCGGATTCCACGACAGACTTTGAAGCGAAGTTTAGTTTGTTGTCCACACCAACGTGTTTCGAACATCCTATTAGTCACACGTTCGTCGAACCCGAAGAACTGTTTTCATTTTTGTTGCTAGGTCAAGATCGCTCGGTGGATATCCAAGAAAGATTCGAAAAAGCTGAGAATCTCACTGACATCCCAGCCAGGGAGATCTCTTCCGAGTCAGGTTTGTCGCCCGAGTTGTTTCGCCATATTACCTATTCTCTGCAAACTTTCGATATTTTTCGAAAATGTATTCATTGTGTAACAAAACTCTTATTTTTATTAGATGCAATAGCCTATTTTCGTTTTGAGTTATCGCCTGGAGCCGTCTTTTCTTGTTTTGTCTCGTTCTTTCATTGATCTACATCACGTTTTTGTCAAGGATGTTTGTGTGTGGGAATATTTATTGTCCCTGCTCAAACATCACAACCTGGGCGTGATTTAAGTGAGTGTGAAAAGAGTGTGATGCGATATGATATGGGTTACAACCTGGGCGTGATTTAAGTGAGTGTGAAAAGAGTGTGATGCGATATGATATGGGTTACAGTAGACAGGCTCAAATTAAGTTAGAACCGGTTTGCTGGCATGCATGAGGTTTTCAATTTAATTAAGATTACTCGTTTTGTTTCCAGAGCACGAGGCAATTGTTTATTTGTTTATTTTTCCCGTTTCTCGTGAATTCCAGTGGACCTCCTGCAAAATACTGTTGTTTCGCGTTTAAGCTTTTCATTGAATATTTCTCCAATCAAAACAAAAAAAAAAAAAAAAAAAAAAAAGAAGACAATTGTTCAGGCTGCTCTGTGTTGTCGTAATATGCTTGGTAAAGGCTCTTTATGCATGTCGTTTTTCTTTTTTTTTTTTGGAAATTTTGGCTGAGCGCCTGTCATGTTAATGGTTGGCTAACCTTTTTTTCGAAAAGACCCTACGGCAATTTTATTGTCTTCGCGTTAACGTTCAAGACGGAATCAGATGTAAATAGCCGTAATAGATAGGGTGCAAAAGATTGGAAGCACACAATTTTGATCTTTGTTTTGTAGCGGGCACTGCATACAAAATTTGACGTAACTCGCGGTGTTGATATTGTTTCTGCGTTTGCATGAAAAGGGCTCAAAACCTTTACCAATAAAAACCTAAAGATCTGGAACGGTCACACCTTTTAATGTAAGGGAATCTTAAGTTATCAACAGTAACAGAGCGTTTCGTGTTTCTTGTTGTGTCAGATGAAGAAATCGATGTGGTCGGCGTTGCGGACAAGACACAAGAAGGGAAAACCACATGCTCAGACGCCACCAGCAACACCTTAAAGAACGTGAATACGCCACCAAAAAAACTCCGTTCAAGGCGGAGTAACGACGACACCTCTGAGCAGGAAAGCGAAGGGGAAACTGCCCGCATCTCACACAACGATCTCGAACGCAAACGCCGAAACGATCTGCGAAACAGATTTCAGTGCCTCCGAAAAAGCATTCCCTCATTGGAAGAAAGTGAGCGTGCGGCTAAAATAACAATATTAAGAAAGGCTTCTGAGCTTATTCCCGCGTTACAGGAAGAAGAAGAGCGACTCGTAGCCATGAAAGAGGCCGAGAAGAAAAAGAATGCTGCCCTCCTAAGAACACTCATGGGACTAGCAAAGAATAAGGGAGTATGATAACGACTGCCCTTTTGTGGTGCTTTGCCGGATTTTGTTACAACAAATAGACGCTGCCCAGGTTTTTTTTTTCTAAACTGAATTTCATATTTCAAAGTTTCTTTTCAAAAAAATGAAAACGGAAAATGGGCGTTTCGTTAACAGTGACATTTTTACGTACTTATATTTTGTTACATTTTATACTCGACGTTTTTAAGATCGGATACAAATCAGTGTTCCAGTTATTGGAGCTTACAAAAAAATATTAAAAAGCTTAGAATTTTCCAATTGGGCGCGTGTAACCAGTCATTATTGGACGTCCATGGATTTGAGGAGTTGTGTAAATAAATTTGCTATATCAAAGTTCGCCTTGTGGTATTGTCTCAATTTCTGGAGCTCGTATCTCATAGAATCTGACAGAGGATGCTAGCAGGAAATTAAGCACTCAGCTTTGAAGTTTTAATGAAAACAAATGAGCAGCATATTTCTCGAGTATTCTAAGTTATTCAGCTGTGATATAAAATGTACTGAATTTGTTAACGGCGATTAATGTCCATTATCAAACATCTCGTATTTAAAGATCAAGTATTTACAGTCGCTTGCCTACGCAACACACCAGTTTCTTTAAAACATACCGTGACTTCTGTTACCCCTCATTTGTGGAAAACCGCAAAGGGTAAACAATCCAGTAACAATCGTCTGCATCTGGTCACGTCATTTATGGATTTTTTAGTTTTGCGGAAACTTGTGAGATCTTTCAAAGTGCTTTTTGTGATGTTGCAATTCATTAACTTAAGGCGAAGTTGCTTTGGTAGTATCGCCATAAAGCTGAGCAGTATCAGTGGAACACGTCCTCCTCCTAAAATACGACAAAATCAACACGATCTTGAACACCATGTGTCGATAAAAAGCGTGTTTGTCTTCTGCGCTGTCTAACTTTTTCTCGCATTTAGGAAGAAGAATTATATTGTGGCTTCTTTTCTAGCTTTCATGAGATAATTCTAGCAGTTCTGTGTGTAACCTCAGTTGCATCAAAATGTCACCATTTTGTATATTCGTAATATCGCTTCTCAGTTTGTTCTGCGGGTACCCTTTTAAGACTCCTTAGAGTAGTAAGGTTTCGAGTGCTTTAAGATTGGTCCAATACAATTAACCAATATTGGCCGCAAATGAAACAAGTTTCCTGATCTAGCCGTCTCTTATCTAATATATAACAAGGCGTATCAAATGAGACTTTCCATTACCCTCTTAGTAAATCAACGGTTTGGGCATGACGTAATCATCTTTTAAGATTAAAAAACCCTCAGATGGCGACGCTGAAAAATGCTTATCCCGAGGTCTTGGTGAGGAAACAGGCCATGAATTAAAACGAATACTAGTTCTTGACTGAAGAGCAATACTTAATCCACTGGGATGTTACGGCTTTCCGGCCGCGATGTCAACGGGTACCCCTTAGGGTACCAATATTGCATCTTCATAGTGAGCTCTATAAAGTTTGCCGAAACGTTTTCCCGAAAAATGCATGAGCGGCAAACTAAACAGACCAGAATCTTCAGTACCGCGAATGCCTGTAGACGTACATCAGTTTCTGTAATTTGTAACTTGTGTTATCCAATGACGCGATAACAAAAGTTTAGACTAGATTTTCAGCGTAAGCAGCGAGAGAAAACAGAAAATAGTTAGAGAGCAATAGGATCTGGATCAATAGTTTTAATTTTTATTCATGCCAAAGACCTTTAGTTCAGTTTATCAACAGTGTAATGCAAATATATAGTATCCATTCATTCGTACAAAATGAGCACGGTTGGAATGAACCAACCTTCTTTGTCTCGTGTTCAGTCTTCGTTGTTTTAAAACGTAAACAGGATTATAACTAAAAGTGTTATTTGCTCGAACTGTAAGATTTATGGCTATTTGTAAGATATTTGTTCAGTAGTGAACACATCTGTAAATTTCTAAACTGTTTTGATGTATCGTAGAATTCAAAGGTTCTTCCAGGGCCGATAGCTGTCAAGAAAGCTAGGGCGAGACCATTAGGCCAAACACTTGTCCTCGTCGCAAAAGCTCAGTGAACTTTTCGGACCGGAATTCTGATTTCAATCGGGAGTTAAAGAAAAGGAATACAAATCTAATTGAACGATCTATAGACTCCGATTTTAAAAATGGATGTGCGGTCTCCTGAAACTCTAGGGACTTTCGTGAAACGTGCCCTTGGGTAGTTCTGGGGTTGCTTGCGCCGCGCCGCTTATCAATTATGACTTATCCCTCAGCATTGCTGAACACCAGAGAACAGTTAAAAATCACGCCAAAATGACGAGAAGAATTATTCATTTTTCGTTTATATTTTAAATACAATAAAGCTCATCGAATTTGTTACTGTTTCGTTTGACAATCTACTTTTTCTGTGGAGCAAAAATAAATTCACCTCACAACTTTTATTATCACAAAAGAACAGAAGCAGCAAACCTTGGAAGAAATTATTCGCGTAGGTTTTGGGTTTACACCTGGCGACGGTGTTCATGGCTCGCGTAGGTTTTGGGTTTACACCTGGCGACGGTGTTCATGGCGCGCTGTTAAAGTTTCCAAACTACAAGAAAAAGCGAACAAAAGCAAACAAAAGCCGAATTTGTTTCCATGAAATTTAGACAAACGTTATCACTCATGCAACACTTAAGATTGTTATTATTATGGGCTTATTTTGTTAACTGAACCCCACCAACTTTTTCTCATATATTCATTATATCGGTTTACATCGAGTTTGAGTCTGCTTTGTGCGTTTTGATAAGCAGTAATCGTTTTGCCACTGCCCGCAAGAAATCACTCAATTCATGGAATACCTAACGGAGTAATTGTAGTACTAATCGTTTAAGTGCTCATATGTGTCTCATTGTTAGTGGCCTCCTAATGGATACATGCAACACAGTGTTTGGAGGTTCCAGCTAAGAATGAAAATCTTGGTTCCAAGTACTGAAGAGCTGGGCACGCAAGATATTTCTTTGGGATCACTGAATAAAACCGGCTTTGGAATTCCCTGGCACGCTTTTGTTGATCGCAACACTGAATATTCCTCGTACGCGCCACTTTCGTTCGGCAAAGCTCAAGAGACAATTAAAGTATTGTACTGATTGGAAGAAGTAAATTTCATTCTAGGCGTAATATGGCTCACGTTTTATTAATAATGTATTTGTCTTGTGAAATTTGCTTGGCAAGGTACCTGTCCTTCAGCGATGTGATGGAAGTATTTGACAGTTTCGCAAAAAGTCTATTGTCATTCTTTTTTAAACATTAAAACGTCGTGGCTTGCTCAACGCCTTGAAGATGGTGGGATTTTTAATTTTTTATTAGAGCAGTGAAATCTATCGTCTTCACGGAACCGCCGATCCGACCATGTAGATATTAATCCAAGAAACCATATACAGGAACTTTGAAAAAAAAAAAAATAAATAACAAGAAAGGAAAGAAAAGCAAAGTATATCAAAAAGGTCTTCATTAGGCACTTAATGTATGGTCCCGAGGGAAACAGTTAGTTTTGTTTTCCGGAGAGTCCTGATCAGAACTCGAGGGAAAACAAAACTAACTGGTTTCCCGAGGGACCATACGTTAATTGCTTTGTTATCTACTTAGACTTCCCTAAAACAAATTATAGCAAGAACAAACAAACGAAGACGACACAACTGGCGCTCGAGCAACAACTGCGCAATTGTATCCCGGTCTGGGTATATTTGAATTTGATCAGGGGCACGGGACCAATAATCAACCAATCACAGTGCTCGTTTTGTTGAGTGAAAGAGAACATAACCCCGCCTGATGTGATAAGGGGACAGAATCTATTTTTTAGCGCGGAATCTATTTATATCTCGTTCCTTCGCTGCGCGGTTTCCCATGGCACATTGAAATCACAACCACGTGATGAGAAGGACTTCAGTTATTGGTCAGTTAAAATAGTTTCCGGATCTAAAAATAGATTCTGTCCCCTTATCATAGCAAGAGAACCCAGTATGTAAGATGCACACTTTCTCTTACCTCATTTTCTCTTGCTAGAACTGAACACAACCACGAATACTACTGACAAAGCTTGCAGACAATTCGCTAGGCTCTTGGCGAAAACCGCAAAAATTTGTTAAGGAAGCAAATTTTGCCAAACAAGAAAAAACGGTACACATTTTTCTGGTTAAAAATGTCATGTTCATTAATTCTTAGTTCATAGAAACAAGTGGCCAAAGCATTCTTATTTGAAGCTGGCGAAGGTAGCAAATACCGATCTTGTGGTCAATCGATCGAAAATTGTCTGCAAATTCAAACAAATAGTTTAAGTGGAAGGTCTTTATGAAATTAAACTTTCCTTCTTAACCCCTCTGCAGATTGTAATATTTTGCCTACATAAAATACTTTATTTTTCAACAAAAATCGTGTTGTTAGCTATACATCAAGCAAGCTCTAAAAGCTGAACGGACTTTCAAAGGAAGCTTGAGCATTTTTTTGCTTTTTAATACTATTTCTTTATGTATTAAGCCTACTGTTTTAATGAGAACATTCACCGCATGTAGTGACCAATTGCTTTTATGCTTCGCAAGAGTCACACATATTTAATTATGATGTTTTAAGCTTAACATCATTTTGTGGCAAATGGGGATTTTTGTAGCAAACACGAAACTGTAATTATTCTAAATAAACAGTCCAAAGCTGATCCAGGAACTATCCTCAATCTTTACTTGCTCCGTACTGTATTTTAAATGAAATTAGAGAACAATTTATAAGCGACTGGCATGTGTGCAAGGACCACTTGTGCAAACACGACCAAAATATCGTCAGATCTTTAAACGGATCAGGATCGGTAATAAGCCTCTTTTTTTGTAGAATGGAAGGGCATCAAACGGCTCAAGGGTGTATATTTGACTGTAGTTTAATTTTGCCCAATATGTCGGTTAGGCATATTTTTGCCACACAGTAGCATTCATTACTAAACATCATTTCTGTACTGAGCTACTTCCACTATTAAAATTTGGCTGTGGAAAGTGTTTCTTCAGATAGTCCTTTTAAGACCGAAAGCACACATAAAAACGAAAAGGGATCAAAAGGGGTGAAACCCTCTTTTAGCGCCTAAAGTTGGGTGGGGTCCTTCGTGAGGGAAAGGAAGGAGAAACGCTTTATCTGTCGCAGTTCAAGCCCAGCTGCATTAATGGTACAATTGTGGTTTAGCTATGTTGACAAAACGCATTGAAAACATCCACCGAATCTCCATGAAGACAAATATCAGGTTCGTTAATCGGAAACATCCACCGTGTTTTAATCACGAGATTAAAACCCAGCGTCGAGAGAAAGCATTGTAATTCAAACAAATTTTTGTTAACGTAGACGTATTACGCAATTAACCCTCTTTCCTGGTTTAGTGGTCTTGTGAGGCAGAAGAATAGATGGCAAGATTACAAAAGATAAGGAGAAAATAGTGCGCAGTAAAATCCCCGCTAGTTGTTATCATGATGTTCGCCACCACTCCACTTCTTCCGCTGATATCAATGAAAAGACGCGTCATCAACTACCAGTCTCTTACTTCGCAATTTATCACTCAGTACCCTGCTCACATCATCGCCGCATTTAAACTCGTTTGAAGAAGGAGCAAGTTGATTGACTGTATTTATGCGCTGATTGGCCTTGACAGACCTTGTTTAAATTGTCGCTTAACAAGAGCTTTCCATAATCATCGTACTTCTCCAGCTTTCTCCTTACTACTTTTGAATTTAATAAATCAAGGGTACGTTAGGCAGGGGTTTATCTTCTTTGCTTAGAAATTTGAAGAAAAGACGCAGGCTCATCAGGTAAGACCCTACAGTACCAGGCTGATACTTCTCAACAGTATAAGAAAGCCAAAACGTCAGGAACGTAACTCCGTTTGGACTAGGAAGCAACAACGAATGCACATTTGCGAGATCCTTTTGCCCATGATGACCGTCAGCAACAGATTCTCCTCATTTCGTTGTACAAGTGCGAATCGCACTTTGCACCTCTGATTTGCACTGCTGGACAATCCTCTGGTTACGGTATCACCCATCCACATCAACCAAGTAGTAATAAAATTCGACTACGAATTTGGAAGAAGCTGCGACTTCAATTTCATGTTGCTATTCTTTGGCCCTCTTGTCTTCTGGTTCACAGTCACTTGGTTCCCGTTCTTCATCTGGGGCATCATCATTGTTACTTTCAATGACCTTGAATATTCCTTGAAATAATTTTGCCTACGATATTAACCAATCCAGTAAGAAGGTAGTCTCCTTCTTGTGGTTTTTTCTGATGGGCATGTAGTTTCCTGGCGATCTTCGTCTTTGAAATTCCCTTTCTGACTCTTCACTAATATCACGCTGTCTTCATTTCTTGTCCAGTAGTGCTATGTTCTCGCTGTTGTCTTCTCTCTTCATTCCTTTTTGGCCTTCCGTCGCTTCTGATTGCGTTCCTTTATGTATCTATTAATATATTGAAGTGACACTCTTGGTGTTTTGTGTTGCGCATTTACGAAACTGGTTGTGTTAGGGACCGTTTATTTCTTATGAGGGAGGGGGGTGCTGGTGTCATTCGAAAAGCACCATCAGCTTGCCACTTTTTTCACATGCCCCTTCCTCCCCCCCCCCTCCCCCCAATCAAAAGAAAGAAAAGTCAATTTCGGATTAAAACGTTATGACATAAATACCTCTTATTAATCGAGTTCGAGGTCCGTACTGTAAAATACGGACCGAGTTTTTTCCCGTCGATTTATGGCCCAAGCGCGAAGCGCTTGGGCCATAAATCGACGGGAAAAAACGAGGATCCGTATTTTACAGTACAGACCGAGAAAACGAGGTTAATAAGATATTTATTATATCTCTGGAGTCATTTTGGCAACCAAAACAAACTTTAGCGGGCCGTACAGTGAAGTACGGCCCGCTAAATTGACCAATCACAGCGCGCGTACTAACTGAGAGATATAATAAAAGTATTTAAAATAATTCACGTGACCATGCAGTTTGGTTGTGTGTTTTTTTCTCCCGCAACATCTACTTCGCTCTACTTTCATGTATTGAGCACTGTTTTACGTTAATCAACTTTTACACTTTGACCCATTGACCCGGCTTCATAACTTGATAAAAGTCTCCTGTCTATTAATACAGAAAAAGCTAAGTGTGAGGGTTCTGGATTGAGTTCAATGTCACCAGACATTAAAGGTTTTTTTTTCTCGAAACAAAATTTATCCTGCAGAAACTGCAGCTTGGTGTGCTACTGTTATAATCTGAACATGAAAAAATTGGACAACAATTTGAAAGCAGAAGTTATTTTCGTTTTTCGTTTTTTTTTAATTGGTTCATAAAACGAAAAACAGTAAAACTTAATTTGATTTTTTTTCTGCCTATTTGTCTCGGTTTGAAAGTAAAAGGACAATTAATTTAGTAAATTTTAGATATTTCGACTTTTTTTTATGTGCAGGTCAAGTGGCTTTAATTTAAATTTAACAAGACGGTGTGTTTCAGGTAAAATCAGGTTCTGTATTGTTATCACTTCAAATAAAAACTGAAAATAAGACTGCAGATATCTTTTTCTGTTGGTGAATATAGAACAGGAAATTAAAAGTAACGAGTGGAAGAACTGTGCAGGGACCATTGTGCCGCTAAAACCTGTCTTTTCACTTGTTCGCAATTAGCGGGTCTTCACATTGTAACTCATTCTTAGCTTCAACAACCTTGCCAAAACGTTTTTATAGCTACACCATACAGTGAAATTCACTCCAAGCTTAAAGTACCTTGTAAAAAGCCGGTAAGGTTTAAAATCCCGTAATATACTATAGCAAAAAGGGCACCCGCGTGGTTTGGAATCAACAAGAGTGAACCAGCTACCGCAAAGTACAAAATACCTAGAAATATCGTTTGAGTACTCATAGATCTGAGCGTTTTGCCCAAACCTTTTTTAATTTCCTTGTCAACTTTTCCGCTACTGCTAAGCTGTCTTTAGTTGTAACGTGTGTGCGGTCTTTTACAACCGATGATTTTACTGAAAGACGTTTTCTTTCACACGTTCACTTCTCTTAACTTTTATCCATTTGCTGTGGCTTCAGGTTTATTCAACTGTAAGACTTCCTTAGAAGTTTATGTGGCTTAGAACTAAAGGTTATGAATCTGTGCAAGCCCCCTGATGGCTGTCTACTTGGTAAAGGAGCATTACAATCGCTGACAATAATCGTTCACTCAATACAGTACTGTACGTGAAAGCGATTTGTTCCTTCTTTCTGTCCTTAACACCCCTTTTAAAGAAATGGAATGACATGTGACCTTCGTATGTCATTTTCAGGCTCATCGTTCAATGGAAGGCGCTTCTCAGCTGCGGCAAGTGTTTGGGTTAGATTCACTTTGTTGGTCTTTCCTCGAACTGCCGTTACTTTAGAAATAGGCCTTGGACAAGACGTGTGGACTAAAGGTCACTGACAATTTGACCGCTTTACAGTTGTAGAATGCCATTGATCAAACTTATATACCACAGTCATAAGTACAGCTTTTCAATGTTTAAACATACAAACTGTTGAGGCTTTTTGAGAGTACATCGTCCTTACAACTTCCAGACACATCCATTCAAAACCAATTTTGATTCAGGTTCAGTAGTTGATTTGCAGTATCAGTTTTAAGTCGTATTTTGAAATCCACCTCAGTCGCCATAACCTGAGCAAACTGAGCAGACCTGACGAACCTCAGTGGGGTGCTGATCGGACAGGTTTATAATTCCCTGTTTGAGTAAGTCTTTAACCGAGTGTTTTTGCTCCTTGACATTATATTTTGAATTATTTGTTATGAACATCTGTGCTTTGATTTGTTCTCATTTGTGGTGGCAGATGATGTTCAACGCTGTCTAGCCAGCGACAAGCAAGTTCGCGCCAAAAACCTACTAAAACTTACTGCAATTTTGTGAAAACGCTCGCACAGTTGGCAGACATGGTAAGCGTGCTGGTGTTTTATAGATTTTGCTTCTTAATTTTTCAGTCTCTGTCCTCCTCTCCTTGCTAAGAACCTCCTATGTTCGCTTTGTCCTATTCTTTCCCTGTTTCCATGAAAAGGCATGTGATCGATGACCACTATATATATCAATCAAATATGTCACTCTTTCAGTTATAGAGCATACTTTACTGCTTTAACTTCTTTAGTTCTCCTGATAGCCTCGGGAAAGAGATTGATAAAGATATTACTCTGCTAGAGATTTAATGACTACTCACAAGCCCGATCCGAGTTGCTGAATGGCGCAACACTGATTGGCTCGCTAGTTTGAGAATTTGGTGCACCAGGAACCCAGTATCCGAGGTGAGCAACTTCTTTTGATTCTGTTGATTAAGCATTTCCTCAGAATGCTCCATCGTGCGAACTTGGGTGCCACCAATCATTTTGCGATAGTTCTTAACTTGCGGCCATAAATCAGAACATTCCCTTGAGCGTATACATAACTCACAACTAGTCATGCAAAACAATTATTGTAACGTGTGGATCTAAAACGTTCTAGGTCTGTGAAAATACTCTGGCTCCAGTTGCTCCAAGTAATAAGTTCCTGTTGACTGGATTTACAGTGCCACAGCTTGAACCGGGCCAATATGAAGAAGGTGTTCAAACGAAAAACGAGAACGACGGATGTTTTTCGTACACTGGACTGATAACGCTAAAGAATGAAAGCGAAAAAGTAAAACTAAATGCCGGACTTATTTGCTATCGTCGAATGCCATTCAACATTTGCAATCAAACGTCAAACGGCTGACGTAGCAGTTGCGTTTCTCATGATGCACTTTATGCAACCGGACACAGTACAGCGTAGGGGGGGTTTGATAAGGAGAATTTTAAGTTTAATAGGGAGAGATGCAAATCTCTACAAATGTTTTTAAACAAGCGTCAGAGCTTTGTACTGTGACATGTGAAGAATAATATGGAAACTTGAAAACCAACTGCAAAGGTGGTTGATTTAAATTTCTTTTCTTTTTTTTTTGATTAATGGCTCTCGACAGCTGATCTTTGATAACTGGACGGGAATTGTGAAACTTGTTGTTCAATTACCCGTTTCACATCCTTTAATTTGCAGACAGGAAGTCTGTATGGTTGTAAAGTGGTCACGACATCATGCACTTCTAGAAGTTAAACCTCATCCCAGCTGTATTGCACCTTTAATAGAGTATCTTAAAGCAATGGGAAGGACTCAATTTCTGTTGCTTTAACGTTCAAGTATTCCATGTTACTTGGTCGTTTTAGGCAGAAGGTGGTTATATTTTGGCGGAACTTTGGTCACCAAGCTACAGAATGTTCCTTTAAAGCAGCTACGGCCTGGTTATCACTTAAAACTTCCTGTTCACGATGTCAACTCATCACTCTTCGTCATGTAATGAGTGCTTCTTCCTGTTGCCACATTTTTCAGGTATTTGCCGTCAAGGGACCACATGCCGAATTTGGGTGGAAAGTCAATCACCTAAAAGTCATGAAATTTGACTATTTCCGTGACAAAAAGCTCTGAGCAGGTGATGCCTTATGGACCGGCAATAAAACCTGAAGGCAAGTGAAAATGAAAACCCTGGAGAATATTTAATCGGTAGTAAAGCCGGCATCCTGCACAGTTTTAGAGCTCGCTCGTTTTATTCCTATCAACCAGTCTAAACATATCAGGTATTCTTTTTTCTTCCGTCACCCGTCGATGTTTCCCTCAGTCATGAACGCAAAACGTATTGTTTCCCTTGTAAATTAGTGTTAAATATCGCTTAGATGAGGATGTCGGTTTAAGCATCGAAGCTGATATGGTTTTGTTCTCTGAAAGTATAAGCTTTGCTTCAGATAGTTCAAAAGTGAATAGTGGTCATGTGATACTGTAATCAAGTAGTGAACTTCTATAATATTCTGGTTTTAAAGTTTCTGGCCCTCAGCGCGGGACATGTGGACGGGTTCTGGGGCCCGTTTGTCGAAATTTCCAATAACTGTACGGGCCCGGAGCTACATTTATAACTTTGAGTCTATCGAATGTTTGTGTAGTTCTTGACATACAAACCAGTCCAACCTGCAAGTTAACTTAGAATTGCCTGGCTTAAACTTTAAAACCAATAAAATTGTGATCTCCCGTTGTAGATATTGCGATCAAAATATAGCTTTCCGGGCACGATAAGCAACCGGGTATTTCGACAAACGGGCCCGTGGTTGCTGGTTTAACTGGCGCAGCGTTTTAGATGATGGGAGATTTTTTCTTGCCGCTGCTTAAACCAAAGGCATCTTGCCCTGGTGTTCGTCTGAAGCTGTCTTATAAGAATCTAAGCTTTTTAGATTCTTATGCCCACTCAACCCGAATTGCAAAGACAGCACCCACCACACCGTGCGGAGAACGTCGGGATCGTCTTCCCCAAAATGACCGGTTTGAAACAACAAGTCTTCTTCTGATCATCTTCTGTTAGCTCGCCGGCAGCCTGTGGACGATTTTCTTTGGCGTTGTTAACTACCAAGTCTCGTTTGCGAGCTAAGAGGACCTCCATCGATTTGGCGAACTCTTAATCTTTCCTAACATTTGTGATGGAGTTGTTGTCGTTCAGGTAGCGTTGAATACCTCTCTGGAGATACTGCAAGCGAACCAGGCTCGTAGCTATAGACTCCGCCATCTTTTTTGCGGACGTCCATGAAAACCTGCACAGAAGTACGTTTAGCTCTTCGGGAGGAATATTCTCCAAGGCTCTCGTCTCTCCAAATGTGGAACAGTATCTTCGCCAAATGTTCAGATCGTAAGTTGTCTTTTTCTTAGTGTTATCAGGGTGAAGTGAGTGGATAAAATCTACAACTTCAACTTCGTCACGATTTATGGGCCTCATTTGGTTGCAAGTTTCCTCCTCTGGATAGTAAAATTCGCTTTCGCTATGTCCGCTCTCACCCGAATCCATTTTCCTTAACAGTTATATTTCGGTAGCATATTTTTCACAACGCGGGGATGTTTTTAAACCACCCTGTAACATATTTAACGAGCCGCAATCGCTACATCGGGGAAAAAATCCGGCTCGTGGGCCGTATCGTAAAAAGGTGTACCGGTCACGAGCGCCTGATTAGCCAATCAAAATCAAGGATATAGGATTCTGGCCCGCTCAAATGCTTGAAAAACAAATAAATAGATTGTATTTACCAAGTACAATTTGAGGACAAAACAAGGCAACATCTTTGCATTGTTTTGGTCGTTTGAATTTCCGAACTTGAGGATCACCGGCTACATTTCATTCAGTCGACAAAAATCTACGTGTTGAGAACAAAGTTGCGAGCTTTCTGATTGGCTGAAAGAAATTAAAACCGCCAACGGTTACGTCGGTCGACAGAAACACGCCACGCCACGCCAGCTGATCAACTAAACTGTTCTTATTTGTCGATCAGTTCTGTTACAAGGTAAAAAAAGATACCAATAATAATAATAACATGCAAAGATTTTTTTGTGAAGATCTTCCCACGCGACTGGACTTCTTTGCAGCGGCTGAACTAAAACTTGGGTGGAACAATATTGTTCATAAATGTTTCATATCTAGAATTCAAGTTGCCAGAATTAATAATAAGTACTAGTTGCTGTAAACATCCTAGAAGTGATCCTGATACTTTATTTGATCAAGGATTTTGTGTTGTTTTTGTAATGCCGAATTTTTACAAATCCAGAAGTTTTCCAGTATCGACTTTCGAAACGTTGGTTAAAATGCAAGGTCGATATCTGAGGATTAAAAACTTTGTTTAATGGACAACGCAGTTTTAATTGGAGCAGAAATACTATTTTACCAATTTTCCTGAAATGCGTAAGCGAAGCCAACGTCGCTTGTTAATTAGTAATTACGGAGAAAAGAAATTACATGCATTTTAGTTTAGGTACCATTTGAGCTTTGAGTAATTTTAGATATTATGCTTTAGCTGCGTCATTGATGAAATGGAAAAAAAGAGGTGGAATCTTAGATCAAATATTTACAAGGGGCGGCATAAAATGTAATGGATTTGATAGTGCCCCTAGTCGAACTTGCTGTGTTAACTTGTTCGCTTGTTATTACTGAGTGAGTGGAGGCGAATGCGCCGGAGGGCTCTCGAGAGTCAAACCCAGAGAAAAATCATCAAAACGTTTAGTCAGAGATGAATTTGTTAAGCGTGTCTTGAATCGACTCATTTTTGGTGTTCCGTTTTAATTAGGAAGACCTCTAGCACGTTGACTCAAGACTGATTTTCCTTGAAACAGTAAGTTTTTAAAAATTTTACAACAGAAACTGATTAACGTGGTTGCCCCCGCGTGCAGTTGTCAGCAAATTTAACTCGCGAC
Organism: Ricordea florida; assembly: GCA_949710005.1. NCBI lineage: Eukaryota > Metazoa > Cnidaria > Anthozoa > Corallimorpharia > Ricordeidae > Ricordea > Ricordea florida. The sequence goes on from OX453275.1 coordinate 14,294,803, forward strand.
CGGCTCCATAGCTTCGTCGTTGTCCAGTACTTCTTGTTCGACACTTTTTCTAGATTCAAACATCTAGCGACTTCTGGCTCGAAACTCACTACCTACCTATCCCGGGGGAAATTTTGTTCCATTACCTCGTCAGGGAATTTCGCTTGCGTTACAAACGTTACCAAGGGAACTGTTCTGGCAGCTAAAAAATGTTAGGTAATTCAAACCATTTAAGAAACCTCAGTGACAAATAATACCAGAATTACTATTTGTGTGAGTAAGATATATTTAGTTCGAAGAATTCTAATGACCGCTGCGTCTCTGCTTCCGATAGCGACATTTAATTGTTGGAGGCAATTCAGATTGTGATGTATGTTTCACTGGGAGATGCGGTTTAATAACACCGTTGTTTTTGTTCTCGACTCTTTGTTCTACACGCACCACTGTACCGTAAAGCGTGCTGCCCTCACAAACAGCTTGTTCCGTGTGGCAAACAAAGGCATTTCTGAAGGCGTTAGCTTTGAGCATCCGGTTGAGTGTGGTGAAACTTGCGCGCCGTGTGAAGCGATATCGGATCACTCACCGTTTCTGGGAACGGAGTCATCTTTCTACCGACGCTCAAAAATAAATGAATAGAGACTCGAATTTTCAAGCGGCACTTCAACATTCCGGAGGAGGACGACTCGATTTTCACTCCAGGACTTGACGAGGACTCGATGGATCACTCACCGTTTCTGGGAACGGAGTCATCTTTCTACCGACGCTCAAAAATAAATGAATAGAGACTCGAATTTTCAAGCGGCACTTCAACATTCCGGAGGAGGACGACTCGATTTTCACTCCAGGACTTGACGAGGACTCGATGATTCTGCGAGGATGACTCGATAAGGCACCACAACTACACGAGGATGACTATCCAAATCTTAAATAGGAGTACTATTCTCATACCTCCCTTTCCCCGGCTTAAAACTGCAACTGATTGGAACAGCGGTGCACTACGGGACCGTCCAACTTTTTGTACTTGTGGCAGTCTTCATGAATGAGTTGAGGTGTCGGATTAACAAAAAAACGGAAACGGAAACGGCCTACGGGCAAAACAAATGTAAGGTTCTGGTCGGTTGCTCAAAAAACACATATATACGTGCTGCAGGGAGAGAAAGCGTCACTATTGATAATGGCAACATACCGTGGGACAGGCAAAAATAACGAGGACACTTTACAGCATCCGCGCCGCAGTGGAAGGGAAAAAAGAACGGCGTCGGGTTTTTTCAAAGCCTTTTTTTTTTAACAATATAATCACCTGGTCAATCTATGCAATCAACGCCTATTTTTTCTTCTGGGAAAGCAGAGAAAGCCATTGTTCTTTTGCATGGCTGCGGGTACCGTAAACTGAGATTTTGCAACCAATTATATTTTCTGAGTTGGTCGGCTATGTAAGTGATATTTTTTCCTTGCTCTTGAGGCAAAAGGACCTCATTTATCATTTACTTACTCAAGCCTGGTTATTTCCCAGTAACGCTTGGTAAAAAATAATGCTTTCGCTTCAGCTATCAACAGTAACGAAACGTAATAAATGACAATAAATGATTTGAAACGGTGATACACTAAAAAGACACAAGACTATAGCAACAGGATTCTCTTGTGTTTGTTAGCTCTTTGTTTTCGTCTTAGGTAAGTTTGCTATGACCTCTATTGCACGAAGATTCAATGAAGTAACGTTAATCACTTGGATAAACATCGTAATGCTCTTCAAGATAAAATATCCCATTCTTTCGTAAGCGGTCTGTTTATGTGCAAACTCTTGAAAAGGAAAAGAAACAAAAGAAAAAACACTTTAAAATGTTCCAAACACATCTGTTAACAGAAGCACAAACACAGCCAAGAGACATTTGAATAAACCTAAGCTTATATTCTCTGATAATATTTACTACTACTACTACTACTACTACTACTACTACTACTACTACTACTACTACTACTACTACTACTACTACTACTACTACTACTACTACTACTACTACTACTACTACTACTACTACTACTACTACTACTACTACTACTACTACTACTACTACTACTACTACTACTACTACTACTACTACTACTACTACTACTACTACTACTACTACTACTACTACTACTACTACTACTACTACTACTACTACTACTACTACTACTACTACTACTACTACTACTACTACTACTACTACTACTACTACTACTACTACTACTACTACTACTACTACTACTACTACTACTACTACTACTACTACTACTACTACTACTACTACTACTACTACTACTACTACTACTACTACTACTACTACTACTACTACTACTACTACTACTACTACTACTACTACTACTACTACTACTACTACTACTACTACTACTACTACTACTACTACTACTACTACTACTACTACTACTACTACTACTACTACTACTACTACTACTACTACTACTACTACTACTACTACTACTACTACTACTACTACTACTACTACTACTACTACTACTACTACTACTACTACTACTACTACTACTACTACTACTACTACTACTACTACTACTACTACTACTACTACTACTACTACTACTACTACTACTACTACTACTACTACTACTACTACTACTACTACTACTACTACTACTACTACTACTACTACTACTACTACTACTACTACTACTACTACTACTACTACTACTACTACTACTACTACTACTACTACTACTACTACTACTACTACTACTACTACTACTACTACTACTACTACTACTACTACTACTACTACTACTACTACTACTACTACTACTACTACTACTATCGTTATCGTTATCGTTATTGTTATTGTTATTATTATTATTATCATTATTATTATCATTCGGGGAGGGGGAAAAGGAGAGGAAGAGCTTCTTCATCACCAGTTTTCGAAGTATAGCAAGACCTCCTTTTCAAACATTTTCAAATACTCTTCTGTTTACCGGTCTTACCCTTGGCACCAACTTGATTCTCACCTTTTCTTTCCAACTACGTACAAGCTTGGAGATAAACAGTACCAAGCGAATGTACGGCTTCGACCATATGCAAACGGTCTCAGGTTGGTTACAGTATCAGTCCACAGACTCAACACTTACCGAGTTCCTTCAACTCAGTACTCCGTAATAAAGTAAGTTAAATATTCATGATAGACCACTCAAGAACATGGCTTTCCCTGGTAAGAGGAAAAAAGGCGTTTTCATCTTTCTCTGCATATATATATATATATAGATAGATAGATAGATAGATGATAGATAGATATGTATATGTATTTTTTGGAATTTTGTTTTTCTCGTTGGGCGCCGCTTTAGAGAAAATTCCTAGGCTCCTAATTGCTTTTTCTGTGTTCTCCTACTAGATCGGAAATAGAATTTTCCTTAACTCTTAGCAAAGCGCTGTTATCTGATAAGTTTAACACGGTTCTCGTGAGTGAACCAACTTGCAGCTTCTGTGAGTCAATATCCGGCGGAAAGAATCAAACCTTTTAATTTCCGTTCACGTACCAATGTATTATACGACAGCTGTTTGGAGAGTTAGCGCGTCGCGCGTACTTGCATTCCAACAAAGAAACCAGCATTTTAAAGCCCCGTCGCATTCGCCGGTATTATGAAGCTTTGTATATCGTGTCAGTTGTCTCTCTATTTTAAGGATACTTGGAGCGCGTTTTCTCTGCGAGGGTGGTTTGTGCGACGTTTATTTTCCTTGCAAAAACAAAATCCGACTTTTTTGGGTCGGGGTAAGAAATTTCCGAGTCAGGAACACGTTATTATTATTTCAACTGAGTAAAGAGTTTAGATCGCCGTTAGCAGCTTGTTTTGGTTGATTTGTCACATTCAGGGCGAGCTAATCCGAAATACCTATAGCTATTGGTTAACGATTAATTATTACGATGCCATCCTAAGACAAAACTATTCTTAAATGTTTTGTAAACTTAAGAATCCTGAATTCCTTTATAGGCTGTAAAACCAAATAGCCGAGCAACAAACATTGGGCGAAAAATGGAAATTCTTTGTTCTTGGAGATACCTGGCTGAAACCTGCCATCGCACACATAATGAAAGGGTATTTAAAACAATAGTACAATTGAGCCATGTTTTTCAGTAATGTACAGGAATTTATTATTTGTTGAATTCTTAAACCAAGACCCCAAGAAACTGATTTACCTTATATTGACTTTTAGAATGAACAGGATTTTTCACAATTATTTCCATTAATTTTCGACGGACTGTTGTTAATCGCAGCTGTTAAAATAGTTAAATAGCAGGGTATTCTACGAGCACATCGCTGCGATTTACAACTTGACTACGAAAGCATCTGCTAGGAACAATACGGTGCCTTCAAACCGGCAGCTGTGGCCACATCCGACGGGGCAGGTGGCTTGAAGGGTTTAATCCTTGTATAAACGTTTTGAACCTTGCCAGTGTGAGGAATCAAAGCAGCCCCAGTGCACTTTAATTTGTTTTAGACATTCTGTGTCAGCCTCACACTGGTTTTAATCATTAAATACCCCTGAACTGTACATACAAAAACACGCCATAATAACAGCTGAATGGCCATTTCGTTCGTTTGATTTGAGTGTAACCTGCAGCGCAAGAGCATATATTTTGCAATCGGGTGTCTTTATTTTTTTTCGAGGCAAGGGTCACTTTTAGCAAAAATTAAAATCAAACCTCTTTGAAATGCGGTAAACCAGCCGAGCTGTGACCTGGGCTAAAAGAAAACATAACCTCTCAGCTGGTTCAGTGAACCACCGTCAAGCGGAAATTGAATTCCCTGTTGAATTCCGCAACTGAAAACCACTTCATTTTAGTGCAGCAAATGGAAGCTGTGTGTCTAGTGGTGTCAACCTTAATGAGGAATTATTTTAGGACTCTGGCCGGCAAAACAAAAGCAGTCCATGTAACACCAATTTCTATGGAAGCCAGATGTCTCTTAGCACAGGTGTGATTCACAAAGGAACACAAGTCGTCTGTCAAGGCGTTGATGAAATCTCTATTGTTTTATGTGATATCTTTTGTGTTCATTGCCTTAACGAAAACGTGGACTTCGCGAGGGTTTGTTAAGAGCCTATCCCATGATGCCTCTCGGTTGTCATTCATCTCACAGCTGGCTTATAGTAAATAGCAGGTCTGCTAAAACAACACTTAACTATGAATATTAATTCTGCCGACTAAGAATTTTACGTTTGTTTTCAAAACCAGCTCACTGCCACCACTTGTTCGTCTTCGTAGAATATAAACACGTTTTCCTTTGGTTTTTATTCGGCAGTGTTCTTGTGATTGAAGGGCCGACTCGAACTCTTTCCCGCCTTGACTTAATTTATTCTTCTAGGAATTTCCTCATTCGCTCATACGCGTGGGCCTCAATGCGTAGGAGGTCTGGTCCAAACCAGGGCATTGTTTAGTTTTCAATGAATGGATTTGAATTCGCGTGAAGAGTAAAACTTTTCGCATTTGGCTGTTGAACGTAGTAGCGGTCGCTTCGAAGTGTGTACGTTCTGGTGGACACCACCGGGCCTTATCACCAAAACACTGTGTGTCTGATAAAACATACAAGCTTTCAAGCAAGGTAACAGCCATCGAACTGACCGTTCTTTTGTTTAGCACTGAGTTTGATTGAAATTTTAGTCTTGCAACACGACGCTGCCGCCGGTGCGGAACAAACCGGTGTTTGAGTGAACTTAACCCTAACTCTGGTTTATGTTTTGCAGTCGTAACAAGAATGGCTCTGTCGGCGAGCAGTCTTCTGCTGGACAGTTTCAGTAACGATTTTGATCCCCTCCAGCCATCGCTATTCAAAGATTTGCCCGAACCAGCAGACTTGAAAACCAAAGCCAAAGAAACAACCGAAGATCTATGGAAGAATTTTTCATTTCCGCCTACGCCACCGATCTCACCGGCCTGCTCGCCCCCCTACGCCGGAACCGACGAAGCCAGAGAGCAGCCAGTCTGTCCAGGATTGGAAGATGGAATGGCTATAGACGAGGAATGCTCCTTTTATTTTCATCCCGGAGACCTCAAGGACATTCTTATTAGAGACTGTATGTGGAACGGGGCAGCATTTGAAAAGTCCACAGACAGGAAGCAACGACTGCATTCCAAAATGGAACGTGTTCGTCTCTTGTGTCAAACCCCACCGCTCAGTGAGTCTGCAGCCAGGATTCTTAGTGTTGATCCAACCGAGATCTTTCCGTTTCCACTCAGCTCTGGACCGAGTGATGAACTGCGTGAAAACTTCGATGAACAGTCGGATTCCGGTAGGTCATTCAACGACTTAAATAAATTATGTGAAGTTGATGCGAGTGTGTGTATGTGCTCGCTGATCTATAACTACAGTTTTGGTTGACTCTGTGATCGAATTGTCTCCATTCATTACTCTGGTAATATTAGCCGTTCCGGGTCGTAAGCGTTCAGTTCAACTCTAATTGCCATGCAAGAAAATTTATGAGGTTTTTCTAACCGTTTCCTGTTTGCTTCTCCGACGTTTGCAGAAGAGGAAGAAGTGGAAGTTGATGTTGTCTCTATAGAAAACTCAATTAAGCGAGAGGAAGAACAAAACGAACCAAATGAGGATAAAAGTGAGAAAAATTGCCCATCTCCTGAAAGCACAGCGCCGAGTGAAACCTCGACAGAATTTTCACCAGTTGAAAGCCAAGACGCCGACGACAAAACCGAGTATGTGGGCAAGATAAGGACACGTCGTCAACGCAAGGTTCTCTCGACGGATGGATTAAATTACAGGGAAGGAAAAAAACTAGTTAAAACTATTAGCAGCTCTGGCGAAAGTGATGAATCAGAGAATGATAGCGAGTTTACCCGAGCAACTCACAACGTGCTAGAGCGAAAGCGAAGAAACGACCTAAAGCTTAAATTTCAGAGACTACGGGATTGCATACCCGAACTGAAAGACAACGAAAGAGCACCCAAAGTTTCCATACTGCGAAAATCGTGGGAGTTCATAAGTCGCATCAAAGAAGATGAAGTAAGACTCCAGACAGAACTGGAGAAACAGAAGAAAATAAACGCTATGCTATTAAGAAAGCTTCTAGCCCTCAATCAGGCGAGCTAAGGATTTGCGAAATAGTTTTTTTAGTAGCATATCATTATTTTTGCCAATTTCTTTATTCCCAACTGGGAATGTATTTAAGTATCCGACAGCGAGGAACTGATTGAGAAAGTGCTCTTTTGGTTTTCTATATTTTACTTGTTTTCACTCTGTTTAGTGTGAGTGGTAGTAAATTAAATTTTGCTGTGCAATGTATAGTGACGCTTTTCGGACAGAAATCGAGGATACACTCAAGCGTAGCTTTAGTGACATAGGTTGTACATAGTTAGAGATAATCTCAAAGATTCTTGACTGTAAATAGCGAGATAATTGTGCTGTTTCAGTGTAGAGTCTTTTGAAACCGGCTTTGTAAACGAGTAACAAAAGACGCCTAAACTTCACCAAGAACGGCAGACTTGTAGATACCACCAATTTGTGGCGAAAAAAAGCCGCAAAATTACGAATAAAATTGAAGTTATTGTACTTTCATCAGTTTATTCAAGTTCTGATAAAAGGCGGTGTGAAAAGCTTGGGATTTGAGCGTGAAAACAAGCAACAGTGAGCGAGTCTTTGTTCAAAGCATGGCTACTCGCCCATTCAAAAGCAACGGCACTCCTCGAATGAATGAAAGACACATTTACATGTTGACTCAATCCGTAGACACAACTGCATAAATTACAAACCCATTTAACCTATTACGTGTCTTGTTTGGCAATAAATTATAACTTTTTGGAAATTCAGAATAATCAAACTAAAAGATCGTGGTAAAGTGATTTTACCGCGGCGTCTGTTTTTGTTTGCCTTGATGACTTCATCGCGTTAAAAAATCTCCAGTCAAATGAAATTAAGGCTTTTTTACAACTCAACTTGTAGCTCATTAACTAAAAGTATAAAACGTCGATGCAGTTTACTTTTTCTATCTTGACCTTTGGAAACCTTTTTTCTGGAATCTTTGGGCGGCCCTTGCCGAAGTGAACGGACACAAATATTTGTACTGTGTGATACATATATAGAGCAAACGCTTAGTTTTCTTTGAACATTCCTTGCTTTTCTTTCCGGGGAAACTTCGATACGAAGAACTGTCTAATAGATGCATACTAATTTCTAAGTGCACTTTTACATTGTTACTGTCTTCCTAGGCTGGTGCGCGACATATATCCCTTCAGTCCTACAAGGTCTCGATCGCTCAAAACTGGTTTTCATATTTTATTGTTTAACATATTTTATTTTGTTGCTCCATAACCGTTGGAGAAAACGAGTCCAAAATTGATACGGCATTCCTCGCACCTTCATACCTTAAAGTATCGTTCACATTGAGCTGTGAAAATAAAAAAAAAACATCTGAAGAAATTCAACATCTATATTGTACAATAAAAACTTAAAGAAATTAGAACTGTGATATTGTTCTACCCTGCTTTTACTTAGATTTAATGCCGTGAATTTCGGCGTCGTGCCAGAGGCTTACCAAGAACTGCTCACACAATTTCAAGTTTCATGTCGCTCAGTGCGCGCTATAAAAGTTAAGATGCACGAAATAATTTAGAATTGTCCTACAAACGAGCATGCTAATTCTACGCTGCATTTCGTCTTAGCATTTCCGGCCATACTAGAAGAGTGTTTGCTTTCCAAGTAAGTAAAGAACTACAGTTAGATTGTCATGCAAATGTACTTTAATATGCTTGAACAGTGCAGGTGTTCCTTGAATAGCGCAAAAATAGCTCCATTGTTGACTGCAGCTGTCGCCTACTAAATTTCACCGCTTATTACACACATTACTCCTAATGCATGAAAGATTATCTTGGTTTATTAGTTAAGTTTCAATTGCGGCTTTGTAGCTTTCGGATTTTGTGGTAGAGCGTTCGATATTTGTAATAACCCCTAACCGCGAGCTTCTTGTTTCATTTATCCAGTTACACAGGGTGCAAGTGTAATAAATCCGCCAGGGTTTGATACATTGATAGCTCCTTCACTAATTGTACTAATTTCTATCTAAGTGAAGGAAACATTCGCATTTATCGCAGACAAAAGATGACTTTGTCTTATTTTTCCTTCTTTCCCAGATTTACAAAAGAAGTAGTTTTTAATGCTCATTTGAGCTTATAAGTCTGAACTGTGCGGAAAGAAAAACGAGCGTATACCCGGCTCACGGCTATTATCAGTTCAGCTGTCATAAAGTAAAACATACATTCAAATGTTGTTAGACACTACAGAAAAATAGTCGCTCAATATTCACAAGATTTCTAAGAAACCAAATTCCTTCAGTGCGACATTGGCGCTCTGTTATTTCAACATTATTATCTCTTTGAAAAATTTCGTTGGTCCACTTATTTCAGAACTTTTCATTATTACGGGTGTCTTTGTTCGTAAAGGAGTATTTCTTTTCAATCCACGTCAGGTGTGTAAATTGGAGAATCCGAACGCAGTCGCCTGAACAAGCCGTTTTGAAGTTTCAAAGTCCAATCGTGCCGTCAGGTTTTCATTGGAAAGTTAAATAAACGGCGCTAAACGTTTTTGAACTTGGCGAAAAGAACAGGCCACTTTCCATGACAGCGATGCGTGCCGAGACGATTTGTTTGATGAATGACGAAGTGGGGGCCTTGGAAAGTTTGTTATCCGTTAAAGCTGGCTTTCCTTCAGTTTTGTTATAAACATGGATATTAGTTGTGCGTTAAGATCTCGTCAAGGTTGATTTGGTTAAGACCAGGTGCGTTATGTAGTACAAGTTTATTGCCCCATCGAATGTGTCACTGCGCTCTATAGATAATTTGCTTCCCGCAAATAAACATTTGTTCTCGACTAAAGCATTTCGCAATAAAGAGCGCGCGCCTGATTTGCATTTGAAAAGCTTTCTTTGATCAAGTTTGCTTCTTGATTGATAGCGTCCCGCTCCGCGCGTGCCGTGCATACGACAGGGATCGCAAACAAAGCCTATTTCATTTCGGTTTCAATACCTCATCCCTGGAGGCCGAAGCATACATCATTAAAACTCCCAGAGCTGCGTCTCGTAATTGTTTTGGGTAATGTTTGGAGCACAGCAATGTAAATGCTCTTTTCTTTCCCAGCCATTTTGCACACAAAAGATATTCGGCCTAACCTTTGAGACGGAATGCCGTTTGTTTTTCGAATGCAAATGTCTTTGGTGGAATTGTTTTTCTTTCGCGCTGTTTACCTAGGATGCCAAGCGTCGGCAAATGCACAGAATGTTGACTGACTGCATTCTCCCGAAGATAAGCCAACCGGTTTTTTTTTTCTAAGTAGTTGTGGAAAGCATCTCCCTTTTGGCGGGAATGTGGTTTGTCAGCGAAATTATTCATTTTGATACTATAATTATTAAAGGACTAATTAGCAAGGCACGCGCCCAAATGTCATCGACGCACGAACGGCACTTAACGCCATATCTTAGAAATTAATGGACCAACTGCAAATATTGCGTCGTTTAAGCAGTGACAGCTCGGTAAAGCTGTGATTGGTGAGAGAGTCGAGTTGATTACTTGAGCAAATACCCAGAGTTCTTCTGGCACGCATGGATTCACCACTGTTTTGTCACGGTAGAGGCAGTTAAAAGCTTAACTTAAATAAAGAGTACTTTCTGATATGTAAAGGTTTATACACGAAAAGTGGCGTTTTGCAAATTGGATAGAGTTCACGGTCTGCTCACCGATAAGCTGGCTGCTCCCTTTGGAAATAGGGTGTGGCATGATGTATTTTTGGCAGTTGAATTATTGTCGTAACCTCTTGTTAATCCTATTCATATGCAAGCAGACTTTGCAGCAGCTCTGCAGAAGAGCTAAGTGGCTAGCAGATATTACTCGCGACCAACATTGCGCGTGTCATTCAAACTCGAGAGTTCAATTCCACCAAACTGCAGATTTTAAAGGAGACTTTCAACAGATTTATCATCGTCAGCTACAAGTATTGACCGCTTTTCAACAAGATGTTTGCAACTAGTGCGCTGTGAGTATAAATATTTTTTCCAATCCTAATTCAATAGCTCCGCTGAATCCCTTCTATATCTTTGTCTCTGAAACCAAACGGATTGCAGCTGTCGAGTCTTTCCAGCTTCCCGTGACAAAAAATCGCCCTTCTTTTACAAACGTTCGCACGACGATAAGATGTGTTAAACTGATTCAGTTGGAGTTGCAATTGGTTTTTTGGATTCAACTTCGTACATCCCATGTACGACAAAAGGATGGGAAATAGCTACTGTACAATTTATACTGAAACAATCACTCTGTAATGAAATAAGCGTCGCAGGTCTCAAAATGAGCAGGCGGTAATTGTGACTGGATTCATAGTCTTGTTGTCTTTTAAAAATTCCGTTTGCTTGGACAATAAACTTGCCCATGCAAAGATACCTAGAATAGAAGCCGTTAAATCCGTGCTAAAAAATTTATATTTATATTGAATTATGGGTAATTACTTGGATGTAAAACATCTGTTTAAAACACTTATGATACCTGCGCTTTTTTGTTTGTGTGTTTTTGCGAAGTCGCTCTCGCTCTGATTGAAAGTATTGCAAAATTCCTTTACACCACCGCTGAGGTGGGCTGGCAACCTTTGCTCTGTACAAGGGAGTTTTTAAGCTGGAGCGCTGAACTCCTGCGAGTTTCCTGACTCGCCTTTTCTAAATGTCCAGCCTTTCTGGGCAGCATTTGGAGGGACTGGTTATTTTTGGTGCCGCATATAATTTTTTGCTTGGGAAACAAAGAGTCGGGCAGGTTTCTTGTCGTCTCCACCGGTCTTTCGCTTGTGAAATACTCTTATGGACATGAATATTCAATTTTCCTTAAACAGCCATAGTCTTTATTTCAGTAAAAGGTGACTTGAAAACCTGTAAGCTACATGTTTTGTTTGGAAAATCTTTGCGCAAAATTCACAGCTCGCTGCACAATCAGAAGCAAGCGGATTTTACCGTCTTCGAGAAAGGTCTGACACGAAAATTCAACTCAACTCGCGCGACCCACACGACCGCCTGGCTACGCAGGCTGTATGCAAATTTGCCTTTTGTGCCCTGATCACTTCATTCATTCAGTCAGTCATTCATTCGAGGCTTAACGTGAAAGCGGCTGGACTTGAAAGCAGAATTTTCCCTCACAAATCGCGTTCGCGTTCGGCCAATAGCCTTCTCACGCGGTGTTTGAGTAGACAGGCGAGCGTGCACTTTTTGATTCGCAAGAAGAAAATGTGTACTTTGAATCGTGGAAAATCCCTTCCTAATAACATGTACGTTCTTTCCAACAACAGACTTTGTTACGATATGTTTTTCGATGAGCGACTTCGCGGCCCTCAGCCTATAGACTCCGCGCCTCAAGATTTGATAGTTGAAAGCCTCACGGAAGATTTGTACAATCCAACGATACCGAACGACGACCTGTGGAAGAAGTTCGCGTTACCAACACCGCCGTATTCACCCGAAAACTACTTGTCCAGTTGTAAGCGAAACTTGGTCATGCCACAGAGAAGAAATGGACTTCAAGTCGTACCGGAACCCGAGGATTTGTCTTCAGACTTGCCGTTGGTTCTATCTGACGCAGAAATGGAGCGTTTGACAAGTAGCACTATTGACGAAGAGTGTATTTGGCCGGCAGGCGACAGCGACTTTGACCGAGTCGAATCTCAAAGACTCCAAGGAAATCGTGTTGTGATGTCCTCGTCTTGTGTCGGCGAGCCAAGTGCTGAAATGGCGACAGCGCAACAAGTGTTGAGGGGTCTGCCTCCTTTTGTAACCTCCATTGCCGATGAAGACCCTCCCCACAACCAACAACAAGTCGATCGATGGCATGCCCAGTTTTCAGGTGAATATCAAACTTATTTAACATAAATATCAAGACTTTTTGGTTCCGTTGTCAAGTCGGTACATTGTAGTGCGTTGCAATTTCGCTTTCGAATTTGCGCATGTATACCCACTAGGAAACAGTCCACAAAAGATTGAGACTGTTTTAACTTGATTTAGCTTGGTCTCACAATTGAGAGTAATGAGATAATTTGGTTGGCTGTTATCACACCGAATTCTTGGATTTGCTTTAGACAAAGGTGTGCTTGCTATGAAAAACTGGAAAAGAAAGTACGTAGTTTGTTAAATATAGTCAACCCAAAAATGTATGTGGTTCTTACATGGTTGTGTTCTTAATCAAATGTTTTAAAGTAAACTGTCTGTGGTTTCAAAGCCTAACTTTTTACAACTCATGCTTTTTGTTTATCAGTTGCAATGAGTTTTCCTTTCGCGCATTGACGGTTAATTGAAAACCGGACAAGAAAATGCTCAACCACAACTGAAAGTCGTATTTGTGTAAAAAGTCGTTTCAACTGAGGAATATTAATTTTTTTTTCCTTGAGCCGAATTTTTTATCTGTACTCAATCTACACAGTGACAAATCAGTTCCTGTGACAGAACCGGTGCTAATTAAATCTTACTTTTTTGAAGAAGAAACACATCGAACAATAGTGTTGTATAGTTGAAAAGACTTCGTTTTATTCGTCATAATGCAAGTCAGCTACTTTTCTATTGACTGCTGAAAAACTATCAAAAATCTTGTTTGGAGTGTCTTTCATAGCAGGTCAGAGTTTTTTGAGGCGCACAAAGTTTTTGTTATGGCTTGACAAGTTTTAAAAATTACGATAAGACATGAATTCATTCCACTGACATAACTTGTTTTCTACGGTAGAAAATCCTGGAATCGGAGTCAGTAGAAGGCGCAGTGAGGACTTCGCTCCGCAAAGATTTGACTGTGTGGTTTCGAAAAGGCCGCGAAAGTCAAGGCGATCAAGCAGAAATTCTCCTCAAAGACAAGATTCCATCGGCGAGGGCGATGACTCTGAAGACAACGAAATAAGCCGCGCCACTCATAATGTATTGGAGCGGCAGAGAAGAGAGGACCTTAAGTGTCGTTTTCAGCTTCTAAGAGACAGTATCCCTGAATTAGAAGACAACGACAGAGCATCCAAAGTGTTAGTTTTGAAAAAAGCGCGGGATTACGTGCATCAACTGATACTTGAGGAGCAACGCTTATTAGCGGACAGGGAGTTAGAGCGTCAAAGGCGGCTTATTTTGCTGGAACGCTTGCAGTTCCTGCGACAAGGTTACACCGTCTTGTGAAAATGCACTGTTAAGCAGCTTTTTATAATGAACGCCAAAGAACCATTTAATTATTAGTCAACGCAGAACTCGCCATTTATTCAGACGTGAAATTGAGATTTCACATCCAATATTGCCGTTTCAATTATCGTGCTTGAAGCATTCGAAAGCTAATGTCCAGATTAATTCGCAAGTTGCTGTCAACGTTAAACCCCAGAGATTCTCGATTGACCTACTCGTCTCTTGTGTCTGTGCAAGTTTCAGTATTTTTTAATCGTGTATTGGCGAGGCAAATTATTTGCCACCCAATATTGCAGTATACAAACATACTCAAAAAGTTTGATAACTTTGATTTCGTTCGCAACGTAATACTAAAGAGGCATTCTTTCCAAATTTTGGAGTTCGATGTGACGTTTTGCTTTTCTGATCTTATAAAGCCGCCCTTTTTTAGTTGTGATACCACACGCACTCTGTGTCAGTTGCCTTGGAATTATAGCCATGTTTTTTATGAATCTTTGTTGAATCCTGGGTAGACTTTATTATAGTTAGCTTGTCGTGGTTAGATATGAAGGTTCCAGAATATTTCACTTTAAACCTTCATTCAGGACGAAAATGTTTAAATTCATGAATACAGTATTTTGGCATGTCGCCCAAGGCTTAAACAAAACGCTTCTATTTTAGTTAATCAGTCGACACACACAGAACTGATTCCAATCGCTCCAATGATTTTGTTTCCTTCTGGAAACTCAAAACGTCAAACAAAGTTCTGTTTTGAGAATTTCTGTGAGAAATCTCAGTTCTTGTACAAAGAAATGAAAACTATTTGTGATGTAAACATCCTGTAATTGTCAAAGATATTTTTGTCTATCATAGTTTAATTTTCAAGCCTTGTACAAATGTGTACAGGTCTCCTGTGTTTAAGCGTACCGTAATGTTGACCATTTTTGTAAGGAAAATTTCCTGAGAAATAAACAGAAGACTCAGCCATAATTCCCTAACAAAAAAAAATGGAGTTATCACCACAGAAAGTCGCAGATGATCCATCACTGCTCTAGCGGTTAAAAAAGTCAAGTTAAGCTAAGTATATGGGCTGTGTACATTATACAACCAGTGGTTAACTGGTGATGAAAAAGTTCTGCTGAAATCATAGAACCCTCATATATCAATGTTACATAATGCAACTACTCGCACTTTCCGCGAGCCCGAGCTACCAAACCGGGAGTCCAAACAACACCGAGAAATAACAAAGAACAGTAAATGGTTGTATACTGCTAACGCAATAGATTTCTCAGAAACGTACCGCCTATTCTTAAGCGCAAAGTGAAGTGTTACCAGAACCTATTAGTTTATTGCACTTTAGACAGAGCGCGCGTACTATCTACCAGCTAACAGGCACAGCTGTAAATTGTGGCATTTTCCCAGAATCCCAGGGTTAGTGTGTGGAAGCGTTTGTTTCCAGCCTTTGACGAGGTAAACGCCCGCTGAATAAGTCCTGCATTTTATCTATCAAATTGAATGCAAAGAAACATCAATCGATTAAGTTTGATCCGCGCGCCGCTTATAAACTTCTCAAACTCTTCATTGGACTAAATTCGCTTTTTGCATACATTTAAAAACACTCTCAAGTTTGAACTGAAAACTGTGTGCGAAGCAGTTGTTTTGATTTTAATAGGAAAACGAAAATATTCGGTATGATATCAACTGAAAGATATTCATCCCTTACAAACACGACTATTTGAGTCAGGTCAATGAAAGATCCAGTGGAGTACCCTTTTTTTCCTCGTAAGCCGCACCCTAGCTGTACTTAACGTTGCATTGTCGATGAATTTATCGACAGAAGCAGTCTGGGGTTTCTCCGCAATCTCAGATTTAAGTCATAATCAATTGATCCTCAGCTTCGGTTATTTTCCTTTTGTGACGCGTAGTCAAAACAAGCGAATTGCAAAACCCGCGTACCCTTCAACAAAACCGCACAATCGATTTGGAGCTGTGGATTCATAAATTACAAACTTAGAACTCTGCCTTTCCCCTTCCAAAGGTTTACATGCTCAACAAGGTTTTATTCTTTTTTCTCCAATATCGTTCCATTTCTTTAATTAGTTAACCGCTTGTTGCTATTAGTTTCGACTCAAACAATTCTCCAAGATCTTTTTCTTTATTTTTTGTTATGCAGCGCCTGGCAGGCGGGCGAACTACGCCAATGGCCAGCGTTTGCTTCTGAACACAGCCAAACTGTTCCTGTTACATTTAATGATTTTGTTGTAATGGCCTGTATTTCAATCCTTCTAGCGTAAAACCAGTTTCAATCCTTACAGCGTAAAACCAATTCAACTTTCAATTTTTTAGTAGAAAATTGTCGTTAACACGTGCACATTTTTTATTAACTTTGTAATATGGTATTCTCTTCTTGACAAATCCCTTTCTTTGCACACGTGTTCAGGGCTTCATTGTGACTAGAAAATTATTCGGTGAGACTGTAGGGTGTTTACGATTGTAGTAAACTGATATTTCAACGGCATATTTGGGAAATTAATTTACCACAATATCGCTGCACACGCAGATTTTCCACGGGGAGCGAACGCGAACCATTAGTTGGCTTAACAAGCTCGCAATTAAAATGTCTTAAAAGGCATCATAGATGCTGCAATTCTAATCTTTAAAATGTTACTAGATAAAAGTCCAATTAATTGAGTACTTCATTTATGCAGCAGATGCGTGTTGAGCGCTGGTTTTTCGTGAGTTTAAGGTACTGATTTACTGGAAGTGATGTCACGAGTTGTGAACTGTGCAGAGCGTCAGTCAGGATGAAGTATTCAGATCTGAGCTAAAGAACTTCAGGCTGCTGAAATGTGTGTCTAGTGGTAACTACTGGATCTTAGGTGGCACGCAAGCTACATGTCGCCTTTGTTAAACAAATCCCACGCTACATCCATTGTACTTCAGCTTTTGTCGATCGCTGTAATTACCTGTCAGAGAGAAATGCTTTTAGTGACCGACATTTCTGTTGCCCTGCCAAGCAATCAAGCAACCGTAGACAAAATGACTGCATCCCCGCGCGTTAGCTTTACCAGTTTTTTTTTTTTTAATTCGATTGAAGTGGCTGTAAAAATGCCAACATTCATCTATCTTTCTGCAAACCTCACTATTCTGAAAATCTCGTTTTTACCTTTCGATTTGTTATAACACTATAGGGTTAAGTCATACAGCTAGGCGCGGAAAGCAAGAAAAACACTTATCTTCTACTTCAAACAATACGATAATTTCAAAACGTTACCGCGGTGATAGCAAGGCAAATTATCTCTTCTGTTTCACCAACTCTGCGGTTCTTCTAATACCGATATCCTTTTCAAACATTAAATGGCGTTTTGACAAAAAAAGAGTTGGACGCGAAAGACACAGTTACTACAAGAAGCCTTTTTCATTCACTATGATAAGGGGCGTGCCACTTTTAAAACATAAGGCATTTTCTCCACAACGGATTTTGGCGCCGTTGTGGTCTGAGGCCGCTCATTTTACCACTTATGATGACCCAAGCATTAGGAGTGCAGTAATTTATCAATGACAGGATAGGGCAAAAAGTAATTCCGTATAACTGTGAGAAACACTTGATTTTAAATAGCCAGCTACGCCATTGTAAAAAACGGCATCTTCTCGACTGCGAGAAAAATCATTTTTGGTTTAGAGCTCCATTTTGAGATCTAAAATAAATTAAGTTTGTTGTAGCTCCGATACATAATAGTTGAACTTAAACGAACAACCATAAAATCCTTATGCTGTATCAAACTTCTTTTCTGAGACAACCCAGCGCTACAATTCCTAGTTGATGTTTTGTGGGGTCTTTTTGAATACTTGATAAGTACCGGCTTTTTGTCTGTCACGCCCTTATGCTAAATATGTTTCCAAGTTTTTACCGTGTCGCTTTAGAGTATGCAAGCTTACTTTAAGAAATCTAAAGTTAAAAAATATCGCAGATCTGAATTTTGCAGCTGTAAATTGTGTATTTAAGAAAAGCTTCACTGCCTAAAATGGGAGGAAATGTCGTTTTTACAGTCATGCACAATGTGCGTTTGTTTAAAATAGAAACGGAAAAAGGTCAACTGATTCAAAAGCATACCGACAACCCTGAATTAATAGGCAGAGGAGTGGCAATATCGGCGTTGACCGATACATTGACGAATAATTGACATACAAAAACACAGGTGTTCCCGAGATTTTAAAAAGCGAGATAAATGATAGCATGGTAATATAGGACAAATATCGATCCTGTATCAATATGTGTTTGGATCCAAAGCTTATGTTTTCTCGAGAGCACAAATCTGGGATTAGCGAAAGACAAACACGACTATTGATTTTGTTCCAACTATGACTATAACCACCTCGTGTGGGAAAAGACAAGAGGTGCAGTTGGGACTGCGTAGCCGTGGGAATCAGTGACGTCTAAAAAACGTATTAAATCGGACGACATAAACCCTTCCTAACTACTCAAAGTTCATCAGGTTAACGCCCTTATGAATTGGCATTTGTCATACTTTTTCTCGGCTTATGGCAGCGGTCTTTTGCTTTCGTTGCATGACGCAAGCGGTATTGTGTTAGAAACAATACAATTTCAGCTGTAATGGCACAACGCCCGCTTACTTATTGTAAACGAATTCATGCTGCAGGCGAGCTCACGCAAGAACGCTCACTGTTTGGGAATATTGTGTGATTACGACTCCGTGGATTTGCACGTCTTAGGATCGCATGATTGCAACAGCACGCTAAACTAAGCTCACGATCAACTTGATTCAATCATTCTAAGCTTTATTTCGGCCTTTGAGTTTGAAATGTTAGTTCAACTTTGTTTAACCCTCTACCCAAGTTTTTTTTTCGGAAAGCTATAAAATTAGAAGAAAAAAAATCCAAAAATTGCTTTTAGGAACTTTATTTGAAACGTAGTACTGTTAGTCTTATTTGAAGGTAAAAAAGCAGCGTCTTTGTGCAGCTCTGTCCGCTATCTATCTAGAGAATGGCCTCACTGCATCCTTTTATCAACCGGTAAAAAATAGTGAGAACCGAACCTTACATTTCAGCAAACCTTCTGTCACACAGTAAAGCCTTCCATCAAAGATTGATTTCAATATTCAGTTTTATCAGTGATTAATCATGACATTCTCACTGAAATCACGCCACTGCCTTGTTACTTTGGCGCGCTTTCTCGGGGAAAGAACAGGGAGTGGCTTATTGAAAAAGTCTGTTTGGTGCCATTTAATTGTTTGACTCCCCCGTGTTTTGTGTTGCAGTAGGATAAAGGTCACTGTTTAGTCACTATTTTTAGGCATGCATACACTTCTATCTTGTCTCACCATGCAGCGACACAACATTACCATAAACCAGCTGACTCCTAAGCATGACAGTAACCCACGCTTAGTGCCGAGGAAAGCAGACGATGATGGAACCGAAATAACCAATAACTGCTTTTTCTGATTGATTTTAGGGCACCATCAGTAATTTCCGTCTTTGGCCGAACATTGTTAATAATTTGTTGATTGATTGATGAGCTGTTGATGGATTGAATGAAGGGAATTGAGTATCTGCATACTCACCCAAAGCTCACAACCTTACAAGAGAGGAACATTAAGCCAAAGGAAGCTTATGACAGACTCTTATGGCAAAGGATCCTGCTAGAATTTAACTCGGTTGAACCCAACTAGATAAACCAAAGTGCAGATCTGAGGAAGCTATCACGTTCACCGTGAACTTGATAGCTTTAAGTTATGTCTCCATTTCATAATCTAACGTGGCCTCTTTCATGTGCACAATCAGATCATTGCCCAAAAATCTTGCTCGCGCGGCGAAAGATTTTGTCAGCTAGTCCTCGAAGTACTACAAGGAAACAAGAACGGACGTCTGTGTGCCTAGAGGGTCTCCCAGGGGGGGTCCTTGTTCCCTTCCAAAATTGCCCTATGTTCCCATGTTCCCACACATTTATATCAGAATGTTTTCGTACTGTAATTTTTCGAATTCTGTTCCCTGTTCCCAAAAATTGGCCAACGTTCCCTTGTTCCCCAAAACCCCTGGGAGACCCTCTGCCTAAGGTGGGAATTTTCTCGGGAAACTGCAATATGTAATGCCAAAAGAAATTCGCAGCTATTATGCAGCCCGTGAAACACAAGCGAACGCTTCCGTTGTGAGTTGTTGGGTTCCAAAATTGATGCCCTGATTCATTGAAGGGAGACCAACGTAAAAAAAATAGCCATCTATTCCGGGCACCTATCGACGATCTATTTGCTATTATTGTTTTCTTGAGTGAAAATTTCCGGTTTCCCTACTCTGTCTAGACTAAGATCATCAACCAATTGATAAGTTTCCTGGAAAATGATATCATATTCCAGCCGCCCTATTCTACCTGGCAGCATATCATATTATACCCTCACCATTGTCGTCAGCTCGGCGGCGGCAACCAAACAAGGGCAGAGACCAAAACCTTCCATTCCGAGGACCGATCAATCAATCAATCAATCAATATTTTATTTATTCCTCGCGAAGCGAGGCCGAAGGCCGAGCGTAGCGAGGTTACTAATCGTGTCGCTTCCGGTCAGACCACGTGGCTCGCAAGCCCGAGTCAATCGAGCCGAGAGTTTTTATATATGTATATATATATATATATATATATAGGCAATTGTGGAAAACGAGGACGGACAACTTCGAGCGAAAAAAAAAAATATATATATATATACAGTAAAAAATCTAAAAAAAGTTTAAAAATTTAATAAAAATAGACGTTTCGGTCAATGACCTTCATCAGTTGCAGTGCAACTGATGAAGGTTATATCATTGAATTATTGGTTGAATATGAATATGGTTGAATGAATATGAATTGGTGAATGAATGAATGAATGAATATGAATTGGTAGAATATGAATCATTGGTTATATCATTGAATATATATTTATTCCTGAATGCCTGAATGAATGCCTGAATGAATATGAATTGGTTGAATATGAATCATTGGTTATATCATTGAATATATATTTATTCCTCGCGAAGCGAGGCCGAAGGCCGAGCGTAGCGAGGTTACTAATCGTGTCGGTTCCGGTCAGACCACGTGGCTCGCAAGCCCGAGTAAATCGAGCCGAGAGTTTTTATATATGTATATATATATATTTATATATATGTTTATATATATATCTATATTTTAAAGGTGTCCGTTCGCAGGCCAGGTTACCAGGCAATAGTAACGCACTTGACAACGCTAAATTTCCGCCATTATTCGGTGATGCCTTTTTGAAAGTAATGTAAATTTTGTGGAAACCGATTTCACTCGTCCTGGAAGTACATCCCAGCAAGGTGATCTCCAAGATATTCAAGAAATATTAGCACGAGATCGTCGCCGAGTAAGTTCGAATACCGTGAAAATCAACACGAGGAAAGCACGACTCAAAGCAGGGATAGAGAAACGACAGCAGGGAGAATAACAACAGAAATCGCAGCCAAGACAACAACTGCTCGCTCCAGAAAAAGGCAAACGAAACAGCAGGGAAAAGGACCAGGAATTCAATCAAGTTAGTTTTGAATTTGAATGTGTTATTGATAGAAATACAGGACATGAGTGAACGATTACATAACGAAATATATTGGTGTACTACATTTAGCAAAACGACTTAGAAGGGACACCGAGTAAGAACGACTTCAACGATTGGAGATGTCTCTGGAAAATAATTCTATTAGTCTAAAACCGGAATCGGAAGACGACCAACAGATTACAAGAGAATGTAAATAGGTATTTTTCATAATAAAACGATAGCGTTTCCAGTTTGAAGTAATTTCCAACACAGAGAGTTGCAGTTGTTATAGCAATCATTTATAACGATGTGATCTGATATCATTGCAACAGTGAAAATATTGTAAATTTTCTTGATCTAGCAGTTATGTTAAACATTTTCAACAGAATGTATACCCTGTGTCACTATAAAGTACTGGTTCTGCAATATTATCAGTGATCAATGTGATCATTTTAAAATAAAGCAAATGTGATTACTGAATTCTGAGTAGTATTTCTCTTTGCTATATATATATATATATATATATATATATATGTATGTATTCTCTGATTGAAAGGTTTCAATAATATTGTGTAGAGACAAGTTTCATAGCCTTTTCACAATGGGTCAGTTTTACCTTAGAGTGCAATGACCCCCCCCCCCCCCCTGATAATATTGCTATCTAGAACCCCTGCCCTTTTTTCACAAATGAAATGTTAATTCAAGCCTTAATTTGCAAAGTTAGACATAACATATTAACTTTGTTACTTTCTGCCGTTTACTTTATTTTTATGTCAAATATCAATATTTCATAACAACCACAACATGCAATTAACCTTTTACATTGGAAAAACTTTATAAAGAAGAAAATAAATTTTGTAATGCCAAAATGTTTATGATCTTTCTCATATATTCATTGCAAGTGTGCTGTATGTAGTAACAAGTGTTTCAAGTTTCCTAAATGCCCTATGCTTTCAATAATGATTTTCCACACAAACTTTCTAGACAAATGACTGCACTAGATTCTAAGCCTTTAAGAAGAAATGGTATTGTTTGGAGCTATTTTGATTACTACCACCTCTGATAGAAAGCCTATTAAGAAGATTTTTGTATTGCTTTTAGTAGTAGAGTAACAATAACTTTACCAAGATTAAGACATGAATCCCACCCCATAAAAATATATTATGTTTAACATAAAAAATATAACAATAATAATATCAATACCAGTAATAATAATAGTAATGATAATAATAATGATAATAATATAATGATAGTTCTTCTCGTTACTATATGTCATTGGTTACAGTTCAATACCTCTGGCTGCCATGACTTTTTCGATGAAATACCGTCCTTATATTAAATCTTTCTTCTGCAGTTTTTATAATAGAAATTTTCATACATTTAAAATAATGTACTATTCTATGGTTGGGTATGGATATTTTGCCTGTTTCTGTAACAGCACAATTAAACTTTCATGTGGTATATACTTTTGACTGATTGATGTTGATTTCACATTATTTTTTTACAGGAGTACGTAGTGCAGCAATCTTTTTCAACATATTAAGATTTCAATAACTCTTTCTTACATGTATTGATTTTATGATATGACCTAAAAATAGCACAACCACATACTATACAGTTGGCACTCACTATTACCAAACCTTTATTCAAAGTTTTTGTAGAATCCAATTGTTTTACCCCCAATTTTTTTTGGATGTAATGACATTGTATCTCACACTTCTGTTGATATGGCATCTCTTTTGAGGGAAGAGGAATTTTTCTATCTTCCACTGGGGGTACCATTGCAACTGAAGAGAGTACACAAATTGAAACATGCACTATTCATAATGCTCTCAATAGTGGTTACCTACGAATGAAATAATGACTGCAGTAGACAATAAAATATCTAATCAGAAGATTCTTCTTACAAAGATATAATCAGAAAACATAAACAAAAAATAATTGGAGCATTCAACTCATCCTTGGTGTAAGAAAATATTGTGTTTAAAAGGGGTGTACAACAAAGAAGACAAAGCAGCAGAGACTAAGAAAATAAAACTAAAAAAAACCACGTTTTTACACCATAGTAAACACAAGCATTCATATCAACCCTTCAAGATTTCACCTGCAAAAGATTTACAATCATTTTCAATTTGTGTTAAGTGAATATTATTGTGGTGCTTCATCGACTCTGTATTCCCTGTCAAGATAATAAATAATTTTACTTCTATTCCCTCTGGTGCAATCTCAATGGCAGTGAAAGAGCTAAGTGAAGGTCAATTTTTAAGCACTGTGTTGACCAGTATACTGATCATGTAATTTGCACCAATAAAATAAAATATAAAAGCATTGTGACTTCTTCGAAAACTAGCTTCGCGAGGTTTTTGCGGGAGTCGTATTTCTAGTACAGTTTATAATCGCAACAACCACTGCTACTGGATTATATGTGACGTTTCAAATTATTTAATTCACATTCAAAAACGCGTCATAGACAATTACAATTCTTCCTCATCTTATCGTTGAAGACTTGTACACGACAAAGACGGCGGTTTCTACAGAGCAATCAAATATAGAAATGCTAAACACGGTGAAACTACAAAGGTCATTAAAGGACTATGAAATAGAAACTTACTTGGATAGTGCATTGTCCAGGCCTGACTTACCAACTTGGCAATTTCCCACTAACAACCACTATTATGTGTCCAATGCACATGGCATGCCCAAATATGGAAAACAATAAGCATGCAAAAAAGTGAAAAAAGGAGGGAGGGGTGACTCGCATTTACACAGTTAACGCCTAAGAGCTGTACAGGCTCGTTCATAATACGTACCGATTCACTAAGTGTAGTTTAATAGACGAGCAGGAGTGCCTTATCGGATATAAAATATCGTAATCTAGATATGTCATCCCATATAAGTAAGCAATGCGCCTCAGCATTCTATCATTTGCATAATATAAGTCGGATCCGTAGGTTTTTAAGTACAGATACCACTGAAGCTCTCGTACATGCGTTTGTTACCTCGCGCGTAGATTATTGTAATAGTCTTTTATATGGCTTGCTAGCTTCTCACCTGAATAAGGTTCAGCGCGTTTTAAATGCCGCATCAAGACTAGTTTGTCGCGCGCCACGCTACTGTCACATAACGCCGTTGCTGTACGAGCTGCACTGGCTACCGGTTAGGCAACGCATCAGTTTTAAGATTCTACTATTTGTTTTTAAGGCAATCCATGAATTCGCGCCAACGTATTTAAGAGAACTTGTGTCAATTAAAAGATCAGGAAATTATAATTTAAGATCCTCCTCGGATGGTTTGTTGCTTGCAACGCCAACTTATAGAAGTAGGGTTTCATTAGGAGACAGATCATTCCAGGTCGCAGCTCCGGCACTTTGGAATGTATTACCGCGTGAGATTCGTTCTATTACAGATCTAGGGATTTTTAAGTGCCATCTGAATGTTGCAAGCGTGGCCATTTGTTCTTCGGTGGATTGAAGACTCCAAGATCAACTGTAACCAAACATTTATTGTTCTTCTTTCACTGACATTCGCACACACTAGAAGTTACACGTGGCTATGAAATATATACATGGTGGCTGATGCAATACAGCCTCGATTTAATGTTAACTTGAATGACATTTCCTGTACGTAAATACTTCCGCTTTATGTAGGTTGGGTTTGCATCCAACACCCCCACTCAATCACAACTTTACAACATTTATGGAAGTAGTCTATTAAGTTTAACCCTAGTTACAGGCTTAGTAAAAATGTCTGCAACATTATTTTCTGTTGGTACATATGTCAGCTTGAGGTTTCCATTCTGGATCTCTAATCTTAAGAAGTGGTATTTAACATCAATATGCTTTGATCTCTTATGATGCACAGGATTATTAGCCAGTGCTATTGCCCCTTGATTATCTACATACATGCGAATAACCTCACAAGGGGGACCCACTAGATCAGCTAATAGTTGCCTAAGAAATTTAGCTTCCTGGGTAGCCATGGCTAATGCTACATACTCAGCTTTCATTAACTGTACTGCCCTTAGTTACACCCAGCTCACATGGGATTGCCTTTGGCTTGCATTCTGACATGTTGAACCGAGACAAAATCTTTTCTATGTACTGGGTTTGGTTCATTTCAACATACCCATTTCCACACTTGAATTGGATGCCTAGAAACCATGATAGAATACCCAGATCTTTCATTTTGAATTTCATCATAAGACATTCTTTAAATTCTTTCAACACATCTGTGTTGCTACCTGCAATAATTATGTCATCAACCCATACAATTAAAATTACTTGACCACTTTCAGTAGTCCTGACATAAACACAAGGATCCACTAAGGATTGTACAAACTCTTCTTGTGTTAGATAGTCATGTAACATACTGTTCCAGTTTCTCCCACTTTGTTTCAAGCCATACAATGATTTCTTTAGCTTGCAAACAAGTTTTTGTCCATTGGGCCCTTTTTGTTCATAACCTTCAGGTTGCTCAACATACAACTCACAGTCAATAGGTGCATTCAAATAAGCAGTCTTAACATCCATTTGATGGATAACCATACCTTTTTGAACAGCTAATTGCATTAACATTCGAACCGAAGTTAAACGAGCAGTTGGAGAAAATGTCTCATGATAGTCTATACCTGGGGCCTGGGAGTAACCCTTTGCAACAAAACGGGCTTTGTACTTTTCCTCTCCATTGGGACCTAATTTGATAGTATAAACCCACTTTCCCCCCACTGAAGTTCGACCCTCTGGTAGGGAGGTGAGTTCAAATGTGTCATTATCCCATAGTGAATTTAACTCTTCATCCATAGCAACTTTCCACTTCCCAGACTCTGGGGATGTGATGGCACATTCATATGACTGTGGAACATTTCTAGCTGTGTAACAGTAGTCAACTGTAAAATTTGCAAAATCATCAATTGCATGATCAAGTTCCTCCCCTGTTGCATAGTCATCAAGGTATTTTGGTCTGACATGCTCCCTAGTAGGGTAACGCTTAACACTTTCTACCTTAATCTCAGGCTTTTGCATTTCAGGTTCTTTGTACTCAGCTGAATCAGATAACAATTCAACACTTTCCTCTTTATGGTCGAATCTCTCACTGAATTTGACACATCTGGCTTTCTTGATGGTGTTTTGATCAGGGTAATAAACAAGAAATGCAGGACTGGACCTATCATAACCTATAAAAATGCCTTCCTTAGCTCGAGCATCTAATTTGGTTTTGTTCTGTACATAAGCGTGACACAATGAACCAAATACATGCATGTTGGACAAATTTGGTTTGGTACCTGTCAAGCACTCATAAGGTGTTTTACCTGTTCTGGAATTATAACACCTGTTGCGGATATGTGCTGATGTCATGACAGCATAGGTCCATAACTGTTTAGGTAACTCTGCTTCGATTAACAGACACCTTGCCATATCAAAAAGCGATCGCCATGCTCTCTCAGCTGTCCCGTTTTGGTGGGGTGAATAGGGAGCTGTAAGTTCATGTTTGATGTGGTTATCTAACAATAAGGATTTGAATTGATCACTAACGTATTCACCCCCATTGTCAGATCGTAATCGTTTGACTGTACCAAAGGGTGCAGTATCAGCCAAGAACTGCTTCATTGCTGTGATGGCATCACTCTTGTTCTTTAGGAAATATACCCCAAAGGCACCAGAAAAATCGTCCACAAAAACCATTGCAAAATTGTGACCATCCCTTGACCCTGGTGTGACAGGACCTGCTAAGTCAGTGTGTACTAACTCGAGAGGTGCAGTTGCACGACTATCTGGCTCTCTATTTCGAAACTGTGACATCTTTCCCTTTACACAAGTGTCACATTCAGGCTTACCCTTGGGCTTTGTTGTTATTTTCATCCCCTCAACAACATTTTCTAGTTTAAAAACATCATGCATGTTGCAATGCCCCAATATTTTGTGCCAAGTTTCCGCACTGTGCGCACCATTACTGGAATCGGCATAGTTGAGGTAATACAACTTCCCATATTTCTTCATAGCAAATTTGGTGTCACCTGGTGTACTTAGCTCAGCAGAATCTGGTGTCAAGTGTATGGAATTTCCCCTATAAACGGCAGATTGAACAGAAAATATGTTCTGTTTATAACTAGGTATATATAAAGCGTCTTCAAGAAAGACTTCATAGGGAACACCCCCTACATCATGCAGAGTAACTTGTGCCCTGCCCCTGGCAGACACAACACCACATGCCCTACTGCCATCAGCTAACTCTATGTAATGATTTTCGGGTTTGAAATCATCATCAAAATGTAAAAACTTGGACTTATCATTGAGAATATGAGCAGTAGCTCCTGTATCTACTAATAAGGAATTTTCTCTTGTTACGTTAAGAGAGTCTACAGTCACTTTGAACGCAAATGAAGCGCCCCTCTTATCGTCACTCACGGTTTTCGCTGTGTCCTTCTTGCGACAAACATCTGTGTTGTGTGTCTTGGACTTGCAGTGTCTGCACCATCGGTGATTAATCTTCTTCCTTTGTTCCTTTATGCGACATTTACTTGATTTGTGACCAGGTTGACCGCAGGAGTAACATGTTATATGTCCGTTCGATGCTGAATGTTTCTGTTTACAGTTCATAACATTGTCCTCTCCAATTTGTGGCGGCATATGAGATCTTTCGGTCTCTTCATAACTCCTAAGGGCTACTTTGAATTCTTGAAACTGAATCTTGTCGTCGCGCTGCGAAACAATGGCGGAAAAGGTTTTGTATTCCACAGGTAATCCTTTCAGTACCATGGCAATCAAAAGGCTGTCGCTCACTGTCTCCCCGGCGGATTTGAGCGATGCAGCTGCTGTTTCAGCACGTAGAACATAATCTGTTATGCATTCGTCTTGGGCTTTCTGCAGTGAAGTCAGTTCTGTATACAATGCAAGAACACGTGGTTTGCTTTTTCCCATGTAATGGTTCCTCAATATTTGGAGGGCTCTTCTGCCATCGTCCCTCGCATCCCTCATAATTAAGGACAGGCTTCGATCGTCCAGGTACTGGATCAGTTGAGCGAAGGCATCAATGTTCTTTTCCGTTTCTGTGTCATCTAGCTCACCTTCGGCTAGGAGAACATCGTACAACTTTTGAAGTCTCATAAGTCCTAGGAATTTTACTTCCCAAAGTTCGTATTTCGTAACATCACCGTCGAACATGAGCCTTCTGCTGGGCCCATAACCTGTTGCAAGCGTGGCCATTTGTTCTTCGGTGGATTGAAGACTCCAAGATCAACTGTAACCAAACATTTATTGTTCTTCTTTCACTGACATTCGCACACACTAGAAGTTACACGTGGCTATGAAATATATACATGGTGGCTGATGCAATACAGCCTCGATTTAATGTTAACTTGAATGACATTTCCTGTACGTAAATACTTCCGCTTTATGTAGGTTGGGTTTGCATCCAACACTGAAAACGCACCTCTTTAGGGAAGCTTTTTATCAATTTATTAATTTTAAATTTTTTATCGCCGATAATTACCAGTATCTTAATATATGTTGTATATTTTGATTTTATCACACTATATTTTAAATAATTGGTAGTTAGATACCCTGTATTAAATTATTATAGATAGAAGTCATGTAATGCGCGCTTGATCATTTCATGGAAAGCGCGCAATATAAGAATTAAATTATTGTTATTCTTATTATTATTATTATTATTATTATTAAGTACGAGGCGTGGCCGAGTGTTTTATACTCAGTATGTGCTAGTTTATTGAACGGCAAAAACGTTTTATGTGGACCTATTCATTATTACACTAAACTTTGAATTTTGGTATATTTTGACCAAGAACATAAAAACGCAAATGCTAGCCGTGTCTATATCAGATATAAAGGCAATCATAAACAGTAATTTCCTTTGTATCAGTGCCTTATGAATTATTATTGAGGTTTTGAAGGCCAAACCATAACACCGCGATCTACTACTCTTTGCGAACAGTGTGTGGGTTCTTTAACGTCAATTAAGACGGTTATACGAACAAGGGTTGTGAGACGGGACCTACGGTTTATCGTCCTTATCTGAGAAGACTGGAAAGTCTAACTATTTTCAGATGTCATTGCAAAGGCAGCACAAAGACGCCGAGACCTCATGCACGATAGTTTAGTGCTCAACGTACAGATGAACTAACTGGTCGCCCGGACTGATCGGCGATTACGATGATAAAACTCTATCTAAATCTAAGGTATACAAAGTCTGATGTAGCTTGTGTTTAATTTTGCCGCGATATTGAACCGGTTCAGCCTTTTTCCAAACCGAAATCTGTACATTAACCGAAAATAAAATGCTTGGAGTGTAATTTGGTTTGAAATTATGCGCGTTATTTCAGTATTGTTTAGAAAAGTGTGTTTCAGACCAAATTTCCACGACACGAAGCTGCGATTGTCACTTTTGTACAACCATTTTAAGATCCCTTAATTGCCATAGTCAGAAGTCTATTACCAAGCAGGGTCTCACGTCAGGATCTACAGTCCACTTATTTCGATTCTTTACAAATCGCACCGTGCCCAGGGCCAATCAGATTGCACTGATTACAAGTCAAAATGGAGCAATTAACGTGACCAAATGATGGTTCCTTATTTTAAAATTTTAAATGAAAATAGAGTTCAAACAAACGTGGTTGTTTTAGTGGGAAAAAACCAAACCGAGCTAGGTATCCGTCGCTTATAGCGCGGCATTGTTAAGCCCTCAGGCTAGGTCAATATAAGTCTCAAGAACGTCAAGTGGCGCTGGTTTGATGAATTCTATCATGTGGATATTATAAACAGTTGACTACGAAAGGTTTCTCTTAGCGATGATTTAACCCAGGCTAGTTTTCACCATGGGTCGTGCAGGGGCCCTTTGTAGATAGATATTCTCCCTCCTATCTTATCTCTCGGATAAGCTTTGACGGAAATCTCTTGCGGCTTTTTGCGTCATTATGAAGATAGTTGGCTACTGTCGACAGATGAGGATCCGTTGCCGACATAGTGTATTGCCACCAAGCTGACAGTACCACTGCCACTTTCGGCCACCACACACGTACACCGGTAATAGTATCAAAGGTGTATGGTCTGTCGGCCCCCTCCGTGCAGTCTGTTTGTCACTTGTTGGTTACAGTCCGCCTTGGGCCGGTAAGGTGCTAATGAGTACAAAATTATTATGTTCATATAAAAGAAATAACAGAACAAAACAAAATAAAAACAACTCCAAAAAATAGAGAAAAGAACAAAAACACTTTATGAGATGGTCCAAAGAAGATGCCCAGGATGAAAGCCTAAAACCGCATTTTTACCTAAACTCCTTAACACCTCTGAAGATGTGTAGTGAAATCTGGCCAGAATTGTTAAAACACTTTTTTTGGTCGAACGATGAATGTACGTGAATACGTCCCGAGCAGGCATCAGTCACTCAACGACTGTGATTTCCAGAGAATGTCATGATATTTGACATATAATTTTTTCCCAGCATTTCAGATTAATATCACCTTTCGTTTTAGTGCTTTAGCCATAGTATACAAAACAAACAGTAGCTACTAGAATAACTGCTCCACTAGTAATTTCTATCTCATTTGATCCTGAGAGGTTTGTTGTTGCATTAACAGCAAACTGAAGGCGACAAAACTCGTGATAACAAAAGTCATGTATTTCTTATTTGCTTAAGTTGCCTTTAAGGACCTGAAGACGCATCACGATTTTCATATAAAAAGTTGCAGGGGAACTGAACAGTTGCAAAACAA
This sequence comes from Ricordea florida, assembly GCA_949710005.1. Classification (NCBI taxonomy): domain Eukaryota; kingdom Metazoa; phylum Cnidaria; class Anthozoa; order Corallimorpharia; family Ricordeidae; genus Ricordea; species Ricordea florida. The sequence goes on from OX453275.1 coordinate 14,326,208, forward strand.
CTTATTTTTCTGGCTTGCCCCCGGCTTCAAAAATCATAGCCACATGTAGAAGCTCTGAATGCTGTCACTTTTTGTTAAATGGCCAGACGGCAAACTTTCACCGACTGCTGACAAAAAGTGGAGGAAAAAACTGAAAGATTCTCCGAACTCGTACCGATACTGAAAGTTGAATATGATGAAGATTTTTTATTTCTATTATTTGCTTTATCATTAAAAGATACATTTGCCTACTAGCGTCGACTGATTGGCCTGTAAGTGAAGGCCTGACCGGATACGCAAATAGCCAATCTCGAAACAGACAGTCGAACCTCGCTATCCTGTAACGAATAACCGTTAGTAAACGACTGAAAAAAACAATATAAGGGAAATGAGTTTGAGTTCTAGGTAGTGGGGATTTCGAGACAGCGAAGGTCGATTGTGTTTTTGAAAAATATCCTTGGCGCGAAATGAAATAAAAGCCGCGCAGCCAACGCAGGTTTAAAAATTGATTATCACATATATCTCTTCCAAAACAGAGCGATTTTTTTCTCGTTCGCCGTCGCATATTTATACTCCTTATTGTTACTGTTCCTTCAAATCGGTGTGAGCCAGCTGAGTCGATTTGGAATAATTCTATTCCATTATAATTACGGTTAAAAACTTCCCTACTGAGAGAAATAGCATACTAGTATGGCTTACACTGGTGCAAAACGCTGCATGAGATCATCGCGCGGCGTCGCCGTAAAAACAGTGTCCTTAAACGACCAGCTTGTCCGTTTCTTCTCAAACGCTTTTGCCGTTTTGTTTTCTGCTCTTTCCAGAAGCGTTGAAACCTTCTTATGAAAAGCGATGTCGTAAAAAACCTTTTGTTGGTTTATATGCTTGGTGAGGTGCTTTTGATTGCAATCGAACTTTGGCAGTAAACTATTCAGAGCACTATTCAGAGCTTTGAAAACTGTTTTGAAATTCACGTTCAGTTTTAAACTTGATGACATTTAGTACATCTTTACAAGATTAAACTTCCAAAATGACTTATTTTCAAAGTTTGTAACAATGAAAACTGTATTCTCTTGGAACTAATTAAAAGCTTAGCAATCGTTAGACAATGCAATTCAGTGTTTTTTGTTCCTTTTTTCTTTAGCTCAAGCCTTCTATTTTCTATTTTCGTTTAAAGAAAGGAGTTTACCGGCTAACTTAACAGGTTTTTACTACTATTGAGAAGATGAAAACACAAATTGGATAAAAGGAGCACAAAAGAAATTCCACAACCTTTTTTGGAAACAATTCTTAGATCATGATAGCTCTTTTTAACTTTCTTAGCAGTTTGGCTTCAGTCTTCTATATTCTATTTTATTTTCATTTTTCGCGCTTTCAAGGAATGCAATTCTCGTTAGCTAACTTAAAAGCTTTTCGGCACTACTGTGAACATGAAAACTCAAAGAGAAAGAACACGAAACAAATCCCAAACATTGTTAAGAAAAGCCTCAGAAACGAATCATATTCACATTAAAATGGCTTCGAGAAAAGTGTTATTCCACTGCATGTTTTTATGGCAAAATCGGGTGCCACGTTGTACAAGTTGAATTCAATCTCTGGGGTGAATAGGTATACAAATGACTATATTGGGAGTGTAACTTCAAGTCAAAGTTGCATGCCATGCTAATGGCATTTGTTACCAATGGCCACACGCGGCTGTTGAGACACTGGTTAGACCTGGTTACAGTTTACTCAAAAGTAAGTCAAATAGTTGCAAACTAAAAAGGTGCGAAGTTGAGAAAAAAACGAGTTATCACACCGTTCAAGTTTCATTTTAAGGTGCGTGTGTGTTTTAATTGAGTCAAGAAGGACATTAACAATTACGCCGAACCTCCAATACAATCTACTTACCACTCATTTGATATTCCATGTGGTGTACTGACTCAAAACAATCGCCTCAGTCCAATCTTATTGAAAACAGCATACGATAACGGAACAACAATAGTGAATCAGCCTGTTCCTTTGCTTGCTCAAAAAAGTTGTCTTCTGTTACATTTTGGAAATCGCAAATGGAGCAGATTCATCCTTTTGTCATAAAGTTGACAAACTGTAGTACATATATTTTTTCTATTTTTTGAAAAATCGCGACGATGATTCAATACAAAAAAGTGAAAGACAGATTCAAGCAATAGAAATTGAGGATGCTAATACCAGTTTGCTAAACGAGTTAGAAGTGTGAACATGTAGTGGAAATAAGTCAAGTGTCTGTTAGAGTGTATGAGTACAAAGTTGTTTTGAACTCAGTCACGAGACTCATAGAAACACCCTCCCTTTGTGGGATGCTTAATGACGCGGAACAGAGTTAAATCAGAACCGTCCTTCGACCACTGCTAACGGAAAGAGGATTTTATCATTTGCAAGATGAACAACCGTTGGTAGCCGAATAGAGATTGTGAATTCTTAAAAAAGCAGTGGCTGACGTTACAAATTTCCCATTATCATGGCCTTGTAAATAAACGGTCAAACACGGTTTTTACTCAATCGTAGTAGCAGCACCATACATGGTGGAGTTTAGATGTCATGGCGCGTATGCATTGCTGAGAAATTGAAGTGGAAGGCAAAAGGAGGATTAAAGCAAATTTGCACTGGTGTTACACTTTTTGCACTGGTATTACACTTTTTGCACTGGTATTACACTTTTTGCACTGGTGTTACACTTGAACTGCACTGCTCTCAGCCAATCAGAATCGAGTAATTTTTTCATGTATATTATTAGTAAAGGTAATCATACGGTTTCGAGTTCAATTTGGAATTAATTTGCACGAGTGAGTTTTTCAAAAAGCTGAAATTGCACGAGCCGCTTCGGCGAGTGCAATTTCAGCTTTTTGAAAAACTCACAAGTACAAATTTATTCCAAATTGAACGAGAAAAGCCGTATGATTACTTATTAATAATATAAACATGAACAAATTCGCCTGGAGGAAGTGCCGGAAGATCTCATTGCGGACGGACAGGAAGTAAGCATTTGACGCGGATTTGACACTTTATTTACTGATTGGCTGATCAAGATCAGCTGATAAGGCTACGAACTCAAAGCGGTTCGTTTAAAAATAAAGAATATCATAATCCAGAAAATCGATGTGTAATTTGCACTGGTGTTACACTTTTTGCACTGGTATTACACTTTTTGCACTGGTATTACACTTTTTGCACTGGTGTTACACTTGAACTGCACTGCTCTCAGCCAATCAGAATCGAGTAATTTTTTCATGTATATTATTATTTATGTTACTGCCTTGCTCATTCTATCTTAAATTAATATCACTCGTGAAACATGTTGTTCTTAGATAAAACAGGTAATCGGAAAACAAAGAAGTAAGTCTTATAACTAGTCTAAATCAGCCAAATGAAGTACTAAGCTCTATTCTTTTCTTTCATTTGCCACAGTGGTCTGCGGTTGAATAATGGTGACGTGGCGTGTTTTGCACTGAAGTCTGATGATCTTTCGGCAAGATGCTTGCAAAATTTGTGGCAAGGACAGTCTCTCTGATAATTCGATGCTGGAAATCTCCGGAACAGGGCCTTCAAAGAGTTATTGCCTACCTTGATTCGTCACATAGATTTGTATAAAACCTAAAGGCATAACTTGCCGTTAGATGCGCCTTGCAACTGCATATCTTTTTCTCTTGCTTTAAACTCTCCTGAAATTCTTCAGATTGCATTTTCTCTTAGTTTTATCGTTGTTTTTATTTTATACTGCAATTAACTTTTTACTACTATTGCGAACTTGTGTAAGGTAGGTATCATCTTTACTGCATTTTTACAGCCATTTCTTTATCTCTGTAAACAGTATCGGATCATTCATACAAAATTAGCACGAGTACAATGCTAATTCTTAGTATTACTTACTCTTATTTGTTTGAGCGAAAAAATATTCCTTACCTAAAGCAAATAAGAGGTTAAGGAGAAAAACACAGACTCTGTATTTTTTCACTTGCCACTCGCTGAATCCAGAGAGGGAAACATCGCTAATTTAACGCGGTTTCAAGAACAAAAAAAATATTACCGAAATGACCAATGAAACCAAACTGAGAGATTGACCACCACACCGGGAACTACGTCCTCTGTTCTTTTCGAAAAGTGTGGAACATTTGGAACAAGTGTTGTGAGACGGGACCTACGGTTTATCGCCCTTATCCAAGAACGGCAAAAACGTTTTATGTGGACCTATTCATTATTACACTAAACTTTGGATTTTGGTGTATTTTAACCAAGAACATTGAACGCAAATGCTAGCTTGGTCTATATCAGATATAAAGACACTCATTAGCATTAATTTCCTTTGTATTTGCCTTATGAATTATTAATGAGATTTTGAAGGCGAGACCATAACACCGGGATCTACGTCCCTAAGTCAAGAAGTTATACGAACAAGGGTTGTGAGAAGGGGACCTACGGTTTATCGTCCTTACCCAAGCAGACTAGAAAGTCTAATCATCTGCCGATGTCATTACAAAGGCAGCACTTTCTCGTCAATTATTTAAAGACCCTGAGTGTTGGTCCGGCCAAGGTTTGAACCCGCAACCTCCCGCACGGTAGTCCAGTGCTCTACCAACTGAGCTAACCAATAGGCGAAACGTCCCACAACACAGGGGTACAATAGAGAAACGAAAGACGTTGACAAAGAGATTCCAGCAAGGATAGAGGACAGCAGATGTTTATTTATATTTGATGTACGACAGTAGGTCGACCTAAGCTCCGGTTCAAGGACACCTGCAAAAGTGCACTGAAGTGTGGCCATGTCTTAGATCAATAGCTCTCAACCGTGAGCAACGGGGCCGAATGGAAGAGACTCACAAGGGTAATCTGCGACGCACACAACTTGAAGAAGGTTCGGGAGTATGAAAAGAGAAGGACTCGACGCAGAGCTGAACAGACAATAATAACTGTGGACACACCCGTGTTCAGGTTATGTGCGTGTGTATATATATATATATATATATATATACATATATTAATAAAAAGTTATGATGCTTCGAGCCAACAGGGATGCCACACGCCAGAAGGATCCAAAAGGATTCGTAGTCCAAACCTCGAGTAATGAAATTTGTAGGCAATTGTGGAAAACGAGGACGGACAACTTCGAGCGAAAAAAAATATATATATATATACAGTAGAAAATCTAAAAAAAGTTTAAAAATTTAATAAAAATATACGTTTCGGTCAATGATCTTCATCAGTTGCAGTGCAAGTGAATAAGAAATTACAATATCCTTAAATAGGTTTACAGTATAAAAGATGACATAATATAACAAAGATGATTACATAACAGGGCGTGGTAACACATGAAAATGAAAAAATTAACCAATGATAAACAATCGGTGATTACTAAGCGAGAAACTATGACAATGCGATACAAAACTCAAGAAACGCAAACCAAATATGAATAAATAATCGGATATAATACAAATAAGATTAATGTTAAAAAACTATAACATGATTCGTCAAGTCAGCCAAAAGTGTGAAGGGACCCGCGTGTAAAATATTCACAGTATTCATAAAAGGCCATCCTAGGAAAAACTTGTAATAAAAACCCCAAACAAAGCCCTTGAAGCTATGCCGCGGCAAGGCACAACAGGCGCCCTGAACAGGGCCCTTAAACAACAATAATGTAATAAATTCCCCGATGGGGACCCCTGAGAAAACCTTGCACTAACAAAGCTAACAAGATCCAAGGTCAGGGCCTTTGAACACCTGAACTAAGATAACCGCCAAATTAGCAAGTTATTTTTACGCTAGTTGTAGTTTATTCTTTTTTTCGAGTGGAATTCCTGACGTTTATTCAAGCCAAAAGGTGCCAGAGAGAACAACTGTGCACTCCAATATGCCTCTTTAGTGATTAAAAGCTTTTCGATGTTACTTGTATTGTTTGCATTTATCTGCACTTGATCAATACACTGGAAAGAAAAATCGTTTAAGTCGTGCGGTGTTCTGTTGAAATGAACCGCTACCTCACAAGTCTTTTTCTTGGTCAGCATGGCAGACTTGTGGTTGCGAAATCTAACTCTAAAATCTGTTGTTGTAGAACCAATGTATTGTAAGTTACATTTCTTACACGAAGCCAAATAAATGACATTTTTTGAATCACAAGAAAGTTTCGATCGTATCTTATAGCTCTTGCACATATATATACGTAACTATAATCAGTTCAATTTATGAGTGTCTCGTTCTGTAAGTAATTTACTGTACTTTAATTAAAAAAATAACCAGTAACTATTTCCACGTACAATTAAACGTAAGTGCTTACAAGATAAAAACAACCCTGGTTGGCAGAGTACATATAATTTGCTGATGACGCAACACTCATTTAAGCAATATAGATTCTCTCAAGGCATCTTTGCATCACATTTGGAGAGATATCAGGTCTCAAATAAAATGGATCAAACCAAAGAAAGAATGCAAGAGTAGGATAATGAATTTTAAATCTCTGCGAGAACCTATAAAATTTCTTGGTGCATACATATCATACGACCAGCAGAAAAGCAATGAGGACAATTTTTTTAGCAAAATCCAAAAAATGAAGACTAAATCGAACATATGGCAGTCGCGCGCCCCTATCTCTCTCTCTCTCTCTCTCTCTCTCTCTCTCTCTCTCTCTCTCTCTCTCTCTCTCTCTCTCTCTCTCTCTCTCTCTCTCTCTCTCTCTCTTTATGGTCGTACGCTCTTGCCGATTTCGGTTGGAGTAGCTCAGCTAATATATCCTGCTTCGATGCTTACAGTCCCTGAAAACGTCATTCAGAAAAACATAATCTGAACTTTTTGATTTCTGTGAAGAAAAAAGAAGGACAAAATACAACATACATATAAATTTTATTAACCCTTCCCTGATGAGGCTTTTCAGAGTTAAATAAATACATATACTTAAACCTATAAATACATATTATAAAATCAAGAGAAAAGCGTTCTCTCAACCTCTTGTCGATGGCGGATTAGATTGCATTAATTAGTAGTACCATGATTCAATCTCTACATCTCAAATTTATCAATTATTTATGAGTGCAATAGCCAATGAATTAGGCATGTTTGGGTCACATGCATGAACCTTGATACGCATTGAACACTCACATGAAAATCTTACGGGTTTTGATCTCAGTCAAACACTTGCATTTTAATGAGCATTCTTCAATGATTAACACATCGCTAACGAAAATTCCAAAAATGACCTTGAATATTATTTGATATAATTAACATTGATTTTCACAGAAAAATTAGAAAAAGAACAAGTATTCACTGCACCTGCAGTTACATTTTCCTAAATATCGGAACTCTGCAAACAACTTGATTCCTCTTTCTGTTTAGCAATAGTAACTTCGGAAATACTAGTACCAGTGCTTGGTCCTAATACTGTGGACACGTCGGAATGTTTTCCGCACAGGTCCCTACTTCATTATGCATGCTGAAGCTGTCTTGTCTGGTGTAATGCACGTACAAATATTTCTTGTGTTCGAAGAACGAAATAGTATAGTTACAGTAGGGACCTGTGCGGAAATCGTACCGACATTTCTTCAACTATCTCATCGATAGCCTTTTCATACTTGCACAAAGAGTTAGAGAACGGTTACCAGTTCTATCCCTTATCAATTTCCCTTCTACACCTGCATTAAACAGCGACGATGCACAAGTAACACGAAGACTATGACTCGTGTTTCGCTTCACACCTGCTGTCTTGCATATGGCAAAATCTCGTTCCACAGATTTTTCTATAGACGGTCTTCGGTGGATATCTCTCCTCCGACTTCCTGACCACCTCCGTCAAAAACTTGCCAAGCCAGTAATTCAATGTAACTGTATCTATTTCTTCAATGCTGGTAGAAAGCTGTGCGACCTCGTGTTAATCATAGTCTTTAAAGAGCCCTCCTGGATCTAAAACAGGAGCTATAACCGACACTAACCCCTTGCCTCAATGATCGTTTTCTTTGGTTTATTGATAGTTTGTGGTGTTTATATAGTATTTTGAGTATGCTGTATTGTCAAGTCCGCCGCACACATGAGGAAAGAGCTGAGCAAAATGCCTCGCGAGGCGGTTTGTTCAGCCGTTTCCTCAAATGTGCGGCGAAATTTTGTGAGAAATTCGCCTCGCGAGGCCGTGAGGTAAACATCAAACATGTTTTACATTTTTTGCCTCGCGAGGCAAATTCCACATAGTTTGCGGCAATTTTGAGAATCTAGCTGAGCCCGATTAATCGATCATCCAATAAAATTGCATGGCCTACTCACGTGACTTCAGAGCTTGGTATTCAAGATGGCGGCAGAGATGGAAAACGTGGCTCTTCTGGTTGTTCTTTTGCTTCGACGAATCCGTCGCAGGAGGAAAGCTGGCCGCACAAACACATGGGCGAGAGAATAGATAGCAAAACCTCGGCAACAAGGAGCACACCCTTATCTTCTACAGGAATTGCATGTCGAAGACCCTGAAGCTTTCCTTCAATTTCATCGACTGGATAGAGAATCCTTTGAAGACGTTCTGGCTATGGTTGCGCCATCTGAACAAGCAGGACACACACGTGTGAGGAAACTTTCAATGACCTTAAGGTTTCTCGCTACAGGTAGATAACAAATACAATTGTTATATACCTAGACTTTCATTCATCAAAACGAGCACTGTGATTGGTTGATTCTTGGTCACGTGCCCTTGAACAAATTCAAATGTATCCCGACCGGGAGACAATTGCGCAGTTGTTGCCCGCGCGCCAGTTGTACCGTCTTTGTTTGCTTGTTTTTGCTACGGGAAAGTCTAAATATATAACAAAGCACTTAATGTATGGTCCCTCGGGAAACTAGTTAGTTTTGTTTTCCCTCGAGTCCTGAACATCAGAAATCTCGGGAAACAAAACTAACTGTTTCCCTCGGAACCATACATTAAGTGTATAATGTAAAGTTCTGTACTGCGCAACTATAAAAATAAAAAGCCTGGTAAACTACAGTATTTTGACTATCGAAAGAGACAATTAAATCAAATTTCCACGATTTCTGACATTGCCACTTCCCTTTTATCCCCGTTCTTTAAGTCTGGAGATCGCTCATCATAAAGACAGCTGTATTCTGGCCATAATTCTACAAGTTTCTCCTCCAGCAATTACTTCACTGAGAACGCTACCGGACGCCATGTTTTTAAAGTCACGTGAGAAGGCCATGCAATCTTGGATGATCGATTAATCGGGCTCAACCAGATTCTCAAAATTAACGCGAACGATGAGGAATTTGCCTCGCGAGGCAAAAAATACTAAACATGTTTAATATTTTCCTCACGGCCTCGCGAGGCGAATTTCTCACCAAAACGTCGCTGCACACTTAAGGAAACGGCTGAGCAAACGGCATCGCGAGGCATTTTGCTCAGTTCCTTCCTCACGTGTGCGGCGGGCTTTATTGCTGTATCATTTACGACCCTAGGTCTTAACAGTATGGATCGAGCAAGCTCTGGCAATTTTAGAGATAAAACGAGATCGGGAACTCCAGTCAGTCTGGTTTCTGAAATAGTGCTGTCCTGAAGATTTAGCGAAAATATTTTTATTTCAAGATCTAAACAGGACCTTTCTGCTGTAAAACTATCTTTGCCAAAAGAAACATCCGCTAGTCTGAGTTGGAAGACGAAAATCTGACGCTGAATTGCGCATCCGTTACGATTCTAGAAAAATATTTGCCATCGCTGGGCCAGAATTGAAGAAATCTGATTGGCCGATTTTAGTTATTGGACCTTTGACCGCTTTGGGACCTTAGGGCGACCGAAGGTACCAATTGTCAAAGGTTTGTATGCGAAATGCAATGGTTTTGTTTTTAAAGGGTAGTACTCCTGGCCGGAAGAGAATTAGACCTTTTTAAATAAAATCTACTTACTTTGGTTTTTATGTGGTCATTGTGTCAAAGTGTTGGTCCGATTCCCAGCCACTGGGAAGCTATTTCGAAAAGTTAAGTTGAACACCAAAATAGCAGTGAAATGTAAGTGTACGTTTACAATGATATTGTAAGACTAAACCAGCAGATTTCTGTCATCTTTATATCCATCTGTTCATGTTCACACTACAAAACAAAGACAGCTCATTACAAAGTTAACACTACCAAATTTGGTCACAAATTTTAAGCCAAGGACCTGAATGTAAGTTTGCCTTTGTCCAACGGGAGACAACACATGATATTTACCATCAATTAGAACTACCCTTAGAAACCATATTGGCCATAAAGATCCCCTTAAAGATGTTAGGATTATACCATTACACCATTCTACTCTATTAAATTGTCAACGAGGAGACACGATACTATAGCTAAGAGGCCTGAAAAGAGCGTTTCATGGAGGAAGAGCTTACTGATCTTAAAGAATAAAAAGCTTTTAAAGTAATTTATTCAAGTTTTGTTCCAAGTTGACGAGTTTTGTGTCAGACAATGCTCGATTGTCATAACGACGTGCCAAACAGACCATAACAGATCAATATTTGCGTACGAAGCAAAATAAGCCATAGCAAGCGTTCATTCCATTTCCTTGAACTGTGTTGTAAGGTTCATTGAGAATCCATACTTCTTTTGCGCTTGCAGACGAGTAAACCCGTATTCATTAAAGTTTGTAAAAACTGCAGCTAGACGTTTGCTAAGTCGACGAATAAACAATTTATTGCTTTGCGCGATTCAATGCTTGAACAAGAAGTCTCAAAATCTTTTCCATACAACCCACTCAATAAGTCAGTATAACCAGAAAGTTTGTACTCCCAATGAATATTTTACTTCAATAGTTTTATTCATATAATAATTGTATTTTTATTCGCGTTTGTTTAAATTTCTAGAATTCCATCTTCAGTGGGCATTCAATAAATATTATCTGTTCGTATATACAATTTTTGAAATTCTACAAAATTACACTTTCTCCATGCAACGAAATAATTCAGTCCATTATTTAATTCGCGGGAACAGTTTCGCTGGAACAGTTTGAAATTCTACGAAATTACATTTTCTCCATTCAGTATATTATTTCGCCGGAACAGTTTCTGCAAAGTGTTGAAAAGGAATTCCGTAAACTGTTCCTTTCTTGCTCATTTTAAATTTCAAATTCCGTTTCAGTAAATTTTTACACCATTCGTGTTTATCATTTCAGCAGGACGGTGACTTGACGCTGTCTCTCCACTTTAAAGGTCTGCAAAGTTCGCAAAATTCCACTACTGATGAGTCTCGATTATTAACCTGTTTACAATACTCAACCCTATAGCTCGCAGTTCGTTTCTCACGGCAAAATTCATTGTATAATCCAGCTTTTTCAACTGTCTTTGCCATCTTTCTTGTTGTTTTCCAACCGTCTGGATGTGCTATTGGCCCTAGTACAACGTTTTGTTGGAAGCTTTCTATGCCGTTTAGGAAGTTCTTCACGAGTAGCATTTGAAGGTACCTCTGTAACCGTTTGAGCTTGAAGTCCAAAAGAAAGAAGGTCATCATTCAAAATTTCGAGTTGTGTATGAAGTTTACGCCGCTTGATGGCGATTTCATTACACTCATTTGGCTCCTGAATCATCTTCTTCAGATCGCTTCCGTGGCAGCTCACGTTGAAAATATCGATTTCGTCGCTGTCGTTGTCTTCGCACGATGAGTCGGCGCAAACGAAATTGAGAAACTCATCAAGATTTGTATGAGTTACCATGATCGAATCGTCAGTTAAGGGGACCATACTTTTTTTAAACAAACAGCTTGCGTGATATATTCTGTCTCAACTTAGATCTGACTTCTGTTACTGACGACTCGTTCGCGCCTTTGACGCTTCTATGGCAGGCGACTGTGAGTTTCTTAGTTCGCGGTTGTCACTATAAATATTGACATTTAATTATAAGTATCCATAGTAACTCATTAATATTTACCGCCAAAAGATTTCTCATGAATGAGTCAGAACAATTTTGTTATTTCAAAGCAATGACACTACTTACGAACTTTCTAATTTGTCAAATGTTATATTTGTGTCTGACGTTGTTTCATGTGATAAATTCTACGCTTTTCTGTTGTCACGAAAGAGAACGAGATATTGGCTTTCTTTAAATGTTCAGTCAAATTGAACGAAACAGGTTAGAATTTTACGATATCAAGCAGTCACTGATGCAGAAAAAAGATATATAATTGTATTACCCCCCTTTTTTTGGAAAAATTAAAACATCGCAACCTGAAAGATTGTTAGAAAGGAAGGCTTCGCGTGTCAATGCAAAGAGCAGTCCTGAGTTGTTTTCGTGTTTCGTGACAAGGCTATTTTGAAACAACATGAAGCGAATAAATAATTATTGTTGTCGAAAACACGGTAAATTTCGCCACGGCTTGGTTAAGAGGCAGAATTTTTCCCTGTTGGCAACTCCCGGGTAGGAAATAGTCTGTTAAACTACTTAACTGAAGAAAACTCATCCTAAACAAATGTCATGATTCGTAACAAAAATAATATGACATATTCTTCAGTTTGAAACATTACTACTATCCTTCTTGGCTCGATTTCCTGTTTTCTATTCGCAATTCAATTAAACGGCCCCGGCGTTTATTTCAAAATTGGCCTCGTGGCCTGCGTTTATTTGAAGCCGGCGTTTAATCGGGGCCCAGCGTTTATTTATGAAGTGCAATATTCTGTCATTTTTTTTCAGATTTATTTATTCACCCATCCTCCGAAACCTACGGCAGTTTGTCAACACAGAATGACTTTTCCATTCGGTAAACTGTCTCTGAGTCTTGGAGGATGATTATTGCTAAAAGATACAGCATTATAAACAGCACATGTATGTTACAATCAGGACATGTGGCACTGAACAGAACAAAAATATGTAAATAAAGAGGACCAAGTATGGATACAAAGTTTTGCAATGCAATGTCGCTATCGTTCTCCTCGACACTATTAGTTAAGCGTCCGCATTTTTTATTTTTAATGATCTTAATTGTCATAAACAACAAACTCGTTAACTTCTTCTTCACAGATGTCTGGCTCTAAATCCGCGAATGGATCGTTTTCATCAACAGGAGCAGCATCTTGCAGTGCAGTAAAAAATGCTGCAGCCCTTTCTTCCTTTTGAACGTTTATTAAGATTATCAAAATACCATAGCGTACTAGTATGTCACAGTAGTGCTATTTAATAAGGGAAAAATCAAATAAACGCCGGGTCCTCGAACAAACGCCGGGGCCTCGATTAAACGCCCCCGGCGTTTATTTCAAAATTGGCCTCGTGGACCCGGCGTTTATACGAGGCCGGCGTTTAATCGGGGTCCGGCGTTTAATTGAGAAAATACGGTATATATGTTTCGAACGCGTGATCAGATAATTCCTCTCTCAAGCTCCTCGAGTGGATCACGAAGCAGCGCTCCATTGGGGGAATGATATAGTGACTAGCGAAAATCTGGAGTTTTGACTAAAATTTACAGGCTTTATGAAATGAAAATCAATAAATTTTGTAATACTGACAATGGAAAGTTAGTTGCTGCCACTACAAAAATCAGACTACTCTTTTTTGTTTAAGCCTGGTTCACACTTGAGAGATAAGCAGTAGCACGCAAGGATGTTCACACTTGCGACTTGCACGTGCACAGTGCGGGCCATATTGGTGGAGAAACATGATGGTAGAAGAACCGTTGGTTGCGCTTATGCTTGTGATTACCTGGTAATCCATTCATGTCCTATGTACACCAAACATTTAAAGCGTTGTAACTCTTCTGTTTTTCAAGATATCTTGCTGAAAATATTCATGTAAACAAAGCATCAAGTTAGAAACAACGTGTAGAAGTATAAGATTTTTTGCTGCAAACGTTTTCGTGTAATAATCGATTGAAAACTCAAACAGGTCTGGAGAAACATTACCAAAATATAGGACATGAATGTGTTACTGATTACCTCACCCCCAGTTCCCAACTTGTGAAATAAGCATTACACAAAAAAAGAAAGCGTGTTCTTGTGCTTATGCTTTTGTTTATTTCAGCTCGGTGCACGGTAGTGTTTTCTTGAAAATTCAATAATCGGGTTTAGGATAAAAGTAAACGGGTTGGACTGGGACGGGATGAGGAGTATTATAAATTTTGGGGTAGGCATGCGAGATGGAACTAAACAGATTGGAGGGACGGGTTTGCCAGATATGACTGAGAAATTTTGTGGTCAGTATGCGGAGGAAGGAAGCTAACAGGGTGGAGAAACGAGATACGAGAAACTGTAGAAATTTAAAATGTACTGGTCGCGATCAGGACCCATTACCAGGTGCATTTGTAAATGGGCCCGCGATACATTATGATAGAATAATCAGCAATGAGGTTGACAAATGGGATTCGGTACCAGGCTTCTATCGATTGTGCTAGCATAATGTTTGGCGTAACTCTAGCAGCTCGAGCATAATTTTTGGTTTTATATAAATTTATCAAGCACTACTGGCATTATTGACTTTTTTTGACTTTCACCAAATGGAATTTCGTTTTGATTACACTCTTTTTTTTTTATTTTTCCTCCAAAAATTGAAAAAGTGTTGGTTGCCTGTGGTCAGTTTGGTCGGTGGGCTGTTCAGGCTTGGTCTCAGGTTCTTGCGTGTGGCTTGGCAGAGAGCTGACTGTGCCCCAAGATGTTTATCGTACTGAACTTGACTGCTTGATTGAATAAATTAGTTTCATATTTATTTTATCATCATCATTTCAATAAGCAACACACCATTTAGGTTTACAAATTTAATCTACCTGCAAGTAGCAGATGTAATTATTCATATATTTTGTACGGGGATTTGTTTAAGCGAGGCTTCTTTCACAGCTCCTAAAAGGGTATAGCCTCCTTTGCAGACGCTTTATGGTTCAATTCGTGGGAAATTATCCCGAGAACGCCCGCGTTGGAGGCCTACAGACCTAGACGAAAATAAAACAGTTTTTGTGAATTGACAAGGGTTAAATTCTTTAGAAAATTTAAAACCATCACAATGAAACTAATGCCTTTTCGATGGGCTTTCACTTCTATAGTATCACCAATGAACTGAAAGCCTTTCCACCTCGCAAAAGACCGGAACCATGACTGGTCAAATTTAAGAATTCTTCATCATACCTGCATGATAGATATCATGATATGTACCATCTCACGCCCAACTGTATTACGTAATTGATTCATAATTGGTATGACGTTTTATTTCTACGTGTTTATTTTTATAAGCAACTTTAACAATTCATCGTTCCTCCGTTTCTCCTGTTCGTGTTGTTTAGTTAGTAATTCAGATTGCTTTTCAAGTTCTTTGATATACTCCAAGGCAGCTTTAAGTATTGCTATCTTCGACACCTTGGCTTTTTTCTCTAATTCTGGGACATGTCGTTTGAGTTTATCATACTTGGCATTCATTTCGTTTCGGCGTTTTCTTTCGAGTTTGTTTCGCACGTCTAGGGCTTTCTCAGTCACTGTTTTTCTCAGTTCGTTTTTTTTTCCTTTTGCCTTTGTCAAATTGTTGGAAGTATTTTGTGTAATCACGTCTTTATCTTCTTTCCAGCATTGCTTCTCGGTAATCAAAAAGTTATCATTCAAATCGAAGAAAACTTCTTGATATTCCGTATCTCTTTCAGATGTGCTCCCCACAGGAAGGTCAATTTCATCTACTTCACAATCCAATTTTTTTCGCTCTTGAATACCTTCCAAACTAGGAAACTTAAACACTGGAGAACTGATAGAACACTCAAGCAAATCTAGCGTCGGCATAGGCGTAAAATGATCGGGCAAGTACGCCGACAAATCCTCGGACGGCTTCCGACCAAACGGACTTAACAACATCGTAGCTAACGGGCTTCTTGCACTGTAGATACTTGGGCTTTTTAGTGCTGGGAATGTGGGAGTGTGCAATGCCTCTGTCGACGCATTAAAAAGTGGCATTCTCCTCGGGCTGCCAGGATAACCTCTGGAAGGGCAAGAAGTATTTTCTATTGTCAAACTGTTCGGGTTGCCCTCGGCTTTCATCGCGTTTCTTCTCCGTTTTACAAAGTGTGTCGTTGATTTTTTATCTAGCCGACTGTCATCTTCGGGTACAACTTGTACACTGCAGTCTTCATTTTCAGAAGTGTTACAACTCGCGTGTTGCTGGTATACGTCAGACAATGTTCCCTGATTTGAGAGACTGCCGTACATTTCATTAAACTCGATTTCCAGAGGCCTATGCGTAGTTACATCGGTCATTTGAAAGGAAAACACGCTATCATCCATCGGTCAATTTGCCTTGGTAGCCAAAATATCGGACTTAAACGTCACGCTTAGAAGGGCAAGCTTAACAATCACACCTTTTGAAATCATCCGAGACAGTTGAAGTTTTGTCCGTGTATATATGAAAAATACGGGAACTTGTTTATGCGCGTCAACAATAGATTACCTGTAATCATGTGGGTAAACATCGGATGACGTCATGGGCCCTAAGCCCCTTGTTATTTTTTCTGTAATTCTGCATGAATTTGCAAGTTCTTAGTTATTCTATTTGTTCACGTGCAGATGAGACATTTTCCTTAGTGGATGCAAATTATTTGCGAACGAATTAGCAGAAAAGTGGTTGAAATTTGCGTTTGGCTCAAATAATAACGCGCCCTTATTTTTACGGAGTGAAACGAGTTGTCTTTTTTTTTCTGTTTTTAGACAGTGACATATCTCCTTCTAGCAAGCACCTGCATTAACTCGAAAGTTCCATGGTTGCCATGGAAATGCATGTAAATAAGAATATATCCTTCTTCCGAGTTTTACTTTTGCAGAATAAACAGTTTTTCGGAGCTAGCTTAAATCTTCTCAGATTTGCGACTGAAAACATCAGACCACTTTTTGTTTGAGTTCTCAACCGAGTTTCTACTATCATGCGAGTTATCTTCAATAATTTATGATTTATATCGCTTTAAATCTGCATTTTCATTCAAAGTTACTGTCAATATATAACTGAAAACAAACCTTCGAGTTACAAATGGCGGTTAGAAAACGTCCTTCGAAGAACTATGTACAAGGATTATGCATGGTGCAGGTGGACGTTTTTCAATGTTACACAGAATGATTCGTTTTCAAAGAATGAGTGGACCGAGTTTACCTTGTATCACCGATAACATAAGCAATAAAAATCATGCCATGGTTAAGAAAACGATCTAACCTGAACAGAGATCGAAAACACAAGAAATTGGGATTATCAAACAGGTTGATTAAGTAAGTTGTACCACCGTAAGGAAAAAAAAAGGATGGTGCTGACGTTTCGAGCGTTAGCCCTTCGTTAGAGCGAATGAGACTGGCTCCTTCTCTACTTATAACACGACAAGGACAAAATACTCCAATTATGCAATTGCAAGCATTAGATGTTCTATTAAGTTTTGTTAGAAACCGAATTACATACTACGACAATTCCTACAATCTAATAAGTAAACAGTCACTGTATAAAGGGGTATAATATGCTTGCTGGCTGCGTTGTATTTAGCTCTACGTTATGAGCCTCGTCGACCAATGACTCGTAAAATTGAAAAACGCAATGTCTGATGAACTCGTAGTCTGTTGGTTAATCATTTATTAGTGCAAGGGATTCGTCGCATAGACGACATCGCTCCAGCCAGCAAAGTTTCGCAAACAGACACTCAAGAGCAAACTCTCAGTCACTCCCCTTCCGTTCATTTGCTGGTTTCTCTTCCATAACGGTTCGCTCCCACAATGCAATTTCTATTCCTTAACAATCATGAACTAACCTCTGGCAAACATTTTGACAGTGAAGTATCTTGTACTAATAAATGAAGCAAAGAAGAATTCAAGAAGTAGTTCGAAGTGTGTCAGTGTCTTTATGCATTTATCTGAAACAACACTGAAATTTTTTAAAGCAAATAAGGGTTTAATGACTTTGATTCAAGAAAAACGGAAGTTTCTTGTAGGCAAGACATTAAATAAATCAGTCTTCTCCTTCCAAACCTCCAGAGAATGTAAGGGTTAACAGGGCATGATAAATATCTCTTCCGATTTTCAACCTTCATAAGATTTCTCTAGCAGGTGGAACTGATTCCTTATCAGTCGGTGGAGCTAACCTCTACATAGCACTAATGTTATGCTGAAGTGGTAGCATCCTGCTTGACCAGATGTAACTATTACAATGTGACTTCTTCATTTCTCGCCATTCACGTGCCCACGCGTGGCAATGTAACACACGTTTGCGGCCTCTCTTCCTCCATAATAACACTTGGAGATCCAGATTTCTCGCACAATGGTCGGCACTCTACGTTATCTCCTTCTTGACCGTAGGCTATGATGTGTCGTCCGACGCTTGCGTTATTAAACTGCGAGTTATCGTGGCTGTGATGGTAGCATACAACAGTGCGAACATGAAGCGGGCGGACGTTGTTGTGGCGGAGTCGTCTTCGCTTGAGCACGATTAGAACAATGGCTAGGAGAAGGCCAGCAGAAGAAACCGAAATTGCAATCCATTCAAACACATCTGCAGGCAAAGAGTTTGTCAATCAGTACTCCCAAGTAACCAAGTCAAACCTCAGTCACAAAAGGCAATTAAGGATCTAATGAATTTACCCACAGCGGGCATATAATTCATGGTAGGCCACCATATAGTTTCCCAGCTATCCCGTAATAATGCCTCTTATATCCGTGTGAGTCCATTGGCTGGGAGACTATATGGTGGCCTACCATGAATTATATGCCCCACAGTGTGTCCCATACCATGCTAACAACCGAAGACCATACCGGTGAGAAAAAATGAGGAGTGTTGTGTCTGATCATCTAATTAACAGATGCAAAATCCAAAAAGCATTACCCCCACCCCACCTCAGTTCACCACATATAAAAAAATAGTTATTTATTTCAGTCTACGAGCTGCAACGTACATTGTTGTACTATAGACTTGAGCACATTGAAAAATTAAAGGAGTGAAGTCAGTCAAGCAACAGAGAATCTGTTTCAGAGAGGTGCATTTTTCGCCAGATACAGACTCATGCAGATATGTATGCGTTGCAGATGGAAGCAAAATTCAAAACTATTCTTGGAACATGTAATAGGCTTCTGATGTGGTATGAATGACATAATGAATAATGGAGTCGAAAACTCCTAAGTGCTGAGCTGATTAACTCAATGTTTACGTAGCAAGGCCGAATAATTGTTTGACAGTTTCAATAAGAAAGGAACATAAGAAGGGGAAACAAAAAGAATTACCTTTAACCGTGTTATCCGTTTCATCCTTAGAATTCACTATTGCCTTCAAAGCAAGCTTGCACGCTGCCTGGTCGCATTTACACGCAGCGGAGTGTTTCCCGCCAAACGTGCAAGCGTTCTGTCCAAAGCACTCCTCGGGAGTGCAAGGCATGCTGGTAATCGTATAGTCTTTCCTCTTTGTGGATGAGATAGATGTTACAGTAGACGCAACATTCCAAGCCTTCTTAACCGGATAAACTGGGATTTTCTTCGGAAAATGGTGCTTCTTTCCTTTAGTTCGGTTGCCATGGTTAACCCGTTTTCTCTTGAATTTGGAATTCAAGCGTTTGGAATCTAGAGGAGTAGAAGTCCTTGGAACGGTATACTTTGCCAAATTTGGTACAAAGGACGGCAGGGTGGTGCTGTTTGACGTCTCTGTACTGTTTGTGCTATTCACAGTGACCTGTTTAGAGTCTGTCGACAAACAAAAAAATAAAAGAAATTGGATAAATCAAACGAGTTGATTAAGTAAGTTATACCACCGTAAGGTGAATGGGAGGTGCTGACGTTTCGAGCGTTAGCCCTTCGTCGGAGCGAATGAAGGGCTAACGCTCGAAACGTCAGCACCTCCCATTCACCTTACGGTGGTATAACTTACTTAATCAACTCGTTTGATTTATCCAATTTCTTGTGTTTCAATTTCCCACCGACGCAGCACCAGTTTCTTTAGAAACTATCCCCACAATAAAAAAATAAAAGGATTGTTTTATCTACAGGGAATTCGTAAATGCTCTCATTTGATGGCCTCTGGAGGACGTATCTACTGACTTAATTACTGTAAACCACCGTTACCATTTTAGAGGCCTTATATTCTAATTCAAAGTTTCCTAAACAAGGATACAGTAAGGTCATTGCAAAGTATTAACACTTTTGCGTAAATTTAGTCTGCCATTTCAATCTAATTAATTGCAATCCCTTTGGGACAAAGTCAGTTTCATCGCAGAGTTCAAAATCTGGGGAGACATCACCAAACCATAGTGCTTTTCTTTTGGATTCTCTCATTCAAGTGTAATGAAAAGTGAATCCGGTATTGAGACATTCTAGATTCATTCTTGACGAAAAATCTTCCAAGGTAAACAGTCTAAATACGAAACGTTTCCTTAAATAACAAAGTTGATTATCCTCTAGCTCAGTGAATCAAGACTACATTTGACGCACCGATCAAATATTTACGATACCGCGAGATCTACAATCCTAGACAAAAACGTTCGGGACAGTTAGTACGATTGACGCTGAAACATCACTATCCCTGAGTCATCCTTGAGCCTGCCCCTTCCTCCCCCCTTCCTACCTACCCCAAACCTGGACAATACTGATCACGTGGAGTCAAACAAATCAACAGTTTCTGTGGCCGTTTTTTACACAGGAGGAGGTTGTGGAAAAAATCTTTTTTCAAAGTTTTTGTGGAAGAATAGTATCGGTTGTCTTCAAATTATACAGAAAGAGGCAGAGAACAGGTCAAATGACCCATAATGTTTAGCCCACGATTGAAAATCGCGTGTCTTTTATTCGAACAACTCGCACAAGAAAGGTTGTGCTAATCTAAGCTTAAGTCTTCGAGAATCAGTAATTAATTTGACACCAAATTCGAATGACTCAGCCAGAATGTTGAGCAAGATTGTCTTCCATTAATAAACAAGTTATACAGGTTACAATTTTGCAGCAATGCAATCAAACATAACTGAAGGAAATGAAATTTGTGGCTAATTGCGTCACTCACCGCAGGTAAGCTCGTCGGTATGATCTTTACAGTCTGTTTTCCCGTCACATTGCAGTCGCTTGTTTACGCACTTGAAAGCATCGCATTTAAATTCATCCTCAGCACAATAACCAAATACTGGAGCAACAAATTAAAAACAATTACAAAATAGCCTTATTCATTTTTAATGTATGAAAGTTGATTTTGGGGTAATTACGATATTAACTCATTTCAAATCCCCCACCCTTTACACCAACAAGGTTTATCTCATTATCAATTTTTTTTAATATATCTAACTCATTCACTACGTTTTTTACTGTTTGGCTCAAGGTAGGGATTGTAGGGATATTCTGAATAAATGCGCCTTTGCCACAACCCCATACCTTCAGATTATACAATATATGACCTTGTCTAATATTCAAAGGTGTTCATGACAAGCTCACTCAGTTTTTTTTTTCTTTGCTTGCCATGCGTAAACAGTGAGACCTTTCCATAGCCGAGTTTAAGATGAGAATAAAGAATTGCCGGAGTCAAGGTAAAAAGTTCAAGAAAACGTCTTCCAAGATACTCCAAGCAGATGATTAAAAAAAGGGTGTGAGCGGAACAGACTCTCAAGTCGCGATGAGAGTTATGCGCCTCAACCTTCGGCCTCGGTGGATAACTGCTACCACGCCGGATATTCTGAATCTATCATATAAAAATCCCATCAATGAATCCTCGGTAAAATCAATTAAATCTCGGTAAAGGAAGAGCAACAGAGTCGGGTGTCAACGCGACGCAGTGTGAAGCAGCATAACTCACAAGAATTCTAAGATCAAAGACAGCAACGAAAGGCTTGGGACTTTGTCATGGTACAGCCGGATGTTATGCTTTCTTTGTTCGAACCAGTAAGTCCAGACCCACAAACATATCAATGCAACTGTGACCCACGATTGGATAACGTAATGTTTCCTTACTTTCCTTACTGTACAGCTTTTTCGTTGTTGGTCTCATATCTAAATCATCTGATCACAAGGAGTGGATGACTCCGGATAAGCAAAGCTTGGAGTATTTGACACTTAACCGGGCTTGCTTCAGCTTTTGTAACAAATGAGAGCCATGTTGTCGTTTATTTGGACTCTAGGAACTAATTTGCTGTTAAAATAGACGCTATTTGTAATTAATTGAACAGATTAAACGAGCTCGCGAACCCCGTCGAAAAAAGTTTCCCACCGGCGACAACCAGACGCCACGCAAACAGATTCATTGAAATTCGGAACCGGCTTGCCGTCTCGCTCGATCAGTTTTAGTTCGGCCTAAACATTTGGCAAGTGTTTGCGTTTCACCTGTTAGACTAGGGTAATTTCTATCGTTGTGTCTAATCAAATTTCAATCAAACCATGAAACTTATATCATGTGGAATAATTTGTTTTAAACGAAGCAAACAACTGAACAGAAGACCAGCGTACTCACCCGAAGACAACAACGACAGCAAAAGGATGGCTGTTAGAAAACGTGGAATACTGTTTGACGACATTTAGCCACAGTTTTCTTCACACAATCAGAGTACCGTTTCCGGACAGGGCAAAGGAGCAATTGCTGTCTTTTTACAAACAACATCTGGTTTTTATCAAATGTCTTTTTCCTTTGGGCTTTGAAAATTCGTGGAGCGGC
This sequence comes from Ricordea florida, assembly GCA_949710005.1. Lineage (NCBI taxonomy): Eukaryota > Metazoa > Cnidaria > Anthozoa > Corallimorpharia > Ricordeidae > Ricordea > Ricordea florida. The sequence continues at coordinate 14,348,713 of OX453275.1, forward strand.
AAAGTTCTCGACAACATGATAAAATTCAACCTGGCTTTGTTCGATGATCCCGACAAAGATATGCTAATTGTCCTTTACAGAATGTAAGAATGACGGAAAATAATCAATACTTAATCAGTGACAAGACAAGTGCATAAGCATAATTTTGTTGTAAAGAAGATATTGCGATATGAATGACAATAATGTTCTTTACGGGGACCAGACATAAAAACGGAACGGATTTTAGAGTTAAATCATGCAAAACGGGATGGGAAACGTGAAAAAACAATAGAATATTCTCGTTACATTAATTAAGTTTTGAAAGACCTTATTTTCTGTCCCAAAGCTACTCCCTTTATGCAAATCTGTCTTGACAACTTGGTGCAAGTAGTTATCGTAGTTACCGTGACTACACCAAGTAGTTACCGCCCTTTGCCACAGAGCCGCTGACCAATACAACGAACGCTCTGTTGCTAGGAGTTGTTCAGAAGACTGCACCTAAAATTGACGACGAAATTTCGAATTCGCTTCGGGCTACAGGTATTTTTTGTACAAAGACTCACAAAATGGCAAAATATTTTGAGACTCGGAAAATGGCCGAATTTTTTTAAGACTCAGAAGTACCAAAATATTAATTTTAAGAAAATCTCTTTTCACTGAAATTAGAATGTTCACAGGAAGTGAATCTCCGGTAATATTTGGGAAAGACAATACAAATAAGAAACCAAGGACACTGAGTCAGTGAGAGATAAGAGTTTTATTTCATTAATAGTATCGGGATGATGTTCACTAATTATAACTCTTCCTTTAAGTCGTCCGTCTCAAAAAGTTTGCCATACTGAGTTGCTTTACTTGTCTCTAGTTCTCTTCCCATTGCAATAACCTCATCATATGACAACTTGCCGTCCTGTGAAAACGAGCAGAAAATTAGGAATATTAAATCAGTACTATTGCTTTGTATGTTCTAGAGGACGTGATAAGTAATTCGTTACATTTTTCTTTGCCACTGTTCATGTTGAACTCATGAAACCTAGTGGGACAGTGTTCAACTAAACGGCACACAGTGAATTAAGCCGAATATGAAGAAAACAGCAACAACAATTTTACGATAGAAATTTTTAAGGAAAAAAATCAAACACGTAAGATCTGTAATCATTTCACAGTAAACTGAATAAAATACAGATTCCATAAAATCACAAACTCATGAGACGTATGGGTTTCTCATAAAATACACGCAAAATTATGACGTTACCACTTTTTGAGCGTAAATATTCGAAAAACAAAGAGAGCAGAAACAAAACCAGAGCAAAATAAAGCAGAGTATCAGAAAAATGGTACTGGAGCGAAAATAAATTGCATTTCGAGTCTTCAAGATCGTAAACGTTTCCAAAATGCCTGTTTAAACCGACTCTCTACAACGTACTGTAGGAGTTGTTCATAAAACTGCACCTAAAATTGACGACGAAATTCCGGATTCGATTTCCACGTAGACCTAACGCGGTTTCATCGAAATGAAGCATTGTAGAGTATTGTTACTCCTGGCTAGATGAGCTGCTAGTCTGTCGCAGATGTCTCCTGGAGCATTTATTCACCTTGATGAATGCGTTGAAACACCCTTTCTGAACATGATCACTAGAAAGAATAAATCCGCAGATAAACTGTTCGTCTAACTGGCGCAGCAATATACTGTTTATCGAGCGTAAATTTAAGAGGTGGCTTTATTTTTCTCCAAATCTTTCTTAAACATCTTCCCAAACCATTAATCTTGCATGAGTGAAAGGGAACGAAACTCAAGCATCGGGACGTGTTTGGATATCTGATTAAGCACGTTTCGTTTTTGCATCTTTAATTTCCCCTTCTAAAACATAACTTTTGAGAAGTTGTAACAAACACTCAACAATTGGTTTCATCACATGCATATCAAAGACCTCTTATTTCGTCAAAAATACTCTCAGCTCTTCTCTCGGTGTTTTCTATGTGATGAAACACTGTATCTCCTGTTTGATATATTTTCAAAAACACCTGAAAAATACACCAAGTTGGAGTCTATTATCCGGCCCTAAATTGACTTTTACATAACTTTAGTGCTAAATCTTCAGTTTTAACGTTGTGGAAAGGGAGTATGGGGCTTGACTACCAATAAATTTTACCACAATTGAAGGCCGGTTAACGATGTTACAATCTGATGCCAATGTGTTCCCTATTATATAAGTACTACACTCCTTTAATTAAACCATAAAACGTTTCCTTAAGCTTCCCTTGCTCAGTAAATACCTTAGTACATGCGTAGATATACTTTAACAGTACCTTATTAGTATCTCCATGTTGCATCATGTGCTTCGTCTCCTCTGATGCGGTCGTAATACGATCAGAGGAAATCCAAGACTTCATTTCCTCCTGTTAAACAAAAATTCAAATGTTCAGAATCTGAAGAACCGAATGCTCATTTTGAGGCTCGTAGACACAATGAATTAATAAGGGAGCGAAATTACAGGAAAGCAGAGAAATCCATACATTTAAACATTCTCCATGTTACAAGTTTTCTGATCATGAAGACATCAATTCAGCTTCAGTGGCGTTTCGCTTGTTTCAGCTCCTAGCAGCCGACTTGTCTCATTTTCTGCGTCTTTTTCATCAAAATGTCGAATATTCTATTGTTTACCGACGGTCATACAACAGTTTGGTCTAAATTTGCCATGGAAATTTAACAGTTATGATAACGGTTGTGTTAGGATGCAGTGCGTGGCAAGACTTTTTTTCAACATTTTGGGGGATTAAATCATTCAATGCACTGACCATTTTCATAAACACAAAACTGCTCCATAGTAAGTAGCTCGTTTTTTTAGTTTCTTAATTTCAGCGGACCTCATTCCAAAATTCATCTTAATTTGGAACGCTTTATTCAACTTGATATTCAGTTCTGCCTTGTTAACAGATAAAAATGAACCTTTCGTTAAAAAAGAACTAGCCTGTCTATCAATTCAGTAGGAAATGGTTTGTGTTATTACCTTATCTAGAAATGCGTCCTTATTCTTGTCTAAATTCTCCTTAAAATCCTTGGCTGTTTTTTGAAACTCTTCAGCCGTCATACCCAAAATTCTCTCCCCTGCAAAGAAAATCTTTGTTTAAGGCATTACACTACAACATTTTCCTTGCATGGTATTTACTTGTCTGAAGACTTTTAGTTTATCAAATTTTCTCAACTCTCACTATCCATGACGGTTGGAACCGCCGTGTAAATATGTCATATATTTAATTATATCATCTAATTGCTAATCTCATTATCTGTTTGCTTGACAGTGTATTGCTTTTCAGTGTAAGTGATCACCTCCGTAAATAAAAGGCCTGAATTCAGATTTGATATCATAGCTTGCTTAACTGAGGACTTTTAAATTCTACCTTTCGTACCAGAGAATCACAGTATAACGGCCGTGATATACTTACCAATGAAATCTTTGATTGAGATTCTGTTGTCTCCATCGATGTCCATGTTATCAATGCTTTCCTGTAAAAATTTAGGAGCCAAATGAAAAGTAACTGGGGTACAAATTAATGAACGACTCGAGTCCTTTGTGTTTTCTAAATCGGCTGAAATATCTTAGTGAAGCAAATAGTGTGGCTTCTTGTTCCCTCGAGTCGGAAAATAACCCGGTTTCACAAATTGCACTTTGTTGCTTGCTGGATGGCAATTATGGGCATACCTATAGCTTGAAATGCTGACATGTTTGCATATTGTGACGAAACCGGTCCTCATTTTGAATCCTAAATCTGTCCGGCGAAATAATTTTCGTATTATTGAAACTACGTCAAACTCTCGTAACAGAAATTTTATTACATAACAACTGAAGACCTCGAATTTCGTTAGGAGTCGTACTTCAAATCTCCTGTCATTGTTTTAATGTAATGAAACACTTTACCTCGTACTGTTACATGTATTAGAACAGTAGAAAACCGCTATTGTCATTTTAACTGAAATAAAAACTCACGATTAAGTATAACTGTACAGCGAACTAGTGCAGCAGCAAACGGTTTCTTTGGAGGAAAGTAAAAACTAGTCCAAAATTCAGAGTAACAGTAGATTTTCTTCTGAATCACCGTTTCTCGGTGCCATTGGCCATTGAAAGAAAAAATCCTTTATCGCTTAGACCGCAATATAAGACCATGCAGCAAGATTGGTGGTCGAAAGCAAGTGAAGAAGTAAATTTTACCACTGTACCCACATGCACATGATGAATATCAATCCATTCTATTCCATTGTTGATTTTAGAATATACAAAATGTTAGAATATACAAAATGAACAGAAATCGGCAGAATGCATTTCAACCCAGTTCCAGATAATTTTAAACTGAATCTACATCCAGCCAAACTCACCTCAACAATTGCATCCAACATATGTTGTCCTTCTTCCGGGTAAAGAAAGTAAACAAACTCTTGCAAAGAGAGTTTTCCGTCTTTGTCTGTGTCGGCGTAACCGAATCGGCTCTTTTCGTGACGGTACAATGTAGTGTTTCTGTAGTTGTCAGGCGCTAGAATAAAATATATATATACCTAAGACCTCTCCCTTAACAAGGATAAATCATATTCACTTTTGATTATCTGCATATATAGTAAATGAACAAATCCTTAAGTAAATAAATGCGACCTTTGATGTTCCCACAAACTAAATATATACAGTGAAACATACCAAAGAGCACAAAAACTGAATGGGTTTTTTTAAGCGAGTTTTACCTCCGCAACATAAAAGCGAAAATGACGCTTCGATCGTTTGCCATTCAGGATTATAGTCTACTGACGAAGGCTAGCGCTCGAAAGGTCGGTCAGTTTCATTTTTATCATTAACATGTCCTGAAGACTCGCCCTGGGCAAAGGTTGATGGGCAGATACGTTTCTGTTTCCAACCGTATAGTGCGAAACTGAAAATATTGGCCCTGAAAGTCAAGGTTCTCTTAAGAAATGCACACCTGTGGCAATGGTGGGATATTAATTGAAGCAAACTCACCATCTCCATACTGCGAGTGTTCATACTCCTCAAAGGTAATTAAATTGTCGTTATCCGTGTCTGTTTCCTCAAAGAAATGTCTTGATCTGCCTATGATGAGCTCTTTGTGATTGATTTCTGTCCATTTATGCAGTTCTTGTTCGCTTACAAAGCCATCTTTGTTCTCGTCCATTTTTTCTGCAAGAATACTAAACATGTATTCCAAGTGCTCAGTAAAATTAAAACTCTTTCGCCTATCCCTGAGCTAGTGTAAAATAAGACCAAAGAGGAACAGACATTTTCACCTAAATGAAGGTTCGCAACATTCAATACCTTAAGATTATTTTCTGGTATAAGCACGGGCTACCGTGTATTAAGAGAGACAGAATGTCGAGCGCAAGCAGGCGCGTAGCCACCATTTTTTTTTTCAGGCACGCTAAAGATGGATATTGATTGTACGAGCAATTCGTCGGGCGATGTATAATTGTCCGAGCAATATATTCCTACAAAATTTCAGGTACGCTATGGCGTATTGGCGTACAGGTAGCTACACGCCTGGCAAGCCAGCGCCACATTTTGCGGGAGGGCATCGGAGTTTGCCCGAAAGTCGTACTGCCGAAAGCGAGTAAAAAAGTAGGTGAGCAAAATTTTGGGCGGATCATGTGAATAGCCGAACTTTCTAGGCTTACTTGATGGAGGCCGGGCGATGTTGGTACACGCGTTTGTGGAAACTTCTCATTCCTTTGAACATACTCCGGCACACGAACATTGGAAAGTGTCCGCTGTTGACCAAAAGAATGGCCAATCGTTTTGTTCCATGTGACTGGTGAGCACTTTTTATTGCTTCGCATTTTGCAAGTTTAAAGTGTTTCAAACAAGTCTCCCTTTTTAAATTGCGTTGTGGTCAACGATGGCTCTGATGTGAAAAATCTGCTTGCAACTACGAAACCGGTCATATTTGACAACCTGTCAACAGGTGAGGTTTTTGCGGACTTAATCAGCTTTACCACATGCATTAGGCACTAAAGACAAATTGGGCAGGTATATTCTGTTGGCTGCTATATTTGTCATTGAAAAAGGTAAACAAATAGAGAGTAGACTCATTGATTTCATGATTTCCTTATGTAACCTAGAATCGGCTCCCCGCAACCTAAAGATGTACAATAGCCGGACATCGACAAATTCGGGCACCATGCAGTCTACGTTTTGTCCAACAAACTGTGGTGACCTTGCGCTTGGCGCACTGACTAGACCAAGAGACTGCAAACCATGGTGAATGTGTTTATTTGCTGAGAGTGTTCAACTAGTGCAACTGTTTTGTCGATTGGTTATTGCTTATTGATTATTGGTTACTGGTTATTGATTATAACCTGAGGTCCTTGGCAACTTTTTTAACGAGTATGTGAAGAGGCCTAGGCAATCTATCCTCATGAAAGGTCGGCTTAAATACAATCGGTCCGAGAGGGTCTCAATGGGGTTAACCATTAGCCGTAAAACAGGCCAAAAATTTAGCCGTTAGGCGTAAACATTAGAAAATTTTAACCGTTAGCCGTAAAACAGCCAAAAATATTAACCGTTAGCCGTATAACAGTCAAAAATATTAACCGTTAGCCGTAAAGTCATCAACCCATTGAGACCTTCGTCCAAGCAAGCTGAAGCAAATATCAGGCTCCCAGGGTGCGGAGGATATGAGACCGTCCAATCTATAAAGCCAAGGCAGCCTAATTACCTGCTCACGCTGAAACACAAAACTGGGCTTCTATTTTGCCACATCATTCGGACGTCTGAGGAGACACTGTTTCTTAAGAACACTCTGTACATAGAGAGTACACTTGAACGGCAACACAGGAATATATATCTATCTGAACATCCGAAACAAAAGCATGTACAAAAATAGCAAGTGCTAGAGAATTCTAACGTCGCTGCGTCCAACCACAAAAACTGCCCTGGGCGGGTTCGTTTCTCGAAAGTCCTGATAACTCTAAGCGCCCGAAGCGATATTATTAACTCAGTCAGAGTCTATCGAATGTTTATGTAGTTCTTGACGTACAAGCCAGCCCAATGTGCATGTTGACTTAGAATTGCCTGGATTGTAATTCGCGTTGTCAATATTGTTATCATGAAATTGGTTTCCGGGCGCGGTAAGTTACCGCGTGCATCATTTCGAGAACCGTGCTCGTGGAACCTAGCGCTTGCTAAATATTTCTCAATTGCTACTTGTCGGTTAGCTACACGTGTAAGTGGGTGATGAGTCGGCATCCAGGGACGGTGGAGCGTATTTTGAAGTGGGGGGGGGGGGGGCTGAAAACGAGCGCCGGAGGCGCGAGTTGGTAGGGGGGTCTGGTCTCAGAAAATTTTGAAATCTAGAGTCTCGGAAATCGTATTTACAACATTCTCCGCGACATACTTCTTGAAATAATTAGCCTGGATAAAGCGTAAAATGATAGGTACTTTTAATGCTTACAGCAATATTTTGGAGGTTATTTCTCAGCCTTCCGGTCTCCAACGCTAACCTGCGGTTTTTGGACACAAGCTTCCCGTCTGTGGGAAGGAAGCACACGCTGAGAAAATGTTAAAAATACGTAAACGCGAAAAGTTTCCGACGAGGCTTGTATAAAGTTGTAGCTTAAACGAAATAAAATGTCATCCTCCTCACAAGTGGGGGGGCTACAGCCCCCCAAGCCCCCCCGGCTCCGCCGTCCCTGGCATCTCTGTCACTGGACAGTATAACGAACAGCTTCCTACCTTGAATCAAGAGGCACAAAAGTAAAAATAGAACGTTGTAAATCCGAATGCGATGCATAGTTCTTGGATTAAAATTTTAGAATCTACAACTTATTCAAATGCTTCTGAGAAAGTCTTTCTTCAATGCAAGTAAATGTCAAGTAGTTGTCAGTTTGCAAAATGTCTTCATCTATATGGAAAAGTGAAGTGGATAATATAAGTACATTAAAAGTTCTTTGTGTGACTCTTATATATATGGCCAAATACTATGTCATAGAAAATGGGTACCATCCCCCTGACAAAATCCTGGATCCGCACCTGTTGGTTGTTGAGTTGGGACTGTGGATCACTGTGGATGAGTAATTTTTAAACGAAACCATCAACAAAAAAAGCTCTTCCTGCTCTTCAGACTCCGAGCCGAAAGAAAATTTCTTGCAAAAAGATAAACGCATTATTTCAACACCAGACAATTAGAATATACATACGGGTAAATAAGTATTCCTAAGACAAAGAGATTTCCTGTGACCAAATCCCTCAACCCGCATTTAAGCATAACGGCTAGCATTCAAGACCATTACTTTACCGTTAAGTTCCTTTCAGCGCGTGTTTTTACACCATAATTTGGCGTACCCTACTATCTGGATTTGGCGTTTTTTACACAATTTGAGCACCAGTCGTACCCGCCGTAATGGCCCAGTATAAAGAATAAGGCAGATATTTCCCGCAGGCTTTTATTACTTAACTTATTCTTCTAGAAAGATGAACATTTCTCTAATATTTACTCACCTTAGTTTGGCGGCTTTTTCTTTGTCGGGGAGAACTTCATAGGACCCTGCGTCTCGCTCGCCTAATAAAATGTCCCTTTCAAATTTCCTATGGTTGTCATCACTTAGCCGGTCCTCAAGGCTGTAAGATTGACGACTTGTTATAAACACGAATAAATACACCACCACAAAGAAAAAAAGAAGGGCAGCTTTTCTTCTGGTACACATTCCCTACGTAACTTTATTCGCTGTTCCTTTCTTAACTGTAGAGATTAAAATTTGCCGATCACGATCGCAGTGCTACCCTGAAATCAGTCCTAATGAAATATTTCCTTGGTAATCCGTCGTCCAATGGGGACCTTTTCAGTGTAAATCTTTAGTTTGCTACGCGATTGATATTGGCAAAATTGAACATCCGCTTCCACAAAAGATCAAAATTAAGAGTTTCCCACGATGGCAGGTAACACATTTGGCGATACCAAGACTGATGTGACCAACTGACTTTAGCGTTACTTAGTCACGCAATTATCTCTGATCTCTGTAACACTTCTCCTGCTTGATACGATACTTTTTCAGATATCGTCTTGGCTTTCAGTGCAATATAACGACTTGGACACGAAGACAGTGCGATAAGTCATTTTTGCCCAACCTCGTTCCCAGGGCTTTTCCCTAGAAAGAAAAATGGCGGACGGGAAAAGGACGCCATTTTTCTTTCTAGGGAAAAGCCCTGGGAACGAGGTTGATTTTTGCCTTTCCAGTTTCCAACAAGTTTCCTACGTCATAGATTCTGTCACGAAATGGACACATTATTCATTTGGTGTGAGACTGGGCACTAGTTTCTGTTCTTGGTCGCCAAGTATGGCGGATGGAAGTTCTAAAGATGATGCGTCGGCACTTTCGTCGCCCCAACTTATTTTCATTCGCCTTGGAAAGGAAAACTCTAAGGACAAGGTCGAGGATGAAATATTCAAGTTCGTTACTAAGGTGTGGGAGGAATGGAATGACAACGAAAACTTCACGGAAGAAGGTAAAAAGTGCATCACGTTGTCGGAACTGGATTCCCGCACGATAAGACAAGTGGCCATTGGTCCAGAGTATGTTGGTTTGGTGTTAACAGATGGTCGTGTGTGCAGGTTCAGATGCGTTACGAAAGCTCTTGGCTGTTCTTCGAAACCGGTTAATTCTCGCTCGAGTACAGATGAGCCACTGCTTCAACTCCAGGATGACGAAGTCCACGGCACTCATCTTGAGGAGGAGAGTACAGACAGTAGTTCAAGTTGTGCCGTTAGAATGCCGGCACCGGAGGGATTCACCAACGTCTCACTTCATGGTAGCTCGCCCACCAGTGGTTCTACTCGAATGGTTCTTTCTGATGTTTTAGCTAGAACTCGAACAGATCAACTGCAAATAGGTACGTCTCCACCTTCTAACAGTACAACCAAGACTTCGAACTTAAGCGAATTCCAAAAGGAAGGACAGTTGGTAGAAAAGTCGTATGGCAGTCGCTCTTCCATTGCGAAAGACGCTGAATTAGTTTCTAAGGAAACTGAAATAGTCAGTGTAAACCCGAAATCTACTTCCCCGTCTGTTTTCGTATCGGAAACATCAGATTCAAACCAAAGTGCTGCAATCATTGACCTGAAATCAGTTGTACACGCCTCTTCCCCTTCCTCCACACGCGTGAGTGACTCGGAAGTGAATAATAAAAAAGCAGAAAATGCTATGCAAATTCTTGCCAGTCAGAGGGAAGATTGGTCGCCGGAAAATCGTTATGGTCAATTGTCAAATGGAAACAGTATTGGACGAAACTTCGGTGGATCAACTTCACGTGGCTCGAATACCCGAAAGTCAGTTTCGTCTCCAACGCTGATTCAGCGAACAGTGTTTACCAGAAATTTGCCTGGAATATCATTCTTTGTTCCAACGGTCTCAAGTGCTTCATTTCCCGGTTACTTGACCTGTCCCTCTATACCAGCTCGTCTTCAGCCTCATATAGTCAGAGCACAGCTTGCCCAAGCTGGGGCATTCCCCAGGGGACCAACCACATCTGATTTTCAGAGAAGGAACGATCGAAATGTTATTCAGAGTAAAACTGTGAATTACAGTGATGAAAATTTTTGCTTTCCAGAGGTTGGTGGTTTGGAGTGGCTGAAGGTAGAAAATGTAAGTAGGATTATGATCTTGTACATGTATGTGCTTTTTACATGATTGTAATTCTGGTGATTCTTCAGTAACAGTATATGTATATATAATTACTTGCTGACTCACTCTTTCACTTGCTCATTCATTACCTAAGGGAAGCGATGATTCAAATAAATTGTAATATTTAAATAACAGTGGGTGGTGCAGAATAAAATCAGTTAGTGGAAACCAACTTAAATTCTATCACAAGTCTTGCAATCTGGTAGGCCAACATACTCTATCTATTTTGTGGTAGACTATAGGAAGTAGCAAAAATACCTGCACTTGGAACAAAACAATGCTTTTTAAAAGTTGAAAAATCAGTGCATGCATATTGGTATAGTATAGACTGCAGTACTTTAGTTTGTTTTTCAATTAGACTGCTCTTTCTTGTTTGCCATGAGTAAGAGCAAGATGCTTTGTCTGTTGCTGATTATTGACTGGTAGAAAATTTAAACTTGTAGTCTGATTGTTAAATATTCAACAATAATTTGTATTTGCACTTTTTGGTTATGAACCAGTTTCATAATGTAATGAATACTTTATTTTTATTTTTTTTTACCAGGATGCAGAGGTTGCTTTCTCACATATTACAGCAATGCATTCAGAATTTGTTCTTGTGGAGAAGGGGACAGGCATTCTTTATCACTGGCCGTACAGGAATGGCATGACCAATGAAGTGCCAATACAAATCGCTTCTGCACATGAAAGCAGTAATGTGCCATTAGCCAAGCCTCACCCTTTGGGGGAATTGTTAGGGCTAGATAGTGAAGAAGTTCATCTCTTGACATCCTGTAATGTTCGATGTTCACTGGTGACATCAAGTGGGAAGCTTTGCACTTTTTATGACAAGCTGTTAAGAGGTGAGAAAAATGTTAATTAGGTGTTGGAATTCCCAAAATGATTTCTTTGTAACTTCTTGTTGCAGTAGTTAAGCCACTGGTAAGAAAATAGAGCTGAGAATAGAAAAATATGCTATTTTCAGTATAAGGTGTGTAACATCAATTTTTTTCCATGAAACTAAGGATAGTAATGATATGTAAGTCAGCATACAGAAGACAATACATGTACATGCTGCCAGCCAGAAATTTAGCCACATATAATGGAAAATTACAATAATGTCAATTTTGTAACATGTATTTTTGGTCAGTAACTGAAATAACAAGTTGGTACAATTTTGTGCACTGTAGATTTAGTTAATTTTGTCATTTCTGTTTGCCCTGTGTAAAATCTCACAAGTTTTATAAGGTTGACCCCTGCATTCAATTCTAGGGACTTTTCCTTTAGTGCAAAACCAGGTACACCTGTATTTATGGCTGTAGTCAAGTCTTCATTTTTTACTTCTTTATGGGTCTTACCTACATTTCTACTATGCACTCTTAAGCAATCTGTTGGAGACATTTGGTTGCTGTCTACTCTAATCAGAGTTAATGTAGAAATCCGAATCTTACAATTTCTGTTAAGAACATAAAAATAGAAAACAGAAAATGTAACATTCATTAAAAATTTTCTGCAACTTTTTAACACTTTATTTACTCCCTGAAGAATGTATATGTAAAGTAATTGCTTCTAAGGTTTGTTATTTGCAGTGCTGCTGATCACCATGCATGTGGCTCCTGCAAAACCGGTTGTAAGCTAAGGCCCTAAAATCCTAAAATCATGATCAGCAGTTACCTGGAATTAAACTGAAGCAAGACTCACTTTTCTTCTTTAAGATGGATGCTTGAGGCCGTAAAACAGACTCTGGAGCTTTCACTCAAACCTGGATCAGCAGTAATCAGATTTGTGGGAACTCAGCACTAATGTTGTATGTTTTGTTTGTAAATCATGTAGAGGCCAAATGTGGTGAGTCTCCAGCCCTTATACGAGAAATGTCCCATTCTGCCACCATGTTCACTGAACTTAAGACGGAAAAAATTTTGTCCATCAGCTGCAGTGAATTTTTTACCAGCATTCTTACACAGTCTGGCAAGGTCTATTGGTGGTATGTTTCTTTTTATATTGCATTATAAAATATTCCTCTTATTGCATCTTAAAGGGATTGAAGGGAACTATTGTAGCTCAAAGTTATTTTAAGGTTCTTATTCAGCCCAGCACTCTGTACAATGTATATGAGAATTCATGCATAATGTTATTAAGAATAATATCTACCTGGGAACCCAAACCCTTATCCTGTACATTACCATCCTGTTGTGTTCTGAATGACTAAAAATGAGTTTCTTCTATAGAGAAGTGACTTGTTCTCTCATTGAAGGTTTATGCAATCTCTCAAATAATTAGTACACAATACTTACAAGGATATAGAGAATCACATGGTACAAAATAGATTACATCATAGCGTAATTATAATTACTAATGGTAGATCAGTGCTCGACCTTAGCGGTAGTCCACTAGTCTTGGAATAGTGCAAAATGCTTCTGGACTAGCAGAAACTTAGAACCACTAGTCCCAGGACCAGTAACTACTTTGTAGTTTGTAATGTTTAAAAAATAATACAAGGTGAAAACAAAATGTGCGTCTTGTAAATGCTGTTTCGATGCGTTCCTCGCAATGTTCCGACTACCACAGGACTACCACAGATTTACTCAGGACTAGTAAATTTTCAGTTCAACTAGTCCAAGGACCAGCGATTTAAAAAGTTAAGGTCAAGTACTAGTAGATGTCAAACACTACATTCACCCACAGTTAACTGAAAACTGCGGTTTCTGCATTTACTCATCATAACCTAAACAAATTGATCAGTTTTTCTCGAACTAGTTAGGTACTGAGGTTGTTGAGTTGGTTGGTTGGGGTCAGTTGACACGCTTTGGCTAGTTGGTGCTTTCACACTTTCAATATTTACAAGCTCATGCAATTAGATTGCGTTACTGCTAGTGACCTTTGATTTCAACTCTCAAAACTCCTTTCATGAAGTTGATCGGCGTGTTGCTTGCAAATTACATGTAAGTCACCAACCTGCACTTTGTACGAAATGGGACCAGTTCTTTCTTTCCATGATGGTTCCTTCAACGCACTTACAGTACCGCCCAGAAGTATTGAAGCACCCACTTGCGTGTAGGTCGGAAGTGAATTTTTTATTTACGCGCAAGTCAAGCAGAAGAAAAGTGTGAGTGAATTTTAGGTGTGTGAAACGACGCGCACTTGACACGCAATTAACTTTTCCTTTGTTATTTTGAACCTTCCTTTGTAGGTTCACCCCTGAAATTCTTGGTAAAGACTTCTTCATCAATTGAAAATTCCCACCCTTTGGATGTGTGACCAAACTTTACCTTCTTGTTTCCTTGTTTTACGGAAATCTTATGTGTGAGTTCTGGATGAAGCAAATCTTATCATGGTTTGCAGGCGTGTTCAAAAATAGCTTGGCTGGTGTTCTATCTGTAATGCTATTTGGGGTGGTGCGATTGCTAAAGTAGAAATCTAGCCAAACTCTGTGAAATCAAATTATTACCCACTGTCTTGAAATCTTAAAAGTCTGGATGAGTCTCTCCACGCAACCATTTGAATGAGGATGATACACTCTCAGCAAAATGTGCTTAATATTGTTCTGTTTTGTGAACTCGGCAAATTCTTTTGAAGTGAAATGTGGACCGTTGTTGCTGACTAGTTGTGAAGGTAGTCCGAACCTAGCAAAATAATAATAACTATTATGAGTCTCAGTTTATCTCAATGGCTAAAACAGAGTTTCTACTACAAAGAAGTGAGACGTGTTATCTCACTGAAGGTTTATTCAATCTCGGATATTACACAATACTTACAGGGATATAGAAAATCACATGCTTAATCACATGGTACAAAATAGATTACATTATAGTGTAATTATAACTGCATGTACATATACTAAGTGTAGACATCAAACATTACACAGTCCAACTGAGAGATTTAGTGTAACCCGTTTTGCACCAAGTGACTTTTGTTTCCATTTTGCAAGTCATAGAAGGGTTGTTTCCATGCAGATGACACTTGCTAAAATGCAGACATGCAATACCCTATACATGCACATCCTTTTGTTTTAGCAGAAACAAAGGCAACTGATCAGTTTCTTTGTTTTATAAAGTTAACAGATGGAGTCCCTCAAATCAATATTATTTGTACCAATTTTATTTACCAGGTCAATTTTGTTATTAAAGCAAGTGTACTATGAAATTTAACGTTTTTAGTATTAATATTATTATTATTATTATTATTATTATTATTATTAACTTGATTAACATTCTTCTTTTCTTGGTAGGGGTCTTTTGCCAGCAGAGGAACGTCAAAATTTTAAACAAAAGTTACACAAAGCCACTAGTGAAGCTGGGACTATTGTTGTGGATGAGAAAGTTCAATTGCGACAACATTTTCCTGGATTTCCTGGTGCACTAGTGTACAAACCATGTAGTATCAGGGGTCCCTTGGTAGGACGCCTTATAGGCCATGAATCTCCTGAAGGGAATAATACGATTGTTACAAAAATCAAGGTTGAGCTTCTTAATCATAATGGCACTGATGATATTAAACCTTCTATTGGCACAACACAGATGGTTGGTGAGCGTCCATTGTCCTCGGTGGTTAATTCACCAAGGAGCCGCATTGAAGAAGAGTTACATTCAGCTCATAGAGATACCACACGATCCTTCAGTCCTAGCACAAGTGTAAGAAGCAAGGCTCAGATTTCCAACAATTGTAGCAATGGCTCTGAAATCTGGGAAGTCAAAGATGTTGTTTTTCTTGAAAGCGAGAACAAAGTTCTAGGTACAGTTGCAGCCATAGATGGGCCTCATGTCATTGTTAAAGTTGCTGGTACTTTGTCTCCCTCAGAATCATCATTACGTGTTTACAAAGTCTCGGAGCTCGAATCAGTTGCTTCTGTCAGTGAAGGATTAGAAGGAACAGCTTTATCCCAACAGCTTCCTAGTAGTTCACTTTACAGGGGCTGCATCCAGCATGCTCCTAAGTGTATTGTGGGTGGGAGCAAGTCTGCCAATAAGGATCTCCTAAGTGGATTGAAGCCTGTTGCCATGGCTACCACAACAGTTGGGATCTCTCTTCTTGCACAGCGCTCTTCTGATGGAAAATCATTTTTTGTTGGTCCTGCAACTGAGCAAGGGAATGACAGGAGTAAGGTTTACACTTGTAGTGGTGATGTCAATGTTCCTAACAGTGGTGAAGATGATTCAAGTACAGTTGAAGCTGAGTCCATTCCAAGCCGTGAGGCAGCACTTGGCCCCACCAGTGATAACCAGAAAGCTTTTGCTGGGCAGAAAAGAAGAAGGTCTTCTGCTGCTAACAGTGAAGTCAACGTTCAAGTTGTGTCGTCTGCCAGTGAATCAATTTCATCTGGTGAATGTAGTGTATTGCCTTGTAATTTTCATCCTTCCAGGCACAAGCACCCCTTACTTCACTCTGCTAGTGGATTTGATTTCGTCTTGTTGACTGATGTCAATGGCTGCTTATATCCAAGGCCATATGGAACAAAACTGTCCAACCCTTCCATTGGTCAAGTTGCCCCAGTGCAAAGTCTTGGTCTTGGAACAAGACTTTGCAGCTGTGCAGGGTTTGATTCTTCTACTGAGAGAGTACTGGTGGTGTTCTTAGGTAAAGTACATGTAACAACTTGAATGTGCATTCATGTAGAGTGTTTTTAACATATATGTTTCAGTTCAATTTTTTCCTTGGTTCAAATTTTGTTTTCCTTTGTTTTTTTTGGTATGTTAATATATGATAATGAGTTTGAAACAAAGGAGAATAAAATTTGAACCATGAAAAAAATTGGGAGATGAAAATCAGTTGTGCCAATTCTGAAACCAGCTGTTTGTTAATGCAGATCACTATCTTATAATTGTTGCAAAAGTTAGTTCCCTGATAACTAATGCACTTTTTGGACAAATCGCAAATTTTTAAGTTCTGCAGAATAATTATGCCCGTTCCAATTTTGAGAAATTACAGGAAGTTCCCAGGAAAATTAGTAAAAATAAGGTAATAATTACACTTAACACTATTAATAATTATTATTGATGCTTTTATCTATCTATCTATCCCTGGATATGAGCAAACACATGCTCTAATTGGATCCCTACTCACTGACTTTGAGCTCATATTTCATTAGTGCAAAAAACGGCCATCATGGAGGAAGGTTTTTTAGAATTACATGGGGAGAAATTCAAGTCTTGCTTGAAAGGAATATACCAAAAATACTACTGAAGCAAATAAATATGGAATGATTATAATTATTTGGTTGTAATTGAGCAAATTATGTAGCAAAACTGACACAATTTTAATAATAGTGAAAGTAAAATTAGATTCTTACAAACAGCCGCCATTTTGAAACATTGGTGGAGCCGGTAAACTGAGTCTTTTTTTACCTATACCTACTTTTTCCACTTTAAATTCTCTGATTGGTTTGTTAACTCAAAAAAATTTAACAACTACATTAAAGAGATGTTTAAGAGCAAGCTGGACTTGTGTTTGAAACTTTTTTACACATTGGCTCAACTACATGTTGGCTTGACAACAACGGTGCTCTGTTTACAAACAACAAGAAAGTCAATTCTTGTGGGCCAAACTAGTTCCAATTTCTCACAATCGAGGGTTTAGAGATACATGTATAATAAAACAATTATTCCACTCAGTCTTGTCGTACTGTACATGAACTATAGCCAACTCGATGCTACGTGCCTTGTTGCCTTTTAGCTCATGTACGACTCGATTTCATTGGATAATAATTGTTAAATATTGTTCTGCTCTGAGTCTGTTAGCAGGATATCTTTTTCTCTAACAGCACCCCCTACTTGTCAAAATTGAATTTCCACAGTTGGTGTCTTGAAAATTGCGTGTCCCAACACAGATAAGTGACTAAATCATGTTTTTTTGGCAAAATAATCTTTACATACGGTATAAAGGTACATACAGAGATGAACTTTGAAAAATGCTTCTAAAGATTTAGCAGGTTCAAAAAACCCTGATTGCAGTCAAGTTTCAATTTAGTTCATCTACAATTTGATATTGTTTTATTTGCTAGCTGCATGATTTGAATTGTTTGTGACATGAATTTAGCTAAGCTTCTTGAAAAAGCCCTGCTCCGTCAACAGTACTATCAGCAAAATTGTTGTCAAAGTGCAACTAGTAGTATTGTTAATTAGCTTGCATCATTTCAGCCTTCCAGGAGCAGCGACTTTTACAAGCCATACAATCTGGTGTGTTGCGGAAGATGAGAGATGCACTGAATTGGCTTGAACAATTGAATAATGGCAAAGATATTGGAAAAGGAAGCAAGGGCGTAATAAAGGGCTGTAAGAAGATGGTGATCTCAGATAACCAAGGACAAATCCAGGAAGAAACAATAAAACAATTTGTGGTAAGAATGTACGGTACAATCTAAATTAGATGGTTATCAGTTTTGATCACAAGATTTCTGTACTAATACCATAAATTCTGAGTAAGTGCTTCATGTTTCCTTACATGACATTGCTTTTTGGCAGAAACTGGTATTACAGCTGTGCAGCATGTAGATAGATTTTACAGGACAAAGCAATGGTACAAATTAACTTTTTAAACTCATGAACATTTAATGTATAATACTGTACACTCTCCCTGTAAATCTGTTATCAAATCCTCAAAGTTACACTGAGAGAATTTACATTTAAATTTAAATCTTGATTGGAAAGGGTGTACAGTCCACATTGCCATTTGTTATATTCTTTTATTATTATTGTTATTATTATTATAAGTATTATTATAATTTGTATTAAATGGTAATTATTATTATTATTATTGTAATTATTTTGATCATTATAGTTATTAGTATTATTTAAGTAATTCTTTGACCTACATGGACAGTTGGTTCTCCTTTCAGCCTACAGTGAGTAAGATAGCTGTGCATGTCCTTCATCAGCATCTGAGCTCCAACCAGAACTTACTACATGTTTGCTGCAGTAATCCACCATTTGCCATAGATAATGAGCAAGGAGAAAGTGACAGTCTTGTGCAAGACAACAGAAAAGGTTTGTTTGTTGTGTCAGTAACAGAGAGGATACCTATGCTACATTGTCTTGAAACATGCATGCCTATGGGTCTCAGCTTTCCTTAAGAATCACTCTTAGAAACTGTTTTCTTCTTGGAACAGATAAT
Source organism: Ricordea florida (assembly GCA_949710005.1). Taxonomy (NCBI): domain Eukaryota; kingdom Metazoa; phylum Cnidaria; class Anthozoa; order Corallimorpharia; family Ricordeidae; genus Ricordea; species Ricordea florida. The sequence goes on from OX453275.1 coordinate 14,367,446, forward strand.
GTTCTTGGACAAGTATCTATGCATATTGTAATGCAAAAGAAAGGCTGTTGTCTACTGTATATACTGTACACTTACAGGCATATATGGGTACAAAAGTTTGAAACAAATCACCATGTATGCTACATGTTAAATTATGCACTTGTGCAAGTTAAACCATATGCTTCGCTATCTTTCAGGTGTGCCGCCTTCAGGTAGCAGTGCTGATCCTGTGCAAGACATTCCTGTGGAAGTGGCTGGCCTGGATATGCTGTTGAATCATTCAGTCTTTTCCCCTGAAATTGTGCCTATGGTAAGAATATTGAGACCTTCTGTAACCATCTGTTAGCCACTCCAGAGAGTGGGTAGGTATAGATTTGAGCAATGTCTTTAGAGGTAAAGTTGAGTTAAATCAGTTTTCTCACCAGGCTGCGCCGTTACGGGATTCCCGCAATTTCGAAACAAATGACGCACTAAAATGATAAAAGGGCCATCAGGGCGCAAAGAAGAACAACAAAAGCCAAAATAAATCTTTTAAAGGAGACTGCTGCAAAGAGAAAATGTAATGTCTAAAAGTCAGACAAGAATAATTGGATGTTCGATCGAGTGAAAAAAGCGAGAAAAGGCGAGAAAGATCAGTGATTCCTATAAAAGGCATTGGGATTGGTTCGTGGGCTCATACGCCAATGAGCTGCGTTGTTGCATTCCAGAATACATGTGTTTGAATTGCCCGCCATATCTGCTCATGAATATTTGCGTAGGCAAGCATCTCGTTTATTTATGGAAAACAGAAAAAACAAGGCAGTTTGGATTCGTTTTACTGTAGTACGGTGAGACTGTGGTCAAAGATATCGTCGTTAAGCTGTGCACAGTGTACCATTTAAGTATGCATTCGGATTCCATAACGACCCAGTCTATTTCTCAAATGTTGTAGGGGGTAGATTCTAAAGAAACTGGTGCTGCGTCGGTGGGGAATTGGGACACAAGAAATTGGGATAATCAAACAAGTTGATAAAGTAATTTGTACCACCGTAAGGTAAAAAAGGGGGTGCTGACGTTTCGAGCGTTAGCCCTTCGTCAGAGCGAATGAGAGGATTATGAGATGTGTGCAATTTATTCCATTTTCTCAATTTCTCAGACTCCCATAGTTACTTTTTGCACTCATCCTCTCACCCCACCCATGTTAAAAATTCCGTTCCATTTTCTCAATTTCTCAGACTTATAAAAATCTGCCGAACCATTCCACTCAACACACGACGATCTGCGGCCTTTTCTTAAATCAGGGTAACACGTAAGGCCGTAACAACCTAGAACGAAGATTTATCTTCCAACTCGGTTCTCTTAATCCCCACAGTATCAACGAACGTTTTTCATTCAGTTAATTAATTATTTTACCTTCGCTCACACGTTTCTATGGTTCCACCAATAGCACAGCTCCAAAACTCTTTATACACACATAACCCATAATCCTCTTGTTCGTTCTGACGAAGGGCTAACGCTCGAAACGTCAGCACCCCGTTCTTTTACCTTACGGTGGTACAAATTACTTTATCAACTTGTTTGGTTATCCCAATTATTTGGACCCCAAGATGCAAAATTCTGGTGAGAACACTGGTTAAATGTACACGTAATTGGTTCGCTTTTCAGCTTAAAGAGCGAGATGCTCGTGGTTATACTCCTTTTATGACAGCCATCCAGTGTCACAACCTTAAAGCAGCCATGTACATTCTGGAATTTGTGGAAAAACACAAAGGTACAGTTGGACCAAAACCGTAATGAATTTTCCATGACCATTGAAAAAGAACAGGATACACAGTGTATTCTTATTGTTTTCTCATAATTGCACCCTATTTGGGGACATGTCAAATGTTAAAATTCTTATGCACGATGTTGTATACTGCATAAACAACATGGAAACAAAAACACTCTAATTTTTAGTCTCTTGCATTCCTTACATCCCCAGTTCAGATTTACCATCTTCAATTGAAACTCCGCTACACCTCAATGATATCAATTAAATTTAACCCAATATCATTTATTTGTAAACAACCGTAGAAGAAAGATTTTAGCACTTATGTAAATCTTGAAGGTTAATAGGCATCTCACCTCATTTTAAGATACGTTTTTGGTAGGTTTGGTGATTATTAATGACTTCCATGTGACGTGAACACTTTAACTGGCTGTTGTGTATTCGTTACTGACTTAGCTCGAGATCAAGATGGCTCAGTGCTGGCCAAGTTCTCTATTTGCGTCTTTATTGACCCAGACATAGTCGAAGTCAATGAAGACGCAATAAAGAACGATGTCAATATCCAGCCATCTTGACTGAACAGCCAATCAGAACTCAGGATTCGCCTTATCTTGCCCGCTGGCGGGACCCGCCATATAATAAGGTGCAGTATATTAATAATTGACAAACACCGGAGCTCAATTTCCGACGCCAGTTGCATAGAACGCAACGTCAGACGTAACTGTAAACTTGAAACGTTTAGCCCACTGAACCCTCTGTTAGAAGCGTTTAACATAAGCAGTTTCATTCAAATGAATATATGAAAGACCATTATATTTCAACTGCGGAGTAATATGTAATGATATTAATTGATCATCGCAGTTATGTACACAACTTAAGCAGCTGTGAAATTAAAGCCTGAAAAAAAAAATTCAGTCCTGAACGGGATTCGAACCCATGACCTCTGCGATACCAGAGCAGTGCTCTGCCAACTGAGCTATCAAGCCAACTGGGACCTGGTCATATTTTGCGAGTTCGTAATATACGCGTAAGCAGTTTCGTCCGACGACAGGTTTTTTGCAACTTTTTCCTGCGTTGCCAGTCATGTTTTAACCCTTTCACTCCCAAGAGTGACTTTATAGATTTTA
>OX453275.1:14372798-14421994 GCA_949710005.1 Ricordea florida
GAGAACTGTCCTGTTTGTTTCGAATTCTTGTATTTTATCATGCACTGAGCTCCGGCTGTAATGAGTAACAATATGTTTTTTTGTACGGAGCTCCAGCTGTTATGAGTAATAAAATCTTTTAAAGTGTTTTGTCTTAAGGTAGTAGATACCCGCAGATTTGTAAAAAATTGACCATTTCCAAAATAAAGGTTTATGCATGTCAAGACCCTCTCTAATGCTTCTATTATGTTTATTTTAGTGAGTTTTACCTGGTTAATATGCCGTAAAATGGCTTTGTTTCTCAAAAAAGTGGAAATTTTATGTATAGAAAAAGTTAGCGTTTTTTACTATAATGCTGTATTGGGGCAGGTCGTTTGAGAAAACGAATTGTTCAATTTTCATGAAATTTGGTGACCTTATGTTTTTTTTAGGTGTAGAATGCAATGATGTGGTTTTTGAAGCCATGAGACTAAAACTTGGCTCAGTAAAAGCATGCCAACATGAAGAAAAAATATTTTTCAACTTTGATCGTTGCCATGGAAACATCACCCCCCCAGACCTTTATGAAAAGTAGATCATTGCATTCTACAATGCTTTTTGTATCTCCTTGCCAATTTTGGCTGTGATCAGACTGATTTTGAAGGAGATTGACCTGCCCCAAAATTATAGGTATCTCACAGCGGGTGCCCAAGTACACACCCCTCCATGCCAAGAAGTGCGCAATGACACTTGGCGAAAATATGTTCCAATGGTAGTTGAAACAATGTACTTTTGACCCATTATGAGTTTTTGTTCAATATCTGTACTTATCATGGAACACTCCTTAAAACAAATTTCACAAAATTGTGTCGTTTTTGCGGGTATCTACTACCTTAAGAGATTGTGTTGTGATAGAAATTGTAGGCGAAGTGAAGGCATCGTCAAGGGCCAATATTCCCTTTAGATTATCGCTTTTGTTAAGTGTGGTGCTTGCTTCATCATTTGATTTACTGTAATTTTGCTTGTGACAACAATTTGTAGAGGTTTAAAGGACATGCAAACCTTGGAAACCAAAAGAAAAGAAAATTATTACTGGTTGAGACAATAGTTAACACTCGTTAGAAAACAGTCCCAAGAAAGTCGGTACATGTTTTCTATTTCTTAAATAATAAGGTGTTGATGTCCTGCTTTTGTGAACTATTCAGTACAACTGTACCAAAACACCGCGACAGAAAATGCTGGACAAACTCCAGAAAGACAAAGGGAAACAACTGCCCGTAAAGCCAGCACCAAGGAGAGCGAACCTTGCACCACCAACCCCTTCTACATCAACAGGCAGACGGTATGGAGAGGGCGGAGGAAGAATACCAATTATCAGCAGCCGAAGAGAGTCCCTGACTGGTGAGTGCTAAGTCGCATCGTTAGTAAAAAGAAAAAATGTATCGTTTTCATATCGCTTTCCTTAAGACTAGCATGGCGACCCGCAAGACGCATGCCTTTTCCCAAAACAGCCGCCCAGGGAGGGGTTTTCTTTGCTAGCAGGGTAAAAAGGATATCCCACATCAGAGAGAAAACTTGTGGAAAATCAAGATAATTTTTGTCGGGGTTTTTCAACCTTAGACGTCCAGCTTTTGAGTCTTTGGTGCCTAGAGCATCTTAGACTCTGTTATCGCCTGCGTGGGTCTGTCCGTGAACATTCCCGCCATTCGTAGCGACTCTCAATTTGGTCCCCATCATTCGTCGCGGACTTGTGGACGTTGTGCAAATGTTCGCATGTTTGTCCGCATGTTTATTGGCAAGTGCTTTTGTAAGCTCTGGGCTCAGGCAAATACCCGTCCGGTCGTCCTGGACAAGTAGATTTCCCCATCGGACAAATAACTTCCTCTCCTTACTTGCCCCACGGGTAAGAGCCCGGGCAAGCCGTTCGCTTAGGAAATTTTTGATAACGATTTTGCAAAAAATGGGTAAATTTCAGGCTCAAGGGTAATCAAGTATTTAGATGAAGCTTGACGAGAAGTATAATTTATAGCGTTGTTTTGTCGATTGCGTGACCCTCGCTCACGGCTCAGAAGTGGTTGCCTAGCACGTGATCAAAATTGCCCCGATCAAATTTCTTTCCAGAATTAAAAATGGCCACGTTGAGCACGAAAATCCTGTGTTCCATTCTGAAAAGTCCCGGGGGGGTACTTTAGGAATTTCTGGGTGGGGATGTGCCGCTGGAACCCTGGAACCCTTAGCCTATACCAGAGCTGGTTCAGCTGAATTTTGCTACCCTATACTAGAGTAAACCACCCAAATCACTCCTATTCTAGAGTAGCTGTTTTCCACTAGCACAGTCTAGCCAAAACAAAACCTTATACCACAATCGTTTCTCTCTCCAAAAATGATTTATTTATACTAGTTCAGTTTTTTTTTAATTCTCAACCAACTGGTCAGTTTCGTGAAAAATGATACCCTATTCTAGACCCAAACGCTCTGATTTATATACCCTATGCTAGAGTAAACTGCTTGAAAACCATACCCTTCACAGCGGCACATACCTATATAGCCCATATATGGCAGTACCCCGCCCCCCCCCCCCGGGTGAAAAGTTTAGCAATTTTCTGCGAGCATTTTCCAGTTTTTCTGTACAAAACCAAACTCAACATCGATATATCAAAACTCATCATCAAACTCAACATCGATATATCAAAGATGTAGAAATTTCACGCAAAAAGAAGCCGCATATATCTACCGTGAACACGAAGCCAGCATTCTGACACTGTATTGGGAAAGTTGATATTAAAAGGCGTATCTGAGGGAGAGTATCTGACAATGTAGGGTACACGCGACTTCAGTGTGATTGTAACATTGTTCATCTATGTTAATTATTACAAACCATACCACTTCATAACAGCGGAGTGAAGAAGTTAAAAAGGTTGTGGAAGTATATTCATGATATATACGCCTAATTCAACTTGAGATGAATATAGTTTTCCCAGTTCCCAATGTCTGATAAATGTTTTTCAAACCAGATAACGGCCGTCTATGTTGGTGTTCCGAAAGGCTTACATTGACAATACAGACTGTGTCAGTACAAAGTCGTGCACCGTATACTCGTGTACCCATTCGGTAGCTATTTTTGTATATGTGCTAAAAGATTAAAAACCCTCTCGAAAAAAAAATATATACACTGTGGCAGGCACGTGACAAAATGGCAATATATACTACTTATTATCGAGAACACTTTCTTTGAAAACGAGACAACTTTTGTCTATATTAACGGAAACAAAGTTTTTGAAAAAATTTCCCAATGCCCGGTCATTACAAGAAAATCTTGCCCGCTCAGCAGCCAATCAGAACGCGCGTACTATTGTAGCCATGTAATAATTAAGAAATAGAAAACATGCACCGTGTCTCTATCGAGTTATAGAAACACGAGTGGAAGTTTGGGAGAACGAGAAATGCTGTGGGAACACGAGCCGCAGGCGAGTGTTTCCACAGCTTTTTCGAGTTCTCCCAAACTTTCACGAGTGTTTCTATAACTCGTTAGAAACACGAAGAACATGTTTTCTATTTCTTTTAAAAAACACCGCGACGAAAAAAAGAAAAACAACTTGTTAACTTTGATTATCAAAATGTAAATTCTCTTTGCCGCGTCATCATTACGTCAACAGCTCGTGCTAGTTCTGTGTTTCTATCGAGTTTTAGTATAAATCTACTAGCGTTCTATCACAAATGCCGCGCTCTGATTGGCTACGCTACCCACTATCTATTCTGTGATAGATAGTGAGTAGCGTAATGGCGGCCGCTTCTTCACGTTTTCGAAGTGTCCGTGAAGAAGATTTAGACAGTTTACTGGTCGAGGCTGTTCCAGAAAAGACAAACTTTTGAACGACTAGTAGATTTATACTAAAACAATTAGATTATTCGCTCTCGATTTCTATGCGTGATAGTTGACTCGGGCTGCGCCCTCGTCAACTATCACGCGATAGAAATCTCGAGCTCATAATCTAATTGTTTAATAGAAACACGAATTCTAACCAATCAGCGCGCGTATTTTCTTGGGACTGTTTTCTAAATGGATTTAACATGTAGCAAGAAGGAATATGGAAGTTATAATGTGATGCAGTTATTTTGTGCTGCAGAAATTTAACACACCCTCAACTTGACTAGTATATTTTACTTAGGTATGGTGACATTTGGTGATCCTAAAGAGCTTAGACAGGCTCTAGTGGAGATGAACCATCACATGGTCTCCAGTGAAATGACAGCACCTGAAGGAGGTCTGGCAAGCTTGGTTCAACATGTTTTACATGTCCATTTGAATGAGGTGTGTACCTTTGTTAGTCAATACATACAATGAGAAAAAAAAGCAATGTTGAGCTCAAGATAAATTTGACGGGAAACCATAGAGACAATTTTAAGAAGTCTGGGTTTGTTTAATGGAATTTCCCTACAAGCTACAATGTCTAAAATCCGCGATCCCACCTGTCACGTGACAGAATCCATTGTCAGAATGGATTTGGCGAAAACGGGAGAAGTCGGTCTCCCTGCCGTATTCGCGAACTCGTGAATAACTACAGTGAGTGCGGTTTTTTTGGTATGATCCGGATTTGGATTTGTGATCCGAGATCACATGGATCATGGCGCATCCTCGTCCAGAGTGGATTCATCGGTTCCATTGATGTGCCATGATCCGTGTGATCTCGGATCACAAATCCAAATCTAGATCATACCAAAAAAAACGCACCCATTGGGTGCATTGTTTTGGTATGATCCAGATTTGGTATCGTACGCGCGCATTTCTTCATTTTCCCTGATTACCGCTACTTAATTTTCTTCGCACAATCCAGGTCACATAGTAACTGTAACAAACTTCGGAAACACTAAAGCATGTATTAATATTTCCCTTTTGCAACGTCAGGTGGAGACAGAAGAGGCAGAGAAAGTAGAAATGGAAGTTGGCGTTCGTGGCGGTCTATATAATGTATCCAACGTGGAAGGTGTGAAGATTGTCCCCAAGTCACAGACGGGTGCCACCGCAACTGGAAGCAACATGGTGGTAAGTTACATCAGCGTATGTGAAGGTAGTAAAACATACATCAAATGCTTTACTTTATCTTGCTCTGTTGCAGAAATTCAAGATTATTTCACTCATTTCTTTTCCCATAGAGATTGTCTCGAACTTGCGTAACCAAGACAACATGAATGAAACCCTTTCGTTGAAGGGGAATTGTCACTGGTTTTAGAAACGTTTTAGAAATAGCAAAATTGTACCGGACACCTAATAACAGCTGTTCGGCCTACTTAGAAAGTATCATGTTTGTGGATTTAAAGTTCAGTCATTGTTTGGGATTTGCCCCTTTCCTGGTGAAAAGTGCCAAACGGCAAGGGGGCCCTTTTAATGTTTTTTTTTTAATTTTTTTTTTCAAGCTGGCATTACAGAAAGAGCACAGTATATGTTTGCCTGAAGTGTTATATTTTAAAAATTTTACAGTGCCTCCTAACAACTTTTTTCATTCTTTTTTGCTAGAGCATAGGGGACAAGCTCATTTGCCAGCTTTTTTGTCAGCTTCTATCGTACCCAGAGGTGAGATATTTCCAACGTTGAACATTACATTTTCTTACATATAGAGTTAAAATTAAAATTATTCGTAAATCACAATGAAGATAGAAACTATCATCAAAATGATGACGACTAAAGTGGAAGTTTTGGACGTTTTATAGCGCAGTGTTTATTGTCAGTAAGAAGTAAACCATGCCAACAATAGTGCCGATTTATTTTGACGGGAACTTTAAAATTCTATTGCCGATAGCGAGAAATTTCCCTTTAGCGAAGTAACCTTTTTTCTTTCAGATCGCTACTGGCCGAAACAAAGAGGGAGAGACAACCCTTGCCTTTCTGGTGAACAATTCGCGCTGGATCAAACAAACGATCCACCAAAATCTGAGATTGAGAGTGTACGAGAAACAACTGTTTGGACAAGCGGTAGGATCCACAGTCAAGCAAGAGCGGTTGCCTGTGGCTAAACTGCGACAGCCTCTTCAAGACAGTGAAGTAATGGCAGAAATCAAGATAACAAGCACGGGTGATGCGTCCATGTTGGAGAGCAACCTCCTTGCCCAGCTAGATGACATCTCCAGTAGCTTCCGTAGTATTGTGGATACGCTAACTACTCTTGAGGAGCGTTGTTCTATTCAACAACAGCAGCAGCAGCAAGAGGGGATTTCAGACGATATCTTCAATGCAGCATCTGAGGTAACTCTTTCCCCAAGCAGTGGAAACGCAGTAACTTCTACGCCTGCTGTCAATAAACCTTCAGTGTCTGCTAGTGCAACAGAATCCACTCCTAATTTGGTGCTTGTCCCTGAAGAGCTCTCCAATGGAAGTTTACCAGTTTTGATTCAGCTTACTCAAAGCTGGCCTTCTGTGGCTGCAACCGTTTTGGGACACTATCCTGCTGACGCTTCTTCGAGGTGCTTAGACTTACACATGTCAGAGATGCCCAGTAGCTCTGACGACACCACTGCAAGACGTCCCTTTAGTTCCATCGTGATGGAGTCATCTACCCTTGACTCATTCGTCCATGAGTTGCTGTGGTATGCCAGTGAGGCAGTCTCGGTTGGTATTGTAGAGACTGTTATTACAGAAATGAACAAGCATGCTACCCACCTCACTCTTGACAGTGTCCTGGAGAGTAATCAGTTCAGGGATGCACCAAGTGCAAGAGATCTGGCTTTTGCCGTTGGACTCAAGTTTCTGAGATCTGTCATAAGACAGCTGGCAGTTCATCTTAGTCGAAGTGGTTTGTCGTACGTTGATCTTCAAAGCCGCATCGGATCGGGATCTACTAACACCAGACGCAGTCAGAATGACACCGTCAATTTTACAAGGAAAGTCAAGTAAGTTGACGCAGTCAGTTTTCAGTCTCCCAAGAGGCAGAGATATGGGGTGTGCTCCTTTGGTCGATCTTCATCAGGGTTTTCAAAACAAGCCGGCGGCCGCCGGAATTCCGCCGGCTACTTGAAATTATATCGCCGGTTACTCTGGTCACAGCAATCAGCTCGAGACTCCGGCCCCAACATTGACACAGCCGCCTACTCTTCCAGTTGCTGACGTCTACTTCAAAACATTTTGAAAACCCTGTTAATACAGATGTATTATATGGTACAGTGTTTAAATACCTAGAGAATTGTTCAACTTTAACTTAAAAGGATTTTGTTTTAGGGGATTTTACTTCACGGGAAACTTGAACACCCATTCGTAATATGTGAAGAATCCTTAGAAACATAGCGTATTACCTGTACGATTTCGTGCATCTGCCGATTTGATGACGAAACACAGTATATCCAAAGCACTCTACAGTTATTAGTGCCGACACGTTGTTGCGTATGCCTGGCGGATGAGGTTAGGCGTTCACGTTGCCTCGACTCCTTAGAAAAGAAACTTTACTCAACATTGCCTCCTTCTACGTACTGGGTTAATGTTTAACTTGATCTTCTAACCGACTAGTGTTCCATCCAGGGAAGTAATAATGCTCCTATAGTAAGTGCATCGTGCTTATGAAAATGGTAATTAGCCATTAGCCCCGCTCGTTTGGCCCCGAGTAGCACAAGGACCCTTTCTTGATTACTGTAGTTTATGCTCATTGTTTGTCCAGTATGACTTCGTGTCTCCATATCTTGATTGTTTTTGTTCAACTTTGTTACGCAGACTGATTTTGAGGTCGTTTTCATGGCTGTCAGTCCATGAACTGATCCAGGCAGCAGAAGCCTCGGTACTCCCTGTTAGAGAGGGTGTGGCCAAGCCACAAGCTCGCTCCACTGGATCTTCAGTCAGTAACGGTATACCAAACCCCAATGGAGGGTTCCCTGGTGCAAGATTTAGAAACTTAAGACCAGGTAATCTGAGATTGTTGACGGAGGTAACCTGCCGTTGTTTTAAACCCTGACTTTGGAATACACTAAACTTTACACAGCACATGCCTTGTGGTTATAAGAAGGCTTGAGTGACAGGACTGACTTTTTGTTACAGGCATAAGGGTGACGGGAGCAAACGATACGTCAGGCCGGTCTCAGGATTCTCTCTTACGAACAGCTTACAGGTGAGCTGGCCCTTCGGGCTAGATCCCTTACACTGCCAACTTTCTACAGAGCAGATTTTGTGTAAAGGTCTGGTCCATTTTGCCGGGATCAATATCAGGCAAGTATTTAATGAGGCAAGCCAGCCCAAGTGGAAGCCAATTTCTTGTACCAACGGAAACAGATCGGAAACGGTAACGGAAGTGTTTAAAATGGCGCCGACATAACGAATTTGTGAAGGATTCTTAACGCATTTTTTTTTTTTCAGAGTATTTGTTATTTACTGCAACATCCAACACTTCAGCGTAATCATTAATCTTCAAAATTTTGCTGGGCGGCCATGATGCGAATAACTTATACTCGTGTTGTGTTAGTGCTGTGTTTTACTATTGCCTAGTTACTTATATAACAACCCAAAATTGGTTGCAGGCTGCATGAAAACAGACCAACGGAAAACAAGCCACTCTGTCGCGGAGTTCGTCTCACAAACGTCGCTGAAGGACCAACGACATCTTCCACCAATAAAAAACCTGCCTTCGGCATATCCAGGGGATTGCCGTTTGAGCTCCCTGGGGCTCCACCGGGAAAAAAGAGCTTTCTGCTGGACAGTGATAGTGATAGTGATGATGAGATGGATCAGATGGCAACGCTCATCGGTGAAGGAGCCGACAGTGATATGGAGATTGAGGAGTCTGATCAGCCGTCTGTCTCCATGGCAACGGGAATGACACATGATCACCCGTGTGCCTGGGCGCTCGACGGTCGAGTAGCGAGTATAAATGAGATGAGCAACTCCGCAGGGAACGTGTATTTCCCGGTATGTTTGATTACTTGCAAAGATGCCAACGTTTCTGAGGGCCTAACCAAATTTGGCCATTTAGATCTGATGGGTTCATGGGAGTCTGTGTAGCCCCTTTAATAAGTGTTCAGTTACTGCCGGAGCGACGCAGAAGAAATAGCTCGCAACGAAAAAAAATAACACACTTCCCGCCCTTTTTGTCGCTCACTAAAATTGCCGTACAGGTGTATTTTCCGTTTCTGGTAACTGTGAAGGTTGCTAAACCTTTTTGAAGCAATCTAATTCATAAATTCAGTTTTCACGTTAAAAAAATGATTTGGGGAAGCTTAAATTCTAAGCATTTTGGTAGAAAGCTTAACTTGCAATGAAAACTAGCACTTGATGTAATGATTACACGGGCCAATAATCTGGTGTGGTTTTGCAGATCGCACATGTTTCCACAAACGCTGTCTCCCCTCGCAGCGTTCACACCGGGAACTGCTACTTGACGCGGATGTTCTCTAGATTGGTGAAGGAGACGTTAGACCTCATGAGCACGCTTTGCCAAGACACTGACTCAGCAAAGGATGATGGGACTAATGATCCTTTAGTTACAGCCCTGTCAATCAGTTTGGAAGAGACGCAGATTATCCAGAGCACAGTCCTCTCGGTGTTGGAAAAGTCTTGGGTGTGGCTTGCAGGGGTGCTGGATGTTGTGGAAGGCCAATTGCGTATGGGGAAACATTTTGACACCAAGGTATGGCTATGTTGTATCTTTCTGTATGTCAAAAAACCAAACCACAGTGCAGACGGGAACTAAGGGAACAACGCAGACGCAACGCAGACGCAACGCAGACGCATTTGCGCGTCAGCACTGACGCGCGTCTACGTCAGCTCCGACGCTTCAGGCTAGAAAAGATTTCTCTCTTGTTATTCACTATAACAACTTTCCTTTGTGTGTCATTGTGTGGCAATTCTGGCAAAATCGACACGAAATAAACTTACATACCATTGATGGAGTATATTTTGCCCTTTGCTCGCTTCGTTGGTGAAGTATTAACGCGATGCTTGAGATCATATTGTAAACCTAGCGACATAGCTACACCGTATATGTTGTGGTTAAATTTTTTCCTTGGTTTAAATTTTAATTTTCTTTTCGGTATGGCATTGTATGATAATGAGTTTGAAACAAAGGAAAATAAAATTTAAACCAAGGGTAAAGTTGAACCACAACATATACATGTAAGGTTTCGTTTGCTAAATCACGTAGCATCTCAAAGCAGTATTAGAAAAACAAAAAGGGATAAAATTGAGAAAAAAAAATGTATTCGCAGGGCTGCAAATAATGTCCAAGCTGGCGCCGGTCAAATTGTCCGGTCAAAGCTATTTTGGCTCGGACATATCCCTTTTTTGGCCGGACAAACATCGATTACGTCTTATCGCTACAAAAGTGCGATTCCCATGATGTGTACAAAACTCACACGGACTACTACTTAAGTAATTCACACCCATGACCGGTACATAACTGTAAGACGCGAGTATTTGCGATGACGACTTGGAGAATGACAAACCGAAAATGTGCAACGACATCCAGAAATTTATGACTACTACGAATCATTTATTAAACGTTCTTGGTCTGGTAGTTAAGTATCCGTCTTTTTCTCTCCTTTTTCACAAACGCCAATAATATTGAACCTTTAAATATTTAAAACTTGAAACTCTAAGGTTTTTCCTTACCAGCGTAAACGACCGGACAAATTGTTTGAACGGACAAAACCTATTTTTGACCGGACATTGTCCGTTGACCGGCCGTTATTTGCAGCCCTGTATTCGAGCGCGTGCCGCCGAGACTCGGACTGTTGATGTCCAGTGTTATTGTGGCGTTGTGAAGATGTCGATACTTGTTTTCGTAAGCACGCGCCAACAGTTAGGGTGTTTGGGGGGTTTCCCAGAACGTTTTGTGACAATGTTCGCGAAGACCTGAAATACAGTCTTGTTTTTGTTTAAGAAACCAACCCCTTTAGTAGGCTGCTGGCCGGGGACAGATATATCAACAACGCTTTGCAAACAAGGATTCTTTTGAAGAAATGGTAAACGTGGAGCGTGCAACCATCGAGGTTGCTAAACACGATGGAAGCGTAAGAGATGCTCGAGGCTGTGCCTCGAGCATCTCTAGCTTCTTGAGTGCTTAGCAAACCTCTCAAGCGCTTCCGTAACTCGTTGGTTGCACAGCTGCTGTGTTTACCATAAGACTTCACAACGTCACACTCTGACGTCAGCGTGAAACCCATAGGCAATTGGATGGCACGTATTAGCCAATACAATTTAATACGCAGGTCATCACCGTAATAATGTCTAATGCTACAAAGTAAAACGTAGAATATCTTTGCGTTTAAACACGCCTTTTTGATAATTCCATTTCGAAGGTGTTGAAGGTTTCATCGATGTCTCCAAAAACAGCAAAAGAAGAAAAATTTTGTCTTCAACGCGCGCGATTACTTCCCAGGGTCACTTATGTCCATTGCATTGTCATTGTGGCGTTCGCTTAAAGCCCTGGAAATTTAGACTCCGGCTTTCGACTTGACTCTGGGCTTTGCTTCTGTGAAGGGCAAGCGAACTTGGATATTCCCGTCAATTTTTGGGCACGCCTCTCCAGCTATAGTACAATTCGTAGTTAAAAGTTTCAAAAACACTCCATTATGTCTAAACGCTTGATACCTTGTCAAAGCCTCATCGATGTGAAGAGCAAATAACGGTTTGATCTCTATAAGGAAAATTTTGTATTCTAGCTCGTGCCGATGAGATTCGACCATTATCTCAAACTAAAAAAAAACTGTTTACGTCGGTCAAAGTAGCTAAGCGGGGTGGGAATGTGTTCTTCGTTGTTACTGCTGACGTTTGCTAAATCTCTGTAAGCATGGAAGATGTGACGGTTTTCGAGGAAAATTATTGGCGACACTCGATTTAAATAATTTTTCTTTTTTTTTTGGCGTATGATTATTAAAAAATGAAAGAAAAATCTTGGCTCCAATGCAATCAAAATGAATGTGCATCGGATATTTAACTTCTCCGAAGTATTTTAACGGCAATCGACTTCGCGTCGTGTGTTGCCTGCAAACTGTTTTAAGCGTGTGCCGGTCCAGCAGTTGGGTGTTTGTAGTCCATTCACTGGGCTCATTTACGTTGTAAACAGAGGTAGCTCATAAATACTGATCAGTCTTAATGCTCACTGACGCATTTAAGAGAAGACGCATATGCGCGTCAGCTCATACTCGTGTGTGTCAGGTCAGACGCATGTGAGCGTTTTTCAAGACGCGTTTTACGCGTATATTCTGGTTCTCTTAGTTCCAGTCTGCACTGTACGTATCCCGCCGCCATATTTTCACAGATTACTGAGAATCCTTTACAACTTACAAATGGATAGTTTATTTCCTTTCGAGCAATTTTCAGTTGAGTGTGTTGTGTCTTGTTTCCAGCGATACTTAGCCAGTCTGCAGCGTAGCGAAGACACAGACCCTGTGGCTATGGTAGCCCGATCCATGTCAAGTGTCCCGGGGGCCACCCCGGAAGAGTATTTAATGTTCTTACTGAGAGCTCATAACAACGAACACAAGGACGCACTTCCTATCATGGACGTCTTATGGTGTGTGTCTTTTGTTCTGGATATTTTACGATTTTGTTTGCTTTGTCAGAGTGTTTTCAAACCTCTCTTACCGTTTCTGAAATGCCCTTTCTTGTAGTTATGAGCACACTGTGTATGTTCTCGATGCTTTCATGTACTCCATGACAAACTGGCCTCGCGCTGGTAGAATTCTCAATCGTGGCATTTCGTCAGTCTCAAGCCAAGATGCAGAAGAGCTTGGTCCCAGCTCCTCTCAGACGTTTCAGACGGTGGCAGGACCCTCAGACATGGAAACTAAGCCTTCTTCCAACACTGAGGCAAAACGAAGACATCGGCACAACCATGAGCGAGAAGCGCTTGTGAAATTCTTCGGGATGGATGTCATACACGCGGACAGGGAGAAGTTTCTCAACAGCTTACATGACACTGTCCACCAAAAATTTCCTAAAGTACCTAAAGCATCTTGGGAAGTGTTCACTCATAATGTGACTGTCGCTCGCCAAAAGTCGGTGGATGATACAAGAATGGCGTCACAACGAGAACTTGAAGAGGACACCGGGCTACCCACAACATTCAGTGCCATGAATAGGTGAGGGTACATAATAGAGTTTGATACTTTAGCTCACACCTTCTCGTGACAATGTCAACACACAGCATAATGAACAAATGAGAATTGAGAAAATCATTAAATTTATAGTTCGGTATCAGTGCAATTACTGCTCATCCAGATTAACTTGTGACGTGATTTTTGGCTATTATGAAGTAGCATTATCTTCGCAGTAAAAGAGTGAATCAGATCTGAGTTATTATTGTGTTCCCAAGATTGACTTATGTCCGTTGGTTAAATCGACGGCACACTATTTTTGTTTTGTCGTCGTTTTAGCGGTAAAATATTTTTAACTCTGGTCCCGTTGAAAATTCCACCGCGGAACTCGCTCAGGCTTGACTCTTCTCCATGATTATTTTAATTGCTGTTGTCGTTGTGGTTATCTGCATCATGCTTGTGGTGGTACCCCTTGACAGTTAACGATTCGTCCTGACTGATGTCATTGTATTGATTTTAGATTGCAATGCGCCAGAGCCGTTAGTCGTAAGCCGTTAGCCGTTAGTTGTAAGCCGTTAGCCGTTAGTTGTAAGCCGTTAGCCGTTAGCCGTTAGCGGCTATCCGTTAGCCGTTAGTTGTAAGCCGTTAGCGGTTAGCGGCTATCCGTTAGCCGTTATTTGTAATCCGTTAGCCGTTAGCGACTACCCGTTAGCCGTTAGTTGTAAGCCGTTAGCCGTTAGCGGCTATCCGTTAGCCGTTAGCTGTAAACCGTTAGAAAGCTTTTGAATGAATGAATGAAACTTTATTTAACCACGGGCAAATTCATCAGCTATTTACAAAGGTATAAAAATTATAACTGCTCAACTAAAAACTATAAACTAAAATATATTAAAAAGCTGCTTTCCGTGAATGCCGTGCCTTATAGAGCTTTACTGATATCTCGTTTGAACGACCTTAAGGACTCCGCGCACCTAACCTCATAAGGAAGGCGATTCCAAAGTGTGGCGCCACTATAGCTAAAACTATTTTTAAAATAATTTGTGCGTGGCAACCTAACATTAAGTTTGTTCTCGGAGTCCCTCAAGTTGTAGCTTATATTTCGATCAGAAAATTTCGATATTAAATAGTCCGGAGCTAACCCATGCAGGCATTTGAATACCATGATAGCCCTTTGTATGTTTCGCTGGCGGTCGAGATTTTTCCACCCCAAAATTTCCAGCAATTGGCCAGCATGAACGTCATAATTAGAGAAAGTTAAAACACGGGCTGCTCTATTCTGCAATTTTTGCAGCTTGTCTTTTAAAGTAACCCCACAGGTTCCCCAAACAGAACTACAGTAGTCAAAGTGAGGTTGTATTAAAACTTGGTATATAAGATGTAAGGTCGCCGTAGGAACCAGGTGCCTAACACGTTTCATGGCACCGATTCCAGAAGCGATCTTTTTAGTTAGTTTTTCAATGTGGTTATTCCAGCTGAGTTTGTCATCAATTGTTATTCCAAGTGATTTCGTACTTGCAACCTGTTTCACCCGAGTACCGTTCATTAAGAGTGAGGGGGAAACAGCAATGGTATTTAGCCTTTGGCCAGATCCTATCAAATCCTATTTATTGGCCGTTAGCCATCCGTTAGCTGTCCGTTAGCCATCCGTTAGTTTTTACCCGTTTAACGGATAAGCGCTAGTGTACGTTTTCCCGTGGAGGGTCACATATTGTGGGGTTAGTTTCTAAAGGAACTGGTGCTGCATCGGTGGAGAATTGGAACACAGTTGATTCGTCCGATTTCAGTGTGCTTCTACGTAAAAAGTCACTTACGTTTTTGTTGCGTTTAAATGAGACGGGTGGTGGTAGTGAGAAAATTCTACATGTCTCGCTGTCATTCTGAAATAACTTAAAAGTTCTTCAGAATGATGTGGGGTGAAAAGTGAGTGTTCTGGTTCTCTTCTTGTGGTGCTGACTGTTGGTCAGTTGTTTGAGCACGTTGCTGAGCTGCCATGACACCTGGGTCAGGGTAGCCACGGTTCTTGAAGAACTGGAGCATTTCCTCTGATTTGTTGGAAAAGTCAGACCTCATCACTGCATAAACGTCGAAGGCTGAGAAATTGAGAAAATGTTGGGCATAGTTTGGAAATACAGTCGAACCTTGCTATCTCGAACTCTCAGTGGAAAGGAAAAATACCGGTTTGAGATAGCGGGCGTTCGAGATAAACGATGGTAAATGAATGAGAAAACAATCCAAGGGAAATGTGCTTGAGTTAGAGATAGTCGAGAGTTCGAGATAAACGTGTTCGAGGTTCGACTGTAACGTCATTTATAAATAAACAATTACTATGATATTTTATTACAGGCAAACTTTGACCCCTCCTTTGGTTCTGAACTGGTCACCGAATCAAGTTGTGGACAGATGGAAGATCTGCGTGGATCTATTTTCCCGCCTTTTTCTCGCGGATGGACCGGGTGCTGAGAGAGACAGCTTCCTGGCTACACGTGCTGGTGTAGCTGGGAGACTAGCAAGGTTTGTTGTACTTAAAAAGGCCTGTCGGCATATTAAATAGACCTTATTCGCTTGTACATTTTGTTTTCCGAATACAGATCATGTGATGATACTCAAAAGATTTGGTTCTCTGTCTTGTTCATTAAAAAGAGTGCAGGCAGATGTATTCATGCTTGCATGCACTCTTTTAATGAACAAGACAAAGGACCAAATCTCCTGAGTATCATCACATGATTTGCATTGGGAAAACAAAATGTACAAGCGAATAAAGTTTATTTAGTTTCATTGCATTGTATTTGAGTTACAATGCCAAATTGATAGTAGGCTATAAGGATAAAATTGAACCGCAACATATATATGTAGGGAGTAACACAAGAGAACTACGAAATGGAAAATACTCCAAATATGAGGAAGAGTTCCTTTCACTTCATATCACATTACTGCTTTACTTTTGCAATTAGCTGGGTCATCGTTACTTTTGTTTTTATGTTGTGTCAGGCTGTGTGGAAGTTTTCCACAAAGCTGTAGGAAGCAAGCAAGTTGTACCGTTATATTTTCACTCTTGAAACATTATTGTAAACTTGTTTTCTCTGAAGGTTTCGTCGGAGCACTTCGTATCTGCGCGACTCTATCGCGAATGACTCCCATCAACATGGCCTGGGTCACACTCACTACTATGGATACGGAGGACTGGGAGGGAGACTAGGTGTTGCCCTTACGCTGTCAATCAAAAGACAGAGAATTCTGGAAGACGCGTTTAGAATTCTGGGAGAGGTAATATTACTCAGACAACAAGGAGTAAAATCAAATCAAGGAATAATTGCGGTATTTTCAAGGAGGGAATGTCCATTTCCGCTCGGAATTGCTATTGTTTCTTTTGTCCTAGTAAATTAACAATTATTTAATTATTTAATGAAGAATTATTCGACTTTACGACGGCATTATCGGTTTTCAAAATATTTAACTGCGCACACTGTAGTGAGGGATGACTAATGATTTTTAGAACTGTGGCTAAATAGTTTCACAGTTCCGTGGTCGTTTTTGGTTTTTGGTTTTTGGTTTTTATTTTTTCTCCGACTATTCCTCCCAAAATTCAAGAGAATATTTGCCTTCATTTCTTATTTTCTCTTAGTTTTAATTGGTGGTAGGGAGATCAAGTGAAGAAACTAAGCTCCTTACTAGCAAACTTCAGGGGGTTCATTAAGGTTTTGAACAGGAGATAACCTAGTGTTAACTTTCATGACATACATTTGAGGTGGTCGTTTATGAAGCACAGTTCTTTTCGCAATGTATTATGGGGCGATTCTTGTTTTTAACACATAACGAACGAGGGGATTTCATGCCGCGCGTAATAAAGTGGAATTTGCACTGCAAAGTATGTTTTACACTCGATAAGACTCATCAAGAAATGGGCATGATTGTAACTTAACACTGTTTTTGATCGTTCCTTGTATTAAAAAGAAGTTCTTTGAGATGTAAAGCAGCCGGGCAAAGTCGTGTTCACTGCCGGTCAATTTGCCCGGTGCCCGGCCCTTAATGAACCCCCTGTAAACTTTGAAACACTTCTCAAGAATAATACTAGGTTATTATGTTTGTCATATTTGTACAATGTATTAATGTTATCAAGTTTCTCTCCTTCGCAGATGACCTCTTTCCACTACAGCAATCTTCGAATAAAATTTGAGGGAGAAGAAGGCTCTGGGCCCGGAGTCAATCGTGGTTTTTTTGCTGCAGTCGCAAATGCGCTGAAATCGGATGAAAAGGTTTGATGTCTACGCGTATAACTTGATCGAAACATCTGATGTAGCTTCCTCTCTGTTCACGTTTATTCCCCCTTACCCAAACCTCCTCGGGGAAAGATCTCGTGTATATACCCACCACGAGTCCCCAACTACGTAACACACATTAAATTATTCAATGCACCATTCAATTACGTCAACGTACCATTCAATTACGTACAATGGGACTCGTGGTGGGTATATGCATGAGATCTCTGCCTGTAAAGGGAAACAATTACATACAATAGGACTCGTGGTGGGTATATACATGAGATCTCCGCCCCTCGTCGAGTTTCGATTTGCGGGCTTTCGGGGCCCTTGTGGCTTCTGCTCTCAGTCGTCTCTAGCAAACGGAAATAAAAAAGCTTAGCGTTCAATAAAACTGTTGTCGTTTTCCAAGCAAACTAAAATTCGTAGTAAGGATATATAAAATATACTAGGATAGTTAAATCCACAATCAATTATAAACAATGAATGAGCTTTGGAAGGAAAACCTAAGTCTAAGTTCGCGAAACTGACGTTTACTTATTTACTGAATATGTAAGTTCGCACGAGTATTGATCACATTTTTCGGTGGGTTGTGCTCATGTGTTCACTGAGTGTTTTCTTCTTTCAAGCTCCCTGCAGAGACCGCTCCTTTGTTGCACGAACCAGGCAAGTTGCCGGAGCAGAGCGGCTTTTATGCACCAAAGCCCTTTGCATACCCTGACAACTCCGCTGAAGATGCTTATCTTAAGGTAAGTCAGTAAATGATGTCATTTTGTTTTCGTGTCTGGTGCAACGAGAGATAAAAATAGACAAGCATTGCATGCATGTGGCTACTGCATTTATTAAGTTTATTCGGACCTTTTTGTCTTACCTATCGCCTTTCCTCGATTTCATTATTTTTACATGTTCTCTTCTTAGTTTAAAAATAAATCAAGATAAGAGCGAATTGTATTGTGTCTTGTGATTGGCTAAATACTAGGCACGCGCTGATTGGCTCCTTTACTCACTCGTGTTTCCTTTGACATATTGGCTCCTGCATAATTTCATATGCAGTAGCCAAAAAAATACAGTAAAAAAATGCTAACCACTGAAACAACCCAGTCACTGTAAAGAAAAGTTGCTTGAACGCCGAACTTGGGAACGTCGTAGGTTCAACTCCTTTTGGGAGAAGTCGGATTTGCTTTATTTGTTAGTTTGCTTGAGACAGTGCTGAAAAATATATCTTCCACCGAGCTTATCCATCAACGAGTTCTTTAGAAGTGGATTTGGGTATTTCTATCTGGAATCGCTTCCTCGATTTTCAAATTCGTTCATTTTAACTTCCAGTGTGTCTCATAAGTCTTCTATTCACTTGATTCCTTGAACAGTTTTTTTCGCCTATTTAACATCATGTTTTAGCCGCCATCTTTTCACTTTTTTCATCTTGTGTTTTACTTTGTAATAGAAGCGTCGAATTAAGATGTTCACTGCCATTGGTCGATTCATTGGCTTGAGTCTTTGGTTCAGTAACACCGTACCGCTCAACTTCAGTAGACACGTGGTCAAGTTCTTACTGGAGAGGTAATGCTTACTCGCACCGCCAATACTTAAAGATTTTAAACTTCTTAACAATTGAGCTTGAGGTGCGGTCTTACCGGCAACCACTCGCGAGTTGCGTTCTTACCGGCAATCATTCGCGAGTTGCGTTCTTACCGGCAATCACTCGCGAGTTGCGTTCTTATCCATAGAGCGCGAGGCGCGTTCTTACCGGTAATCAAACGCGAGGTGCGTTTTTACCCATAGAGCGCGAGGGTCGTTCTTGTTATGGGCAATCATACGCCAGGCGCCTTCTTGTCTATTGAGCGAGAGGGGCGTTCTTACCCACATTCAAGAGCGTTCTGCGTTCTTACCAACAAAGTGCGAGTTGCGTTCCTATCACTTGAGCTCGAGGTGCGTTCCTACCGGCAATTAAGCGCGTCGTTCGTTCTTACCAATTGAGCGCGTGGTGCGTTCTTACCAATTGAGCGCGTGGTACGTTCTTACCAATTGAGCGCGTGGTGCGTTCTTATCAATTGAGCGCGTGATACGTTCTTACCAATTGAGCGCGTGGTACGTTCTTATTAATTGAGCGCGTGGTACGTTCTTTTTTAATTGAGCGCGTGGTACGTTCTTACCAATTGAGCGCGTGGTGCGTTCTTACCAATTGAGCGCGTGGTGCGTTCTTACCAATTGAGCGCGTGGTACGTTCTTACCAATTGAGCGCGTGGTACGTTCTTACCAATTGAGCGCGTGGTGCGTTCTTACCAATTGAGCGCGTGGTGCGTTCTTACCAATTGAGCGCGTGGTGCGTTCTTATCAATTGAGCGCGTGGTACGTTCTTACCAATTGAGCGCGTGGTACGTTCTTATTAATTGAGCGCGTGGTACGTTCTTTTTTAATTGAGCGCGTGGTACGTTCTTACCAATTGAGCGCGTGGTGTGTTCTTACCAATTGAGCGCGTGGTGCGTTCTTACCAATTGAGCGCGTGGTACGTTCTTACCAATTGAGCGCGTGGTACGTTCTTACCAATTGAGCGCGTGGTGCGTTCTTACCAATTGAGCGCGTGGTGCGTTCTTACCAATTGAGCGCGTGGTGCGTTCTTATCAATTGAGCGCGTGGTACGTTCTTACCAATTGAGCGCGTGGTGCGTTCTTACCAATTGAGCGCGTGGTGCGTTCTTATCAATTGAGCGCGTGGTGCGTTCTTACCAGTTGAGCGAGTGGTGCGTCGCTCATTTAGGTGATTCTCTGAGAGAAAGTCAAGCATCCTACCAAAGGTGCCAAGGCTTTCCAAGTACCTAGAGACTCTTACAGATTTCGGTTTCGTTCCTTTCGCATCTCCCAATTGAACACGGGCGGATCTCTATGAAGCGGCCACCCTCGGTACTTTCAAAACTGGCCGCTTAATAGAGGTTGACATTAATTTAGGTGGAACGTGATAAGGATATTTTATTGATTACTATGGTCAGCCAAACCAATTCAAAAAATGCACCCATTATAACTAATATATGGCCTTATTTACCCTTCTGTTCGGAATAAAGCAATACCCTGCTTTTAAAAATGACGACCGCCTAATAGAGGCTTAAAAAAACAGTTAAGATATACCTTTGCGACGGCAAAAAGGTAGCTGCGTCCGCTTAACAGAGGTTGCCGTGAAACCGTGCTACCTAAATAACAGCCAGTACTACTGTATTTAACTGACAGGAAATGCGGAACATTTGAATTTGGCCGCGTGATAGATGGTGGATTTTTAATAGAAGTCCACTTGTATTGCGTTATTGGAAGACTGAAAAATACGGCGCGGGCCGTTTCCATGGTAATGGTCCGCAATTGCCAAGAACAGTTGCTATATACAGTCAACGATCACTCCTCTTTAGCGGTCACCTTGTAAAGAATTGTTTTTCTATTTTCTTTTTTCTGATAAGCCACCACCCGAAATCCTTGCGTTACCCATATGTCGCAAAGTTCAGTTTTTAAGGTGACGCTGACAGATATTTTACACAACTGAAAGAATATATACTGTTAGATCATGGTCAAGTTGCATTAAATTCATGATAAGAATTCCTATTTTTAATTTCACGTGGGATACAAAGTTTTTCCGTAAACCATGGAATACGAATAAGAATTAGTCTTATTCTCAGAGGAACTTTGTATATTTGTATCATTTTAATTGATAAGGTAGTAAATAGTAATAATCAGTGGATCCGTCCCCGTTTTGGCTCATTTTCTTGACTTATTAAGCGACCACCTTTTCTTGCGCCGAGGGTGGTCGCGTTAGAGAGAGTTTACTGTACTGATAAATTTGCTTTTTACTTATCTGTGAACATCTCACATAGTCTCTCCATTGTCCTTTTCTTATTTATAGAGAGGTTACATGGGAAGACCTCGCGTTTTTCAACGCCGACTTGTTGGAAGGACTCAGTCGCATGATCCTCGATGGAAATCACCCTCTGATGACGTCTGAACGCTTCCAAGCAACTTACTGCTGCCATTTTGAGGTACACAATTGTGACATCGCTTTACGTTTCCTTTGTGTCTCTCAGTACTAGCCTAGCTTTGTACTCAATAATAAATAGTCACTTTGACAATAAACCTATTTTAGTTAAACCACGTGAAAACTCCCTCTATCCTACACGCTAGAATAGCAGCGTCTCCATTAGAGGAAATTAAGGGTCGTATAATGACTCAAGGAATTGCTGAGATACGATTCATTTTTTTGCCTTGATTTTCTAATTGTGGTTTGTTAACATGGTCTTTCTGATCGGTGGTTCATCTGTTCTTCTTTCAGACATCTGTTGGTGGTAGCACAGAGGAACTAATCCCTGGAGGTTCCCAGGTCCCTGTCACACCTGGCAACATTTATAGCTATGTCAGGTACATATAATGCATTGAAACTCTATCAAAGTTTTACTTTCTAGATAGCACTGATCGCCGCACGAGTGATCGAGTCTCTGTTAAATTCCTGTCATCTTCACCTTTATTTGTATGGAGTTTTTTTTATTTTCCTTCATTTGTGTTTTCCGTAACATCCCTTGTATTATCTTTCACAACACCTGATGTTTAGACCCTTTTTTATTGTAGTCGTAACTGCAATAAACCCAAGTTGAGGTCGTACTTGTTGTAAATTGTATCGGCTGTTTTATGTGTTTTTATGTGCCTCTTTGTGCTCAGATGATTCTTGTCATTTGTGTGTGCAGGCTGTATGCTTCTAAAGTGATGATTGGCTGTGTGGAGGCTGAGCTACGAGCAATGAGGAGCGGACTCCATGACATCATCCCAGCAGAGTTGCTGTCTTCTCTTACTCCAGAGGTCAGTGCTGCTGTAATACGTACTAGCCTCTCGGGGAGGGGGTTGGGATATAGCAGTGAAAAGAGTATAACTTGCCCTTAAACCCTCTAAGCTCCGAGGCGTGTCCCTGTGACTAGTAAAATCGTCTGGCGTTAGCCAGAGTAAAATGTATAAAGACACTATTGGGGCTCAAAGGGTTAAGTACCATCCGCTCCAGTTCAAACAGTGGAGGACGTTATTCAGTAGATAAGTTAACATTTATAGTTAACATTAAGTGACATTTATGAGGCCCTGTTATGGGTAAATTGCAACAAGCGACATGGCATTGAAACGGCGACACGAGAGCTACGAACTGGCGACAAACGACAGACTACTCCAGCGAAATAGGGAAAGCGACACCAATGTCAAAATAGACGAGGCCCTGTTAGGGGTAAATTCCGACAAGCGACATAAGAACCTTGCGAAATGCCGACATAGCCGCTTCAGACAGGGGACATAAACACCCCCCTTCCCCCCCTAACAGGACCTCATTTATTCAGTTTATAATGCTGCTTTAACTGATTAGGGCTCAATTTAGTTTGAAATCGTATGTGTGATGTCAAAATTCCACTACCACACAGCTTGAGTTTGATTAGAAATTAGACTAAATTGCACGACACAAAATTCAACTGCCGCTTTATTGCATCCAATGGAAAATCACCCGATCAGTCACCTAAACACGCGTACAGGATGCAGGTCAGTACTGGTATTTTAATGGTCTGGTAGCAGGTTTGGTAGGGTCATTCCCTAAAAAAGGAAACGTTCTTGACATAAACGTTGTAAAATTCACCACACTATCACTTTTCTATCTTTCAATCTGTTGTTGATTAGTTGCTTAGCTTGAATAAGCCTAAATATGATATAAAATATGATTGAAGTATGATTGTTTGGTTTGTTTGAGTTTTTATGCTCATTGGCGCAGAAAAAGTTGCGATTTAGATCAAACATAGAGCGATTCGTGATCAAATTGCTGTGGTCTGTGGATCGCATGTAATTTCAACGTGTCTATGTTGTAGTTCAATTTTTTCCTAGGTTCGAAATTTATTTTCCTTTTGCTTTTTGGTTTGATAATGTATGATAATGAGTTTGAAACAAAGGAAAATAAAATTTAAACCAAGGATAAAATTGAACCACAACATCCACTCTTTTAACAACTAGGTCAGCACGCAGGTCATACAATACATGTAATGATGTATCGTGAATTTTAACATTTTAGGTGACATTCTATTTGTCTAAACCAGCGTAGCATCAAATTGTCTGATCGTTCACTTCGTTATAATGTGCTCATGTCATTCAATTTATTATTTCTGATACTGTGGCGAAAATTGATCTGGCGGCCTCGTAACGCATGGTAACTTCATGACAACTGTACATTTCGTTCCTTTGCAGGACTTTCAGCTGTTATTGTCCGGCGGAACCACTGACGTGGACATCAACCGACTTCGATCAGTGATCACGTTCAGCAACAGCAATGGATGTTCATCAGACATTTTGGAGAAATTCAAGAAGTGAGGATCAACTTTCCTTATTCAAGGGGAACAGGGTTGGCGCAGTGGTGAGAGAGCTCGCCTTCCACCAGTGCGGCCTGGGTTCGATTCCCGGCCCCTGCGTCATATGTGGGCTGAGTTTGTTGGTTCTCTACTCTGCTCCGAGAGGTTTTTTCTTCGGGTACTCCGGTTTTCCCCTCTCCACAAAAACGAACATTTGATTTGATTTGATTTAATTCGATATAATTTAATTTGATTTCATTTGTGCTTTTCAGTGTCCCCAATTAGTACGTCAGTGCTAAATACAATTGACACTCAAATTAAGTTCATTAATTATTATTATTATTATTATTATTATTATTATTATTATTACTATTGTTATTATTATTATTGTTTTTATAACACAGTGCACATTTCAGGCACTGGAAGTTTGTGAGGGTCGGATCACTTCCCGTGATCTAAGACGTCCACAACTGAGTAGAAAGTCGAGATCTAGAGGGTAATTTTATCTACTCCACATTAGCTTTATCCCTCTAGGTATCAAGCACTTTTCGTATGTTTCTTGCTGTACCGAGGAGGCAAGCTTTCTGCAGCATGTCAAACGAGGGCATAAGATCTAGAGTGTTGAGCCCTCTTACAAGGCCTGTTGGTACTGTGCCAAGGGCTCCGATGACAATTGGCAGTATTTGGACTTCTCGGCAGTTCCAGAGACGTTTTATTTCTCGGTTCAGGTCACCGTAGTATTCCATTTTCTCTTGTTGTTTCGTCGTGACCCTCGTGTCGAACGGACAGGCAATGTCTATAATGAGGCAAGTTCTTGATTCCTTATCAAACAATACGATGTCAGGCTTATTATGCTTTAACCGCTGGTCTGTCTGTATACTGAACTCCCAAAGTAACTTGACCTTATCTGACTCTAGCACTGGCTGCGGATTATGCTCATACCACTTTTGGCCTCTTTCGAATCCAAATCTCTGGCATAACTTCCAATGTATGATGGCAGCAACCTTATCGTGTCTCTACAGACGATACTGTTTTTGCGCCAGCATCTTACATTCAGCGATAATGTGCGCCACAGTCTCGTCCCTCTCACCACATAACCTACAAGTAGATGATACGTTCTGCTTGTCGATCCTTGCCTTTATGCTGTTTGTTCTTAAGGCTTGTTCTTGTGCTGCCATAATCAAACCTTCGGTTTCTCTTTTTAACTGGCCTCTCTTCACCATCTCCAAGAGAGTTCTGGGTCGCCCTCGTCTTCGGTAGCCTTGAAGAACTACCCGTGGAGAGGTTTATCTAGAAGCTTACGTTTCTTTTCTTTCCTAAGGGCTTTCATACCAGGGAACTCCATCCTCCTCTTCAGGGTGTTCTCTCTTGTCACTGCTTTAAGAGCTGACTCATCGCTATTGCTAACATACTCATACAGGCTCTCAATCTCTGCACGTACAGAATCTTGGACACCTATCAGACCTCTACCGCCTTCCTTTCTTGGGACATAAAGTCTATCCACATCAGCATGAGGGTGGAGGGATCTATAGATAGACAACAGCTTACGTGTCTATATGCCCATTTCTTGAAGTTCGCACTGGGTCCAGTTGATAATTCCAGCACCATACCTAATAACGGAAACTGCTCTTGAGTTGATAGCTGTGATCGTATTTCCGCCATTCAGCTTTGATTTCAGGATCCCTTCTCACCCTTCGGAAATATTCTTTCTGTGCTAATTCCTTCATCTCTGATTGCTTTATTTCATCTACCTCTAGAATTCGCAGATATTTATACCCCTCGCGGTCTTCACTCAGCGATCTGATTTTCCCTTTGTCCGGGAGCTCGATGCCTTCCGTACATACGACTTTGCCTCGCTACATAATAAGGGTAGCACATTTTGATATTCCATATTCCATGCAGATGTCTGAGCTGAATACCTGGACGGACTGAACCAAGCTGTCGACTTGGTTTTCATTTTTGCCATACAACTTAAGATCATCCATATAGAGCTCCTTTTCCTTCTCCCAAGTTGTACCCAGCTTTCATTTTCTTCAGCACCAGCGTCAGAGGGATTAATGCCAAGGCAAAAAGAAGTGGTGATAGACTATCTCCCTGGAATATTCCTCTGTTTATGTTGACTTCACCTAGCACTTTTCCAGCAGCTGTCAATTCTGCCTTTCATCCATTCATACTACTCTCTATTAGCGCGTTTAGGTTGTCAGCAGCACTAAAAAGGTTTAGGCATTTCAAGAGCCAAGAATGAGGCATTATTATTATTATTATTATTGTTGTTGTTATTGTTATTGTTATTGTTATTGTTATTGTTATTGTTATTGTTATTGTTATTATTATTATTATTATTATTATTATGTAAAATTAAGCACAGGGTTTTTCCCCGGGGAGAAATATCCAGTCAAGTCTCGTCCCGAGACCTCAGACTTCCAGCACTTTTCGTGTTCGATTCTTAGTTACTCCAAGTGGCCTGCCAGCTTCTTTGACACTGAACCCAATGTACCTACTACCACTGGCACTACCTTGTCCTTGATTTCCAGATCCTTTTTATCTCTCTTGCCAGGTCTTGGTACTTTCCATACTTTTCAGTTTCTTTCTGTAGTCCGGGAACAGCTATATCCACAATGATTGTTTCCTTTGCTTTTTTTCTGAATTACAATAATAATAATAATGATAATAATAATAATAATAATAATAATAATAATAATAATATTAATAATAATAATATTATTATTATTATTATTAATATTATTATTAAATGAAAATACCCGCTAATCACCTCTCGACTTACTCTTAAGTAAGATACTCGCATACTCTCACCTATCCGGCAATCTGATTGATACTCACTATCTGTTAAGTGTGATGACGAGAAGGAAAGAAAAGAAGCAACAACCACTCAATTGAACGTTAACAACAAACTTAATTTAATAAGTCTCGGTATAAAATTGAAGGAAATATGCTAACTGGTGACGCGCCTCGTTGAGCAGAAGTGTAAGAAACCGCGTGTTTGTCCAAGGTACAATCTTAGCTGGAAATCTTGGTACGCTCGCTTGTTTGTCGGAACCCCGTGTTGTGTTGTTGGCTTATAAAGAGGACTCCCTAGTGTGACATTGTGTCCTGGCAGGCTTCCTTGATTCCATTCCTTTTTGTTAGCAAACGTGTTATTTCTTTTCTTTTTTTTTTTTTTTGATTTTTAAAATTTCTATTGCCATTGTTTTTATTTAACTTATTCAGTTGTGGCATATTTTGTATTTGTTGCTGTTGTTGTCTGTAAAGTGGCAAACATGTCGCTGTTTCTGTTATTTGTCACATTCTCAGGTGGTTCTGGTCCATAGTTCAGAAGATGACTCCACTCCAGCGGCAGCAGCTGTTATACTTCTGCACTGGTAGTGCTGTTCTACCCGCCATGTCTGATAGGCGGGATCCTGATCAGGGTAGGGTAAAACTTACACTTAAACTACAGCCATTGATTGTTTCAATCATTATATTAGTCATGGCGCTTCGTCCTCCTTCATTTAGCAAGCATTGTTGGAGAAATGCCTGCTTTTGCTGCCGTTTTTATACTCTACCGCACCACGTAATGTCACAATGGCCACACAATTTGCCTTCTTTGCTCTAGAAAGGGAATATAATTTAGAGGTAACTCTAAGTTTTTCAAACATTGTTCGCCTTCTTGGGGTAAAAGAAGGGATCAAAAGATTGATGCTATCAGACAACTTTTGATATTGGAACGTTTTGTTTTTTTTAAGTTGTAACAGAAATGGGGGGTGCACGCTGACAAGGAAAGGGTACGCGGGCAGGGGTTTGGGGCAAATTAATTTTAACGATATGAAGTAGTAAATTAAATCGGTCATTGTCCGAGCAAAACTAGAGTTGGCAGGAGCAGCTGCCTTGTTTCTAACCCCTTGTTTCTAACCCCTTGTTCCTAACTCCTTGTTTCTAACCCCTTGTTTCTAACCCCTTGTTTCTAATCCCTTGTTTCTAACCCCTTGTTTCTAACCCCTTGTTTCTAACCCCTTGTTTCTAACCCCTTGTTTCCAACCCCTTGTTTCTAACTCCGTGTTTCTAACCCCTTGTTTCTAACCCCTTGTTTCTAACCCTTTGTTTCTAACCCTTTGTTTCTAACCCCTTGATTGTAACCCCTTGTTTCTAACCCCTATGTTTCTAACCCCTTGTTTCTAACCCCTTGTTTCTAACCCCTTGTTTCTAACCTTTTGTTTCTAACCCCTTGATTCTAACCCCTTGTTTCTAACCCCTTGTTTGTAACCCCTTGTTTGTAACCCCTTGTTTTTAACCCCTCGTTTCTAACCCCTTGTTTCTAACCCCTTGTTACTAACCCCTTGTTTGTAACCTCTTGTTTGTAACCCCTTGTTTGTAACCCCTTGTTTGTAACCCCTTGTTTGTAACCCCTTGTTTGTAACCCCTTGTTTGTAACCCCTTGATTCTAACCCCTTGATTCTAACCCCTTGATTCTAACCCCTTGTTTCTAACCCCTTGTTTCTAACCCCTTGTTTCTAACCCTCTTATTCTAACCCCTTGTTTCTACCCCCTTGTTACTAACCACTTGTTACCAACCCCTTGTTTCTAACCCCTTGTTTCTAACCCCTTGTTTCTAACCCCTTGTTTCTAACCCCTTGTTTCTAACCCCTTGTTTCTAACCCCTTGTTTCTAACCCCTTGTTTCTAACCCCTTGTTTCTAACCCCTTGTTTCTAACCTCTTGTTTCTAACCCCTTGTTTCTAACCCCTTTATTCTAACCCCTTGTTTCTAACCCCTTGTTTCTAACCCCTTGTTTCTAACCCCTTGTTTCTAACCCCTTGTTTCTAACCCTTTGTTTTTAACCCCTTGTTTCTAACCCTTTGTTACTAACCCCTTGTTACCAACCCCTTGTTTCTAACCCCTTGTTTCTAACCCCTTGTTTCTAACCCCTTGTTTCTAACCCCTTGTTTCTAACCTTTTGTTTCTAACCCCTTGATTCTAACCCCTTCTTTCTAACCCCTTGTTTGTAACCCCTTGTTTGTAACCCCTTGTTTTTAACCCCTCGTTTCTAACCCCTTGTTTCTAACCCCTTGTTACTAACCCCTTTATTCTAACCCCTTGTTTCTACCCCCTTGTTACTAACCACTTGTTTCTAACCACTTGTTTCTAACCTCTTGTTTGTAACCCCTTGTTTTTAACCCCTTGTTTCTAACCCCTTTATTCTAACCCCTTGTTTCTAACCCCTTGTTTCTAACCCCTTGTTTCTAACCCCTTGTTTCTAACCCCTTGTTTCTAACCCCTTGTTTTTAACCCCTTGTTTGTAACCCCTTGTTTGTAACCCCTTGTTTGTAACCCCTTGATTCTAACCCCTTGATTCTAACCCCTTGTTTCTAACCCCTTGTTTCTAACCCCTTGTTTCTAACCCCTTGTTTCTAACCCCTTGTTTGTAACCCCTTGTTTGTAACCCCTTGTTTCTAACCCCTTGTTTCTTACCCCTTGTTTCTAACCCCTTGTTTCTAACCCCTTGTTTCTAACCCCTTGTTTCTAACCTCTTGTTTCTAACCCCTTGTTTCTAACCCCTTTATTCTAACCCCTTGTTTCTAACCCCTTGTTTCTAACCCCTTGTTTCTAACCCCTTGTTTCTAACCCCTTGTTTCTAACCCTCTTATTCTAACCCCTTGTTTCTACCCCCTTGTTACTAACCACTTGTTACCAACCCCTTGTTTCTAACCCCTTGTTTCTAACCCCTTGTTTCTAACCCCTTGTTTCTAACCCCTTGTTTCTAACCCCTTGTTTCTAACCCCTTGTTTCTAACCCCTTGTTTCTAACCCCTTGTTTCTAACCTTTTGTTTCTAACCCCTTGATTCTAACCCCTTCTTTCTAACCCCTTGTTTGTAACCCCTTGTTTGTAACCCCTTGTTTTTAACCCCTCGTTTCTAACCCCTTGTTTCTAACCCCTTGTTACTAACCCCTTTATTCTAACCCCTTGTTTCTACCCCCTTGTTACTAACCACTTGTTTCTAACCACTTGTTTCTAACCTCTTGTTTGTAACCCCTTGTTTTTAACCCCTTGTTTCTAACCCCTTTATTCTAACCCCTTGTTTCTAACCCCTTGTTTCTAACCCCTTGTTTCTAACCCCTTGTTTCTAACCCCTTGTTTCTAACCCCTTGTTTTTAACCCCTTGTTTGTAACCCCTTGTTTGTAACCCCTTGTTTGTAACCCCTTGATTCTAACCCCTTGATTCTAACCCCTTGTTTCTAACCCCTTGTTTCTAACCCCTTGTTTCTAACCCCTTGTTTCTAACCCCTTGTTTGTAACCCCTTGTTTGTAACCCCTTGTTTCTAACCCCTTGTTTCTTACCCCTTGTTTCTAACCCCTTGTTTCTAACCCCTTGTTTCTAACCCCTTGTTTCTAACCTCTTGTTTCTAACCCCTTGTTTCTAACCCCTTTATTCTAACCCCTTGTTTCTAACCCCTTGTTTCTAACCCCTTGTTTCTAACCCCTTGTTTCTAACCCCTTGTTTCTAACCCTCTTATTCTAACCCCTTGTTTCTACCCCCTTGTTACTAACCACTTGTTACCAACCCCTTGTTTCTAACCCCTTGTTTCTAACCCCTTGTTTCTAACCCCTTGTTTCTAACCCCTTGTTTCTAACCCCTTGTTTCTAACCCCTTGTTTCTAACCCCTTGTTTCTAACCCCTTGTTTCTAACCCCTTGTTTCTAACCTCTTGTTTCTAACCCCTTGTTTCTAACCCCTTTATTCTAACCCCTTGTTTCTAACCCCTTGTTTCTAACCCCTTGTTTCTAACCCCTTGTTTCTAACCCCTTGTTTCTAACCCTTTGTTTTTAACCCCTTGTTTCTAACCCTTTGTTACTAACCCCTTGTTACCAACCCCTTGTTTCTAACCCCTTGTTTCTAACCCCTTGTTTCTAACCCCTTGTTTCTAACCCCTTGTTTCTAACCCCTTGTTTCTAACCCCTTGTTTCTAACCCCTTGTTTCTAACCCCTTGTTTCTAACTCCTTGGCCAAGTTGTTCGAACCAGAGTTAAGGTAACCCAGGGTTAGTGCGAAATTTAAATGCAGATACGAGAGCTTAAAAAGCACTTTCAGTTTTATTTTTGTTTAATACAATATGATGGTTGTATGCTCTGAAACAAAATAGAGAAGGTTAACGGAGAAAATGCTTTTTAACAAGAGGAAATGAAAGCCGGGTTAAAATTTAACCCTGGCTTAGCGCTAATCGGCCTTCGAACAACCAGCCCCTTGTTTTAACCCCTTGTTTCTAACCCCTTGTTTTTAACCCCTTGTTTCTAACCCCTTTTTTCTAACCCCTTGATTCTAACCCCTTGATTCTAACCCCTTGTTTCTAACCCCTTGTTTCTAACCCCTTGTTTTTAACCCCTTGTTTCTAACCCCTTGTTTTTAACCCCTTGTTTCTAACCCCTTGTTTCTAACCCCTTGTTTCTAACCCCTTGTTTCGTCCCTTCTTCCTTTATTTCTAAATTTGCAGCAGTAACTTATTACCGCAAAGAAAGGGCCTGCGTTGTGATTGCTATCGAAACTTGTTAACCAGTCCTCATTTTTCGGCAACAAACGAGGATACACTCCCAAAAGATTGACTCTAGTAGAAGTTTGCTTCGTTAGGTGTTGAACCAGTTTCTAAGTAAACAAACGTTCGTAGGTTAGCTGTGTGTGTATTATTCTGAACTAGTAGAAACCAACTCGCACTTCATGAGTAAGTAGCCGACTAGACGCTGGGTGCCTATTGGCTCATAATAAATTCGAATTCGCAGTCCAATTGTTAAATGGATGAAGTAAATGGAGCCACCGTGCGACATTTGTCTTCTCCAAACTTAGGGATCGCCTCAGCACCTTAAAAGAAAGGCTCTATAACCGCATGAAACACGCAGCACCCCTTCATCGCACTTCCCTTGTATCTTTCACAGACCTCAATATCACTGTGGACGTTGTTAGTGGCAACACGAAGTTGTTACCCATGGCAACTACCTGCGGTCAGCGTATGAGCATACCGCTGTATTCGTCAAAGAAGATTCTCAAACGAAAGCTGTTCCAGGCGATTCAGTGTCAGAGCTACGGCATGGGCTAGGAGTTGGTCCGCGTCAACTGAACTAAGAATAACAATTCTGATCAAAGGAGATTGCACGTGTACAGTTACACCTCCAGACAAGGTGCAACATGGATAGTAGTCGTTAATAAGGTGCAGGTGCAGTATAACATGGAAACCATTTGAATACAGCGAGAGAGGGCCTGACCTCAAGTGCACATCTACCCGACAGTCACGTGGGTTTCAGACAAACTGACGAAAGCGTGCATATGCTACATGCTGTTTGACGGTGTTTGAATTGACAAGCACAGTAGCGAAGAAATGATAGGGCAATCCATCACACGCCTTCGGGATAAAATGCGTTCATTTACCATAGCGAAAAAAATGAGTCATTTATGTTTTGTGAAGTTATCAATTGGAGTCATTTTTGATAAAAAAAAGGCAAGTAAATATGGAGCAACATTTACGACTACCAGAAACAATATTTTGCCCTTTGCATTTTCCAGTGTGACGCAGTCATGTTGAAAAAAGGTTTATCCCCTTTCCAGTTTCAAAGACCTGATACTGAACCCTTTGGAAACTTGTGTAGGCCAAGTATTGGGATCGCGTTTGAATGTAGTCGTATAAAAGTCAAAAAGTCTTAGGCATACATTTACGCTTACATGAATGCCGGGCATTTGGCTTAGATAATTCATTGCAGCATTTTATTTAATTAAACAACCATTGCTAAAGCGTTTTAAGCTAAAGAGGGACAGAGGTGCAGTGCCAAACTGTTTTTAAATTGCATTTATAACCGTTTGTAACTTAGGTTGCCACATTGCTCGTTTTCCGGCATTGCATATTTGCGCTAAGAGATGACGTGCGTTAATGTAGATTTAAATGCGAGTGTGAACTAATCTGCGTGTCTGGTAGGTATTTTAGTGTTACATGTTTGACAACGTGCGGAGTTCAGGTGTTTTGGGGCCGCATATTTCTGTCTTAAGTTACGTAGTAGGAAATAAACATTGAGGGATTATATTTTGCATTATTATTGAAGTTTTGTAATTATTATCATGGTGACGTCACATGGTTTCCTTTTCAGAACTAGGGAGTTTAAGGAAACCGGAATGGTAACTGCTGTCGCTCAACTACAGTGTCGGAGTCTCTCATTCACCTAGCGACAATACAGAGAGAAAATAAATCGAGGACGATAGTGACTTGATTCTAAGCCGGAAAAAAGTCCAGTTGTATTAGGTGTTGCCGCCTCGGTTGCTTAAACTCTATACATTATCTGCCCTTATTCTCACTATGTATGTAGTCTGTTGCTTATGTAGACCTTCTAGGTTATCAGCTGCTACTTCAAACTTCCTAATTATCTGAGTGGTATTTCTCTTCGGACCGCCAAGCTTTAAGCCAGTGTTTTTGTGGCAAGTTAAATCGGATCTCAAGCAAGAATTATTTGTGACTGTTATGAACAGATGTGATTGCCCCAAATCCATGAATCTGTTAATTAATTCAGTACTCAGGAAAATCTTGTAGGGTAAATAACAGACTTGAATAAATTTTTGGCACAATCAACATTTTAATGAAGACTGTCGAAGAACCCTGCCTTCAGTTGCTAGCAGGCCGTAGACTGTCATTTTGTACACCATATTAGACGCGCGTGAAGTCTGGGCCGGGCGACAAAACGAGTGGGTGAGGGAACATGGAAGAACCACATTGCTAACTTGCTACTTGCACCTGCGCACACGGCTTTCTCGGTTGTCAGTTGTACTGAAATCAACCGAGTATTGTACTTAACGCAAATTCGACGAGAGTAATGCTAAGTCGTGACGTTTTGGCGATTCAAGCGACAAGAGTTGGAGAGTAATTCTATCTGAGTTGCCGTTCTCCCGACTTATGCAAATATTACCAAACGTGCTTATTAAAGGGCTGTTTTAAGATCGAGATTTCTTATACCGATTTAAGATTGGAAAGTATTTGGTCGACCTTAGTATCTCCAATATTAACAGGACATTCTTCATTTCGTTTGTGGTTGTGTGCTTTTCTCTTTCTTGCGGGTTTGTTTTCCATCGAAACGCATGCACTGCCATGAAATGTTGCTCAAGTCGCGAATTCCAGCTTTGTTCTGCATTGTTTAGTAGGATGTCTCAAAGGAATCCTCGAGGTTACGGTTTAATTCAATGTGAAGTGCGGACAACAAATAACAGGACAAAAATGCGGTTTCTCTCAAAGAGGAGTTCACGCCTCTTCTGACAAGCTTATTCTACTGCTTTCAAAACATTTTTTTCTTTTAAGTTTCTTATGATGCATTGTGAACACTTCAACTATCCAATCTCCTGTGTGCATTCCCAATATGAAGTGAAATCACTACTCCCACCTCAAAACTAAACCTCTCGGGAAATCCAGGTTTATGTTTCATTGTTACCGCTCTGAAAACAAGCATTCGTCACAATGATCAGTTGTATCCTCTGCTACATTTTCTTCCTAAGAGTCTTGAAATTACCAAGTGCTTATTATAAATTTCTACAGTTGATCTTTAATATTAAAGAAGCTTGCCATTCTTACAATTACAACATGAAGCTTTTTGTTATGATGCCAATGTATACGGTCGGTTGTGTAACCCGTCGAGAAGAACGGAGCAATTCTAAACTGCCATGCTGTATGTATCTCATTGGAAGATTCGGTATCGAGAGATTTACTGCTCCACAATTTAATTTTCTTGTTTCCATCCATTCCATTCTAGACGGCTCAACACCCGATAACTACATTTACGTCTTGATAGAGCATAACACCATCTCCGCAGAAATGTTAAGAAATGGTCCCGCTAAAAGGTAGGCAGATGTACGGCAAAACTCATTATAAGGTGCGAACAGTCAATTGTTAATTCCATTTAAATCGCTTCATCTCATTGGCTAATACCAAAAAAAAAAAACGGAAAAATAACAATGAAAAAAAAATAAAATAAAAAAACGTCCTTTTTAGACCCTGTCTTTTCCATATCCCTATTTTCTGTCTCTCGGCAAAATTTGGCTTTTTCTCTATGCGCCGATTAGCACCTCAAAATTAACTGACACTATTGCCGAGCGCTATTGCTTTCCTGCCTGCTTCTTAGCCGGACCATTACTTAATCTTTAAGGCTAAGTTTGTCACCGAAAATGTCGTTTAAAAAGGGATGGATAAACGAATTTCGTTGAAGTTTCCAGTACCCAAGCTGAATCCATCCCTTAGAAAATCTAGAAACGTGAAGTGATTAATTCTCAAGGCAAGACTCAGGTCTACTGTACAAGGGTTCATATTATGATTTATGTTTGAATCCTGGGGACTGTTTCTAAAAAGATCCGTAACTTGCCGGGGCTGGAAAGCTATGTTAGGATCGAAATATTTTCAATGGGAATTATAATTTTGTTGCTTTTTAAGGTCGAACAATGCAATTATAGGTTAACTCGCACATTTGACTACTTTGTTCGCTAAGAACATCAAGATCGCTTGGTTGACCTCGACCTAAAAATGGAGCCGTACAGGGCCTGTAGAGTTACCAGGTCTCCCTTGAAAAGAAAGGCCATGTGTACCTCGTAAATACCATTACAAGAAAAATTATATGGCTAATATCATAGGTGACGAATTACTCCTTAATTTTGGCGCGAACTTTCAGCGTTAATTTGTAATTTCACATGTGAAATTACAAAATTGCCATAGCAACCCTTCCGTACGTCTCAGTGTCAAGATGGCGACGAAGTTTTAAAATGCCGTGAATGAAGATGTCAGGGCACAAAAAGACGTTTTAGAAAACCATAACACACAAGAGAACATCAAGAAGGATTCTAACAGGTATTTTGCCGAAAAAGTCTGAAAAATTCTGAACTTTATAAGCCCAATTTAAGGTCTAAACATTTGAGAGAATAGAGTTTTCGATCGATACGATCCAAGATAAACATGTCAAAAATCCACGATTGCTAACGTAATTCGTCACCCATGATATTAATAGGTACTCAAATGGTGAACTCGTGAAATTAGGGAATAATTTCACTTGCGTTTTGTCCAAATTTTAATATTTTCCCGAGCCTAAAAAGGCTCGGGAAATTATTAGGATTTGGACAAAACGCAAGTGAAATTATTCCCTAATTTCACTCGTCACCATTTGATTACACATACTAATATCATCAACTAACAGTGACAACTGATGATGTATAAAAACATGGAAATCCATGAAAACAAATGTTTCTAATAGTTAGAATTGAGGAGAGTGTTATTATCATATGATGAAGCCACCTTCAGCTTTGCCCTTCTGTGGCTCGCCTCGTGAGTTGAAATGATACAGCAATGTGAAGCCTTACACGGCATTTATCATAGGACTAACATGCATATGACAAATCGCCCATATAGTGTGTGCCTTCCATGAAAATACTGGTACGTGGCAGGTCTTGCAACCATTAGACAAATCCGAGAAATAGTCTGGACTGAACAACCTACAAACCAACCATGTAACACTCTACCATGTAGCAATATCACAAGATCGAAAAGGTCAAAATTTTTGTTGCTAAAGAGCTGTACTAATGACAGCAGTGTTCAATTATGCACGTCCTTTGCTTTAATCCCGCAAAGAATTATTCATTTAAAACAAATTTCAGTCCACTTGCTATTATACACGCTGACTGCACTGGACTGAGAAATCTAAAAATGACAGCCTTTTTAGAGGCTCGTTTAAGCTTGATTTCGGTGCATTTCTACTCTATAGGAAAAGTGTATCAGTCGAAATACTTGTGTACTGACTTACTCAGCAAATTCCGGCCGTACTGAGCTTGATTTTGCTCCTTGCTGTTGCGTTACTAAGGCAAATCGCTCAGGCATTTTTTGCTGCATATCCACACTTCCAAGGAATGGTCTGCCGTCGTGGCCTCCGTTTTGCTTTGGAATCTAAAAACTCCTATCTATCAAATAAACTAGTCAAACAGCTTTGATTGAAGACGTTTGAAGTCACTGATAGTATCCATCTCTTCCATAGTGAGCAGCTGTTTCATCATACCATTCGTGCCTCTGTTGGTAGATGTTCTGTATGTCGCTACTGTAGGTTTGGTCGTATGCTGTACTAGGATCCTGGTCATAGTATTGATTTCCGTACTGGTTGTCATTTTCAAAAGCGTGTGAGTACCCCTGAGAGAAGTCCTGTCCATACTGTTCATAGCCATACTGGGTGTCTTGTCTATATTGCTCAGGGTATTCCTGCGGATAGGGCTCAGCCATGTATGCTTGTTGATGTCCGTATATGTCGGACCCGTAATGGTCGTCGCCGTAATGTCCCGCTTGGGAGTAGTACTGCTGTAGGTCATATTGTTGTTCAGCTTCGTAACCAGCTCGATGCTCAGTAGAATCCGTGTAGGCAGTTTTAGATTGCGCCTCAAATGCCTCGTGAAGTTTCTTTCCAAAGTCGGGAGCATTTCCTGTTACGGCCTTTTTTCGTTGCTGTGACTGAGACCTATCCAATATTCCTTGCCAGCTGCCAGTGTTGCTGCTATCTTCTTTGTATCCTTGTTGCACGCTCACTTTTTGTCCCCCTTGCTGTTGAATTCTTTGTGTTGCTCCTTGCTTGCCCTGTTTCGTCCCTGCAGTATTTTGACGCATTCCTTGTCCCTTTTGTCCCTGTAATGATTTTGACGGAGAGGTGTTCCCTTGTTTACCAGCAGGCAGACCCTGTTGTCAATGCAAACACAAAATCATAGAAAATTTTGTTACAGTGAAGTCCTTTGCATTCTACAACCGCAGAGTCCTGGCGATATTCCATCTGAATTCACCTTGACTAAACAAGTTTACATCATTTCATTCAGTATGTATATCCTTTTTGGAGTGCAATTTTTTTGGGGGAAATCAGGTATTTCTGATCCAAACAAAAAAATTCTAAAAGACCCCTATTCCATTTTGTCTTAATAAACCCAAAATGCAAGTTGACAGCTCAAATTCGGTTGAGTACTCGAGAAGGTATCAGTGCATTGCAAGTAAATATGAAATGCCAAAAATTAGGAAATTAAACAAGAATTGATGGTTAGATAATTTGGATTGTTCTTCCTTGGGCTTATTTGCCGTTTTCCGGTTTCTTGGACTTCTTATTGCAAAAGAATGTTCAGGCAAGCTTAAGTTAAAAACACTTATATAAAAACCTTTGTCGCCGAGGCAATGCTTTGAAGGCGCTGCGAATCATTTCCTGAGGGTCCTTGGAGAAGAGGGACCTTCTCTGTTATGGGCCCAACTCCGTCTTCAGAGTCATTAGGATGTAGGTCCCTCCAATACTGATCCAGGAACTCGCCAAGGTGCTCACAAGCGTCTTCAAAAATGGCCTCGTCAAGGACTAAGTCGAACATTTCCTGTTTATGCAAATATAGAAAGTTTAGACAGTTGTCAAATGCATGTAGTGTGATTGTGGTGGATTAGGTATTTCAAACTTTCCAGCCTCGGAATGGAGTACTCAGTTCAAGGAATTTATAGAAACACTAGATGCGCCATTCATCAGACATTGCATGGCTCACACACGAAGGAAATTAAAGCTATTTTATTCAAGTGAGGGTTGACTGGCAAAAATATCGGGGAAAGTTTAGTTTTGCTTATTAAATGTTTATGGATCATACCTCGTTACATTGTGCCAGTTTTTGGGCTGCCACCACTTGAGCGCCCAGATTCTTTCTCTTTGATCCTCGTAACTTGACAAGCTTTTCCAGTATCCCAGGATCCATTTTGATGTAAACTGCAATGGGAGCTAGCGAGCAGTCGGTCAGCTGGGACGGGTGGTTCATGACATCACAGTCTATCACTACCATGTTTAAACCTTTGGTCAGGTCGTAGATTCGTTCCACTTCTTTCTGAACTTCAGCTGAAAAAACATTTACAATTAATTTTTGAATCTGCAATTGCTTTTTGCTCGGAGTGGTTGAATATCTGGTTTGTTTTTATCATTATCAGTAACTATGATTTAGAGTGGATTAGCAACACTGGAAAAGAACAAATGAAGTCTGATTTGTTAAAACGTATCTAAAGTGTTATACGAAGACAGCAGCAGCCCAATTTATGTTTGGCTCAGGTTAAAATATAAAAAGATAGAAGTTTGTTTTTCTTTCTCACGAAAACTCTGTATCATTTTTCTGGCACTACGATAGCAGTTTCGTCAAACCTCTAAGCTGACATATCATTTTTACCTCATGATGTGTATGTCATACTATGTGGTATAGTTATGGTTGGATTAGTCACTCCATTCCCGTTAGACATTAATTTATTTTATTTAATTTATGCATTAAATCCGCATTAAATGTGAATTAAACAGGTTCTCCTCTATCTCCCCGACTAGGTTTGGGTTTGTCCACAAAGTCGTGCAATTGTTTTATGTTCACATATGTGGGGGAGGGGGTGAGAGAAAGGGGCAGCACATGTTTACAAAATGGCGTCTGTTGTGTTGAGCTCGACGCAAAGATTGTCAAGGCGGGTTTTCGTTCCTTTCCCTCCATCTTTGATCAAAATACATTTTTGAAGATCTTGCGAACGAACAGGAAATGTGTTCAAGAATGCTCGAAGGGAAAGAAATGGGTTTTAAAGTCTTAACAGTGACGATGTCTCCAATTTGGACGACGAGTAATCGATCAGTCGTAGCAAGAGTGCACAAAACGAACTATTCGGAATGAACGTTTTATGGTCTGGGGAAAGGACAGCACTTCATAGAATAATTACCACATACCATGAGGTAGCTCGAAGGAACCTTTGATTTGAGAAAACAGTGGAGTCTTCGTACGGGGCGCAATTCAGATAACTAAGCACTTTAAGGAAATAGTTTGCAATGAAAATTCCACAGTTTATATATTTGCTTTCTGTTTTCAGGGGGGAGTTAGTTTGAAACCCTAGAAACACAAAATAAACATGGCAATCTCTAAAATAATGGCTCAGATTTTTTTACGATTTCTCTTCTTTCTACACCTTAACCATAAAAAATTTTCCTTAATTTTGAGCGAGCGGGTTGGAAATGGACCCCGAATTGAAAAAGTTGGAACAACGAAGGGCATTGACTATGTTTTGTTCGTATATTTGATTTCCAAATCAATTGCACTGTTTGTTAGCTCTCTTTTAGAGTTCCCAGACTCAGTTAAGGCAGCTCAGTATGCTTAGTATAGAATTGCATTTCAGTAGGTTTCAAACTCAAACTTAAGACCACCGTTGCATAGCTTTTTAAATCACCTGTCATACGGGGACTTCCTCCCTTTGTGATGTTAAACCTTTCTTTTTCCGTGGGGTTGGTTTTGAAAGTACGCTTCGACAGACCAATGTCAGCATGGGTCCTGTACACTGATATCCTGTGCAATGTAAAAAGGAAATAAAGTCAACAACAAGTGAATAAATATCCTTTAAAGAGAGATCTTATGAACACCTCCCATCCTTCCAAGACACCCTTTCATTTTTTTTTAGTAGCAGTAGGGTTTTATCCCTTCTACCACTGTCGCCTCAGTGCGCATTGGTGTGGCTTAAACATACCCTTACTACATTTTGACCTTGTCATTTCAAGCCACATCCCACAACCCTACCATTTTTCATGACCTTGGCATTCATAATGTGGGAACCCAGAGCTCGTCTGCTAGCTGTGCCATGCTGATTATGCCTAACAACGTCAAAACAGCTGTCTATGGCTGCTGGCTTTTGAGCTCAATTTTTCATTTTTTTGGTAGCAATAGGGTCTTATCCCTTCTACCACTGTCGCATCAGTGCGCATATGTTTGGCTTTAACATACCCTTACTACCATTACTATCAAAAGTGTTGAATTGAAAGAATAAAGGCTTATGCTAAAACGTGCTTTCAAGTAAACACAGATAGTAAAATATTTACAGTGATGTTCATAAAAGGCATTTACTGCACTTCCGCTTCTTACGCAGGAACGTTAAACGCGGGGTCCTTTGTCCGGTACTGGAAATATGACGCAAAAAAGCACGTTGCTGAATAACTTATGCACCATGGTATAAAAATGCGCGAAAAGCTTTGTTTACTTCTCAGACGAAAGAGGCGAAATCGACCACTCGTCACTGTCTCAGGAGTGAGCCGAATACTCACAACTTAGCGATTGGTTGGACATCAGTGGTATAAAAAATACCGCCAGACATCTTGCAGCAATGTGATCGCAAAATCTAAATTTGCTACAGTACTGACCTGCCAGGGAATCGTTTCTTCAAAAAATTGTACAATGCTCTATGCATTAGATCCGTGACCTGAAACACAGGAAATTGAAGATATGGTAAACGTGCAGCGTGCAACCATCGAGTTATGGACACACGCGACGCTAAAGGTTGCTTATCACTAGCTTCTTGAGTGCTTAGCAAACCTCCCAAGCGGGTGAAATGGGTCCATAACTAGATGGCTGCACAGCTGCTGCGTTTACCATTTCTTTTATAACATAACTTCACGATGTGACGTCACCATGCAACCCATGGGCAAATGGATCGCGGGTCTCAGCCAATCATAGCGCGCGCTTGCCAAAAGCTATGTCATAAAAGGAGAAACATGTTGAATCAAAATTCTAAGCGTTTGATGTACCTTTTAATACTTTTAATGCAGCTTTAATATAATACTGTATAGTTTGTACTAGAAATTCTTGTACTTCCACGCTTTTGAGTCTCCGTTGGGTTCTGTTTTCATTATGTTGCATACGGTTTAGTCTCAGTGCCTTTATTTTGATAGTCAAGCAATAATCTTGAATCCACTCCTCCTCTTCCCAAAATAAATTTGTGTCTTAGATGGACTAGCCTAACATCCATCAGAGAGTGTACTGTCTGTTCTAGGCAAAACTGATGAATCGATCAGTACGCAGTGGAAAGACAATTTGCAAC
This sequence comes from Ricordea florida, assembly GCA_949710005.1. Classification (NCBI taxonomy): domain Eukaryota; kingdom Metazoa; phylum Cnidaria; class Anthozoa; order Corallimorpharia; family Ricordeidae; genus Ricordea; species Ricordea florida. The sequence goes on from OX453275.1 coordinate 14,414,221, forward strand.
ATCTGCTTTTCCACTAGATTGCCCAGGACAGTGATTCGTCCTCACTGTTCCAGGTTTCTTTATCGCGTGAAAGCCAAAGAAATAAGTAAAAGGATCCAATTGTGCGGACTTCCTGTGCATTGTGTTTACGGCTTTGCAATGGGAAAATGATAGTTTAACAATTACTTTGTGAATGTCAATTTCTTTCAAGTTCACTTATTGAAAGACATAAAGAAAATCTGGGCTAAAGTTGGGCTACTTTTGGATGACATCTCTTAATTACCTCGTATCCTCGAAGCGAAGGACCCATAACAACTATGGGTCGGGTAGCGGGAACAACTTCATACGGTGGAAAGGAAATTTCACTGGATGAACTCATCGACCCCTAAAAAAAGCAAATACTGCTGTGTTAACTTGAGGGGCCATGTTAGTCAAATACTAGACCGTAACAAATTTATCTCGTTTTGCCATTTTACAGAATGGAAGGTGGTGAAACGTTTTAACACAATGCGCCCCCGCTTTTTTAAGGCCGGGTGAAAAAAAAGCACAGTAATTTTGGGTCAGTGTTTTTTTTTTCCTTTGTTTTACGCGTATTCATACCAAAATGAGAGTGACCCAGAAATTTATGCAACCTAGTGATATGGGTACGTTATTTAGTATACACAGTACATGGTGCCTGCCTTTTGTGGTCCTTTGCGACGACAAAAAATCGGTGCTCAACTCAGGGTGTATAGCTAGCATTATATCTCAAATATTGCTGTCTGATTTATTTGTATAATATACGGCGAAAATAGACTTCTGAATGCCAAATAGGATCCCACACTGAAAGAGCTTCTCACTTTCAATCGCATGAACAAGTTAATTTATTTTAGAAAGCAAGTACTTCACATTTCTTCTTTACTAATTAACGAGTGTTGTTTGAAGTTTTTTCAATGATAAAACACAGCATGGATATTAAAACGGAGAAAACTTGATTTGTAACATAGACCTGGGCTCAAAAACTATCAATTTTTGAATAACGAATTGGGGCTAGCTCATTTCACCAGTGATATATGGCGTTCTTAAACTGAAACCATACCGGTTCAGTCCCCACAGATTGTCCTCGGGAAAGCAATGGCTCGGAGAAGCTTTCCCCCAAACGTTGAAGAGCCACTCTACTGTCACTGCCGCTATTTTCAAGCAAAGCAAAGACACGGTTTGTTGAACAATGGAAGGCGCCTTTTTTCAGCGGAAAGCAGGAAGCGTGTGTCATCTTGGAGAAGCGATGATTTCCAAATGTCTAATTTCATGTTTTTCTCGAAAAACAACAAGACCAAAACCGGCATTTAAAGGAAGAAAACAGACAATGTCTTTAACAATTAATTCAGTAACAAAGTCAAAAGTAATTTACGCGAGGTTGCAACCAATCGAAAACGAAAGGCTTCCAAAATGCTTTTACGAAGATACTAATGGTGCTTCGAAAAAAAGAAGTGATGGTTGAAATTAGACACTATTAGCTCGTTCATGCCTGCCTATTGGATAAAATTAAAAAGAATTAGAGAAATCTGAATAAGTGTCGTTTTTCTAGAAAACCAACAGAAAACTAACTTTTCTTTCAAGAGTCCTTTAAAAAATTAATAACATACCTATTCTGTTACGTTACTGGCTTCGTTCGGCCGAGATGTGGGTTAGTATAAAGAATGTTACTGCAATCCAATGCTTTAAGTCATTGTTACCCTCAATCATATTGACAAGTTTAAATAATTCAAAACCTTAAATATCCCGCGAGACGAAATGTAGTGCATTCAGTAGAACCAATGTAAACAACGACTTCAAGAAAATATACCAATTAACTTGACTTTCTCACTCTTTTCAAAGCACACATGATTAGCCGCATTGGCTTTCAAACGTGTCCCTATAGATGTTAAACAAACGACAATCCTTGACAGAAAAGCAGGGACTAAATTTCATCTTTCTGTAATATTTACTAAACGCAACAACCAAAATAGCTATTTTTTCCTTTTTGTAATCCTGAGGATTACAAAACAAAAATTACTCATTTCACCGTTTGCGATAAAATATGTTAAACTCTAAAATCACCTAACACTGAATACTTTTGAAAGGTTTGAAGTGATGTGTAAATCTGGATAGATCTTGGCGCTTTGACAGTGAATCCAGCAGAGGATGACGATGCAAAAGTTCAATTATCTGAAAAAATTTATAGGTTTGCGCAATGTAACTAGAAAAAAGCGACATTTTTATTCATATAGAATTATATCTTAAAGTCCACCCCTAAATTTTCGTTAATTTGTCCAATGGTTTCGAATATACATATATCTCTAAAGTGGCGTTGATGTTTCACCCACGGCTGTAACTGTTAAAAATTAATACTCTTGGTTGGTCTGTGCGATTGGTGCACTTCAAGCGAAACAATTTATTTTCTGTTGTCACGAACTTGAACGTACAAAATTTGAAATCAAACAAAGGAAACGAAAAGATGAATTTGCATATACCGAGCAACATTGTCCTTAACTAAACGAACCTTCCTTTTTCAGAGCGTCGCTGCGAGGTGTAGATCCTTCATTCGGGTGCTCTCTTTACCACTTTTCTTGCAATAAACATTCTTGCATGATAGATTTGTTTAAACCGGCCTCATTCCGTTTTCCTGTCGATTTCTAAGGATAATGAATCGTGCGGTTCGCTCTTCACAGCGCTTCGGCTGGCGAAGACAGGTGAAACGGTATTTGAGCCGCCACCAGTAGTGGTTGCTGAGCCGGTAAAGCAGTGTTTTGATTGTTAACATGCGCTGATCAGAATCTGCATCCAGTAACTTGACCCGAAACGTTTACTGCTGGTTTTGATGGCAAACGACATAAAATAATATGGCACGTCACTAAATAAACCTGCTAAAAAGGGATTATTATTAGTTACCACAAACTCCGTAGGCAGTGAAAAACCACTATGTAGTTTTTGAAATATTGTGCTATGTTCACATGTATTAAATTCATTTATCATTTCGCCCCACTGTGCCTTTCACTTAAAGCACAAACGTTTGATCAAATTATAACGAGGGACCTGTTAAAACCACGTGCACTGAGGATGGCTTTTCTCATGTCAGCACCAAGTGTTTCTACACATGCATAAGGGATAGAGAGCGTTTGAGCATAGTTAAAAACAGCAGATTTTTAATATTGTTTAAAAGGGAAGCCAAGTCGACACCTCGATGATCTAAAATTACGTTTCTCGCAATGCTCAATCAGAGTTTGAAACACAAGGAACTGCTGCTTTAAACGTAATTAAGCTGAAGCCATAACTTCTGCCAACAAACCAAAATGAATTTTATATCCAATGGCAAATTACAAAAGTTAGCAAGAAAGTACGAATCTCTAAGTCGCATGCATGAGGGTCTGCAAAAGGCAAATGCAGGCGTTGCACTGAGTCAGCGAAGGAAGAATGTCTAAAACTTACGCTTACGATAACAAAACTTATACATCATCTTCACTACCTTGATTCTAATTTGAGCTTGACAGTTTCAATGAAACATCTGTACCGGATGGCCACGGATATTACATTCAAACTGCCTAGCACAGTCACGGTCAATTGAACCTTAATTGTCAGCAGTTGATTTGAGTGGAGTTTTTTTCCAGTCTAAACGCACACTTTGCTTCTACAACGCGGGAAGATTCTAAAATCTTTCAATTGAAGCTAAAATTTCAAAACAAAACAATCCCCGGCACCAAAAGCGGTACGGTAATAATTTTAAAACATTATCTTGGTAAAGATAAGCACATGTTAAAAACTGTGGTTTGAGAGAAGAGACGTGAATATTTCTGCCACCCGTATTCGTGTGCAAAATACAAACAGTTGGTAAACTGTGATTTCTACTGTATCGTAAATTATAAAGACCTCGAGTGTACATTATCCACCTCATCCTACAACTTCGACTTTTAATACCACCTCATAATTAACTATAACATGCTCATCCTCAGGCAATAAATGTCTGTTACTAGGCTTCTGTAGAAAAACATCGCTGAAAACTCTTAACAATTACTGATCCCAAATCTAGTGGACGCTGCATAGTCCCTAAGCTATGAGACAGCACGACATTGTTATGTTTGTTTCCGATAATGTACTCTACAGAGTATTTCTGCGATGTTCTTGATATGCTGTCGCTAAACACATGGCGAAAGATTCTTTAACCACGACTACTTCGCGAAAAACTGAGCATTCTCTGACACTTGCAAAACTAGCTTTACCAGAAAGTCTACTGAACTGCAATCCTAACTGGCTTTTATTTTCAACTTTTAATTTTTCGTTTTTTCTTTATGCTTTTCCTTTGTTAATTTCGAGAAACTTTCAATGATTTTTAAGTTAAAACTACAAAAGGAAAAGCAGATCATGGAACCTGCAAGCTACGAACCTTTATTGTTTCAATGATTAGTACATTGTATATCTACACTACTAGAAATACGACTCTCGCAAAAACCTCGCGAAGCTAGTTTTTGAATAAGTCACAATACTTTTATATTTTATTTTATTTTGTATTTTATTTTTTATATCAGCGTTATCCCCATTTTTTGTTATGCTGTGTTTGGTACACAATTAGTGACACCTGGTGCAAATTACATGATCAGTATACCGCTCAGCACAGGGCTTAAAAATTGACCTTCATTTAGCTCTTTCACTGCCACTGAGATTGCACGAAAGGGAATAGTAAAATTATTTGTTTTCTTGACGGGGAATACAGAGTCAATGAAGTATCACAATAATATTCAGTTAACACAAATTGAAAATTATTGTAAATCTTTTGAAGGTGAAATATTGAAGAGTTGATATGAATGCTTGTGTTTACCACAGTGTAAAAACCTGGTTTCTTTTTGGAGTTGTATTTTCTTAGTCTCTACTGCTTTGTCTTCTTTGTTGTACATCACTTTTAAACACAATATGTTCTTACACCGAGGATGAGTTGAATGCTCCAATTATTTTTTGTTTATGTTTTTTTCTAATAATTGCATGAGATTCATTGTAAGAAGAATCTTCTGATTAGATATTTTATTGTCTACTGCAGTCATTATTTCATTCCTAGCTAACCACAAATGAGAGCATTATGAATAGTGCATGTTTCAATTTGTGTACTCTCTTCAGTTGCAATGGTACCCCTAGTGGTAGATAGAAAAATTCCTCTTCCCTCAAAAGAGATGCCATGTCAACAGAAGTGTGAGATACAATGTCATTACATAAAAAAATGGGGGTAAAACAGTTGGATTCTACAAAAACTTCGAATAAAGGTTTGGTAATAGTGAGTGCCAACTGTATAGTATGTGGTTGTGCTATTTTTAGGTCATATCATAAAAACAATACATGTAAGAAAGAGTTATTGAAATCTTAACATGTTGAAAAAGATTGCTCCAATATGATGTACTCCTGTAAGAATATAATGTGAAATCAACATCAATCAGTCACAAGTATATACCACATGAAAGTTTAATTGTGCTGTTACAGAAACAGGCAAAATATACATACCCAACCAGAGAATAGTATATTATTTTGAATATATGAAAATTTCTATTATAAAAACTGCAGAAGAAAGATTTATGATAAGGATGGTATTTCATCGAAAAAGTCATGGCAGCCAGAGGTATTGAACTTGTAACCAATGACATATAGTAACGAGAAGAACTATCATTATAATTATTATCATTATTATTATTACTATTATTATTATTACTGGTATTGATATTATTATTATTATTATTGTTATATTTTTTATGTTAAACATAATATATTTTTATGGGGTGGGATGCATGTGCTAATCTTGGTAAAGGTATTGTTACTCTACTACTACAAGCAATACAAAAATCTTCTTAATAGGCTTTCCATCAGAGGTGGTAGTAATCAAAACAGCTCCAAAGAATACCATTTCTTCTTTAATGCTTAGAATCTAGTGCAGTCATTTGTCTAAAAAGTTTGTGTGGAAAATCATTATTGAAAGCATACTTTAGGGCATTTAGGAAACTTGAAACACTTGTTACTACATACAGCACACTTGCAATGAATATATGAGAAAGATTATAAACATTTTGGCATTACAAAATTTATTTTCTTCTTTATGAAGTTCTTTCAATGTAAAAGGTTAACTGTATGTTGTGGTTGTTATTCCTCGCGAAGCGAGGCCGAAGGCCGAGCGTAGCGAGGTTACTAATCGTGTCGGTTCCGGTCAGACCACGTGGCTCGCAAGCCCGAGTAAATCGAGCCGAGAGTTTTTATATATGTATATATATATATTTATATATATGTTTATATATATCTATATTTTAAATGTGTCCGTTCGCAGGCCAGGTTACCTGGCAATAGTAACGCACTTGAGAACGCTGAATTTCCGCCATTATTCGGTGATGCCTTTTTGAAAGTAATGTAAATTTTGTGGAAACCGATTTCACTCGTCCTGGAAGTACATCCCAGCAAGGTGATCTCCAAGATATTCAAGAAATATTAGCACGAGATCGTCGCCGAGTAAGTTCGAATACCGTGAAAATCAACACGAGGAAAGCACGACTCAAAGCAGGGATAGAGAAACGACAGCAGGGAGAATAACAACAGAAATCGCAGCCAAGACAACAACTGCTCGCTCCAGAAAAAGGCAAACGAAACAGCAGGGAAAAGGACCAGGAATTCAATCAAGTTAGTTTTGAATTTGAATGTGTTATTGATAGAAATACAGGACATGAGTGAACGATTACATAACGAAATATATTGGTGTACTACACTTAGCAAAACGACTTAGAAGGGACACCGAGTAAGAACGACATCAACGATTGGAGATGTCTTTGGAAAATAATTCTATTAGTCTATAAACGGAATCGGAAGACGACCAACAGATTACAAGAGAATGTAAATAGGTATTTTTCATAATAAAACGATAGCGTCTCCATTTTGAAGTAATTCCCAACACAGAGAGTTGCAGTTGTTATAGCAATGATTTATAACGATGTGATCTGATATCATTGCAACAGTGAAAATATTGTAAATTTTCTTGATCTAGCAGTTATGTTAAACACTTTCAACAGAATATATACCCTCTGTCACTATAAAGTACTGGTTCTGCAATATTATCAGTGATCAATGCGATCATTTCAAAATAAAGCAAATGTGATTACTGAATTCTGAGTAGTATTTCTCTTTGCTACATATATATATATATATATATATATATATATATATATATATATATATATATATATATATCTATATATATATATATATATATATATATGTATGTATTCTGTGATTGAAAGGTTTCAATAATATTGCATAGAGACAACAAGTTTCATAGCCTTTTCACAATGGGTCAGTTTTATCTTAGAGTTCAATGACCCCCCCCCCCCCCCCTGATAATATTGCTATCTAGAACCCCTGCCCTTTTTCCACAAATGAAATGTTAATTCAAGCCTTAATTTGCAAAGTTAGACATAACATATTAACTTTGTTACTTTGTGCTGTTTACTTTATTTTTATGATGTCAAATAGCAATATTTCATAACAGCCACAACATGCAATTAACCTTTTACATTGAAAAAACTTTATAAAGAAGAAAATAAATTTTGTAATGCCAAAATGTTTATGATCTTTCTCATATATTAATTGCAAGTGTGCTGTATGTAGTAACAAGTGTTTCAAGTTTCCTAAATGCCCTATGCTTTCAATAATGATTCTCCTCACAAACTTTATAGACAAATGACTGCACTAGATTCTAAGCCTTTAAGAAGAAATGTTATTGTTTGGACCTGTTTTGATTACTACCACCTCTGATGGAAAA
>OX453275.1:14422194-14472194 GCA_949710005.1 Ricordea florida
TTTCCTTGTGTTGATTTTCACGGTATTCGAACTTACTCGGCGACGATCTCGGGCTAATCTTTCTTGAATATCTCGGAGATCATCTTGCTGGGATGTACCTCCAGGACGAGTGAAATCGGTTTCCACAAAATTTACATTACCTTCAAAAAGGCATCACCGAATTCTCAATGGCGGAAATTCAGCAGTTCTCAAGTGCGCTACTATTGCCAGGTAACCTGGCCTGCGAACGGACACCTTTAAAATATAGATATATATATATACATATATAAAAACTCTCGGCTCGATTTACTCGGGCTTGCGAGCCACGTGGTCTGACCGGAACCGACACGATTAGTAACCTCGCTACGCTCGGCCTTCGGCCTCGCTTCGCGAGGAATTATATAACGTTTTGAAAATAATAGTAATAATAACTAGTAATACGACTCCCGCAAAAACCTCGCGAAGCTAGTTTTTGAAGAAGTCACAATGCTTTTATATTTTATTCTTTATTTTTTTTATATTTTGTATTTTATTTTTATATCAGCGTAATCCCCATTATTTTATTTCTTATGCTGTGTTTGGTACACAATTAGTGACACCTGGTGCAAATTACATGATCAGTATACCGCTCAACACAGTGCTTAAAAAATTGACCTTCATTTAGCTCTTTCACTGCCACTGAGATTGCACCAGAGGGAATAGAAGTAAAATTATTTATTATCTTGACAGGGAATACAGAGTCGATGAAGTATCACAATAATATTCACTTAACACAAATTGAAAATGATTCTAAATCTTTTGCAGGTGAAATCTTGAAGAGTTGATATGAATGCTTGTGTTTACCACGGTGTAAAAACCTGTGTTTTTTTTCTTTAGTTTTATTTTCTTAGTCTCTACTGCTTTGTCTTCTTTGTTGTACATCACTTTTAAACACAATATGTTCTTACACTGAGGATGATGTTGAATGCTCCAATTATTTTTTGTTTATGTTTTTTGGTTATAATTGCATGAGATTCATTGTAAGAAGAATCTTCTGATTAGATATTTTATTGTCTACTGCAGTCATTATTTCATTCCCGGGCACAATTGATAGCATTATGAATAGTGCATGTTTTAATTTGTGTACTCTTTTCAGTTGCAATGGTACCCCCAGTGGTAGATAGAAAAATTCCTCTTCCCTCAAAAGAGATGCCATATCAACAAATTGGGGGTAAAACAATTGGATTCTACCAATACTTTGAAAAAAGGTTTGGCAATAGTGAGTGCCGACTGTATAGTATGTGGTTGTGCTATTTTTAGGTCATATCATAAAAACAATACATGTAGGAAAGAGTTATTAAAATCTTAATATGTTTAAAAAGATTGCTGCCTACCTACTCCTGTAAAAAATAATGTGAAATCAACATCAATCAGTGAAAAGTATATACCACATGAAAGTTTAATTGTGCTGTTACATAAACAGGCAAAATATCCATACCCAACAAGAGAAGATTATATTATTTTGAATAATTTCTATTATAAAAACTGCACAAGAAAGATTTAATATAAGGATGGTATTTCATCAAAAAAGTCATGGCAGCCAGAGGTATTGAACTGTAACCAATGACATATAGTAACGAGAAGAACTTTCATTATATTATTAGCATTATTATTATCATTACTATTATTATTAGTGGTATTGATATGATTATTATTATATTTTTTATGTTAAACATAATATATTTTTATGGGGTGGGATGCATGTCCTAATCTTGGTAAAGGCATTGTTACTCTACTACTAAAAGCAATACAAAAATCTTCTTAATAGGTTTTCCATCAGAGGTGGTAGTAATCAAAACAGCTCCAAACAATAACATTTCTTCTTAAAGGCTTAGAATCTAGTGCAGTCATTTGTCTATAAAGTTTGTGAGGAGAATCATTATTGAAAGCATAGGGCATTTAGGAAACTTGAAACACTTGTTACTACATACAGCACACTTGCAATTAATATATGAGAAAGATCATAAACATTTTGGCATTACAAAATTTATTTTCTTCTTTATAAAGTTTTTTCAATGTAAAAGGTTAATTGCATGTTGTGGCTGTTATGAAATATTGCTATTTGACATCATAAAAATAAAGTAAACAGCACAAAGTAACAAAGTTAATATGTTATGTCTAACTTTGCAAATTAAGGCTTGAATTAACATTTCATTTGTGGAAAAAGGGCAGGGGTTCTAGATAGCAATATTATCAGGGGGGGGGGGGTCATTGAACTCTAAGATAAAACTGACCCATTGTGAAAAGGCTATGAAACTTGTTGTCTCTATGCAATATTATTGAAACCTTTCAATCACAGAATACATACATATATATATATATATATATATATATATATATATATATAGCAAAGAGAAATACTACTCAGAATTCAGTAATCACATTTGCTTTATTTTGAAATGATCGCATTGATCACTGATAATATTGCAGAACCAGTACTTTATAGTGACAGAGGGTATATATTCTGTTGAAAGTGTTTAACATAACTGCTAGATCAAGAAAATTTACAATATTTTCACTGTTGCAATGATATCAGATCACATCGTTATAAATCATTGCTATAACAACTGCAACTCTCTGTGTTGGGAATTACTTCAAAATGGAGACGCTATCGTTTTATTATGAAAAATACCTATTTACATTCTCTTGTAATTTGTTGGTCGTCTTCCGATTCCGTTTATAGACTAATAGAATTATTTTCCAAAGACATCTCCAATCGTTGATGTCGTTCTTACTCGGTGTCCCTTCTAAGTCGTTTTGCTAAGTGTAGTACACCAATATATTTCGTTATGTAATCGTTCACTCATGTCCTGTATTTCTATCAATAACACATTCAAATTCAAAACTAACTTGATTGAATTCCTGGTCCTTTTCCCTGCTGTTTCGTTTGCCTTTTTCTGGAGCGAGCAGTTGTTGTCTTGGCTGCGATTTCTGTTGTTATTCTCCCTGCTGTCGTTTCTCTATCCCTGCTTTGAGTCGTGCTTTCCTCGTGTTGATTTTCACGGTATTCGAACTTACTCGGCGACGATCTCGTGCTAATATTTCTTGAATATCTTGGAGATCACCTTGCTGGGATGTACTTCCAGGACGAGTGAAATCGGTTTCCACAAAATTTACATTACTTTCAAAAAGGCATCACCGAATAATGGCGGAAATTCAGCGTTCTCAAGTGCGTTACTATTGCCAGGTAACCTGGCCTGCGAACGGACACATTTAAAATATAGATATATATATAAACATATATATAAATATATATATATACATATATAAAAACTCTCGGCTCGATTTACTCGGGCTTGCGAGCCACGTGGTCTGACCGGAACCGACACGATTAGTAACCTCGCTACGCTCGGCCTTCGGCCTCGCTTCGCGAGGAATAATCATGATTATAAACGAAATAATCCGGATAACATGCAGTGTTATCATATTACCTCGGAGACAAGTTGGTGGAATGAACTGATATATTTTAAATATTCGGGACTCAAGAAACTAAGTTCAACGCAACCGCCACGTGTGTTGATCTAAAATCTAGTCTATATGCGTGTGTCTATAATTAATTTGTCATATGGCATTTCATTTCGTCTGCTATTCGTCAAGAATTTACTAGAAATACGACTCTCGCAAAAACCTCGCGAAGCTAGTTTTTGAATAAGTCACAATACTTTTATATTTTATTTTTTATATCAGCATAATCCCCATTATTGAATTTGTTATGCTGTGTTTGGTACACAATTAGTGACACCTGGTGCAAATTACATGATCAGTATACCGCTCAGCACAGGGCTTAAAAATTGACCTTCATTTAGCTCTTTCACTGCCACTGAGATTGCACGAGAGGGAATAGAAGTAAAATTATTTGTTTTCTTGACAGGGAATACAGAGTCAATGAAGTATCACAATAATATTCAGTTAACACAAATTGAAAATTATTGTAAATATTTTGAAGGTGAAATCTTGAAGAGTTGATATGAATGCTTGTGTTTACCACCGGGTGTAAAAACCTGGGTTTTTTTTGGAGTTGTATTTTCTTAGTCTCTACTCCTTTGTCTTCTTTGTTGTACATCACTTTTAAACACAATATGTTCTTACACCGAGGATGAGTTGAATGCTCCAATTATTTTTTGTTTATGTTTTTTTCTAATAATTGCATGAGATTCATTGTAAGAAGAATCTTCTGATTAGATATTTTATTGTCTACTGCAGTCATTATTTCAATCCTAGGTAACCACAATTGAGAGCATTATGAATAGTGCATGTTTCAATTTGTGTACTCTCTTCAGTTGCAATGGTACCCCTAGTGGTAGATAGAAAATTCCTCTTCCCTCAAAAGAGATGCCATGTCAACAGAAGTGTGAGATACAATGTCATTACATAAAAAATGGGGATAAAACAGTTGGATTCTACAAGAACTTTGAATAAAGGTTTGGTAATAGTGAGTGCCAACTGTATAGTATGTGGTTGTGCTATTTTTAGTTCATATCATAAAAACAATACATGTAAGAAAGAGTTATTGAAATCTTAACATGTTGAAAAAGATTGCTGCACTATGTACTCCTATAAGAATATAATGTGAAATCAACATCAATTAGTCACAAGTATATACCACATGAAAGTTTAATTGTGTTGTTACAGAAACATGCAAAATATCCGTACCCAACCAGAGAATAGTATATTATTTGAATATATGAAAATTTCTATTATAAAAACTGCAGAAGAAAGATTTATTTTATGGTATTTCATCGAAAAAGTCATGGCATTGAACTTGTAACCAATGACATATAGTAACGAGACAAACTATTATTATTATCATTACTATTATTATTATTACTGGTATTGATATTATTATTATTATTATTATTATTATTGTTATATTTTTTATGTTAAACATAATATATTTTTATGGGGTGGGATGCATGTCCTAATCTTGGTAAAGGTATTGTTACTCTACTATTACAAGCAATACCAAAATCTTCTTAATAGGCTTTCCATCAGAGGTGGTAGTAATCAAAACAGCTCCAAACAGTACCATTTCTTTTAATGCTTAGAATCTAGTGCAGTCATTTTTCTATACAGTTTGTGTGGAAAATCATTATTGAAAGCATACTTTAGGGTATTTAGGAAACTTGAAACACTTGTTACTACATACAGCACACTTGCAATGAATATATGAGAAAGATTATAAACATTTTGACATTACAAAATTTATTTTCTTCTTTATAAAGTTTTTTCAATGTAAAAGGTTAACTGTATGTTGTGGTTGTTATTAAAGATTGGTATTTGACATCATAAAATGAAGTAAACAGCAGAAAGTAACAAGGTTAACATGTTATGTCTAACTTTGTAAATTAAGGCTTGAATTAGCATTTCATTTGTGGAAAAAGGGTTCTAGATAGCAATATTATCGGGGGGGTCATTGAACTCTAAGGTAAAACTTACTCATTGTGAAAAGGCTATGAAACTTGTTGTCTCTATGCAATATTATTGAAACCTTTCAATCAGAGAATACATACATATATATATATATAGCAAAGAGAAATACTACTCAGAAGTAAGTAATAACATTTGCTTTATTTTCAAATGATGGCATTGATCACTGATAAAATTGCAGAACCAGTACTTCATAGTGACACTGGGTATATATTCTGTTTAAAATTCTATAAATTTACAATATTTTCAGTATTGCAATGATATCAGATCACATCGTTATAAATGATTGCTATAACAACTGCAACTCTCTATGTTGGGAATTTCTTCAAAATGGAAACGCTATCGTTTTATTATGACAAATACCAACTTACATTCTTTTGTAATCTGTTGGTCGTCTTCCAATTCCGTTTTTAGACTAATAGAATTATTTTCCAGAGACATCTTCAATCGTTGAAGTCGTTCCTACTCGGTTTCCCTTCTACATGTAAGTCGTTTTGCTAAATTTAGTACGCCAATATATTTCGTTATGTAATCGTTCACTCATGTCCTGTATTTCTATCAATAACACATTCAAATTCAAAACTAACTTGGTTGAATTCCTGGTCCTTTTCCCTGCTGTTTCGTTTGCCTTTTTCTGGAGCGAGTGGTTGTTGTCCTTGCTGCGATTTCTGTTGTTATTCTCCCTGCTGTCGTTTCTCTATCCGTGCTTTGAGTCATTCTTTCCTTGTGTTGATTTTCACGGTATTCGAACTTACTCGGCGACGATCTCGGGCTAATCTTTCTTGAATATCTCGGAGATCATCTTGCTGGGATGTACTTCCAGGAAGAGTGAAATCGGTTTCCACAAAATTTACATTACCTTCAAAAAGGCATCACCGAATTCTCAATGGCGGAAGTTCAACAGTTCTGAAGTGCGCTACTATTGCCAGGTAACCTGGCCTGCGAACGGACACCTTTAAAATATAGATATATATAAACATATATATAAATATATATATATACATATATAAAAACTCTCGGCTCGATTTACTCGGGCTTGCGAGCCACGTGGTCTGACCGAAACCGACACGATTAGTAACCTCGCTACGCTCGGCCTTCGGCCTCGCTTCGCGAGGAACAATAAAAGTTGTTGGAAAAATATCATCTTCCAAATAACGCTTTTAGGGTAGAGATAACGAGCTTCAAAAACCACACGGCATCTAAACAAACAGGCATCAATCAAAAATTGACGAGGTATCAATTATTTAACTGCTTCATGGTACATCAGATAAATCACGCTTGAAGCGCTAGAAGAAACGGGCTGTTCTTGGAAGAGGTCATTTGAGAAATGTATTTACTTTAGGACTTGGTTGGTAGAGCCTCCATGAGCAAAGTCCTTAAGTGAATATATTTGAACCTTTGAACCCAGTAGTCACCATTTTGGGCGCCAAAATTTGTCAGTAATATGGATAATTTTTAGCTAAAATTCGTAGCAAGTGTAGAATAATCAAATCTAAAGAATTTCCCGGCTGTCAAAACATGTCCACGTTATTACAGTTATACAGAACAAGAAAACGCCGTTCTATTATTAAGAGAATTCATTTTTTTTTCTTTCGAAAGTAACCACTTACATGCAGATCAGTTAGTTGTTTTGTCGTTGATAAGTCCAGCCACTAAAATTGGTTCGCTGAAAGAATTAATTTTCTTCATGAAACCGTCAAACAAATTGGTCACTGACATAAATGTACTTAGATTGATTCTTTTCGTGCATGCTGTTTACAGTTACATATATCCTTGAACGAGCTAGAGTCGATGTCACGAATACCTTGTTACCAGTGAGATTTTTCAGCGTCTGTTGAAATTGCTGTTAAAATGGATGAAGTAGATGAAGTTCTTGACAGTATGACGTCCATACGAAAAACAAGGGCCCAAAGCTTACTCCCTAACACATACAATTAAAAATGTTTAACTGATGTATATCTGGGAAACTAGACGAAAAATAGTCTTATTTTATTCTAAAAACAAAATTTTCGAAGTCGGGCTTTGGTGCGGGCATTTTTTTTGGCGAAGGAATAACTTAAGGGACACAGGGCGCTTGAGAATATTCTCCTGCTAAGTTAGTGATGTCTTGAAGAAATCAAGAACTCTGTATCATTAGGAACACGGCTTAACGCTAATTAATCTAAGAGGGCATGATTTGTTGGTAAAAAGTGTCTACTTCAAGGTAAATGCTCATCTTAACTAGTGCGATACAAATAGAGCGTTTTCTTCTCATTCTAACTAAGCACACCCCTAGCTGGGAGAGAGAGAAATTTGTGAGAATAATGGCCCATGAAATAGGTTGCTAAAAGTTCTTGCAAACACTATAAAATGTAAATCAAAAGACAGGAAATCACCTTTGAAGAGCTGCGTGACAATAACGCCGAGGTTGAGACGCTAGCGCGTCCGACGAATTTGTGAATCCCTGCTAAAAAATCAATATTCATATTGAAGACTTCACTGTCACAACCCTGTAAAAAACTAGATACCGAAACGTTCACGTTGAAACCATCAGTTGATCGGCAATTTTTGATGCCTTAGGCTTGGATTACTTCAGCTCTCTTCGTAATACGAAATTAATAAAACGTATCCTAATAAGCCTCCTTACAATCTAAGCTCTGCATCTTCTGGTATTATTGATAATTATCGAAATAGCTAGCATCATTACTAAACACAAGAACAAGGAGTCAGTCATCCAATAGAACTACGTCTAGTAAAGACATATTACACACCTATTGTGTGATTGACTGTAACTATAGCAACCGTAAAGTGCAACGGTTTTAGCAAGCCTTTATACAAGAGAATACTCTATCAAAATGGTGGAACACTTAAACCAATGAAAAACATGTAGTCCTAATCTATCAACGCGTGACAGTTATTTTCAAGATATACCACCAATAGCCTAATATCGACAAAGGAGAAGTACCGTAAAAACATTAAGTAAACATTTCCTTAATAACATCCACAGTATTTAATGATGATAATAAAAAAAATCTAAACATTAATGGAAAAATCAGAAACCAAATTTGAAAATAATACAAGTTAAAAAAGGGATGGCAGGCATTTCGAAAATAGCCTGATTCAGGCCGACGGCACTTTCTTGGGGCGTTAAGAAATCCCGCTCTGTACCTTCCCAATCTTCATCCGTGAGGGAAATATATCAGATTTACATGTGAGCTTGTTTGGACTATTGTTTTGAAGAACGTACATACAATTTTCAGAAGTTGCTCATTCATTAAAAATGTATAGATATCAGAGATGTACTCAATAAACTTGACACATATCAAACGCATGATGAATTTGTTCTCTCCCGCGACATCATGACATTAGTAATTACTAAATCAGTCAAAAACGTTTTTCGCGCGTTTTAATTGGCTCTCACAACGCGGAATATCCTTGGCTATTCAAATTTTTAAGAAGGGAATTAAAATGGCGTCTCCTTCCTATACAGTTGTCTGGCGAGCGTTTCCGAGGTTGGATTTTATTTTTAATATGAAGGCACTTGTTTTTATTTCACTTATTCAGCAAATACTAAAACAACTCTCTTAGGGTCTGTAGATGGTGGTAGGTATCTATCTCTACGCTTGATATACATCTACTACTACCCACTTCCCCTTGGTTACACTTCTATAGGGAAAGCCACCATTTCACATTAAACTAGCTTCTTGTTTGCGATATTTGTGACGAAGCTCTGAACAACATATTTCAATAGGATATAAATCTCAAGGTTACAACTTAAACAACGATACTTATCTCTGGCTGGCTATTGGCGCTACAATGGAAGGAAGAATGGCAAACCTTCTCTGAATTACTTATTACTGAATTGTGCTCGTTCTGATCTATTTGAGGAAGAATTCGGATTTTCAGACGCCTGCATTCAGAGAAACATATACCTACTATACGATTGAAGCAATATGTAACACTACGTAATTTAAAGAAGCTCGATCGTATTCTGGCCTTTCTTGTGTTTTATTTTCTATATTTACTTCTTTATTTAGTCGAGAAAATTTGAATACTGTTTAAGGAGAATAAGTATTTTTTATTTTGATTTTTATTCTTTTTTTTTTCGAAAACAGTATTTTCATGAATATTCATACATCTAAAACTAATGTTTCGTTACATTAACTTTTCATGCTGCGTGTTTTCGCCGATGCGCCAAGCAAGATTTACTGGGCAGTTCTTTTCGTATCTTATTCAGACAAATTAGAAACCCACTATAGTCGAATGCAGTTCAAGAGGAAGATTTTCACAGATAAATATCTGCTGATTTAGTCATATCTAAGACACCTGTCATAGCACAGACCAAATTCAATAAGAGTAAACAGTCGTTATGAAAATTTGTGCTTAGGCTTTGATTGAGGACAACCTTGTTCCGATGCAACGCAGACATGATAACAAGAAACAAATTCTTTTCATGAAAAGCCTTCACAGTTTCAAGCAAACGTCTGGGTTGCACTCTCCGATCACTGAATGGTTTCTTCATGTAAATATTGATCCACAAGATACAATTTCTGCTGCCAAAGATCTCGTTAGCAGCTTTATTTAAATGGAAAGCAATTGTTGTTAATGGGAGCCTTTTCCCATAACTTTCATGGTGTATTTATATGGATCTATTTCTTTGGGAAGAATGAAAGGGCACAACGGTAAATACTGTTCTCGAGACACTGCTTTACTGAGAAGTTTTTGACGTTTTTGACGTGGAGTAGGAGTCATGCAGGTTCAATTCAGATAACTCTGTTTGGAATAAGCACACAGAACAGGTTATAACTTACAGGTCTGATCAAAAAAATATGCAGAAATAAGCATTAGAAAGCGATGGTTATTACTTGGGTGCAGAGATTTGCGCAAAAAGGAAACTATCATCATTCGAGCTGTTGATTGGACGGAGAATGCATTTCGCTAATGCAATTTGTCGTTGGCGTTACGCCTGAATGGATTTGAGTGAAAAGTAGCTTATATTAGTAAAAAATTTTTGAATAAGGAATTACGCTTCCTATAAACTAAATACGGACTTTCATCATATGTCTTTTGCACTGTTTCGATGCGTTCAAGTGTTACCCAGTTTGTAAACAAGGAATTGTGCGAATTTCATTCAAGTGACCGTTTCAAGTGACTTCGTTAAACAAACTGACTGCAAAAGGTTTATCACCTTCATAAAGAAGTCGACAGAGAAGCGAAATCATTTCGCGGAAGTTACAATAAAATCCCACCGCTCGAACTTTGTCAGTTTTTCTGAACTTCAATGCAATTTCAACAATGATTGGCAACCAAATATTTTACCGAGTACCATGTTGATCTCCAGCAAATTCTAAATGAGCCGCTTCGTGCAACTTCGCTGTTGGTCAGAAAGATTTCATCAATACGAACCTGCAATTTGTATTTGTGGAACGGTCTTACTTCCTCCTCGCTCATGGTTTTTCAATTCGTGTGCCGGTATTCTTTCCTGACCGATCGTCATGAAAATGTATTACAAACAGTAGGAGAGTCTGCCCTAACTTCGCCGAACTCTTGGTGACGTAGGCACTATTAAAGAAATATGTCGATTGTGAAGAGTCAAAAAGAAGAGCTTTGTACAAATAAAAGCATAGAAGTAAACAAATTGAAATCTCATGCAATTTGATTTATATCAAGGTAAAACTTCCATGTTACAAATGCTCTTGTCAAATAAATGATTTTAAACATAATCTGTCTCACCTTTACCAAACTAGTTTAGAATACGGTCTCGGCGCTAAAAGTTTATTTCGTCAAAAGCGCCTTGTACAAAGCACATTTGTTTTCTTTCGCACCCCTGTGGCGGAGAAAATGTAAAAGAAAAACGGAATATTCTATCAGGTTCTGTGACTAAATTTAACATTCCGGTAGAAATTCCCAAATAGCCGGGACCATGAAGAGCAAATAGATATATGCGTGGAACACGGCTTTTACCCAAACAAGCTGTTGTTTTTACCCAAACAAGAAGTTCTCCAGGGGACAGCTGTTCCTTGTATTGGTACCAGGCCTCGCGCATATTCTTTCGAAGCTACCGTCGCACAAAGTGAATGAAATAATTTGCAAAATTCGTTGCCAGAAACTGGTAGCTAATAATCCAATATGAGAAACATTAAATCAGAAATTGCTTTTTCTCGTTTGAATTCTAAGAGGTAACTATAGCATTATCTCAGCGTCCACTTAAAATGTAGGGCAGTAGGCCACCATAAGTTTACCTGCCCTGTCTGAAAAGTGGCTCTCCCAGCAAATTAACTGTTCCTGTTGTTAAAATGTTCTTTACCACTGTTTTGGTTCCATAATCCCTCGAGTTAAACACTTAAAACCCAGATGTCTATTTCCTATCATTTCCTTTTAAGGTACAATCTTCATATGGAAGCTTTTGGATAGAGGCGTCTTTTTCTTCTAAAATAAGATATTTGTAATTCAAAACCGCAATTCCTTATCTAGGGTTAAACGATATTAAGAGGTACAATATTGCGAAATTCTGTCGCCCCATTTTGACTTTTATCTCGTCCTTGGTGAAGACGCAAACCTCTTTACAGGTAAAAAAATAATTATTTGGTTCTGTAATAGACACAAACATGGCACCGCACACATACCAACAACGAATTAGGTCAAGAGAGATTTGCGCCATAATACAAAAAGATAAATCGAAGTTTTATTACGTTAAGCGGATTCAGGATCCGTGAAGAAGCGTACTGACCGCACGCCAAAAGACAGCAAACCCTTAGTTGGCAATTGTCGCTCCTCTAATTATAGTTGCCGCGAGCTTCTATATGTTGATCCGCAAACCTTGAAAACTGACATGTCTTTCTACCAAGCACTTTTAACAACTAGCTATTTCAAAACAATTTCAAGATTCTCGAAGTAAAGGGAAGCAGCCGTATATATATATCTTCCATGTTTTAGAACCATGAGGAATTGTCGATACTTGATTGTGATTTATTATTCATTTTTTTGCGTAGATTGTTTCAAAGTATATATGAATTCTAGTAATACTTGGAATCATATTAAGATGTAACTTTTTTCAAGATGATTCTAGTAGTGCATATTTAAGTATATATAATTTCATGCCCATCATTACTTTATTTACCTTCCAACTAGCTATGTCATGTCGGAAACGCGAAAACAAGCTCTTCCCGGATTCTGCAACAGCCAAGTCAGGTTAAGAGATTCTTTACCGTTCTCATCTCTAGAAAGAGATCTTCAAAACGTTGCAATGGATCTAAATTGTTCATTGCCATTCTATTTATTTATTTCGGGCGAAACATTTTGTCACAGTGGGTGACATTTGAATGAACTCGATTTAGCGGCTTCTTTCTTCGAAGTCAAGATGTCGAGCTCGATTACATGGCGTAAACATTTTGGCTCTCGAACAAACTTAGCGTAAAGGGACCGGTTTGTAATGATTTCCTTGTTGACGATTTTAAGTTCTATTTAACTAACAGGGAATAAAACGACATTTACGATATAACATCCAAAACTTACCCGAGTTATTAAGCTTCGTTTCTGTGTCATCTGATCGAAGCCCTCGAATGCAGAAGCCGCCATAGAAACCATTATTATCGCCCAGTTGTCAAATATGAAGCGCCAAAGCTCCAAAAAACATCAGAATTTCATTTCTTGTCTAATTTTAAATCGTGTTATCAACAATCGAACAGGTCAGCGAAGGCATAATGTTCCTCTAGAAAATTCATTGATCAGTGTGAAAGACTATGGACATCTGTTCTGGTTACATTAAATATTCATGACTGGGGCACGTGTGGGGGATTCTCTCTTACCATTTATTATGACTCTTCGAAGCTGGAAGACTTAGGATTAATTGCCAACGATATGCCTTCCACGTCGATCAATTGTTCAGTATATTTGTTTGTTTGAAGCTGGCCAGTTACGTTAGCACTTAACCTACGTGCATGCAGGCTTCGGTATTAATCAAATACACAAGAACCTTCGGTATTCTTATAATGCAAATTCTGGGTGGTTGTTTTGCTGTAGACCGCTATTCATGTACAACTTGAGGTTTGCTGGGGAAGAAGGTCAAATGCCGTAAAACTTAAAAGCATTAATAGCTTCTATTAACTGACAATGTTTAGAAATCATTTCTTGAAGCTTGAGCGACAATTTAATATTACAACCTGTCCGTGAATAACTTGGAATAAATGAATCTCTCACGACCCAATAAAAATGAACATTTACTTACAGTGAAGTTAATTTGCAGAAAATTTCCGCTGTCTTCTTTGAACAAGAGGAGTTACGGATTGGTTGAATATGATCTTGCAAGATAAGTTCAATCAATTCTTGATCGAAACGCACGTTCGCGAAATGCTCCCATGATTTCAAGTTTGTTCTGCGCTGTAATTTCAATAGTTTAGCCTCTGACAATGGTCACGTTAATCGCGATTTGGCGATTTTAGTAAGATCTCATCCTAAATTAAGTGCAACTGATATTGAAGCTTCCGTTGTTTAGGACTGGAAATTATAAATTTTCGGACGAGATAAACGTTCCACTTTCCACTTAAAAAAGAAAACTGTAACGAAGCAATAAGTTCTGATAGACATTTTTTTACGTATACGCTTTAGCATGTATCAATACTTTCCAAGCACGATCTTTAATAATTAGTTTGGTTGACGCTGTTGATGAAGACGAATGTAAGCGGGCTCGGCTTCAAATGGGTTCCTTTATGATGAAACCGTTGTAGAGTCATGTGTCAAAACCGTTTAACCCACAGCTCCCGAGAGCACTTAAAACTAACTATTAACAACGAACAAAGGGTGAGTCTCATAGTGATATGATGGCAATTGCAACAAAATCGTTTCCTTTGACTTGCATTTATTTTGGATGCATTAGTTATTTTGATGTTTATCTCTTTAAGTCATCGTCTATTCTGATCGGCAATGGACAAAAACTGAGGAAACGTGCTGGCAGTGATCACAAGCGCATGCGTAACACTCAGTATGGTCAGTTATTATTTCACGACATTCAGTTAACACAAAGCTGACATCAAAAGAATTAACTAAGACCTATAGAAAAAGGCAACATCCAGCGGACTTCATTACAGAGCTGTAACAGTCAATTGTCTAAGAAGAAACTTTTTCCTGCTTCGAAGAAGCATAAATGACAGGTGCCATCAATATTGATGGCTCCTGTTAATGATTAAGCCAACTCCCCTCCCCTACGCTTTTTAATGAATATCTGTTGGCCAGCCACGGCCAGACGTCTTTCGGTTAGACAAATTCAAAGCGGTTATCTGAGAGACACGCTGATCTCATAAAGGCTGCTTCGGTAATCAGGACGGGGCTGATAAGAGGTTGTGAACTTTCTGAATCTTGGGATTTAAGACAACTTGATTTGAGATAAAAAATATATCTACTATCTTATCTCCCAAATTGCTATGAAAGAAAAACCCTTTCACATGTCATGTTCCCGGAAGTATCTGCCAAGACCAAGTGTTTGTTTAATTAATCGCTCCATCTGTAATAATAATGGTAAAGCTTTACCCACCAACGGTGACTCCATTATGAATCCATAACAACAACGCTTCTGTCCAGAGATGTTGTAAGAACGGAAATAGTATCGTAAACCTTTTTTTATACAGGTAGACCATGCTACTGTAAACTTGAGAAAAACGTGCTACTCATTTCATCCCTTCCTTCCTTTACAGGTGAACTACAACCAAAATAAAAAACAATTGAACTAGAGCAAAAACTAAACCTGCTGATATTGTAATAAGTTCATCTGAAAACAATGATCGAAGTCCAAATAAGTTGTCTAATTTGAACAAGGCCAGGCTAAGAAGGATTTCGAATGTTCACAAACCTTGATCGATTGACACTCCAGTAATACTCACAGGCGTACACAGAGTCTCGTTGCTTTTCTAGATCTGGTCTCCCACAGTCCTTCTCTTCATTTTACATGAAATAAAGTGTAACATGTACTAACCACCTCTTGAATTGTCCTGCATTCTCTGTTAGAGCCTCAGGTTAATTGTATGGCTCAATGAAGGTTTTGTTATGTCTGTATTATACACATCTTTGGACTTAACAGTGAATTCACTGATTTGCTTAGTCTAAACACGGCGGACAAGGTTCACTCTCGAAATCTCCTGATAATTTTCTCAGTGTTTGTCGTGTTCCCCATTAAAACAAACTTAAGTCACCTGGTACCACAAAGCTCGTCGCTACACCCCGTCTTTAGCTAGCGTATGCTCTGCTCTCCCAATTAACGTATGCCTCCAGTCATGGTTTTTCACACCTTCATCCCAAACGTTTTAGCCACTTCTTAAATTTGGGACCTTGACTCCAAGCTCTCTATCAAACATTACTCAGGATACTGGGGTTTAACGCCTGTAGCTTTTATGTGCTGTTCAACTGTTTGCTAATAAAACTTTCTTAAGCTCTTCCTTTCACTCCTTCCTTTCACTCTTTCCTTTCAACATGGGAAACTTGAGTCTATTACAGCTCTGTCATTTAAGTTGCCAACTTGGCTTAGGTCACAGAGGTGGTGAAGTTCTGTGCTCAGTTCTGGATGATCCACTGGGAACTTGTATGAACTCTTTATATTTAGCAATTATTCGCCGAAGGCGAAGTGATTATCGGTGAATATTCACCGAGACGAAGTCAAAGTGAATATTCACCGATAATCACTGAGCCTGAGGCGAATAATTGTTTTAGTATAAATAACACAGGTGATTATTTAAAAAAAAGATAGAAAAAGCATTGTACAACACGAAAAAATTTTATTTCATCAAAAGCGTGCGAACGACTGGCAGCCATTTTGTTCGTCTAAGTGATTATCGGCAGATAATCCGAGATAGTAAACCAATCAGAGCGCGCGATTTTGTAAAATCACCTGAGTATTCATACTAAAAATAATTAAACCGTGGCTGTTTTGGAATTAATTATGTCGGCTACGATAACCTGATTTGCTGACAAATTTGACAGGTTTGTATAGAATTGTGTTTAGTTTTATTGCGGAAGATGTAAAGAAAAGAATCGGTTGGAGATTTTCTGGAGTCAGCTCTACCACACGACTTTCTGCTGAATGAATTCTTTATTAGGGGTGGTGAGTGGTCCTTCAAAAACTCTGGGTCTCGCAAAATTTTAGTTGAATTTCACGGGTCTCGCAGTCTCGTTTTTTAGCGGTTATGTGGGTCTCGCAGTCTCGATTTTTATGCGAAAGAGTCTCGCATTCAAAACACTTTGAGGTCTCGGTCTGGCAATCTCAGTAAAAAGTCAAAATTTCTCGGGCTCGCAAAGAAAAACGCTAGTCTCGCCGTCTCGCAAAGTCTCGCATTTACCATTCGCCACCTCTTCTCATTTTTTTACATGGCGCGTGGGTTAGACAGGCTGAAGCAACCATGAGAGGGAGTTCAAGAAAGCTCAGGCCGCAGGCAGTTTGAATGCATGCTAAGGCGGCAGTGATTTACCTAAAAAGCTGCTCCAATTGAAAGTAGTAGTTTCCAAGATATCTCAGTCAAATTTTCTATTGCGCTTGCTCTTCCAAGCTACTGAAAACGTCTTTGACTTGACAAGTTTTAAAGAAAGCACATTTGATAATCTAACTTGAACAATGGATGACTTTACTCATAATATGAGAAGCGACTCAAAATATACATTTCAAATTTCTTTAACCTTAAATAACTATCTCGCTTAATTCGCTCAGCTCATGGAATCATCATTTAAATTACAGTTATGTTTATATCTATATTTGCCATCCCTTTTGGCTAACAGGGGCCGGAGCTACCCTACGTCTCACTGGCTCGCACTTCCCTTTCTACGCCACTTGGGAAGAGTTTATAAGTCTTTGATAAGCTCTTCCACATTTCAGCAGATGTTCAAGAACGGATACGAATCCAGGTAGATGTGCAGCAGTGAAAGATTCTCAGCGCCCAACAGACAGCTCGGTGCTGTACCTGGTTTGAACAAGTACTGAAAGGAAAAATAGACCAATAATAGGTTACATCTATTAAGAGCTTCCTATCGTTACCCCAGCTGTTAAGGGACGGACCATTAGAAAAGTGATGGGGCCGGGGGAGTGAGGAAAAAAAAACAAAAAAAAATTCATGCAAGGCAAAATGCCAAAAAAAAAAAATTCATGCAAAGAAGAAGGTAAAAAAAAAATTCATGCAGAAGGAAGGTCCAATTGTGACTTTTTCACACGTAGTAAAAAAAATTTGTGCGGAGAGGTTCACCTGAAAAAAAAAATTCCTGCAAAAGCAGTGAGCGAAAAAAAAATTCGTGCAAGCTGAAAATTCCCCCCCACCCCATCACTTTTCTAATGGTCCGTCCCTAAATGATTAAGGGTTAGAGACTGATATGACTGCCAAACCAACGCACACGTTGCGATTTTGCATGCTTTTAGAATGTGACAGACTCTAAAATATTACTCGAGACGAATGAAGAACCCCGACTTCATTAAGTAATGATCCGGCTAAAACGTAGGCAGATGTACGGCAAAACTCATTAAAAGGTGCGAACAGACAATTGTTGATTCCATTTAAATCGCCTCATCTCATTGACTAATACCAAAAAAATCGCGAAGAAAACAATGAAAAAATTCAAAAAAACGTAATTTTTAAACCTTGTCTTTTCCATATCCTTATTTTTTGTCTCTCGACCAAATTTGCCTCTTGTTCTATGCGCCAATTAGCACCACAAAATTAACTGACACCATTGCCGAGCGCTATTGTTTTTCTGCCTGCTTCTTAGCCGGACCATTACTTAAACAACAAAAAAATGCGATGATCCAGAGAAAAGCAATAACTAAAATTAAAACTAGAGTTGAAAAGCGCTGTATACTTTTTTCGAAAAGGCGGAATAAGTTAATAAAAATACACTTTTATAAAAAAAATGATTCATTAAAATATTTAGCTGTAAAGTTAACCACGGGGTTAATTGGGAAGCGAAGCCACCAAGGCACAAAACATCCTGACACTTCAAAAGATCAACACTTCACAGTTAGAGAACAAAGAAACAAACAGTTAGCACCGCACCGGAAATGACGTGATGGTAGGATGAACAAATCTTGTATTGTTGACTTTGTACGGCAGCACCCAACCAAATCCATTCAACAGCCCGTTAGTGTACATCAGGAAGAGTGGGAACAGTGAGTCGCAGTCGTCTACGTTTAACAGGTTATACCAGTACAGCCGACCTGTATGGAATAAGAGAAAGATTCAAAATTTAGTTGAGTGGTTTTGTTTCCATCTACCACGTTACGAGAGCAATTGGCTAATCTGCAGGAGACACCACAAGAGAGATGGACAACCTCGATGCCAGGACGCATTTCTGGTTGTCGTTGGGCCCACCTAAACCCAGAAAAGCTCTCTGTGTTATACAACGTATCCCTTTTTGTTGGCATTTTTCTGTATCAAGTTTCCGTACTTGGGTCTCATCAAACCTCGAATCTTTAATGTATGCATTGTTGACCAAGGGCTGCATATTGGCCGAGTTCCTTCTTGTGTTTTTAGTGACCGAGAAGTAGGCGAAGTCAGTAAACGCGCTTAAAGGAACGAGGTCAATATCCAGCCATCTTGACCGAACCATATTGGTCAATTAGGGATTTATTATACTGCCATTTTGCTCTGTTTTGTTTCTCGGGACAACACGGGGAAATCCCGGACGGGTAAGATACGCCCATGTTGTCCGCTCGGATAGCCAATCAGAGCACAGTATTCTCTTCGGTTTTCCCGCTCGCGGAACCAGCCATATGATAAAATCTATTTATTGTCTCACCCATGGACCAGAAGCACTCGCCCTCAGTCCACCCGCTTTCTTTGATGCCTTCCTCCAGCAAAGGGGCCTGGACGAATTCTTTTGGTAAGGAGCTGTTTTGAATCAGTACTCTGTCGCCAATATATTTGGCGCGCGATAAAATCCGAGAGCAGATAAACCGTGGATCTTTGAAGTAGGCTGTAATAACGTAATGATCCTTCTCCTGAATCCATGGTAACTCTTTGGGCCGAAGGTCTGATTTAGGAATCTTTAAGCAAAATGTAGCAAGGAGTTTAACTAAGCCATTGCTTTTTGCAGTGAGATAATAAACACGACAAATACGGCTCTATAATGTCCCCAGTAAAATCTTTAAATTTTGGGCACCCCACTATTTTACGCGATAAGGGGAAAACACAGCTCTTGCATCCTTTCCTAATGAGTGAAAGGAACGGTAGAACAAACCTATTTAGACCAACAACCTCCCTATCCCTAGTCCTGGTTTGAAGGGTATGTAGAGCTTCAATGAAATTTAACGTTTAAGTTGAAGGTTTTGGGTATTATTTAGTTTCTTTTCGTTTTCTTGGTTTCATTTTCTGAACGCGGGCGTCGCATGAGGCTCTTGCAGATGTATAGCGCGTGCAGCTGGTGCTGATGAATAGCGCTTGCAGTTCGTGCTGATACATAGTGTGTGCAGTTCGTGCTGATACATAATGTGTGCAGTTCGTGCTGATACATAGTGTGTGCAGTTCGTGCTGATGCCTAGAGCGTGCAGCTTTTGCTGATGCATATTGTGTGTAGCTCGTGCTGAAGCATGGTATGTGCACTTTGGGCTGAGGCATAGCGCGTGCGGTTTGTGCTGAAGCACATCGCAGGCACTTGCGCAATGAAGCTTTAGCTCAGCGTGTGCAGTTCGTGCTTAACATAACGTATGCACTTAAAAATGCATAGGAAACGTCGGGGGCCCGTTTTTCGAAAGGCCAGGTAACTTACCGGTTCCGGAAAGGTATTTTATGATCCTATATAGTATTTACAACGGGAATTACAATTTGTTGGCTATAAGTTTACGTCAGGCAAATCAAAAGTTAAATTTCACTGTGGGTTGGTTTGTAGCTCAAGAATCACGCAAACACTCGATAGACCGCGACCTAAAACTGAATGGAGCTCCGGGCTCGTAAAGTAATCGGGACCTTCGAGAAACGGGCTCAACGGGATACCTAACCCTTTTACAGCATTAGCTTACTTTTGGTTCAGTTTGCACCGATGAAGATAAAGCAAAAATAGGATGGTAATGAACTGCTACTAAATAATTCAAATCTGATGATATCACGAGCGGCGAAGAGTTTTTCTATAACGTAGGATAACGTTCACGGTTGAGGTCATGTGAGGAAATCGGACAAATCGGGTTTGAAAATTGAAAAGCACGTTAATTGTGAAGAAATAGTGAGGCACTACTTACTGCAGTCTGAATGCCCGCTATTTTATCGTTGGCGTCAAACAGTAGGGCAAAGGACCTGTCACCATTTAAGAGAAATCTGTTTCCATGGAAATAAACTGCATCTAAGAAAACGAGAGACTCATGTATGGGATGTTCATTTAAAATTCACCTTGTAGAGTAACAATCTAGGAGTTAAGCTAAACTTAATACAAACCATGTCTGTGGTTACAGAATTTTTTTCGCATCATTCATGCCGATTCAGATTCACTTTGAAACATAAGCTTCGTAGGGTGATTGGTTAAAAAAAATCTCGCATCACCAATCTGAGGTGAACTTAACTCAACCTTTACCTCAGTTCAAGTGCTGTTTCTCACGCTTGGTACTGACACATGGCATACCGCGCATTTGCTTGAGTTTTGATTAGTTTATTGGCCAAGGGTTTTAAAGGCTAAATATATCGATAAAGAAGAAGGAAGAGGAAATTTACTCTGACGTTTTTCCAATACGAACAGGCCAAACTTTACAACCGTACTCGAATTACAGAGAAATTATGACTCTTAACAAAATGTTTACTAACGTCAATTGCTTCTGACCGTCTTGAGAACTAATAAACCGCCCTTTGGCTTTCTGCACGGAACTCGCTGCTCTTATACGTTTACTGCGCGTGCTCTACACGAGACACTTAATGTCAGTCTTGGACAGAAACAATTAGTTTTATTTCCGGAGAGTCCTGACGTTTCCCGAGATGAAGTCGAGCAATTGCAGCCCCCTCACCGCATGTGATAAGAGCTTGGTGGAAAGTGGCTTGACAGAAGGCGGCAAAAAACATTGCAAGTTTTCATTTTTACCTTATGGTATGTACGTCATACAATGAGGTATAGTGATGGTTGGATTGGTCACTCCATTCCCGTTAGACAATTAATTTATGCATTAAATCTGCATTAAATGTGAATTAAACCGGTTCTCTCCTGTCTCCCCTACTAGTTCTGGTTTTGTCCACAATGTCCTGCAACTGTTTTATGTTCACATATATGGGGGAAGGGGGTGAGGCAAAGCGGCAGCACATGTTTACAAAATGGCGTCTGTTGTGTCGAGCCCGACGCAAAGATTGTCAGGGCGGGTTTTCGTTCCTTTCGCTCCATCTTTGATCATAATACACTTTTGAAGATCTCGCGAACGAACAGGAAATGTGTTCAAGAATGCTCGAGGGGAAAGAAATGGATTTTAAAGTCTTAAAAGTGAAGATGTGTCCAATTTGGACGACGAGTAATCGATCAGTCGTAGCAAGAGTGCACAAAACGAACTATTCGGAATGAACGCTTTATGGTCTGGGGAAAGGACAGCACTTCATGGAAAAATTACCACATACCGTGAGGTAGCTCGAAGGAGCCTTTGATCGTGAATGACTCGACAGTTTTGTGTTCTCGACAAAGACTGATAAAGAGCCACTCAAAACATGAAATATCCGTACTTATGTGAACACAAATTAAGTCCTCAAAACCAGTGAATGAATGTTTCACAAGTATATGAAAAAGTAGTCTCTGGACTCAGTGGAAGTTCAATACTGAGAGACGCTAAAGTAAATTCGCTGGAAATTATAAAAAGTTATCTTTATATTTGCCCCTAAAAATGTCCCTGCGTTAGAAAATGCCGTTCCCGGGCTGTGCGACGCGTAATTCTGCTTTATAACAAGAGACGTCTTCGATGCCAGGTTTTAGTCTTGTTAATGTGGCCTTTATTAAATCCGACCAGTATATCTACAACAGATGAGCAAATGCGAGTTTTGTTGTGCAAATCAGTTCCCATTTCTCGTAATCGAGGGCTTAAAGATATAATAAAACAATTATTCTACTGGATCTCGTCATACACGAACTATTGTCATTAGCTTATGTATGACTCGATTTCGTGTTATAATTGTTAAATGTAGACCAGGGGTGCAATTCAGCACTGAACCCCACTCAGGACAAGTGATCAGAACACGGTGGCGTGACAGAAGGCGAGACTGAAAAACATTGTAAGTTTTCACTTTTGTGAACGAACTCAATAGCGGGCTACATTTGTTTTTAATCAAGGTCGCCTGACCAAGAATCAACCACTGACAGTCCCTTTTTAGTTCAGTCAAAGTTTACAGATCTGACAATGCTAACTATATATCCCAGTTTTGCCCTAAATGCCCAGTTTGTAAAAAAAAAATTAAAATTTACCACCACATCTGTCCTGCAGACTCCATCCTCTTTCAACAGCTTCACTAACAGTCAATGGTAATTCCTCCCATCTCATCCATGTCACTGAGGAGCAATTGAAATCGTTGATTAAAATCAAGCCGTGGTTTGCCTACCAAATTTTCATTAAAGATCGATGATATTCCTCACCTGATAACTTGTCCCACTCCGGAGTCAATGGATCTGCATAAAAATTGTAGTTGCGTAATTTAACTTCGAAAGCGTAAAGTGTACGCAGTTCTAAGAAGACATAGCTTAAATCATAGAATACAGAGAACAATTTTGAATTGACATGAAAAAATTCCTACCCGTGTCCTTTTCAGTCCCCAATAATTCTTGGTGACAGTGAGGAAGCAGAACCGGACGGGAGGTTAGTCGTGTTCTTTATCTATAACTTCGTAAGATCTTTTTAATCATATTTTAAATATTGTATAGCCATTATATTAAGTATAAACAAGGAAAATGTACTTTGAAACTAAGGATCATAACCAACACTTACATGAACGTACATTTAGCAAACTAGAGAAAAATGCTGTGGAAACGCTAAATTTCAATCGCGGCATTTTAGTTCTTTTTCAGAAATTTCCGACAAAAATCTTTTTCTGGTTAGCATTACTTCCAACATCACAATCATCTTGATGTCTTTTTTGGCTCTGTGTGCATCGACGACGAGCACTCGATGACAGAAATCGCCCCACTTTTGTTTATGATAACACTACTAATTGATCAATTGATTTCTTGAACAACAACCCAGGCATGCAATAGCTGATCTTAAGAGCATCGAAAGTTGGTAGATTAACACGAGTCAGCACACTAGTTCAACTCCATCGACATCAATCAACGCCATCCAAATCGTAAAGTATGCAAAAATGTTACAGGACTGCAAAATTATTGACAAAATGACTAAAACAGTTTTAGAAAAAGGTTGATAATAAGCGTGGAAAGCATGAGGTCCACTGTACTAATCATTTCAGTGAACATCAGTAAAGCTTGATTCCTTTGAGGTGTAGCTCAGACACAAACCAAACGAATCTAGTTAGTCCCATTTGGCTTGCGTCTTCAAAGAAGAAGAGTTTTTAGATGAACTCCTACGCTTTCTTAAACATTTTGAACAGTTTAGACTTTCACGAGCGTTACCTGTGTTTCTTGATCTGTGCCAGTATCCGCTGGCGGACGTGGCCAAAAGGAAGGCAAAAACGACAACCAATGCCTTCATATTGCAAGAGCAGAATTTGGTACAAATTACACAGGTCTACTGAACTTAACTAGGTACTTTCTAACTGTGTCTACACCAGGAAAGCACTTTACAGATCATTAAAATCTAATCTGCAAGACTTGAGTAAACCGATCTTTAAGAAAAACCCCGTCGCCACGCTTAGGCTGATGAATGGGCTTCAATGACTGATTCCTGAAACATGAAAAGATATTGCCCTGCAGGACTACTCGCTACTGGAAGGAAATACCCACAGAGAACCCAGAAATGCTTGACCACAGGCCCTGAATGGTACATGCACGCGAGCACGACGAAATTGGATAACATAAGCTGGAAATATTCAATCAATTATAAGAATTTCCCTCTAATACGCGGGATAGTCTTAAGTAGATAAGGCCACAATATAAGAAATATTCTTTTCAATATATTCTTTTCCAATAATAGTGAAAATGATTTGGAGAGCTCCATCAGTGTTATAAAGTTTACAGGAAATAGAACAAGGAAGATTGCATGTTAATAACGAAACCAGGCCTAAAAAATTGTTTCACAGACCCACTATTGGACTTAAAATACATGTAACTGAGATTTTGAAGTTTGACGGTCCAAAAGTATGTAATTAACGAATGACCCAAAATAAAGTGCCTCCTAAGTCTTTACAAGAACCAAGGCTTTAAGGATCAAAGGGATTAAAGCTTATTTAGACTGTTTGCGTGTCATTTGGTACATAATCTGCAATTTAAATCCACTTTAATCACTAACTTAAAATAGTAATGGATAGATTAGAAGCATTCCTTTCAACTTTCAATGCCTAAAGGCTGTAAGGTAGGTTAGCAAATTCTAGAATGCGTTATTTAAATCTGTCAAAACGGCAGTCAGAAGTTTCCGGAGAAATAAAATTGCTCTTAAAACCAATATGAACGTGTTGTTGGACCCCTGAAGGGCTGTTGATTGATAATTGTTCCTTTTAAATCCTTGAATAAGGAAGTATGATTGAATCAGTACTGGAATGATAATAAAACCCAGAAAAGTAATAAGCTACGTAAAGAAGTTGTTAACATCAATTAACGGTTTCCAGGCTGTAATGTATACAGATTAACTCAAGTCACCTTTGTCGTAAAGTGATCCCTGCAATTTGAGCCGAAAGTTGTCTTCTATGTACATTTTCCCAAATCTTATGAGAATCGTGACGAACTTGCTCAAAAACTGTTTTCTTCTTCTTGCTTCTCAATAGTGAAGACTGTCTTTTATAGATACTGAGCTCGTTTGAATCTGTCTTGTTGATCTGCTCTTTGGATCACCCCCGGCATAACACTCACCTAATATCATCTATGTGAGTTTGTTTAAAAGAATAGTACTTAGTGCAAAAACACAATATGAACTCTTTGGAGTATCATCTATCACTTCAATAAAACTTGCGATGAAGCATCAAGTTTTTATATACCTTTTCAAACGACATGAGCTATTGTAGATTTAGAATTAACAGACGCAAAACCAGCAGTTTTTTGTGCGATTTCCAAGCTCGTCACCTGAGTGATTGATTCTCTGCACTTTTTCCAGATGCATTATAAATGAGTTTAAGACCTTTAGTTAAAACCAAATAATACTGCTTGAATATATTGTAAACAGCATCACAGATTTCGTGGCGTAACTTCGTAGTAGCTCTCAAGCCCAACCCAGCGGTAGTCTTGCTGTTAAGTGATAAATAATAACTTAGCAAGACGTTTTTGAACAGGTCTATTTGAACTGTTGACGCACGCTATATCACTCTGTGAAAGCTCGTGACATCGATGCAAGAATTGCACTTAGATTATTTCCCCACCACTGGAATATATCAATTCAATTCACTTGATGCAGAAACAAATAAAGATGTAATATAAACGAAAGGTGTAGATCAAAAAGAATTGAAACTATTAAACCGATATGCACGTACATGTTCATGCGTTATTTAAATCTGTACTCTAAACTCCAACTGATCAGAGGTTCTAGGGAGAAAAACATTTCGGAATCTGGCCGGAAGCTGATGCTTGCGTTTGATGCCCGACTAGGAGTAAACAGGAGCACGCTTCATTGGTAATGGGGCTCAGCCCTGGAGTAAATTAAACTGTTTAGTAGATTTTAAATGTATATCCTCGTAGTGGTAGATTTCTTAGTTTTTGGAAAGA
Source organism: Ricordea florida (assembly GCA_949710005.1). Lineage (NCBI taxonomy): Eukaryota > Metazoa > Cnidaria > Anthozoa > Corallimorpharia > Ricordeidae > Ricordea > Ricordea florida. The sequence continues at coordinate 14,448,391 of OX453275.1, forward strand.
TCTTCAATCGACTTGAAATTTTATGCTTTGCAGGGCAAGGTTGTTGATTTCTGCGCCAGGCATCCAGACAATGTTATGCCCAACAGCGCGTAATGTATATAATGTGATGATAGGAGGCTAGGTGGTGAAAAGGCTTTGAAAGGGGAACAAAAATGTTGATCTTTCCGGTATAAACGTTTGTTTAATTTCTAGTATTAGGGGAAATTTGAGAGCACTTAATGCTGCGAACAACATACTTCAGTCTTATTCAATACTTCAAATGATATGATCTGCGATCGATGTGCCACATTTATAAACTTGGGGTCGGGCTTCCACACGTTTCGTAATACAAAATGATGGAAATTAAGAATATAACTAATTTAACAATCGAGAACTTTTCAAGACTTGATCAAGCTTAGAGCCGACTCATATGGCTCCATGTTTGCCCTCGGGCAAAAAGATTAACAGTTACGTCTCACGATAGATCTAGAATTGCACGTATCATATATGGTGATTGTTCCATCTTCACAGATGTATATAAATATCTATGCGCATTCTAAAGAAGGCGCCTGCTGTGGACAGACACACAATCCAGGCCTCCTCTCCACGTTTAAGCCCAGGGCAAGGCATGTCTAGTGAATGCAAAACTTGGCCAAGCCCCTTGTGTTTTTACACAACCAGCAGAGAATCTACAGGCCCTTGAACTAGCTTTGAGCTTTGAGCCCTAAGACTGGGCGGGGGGAGGGAAATAAGGCGGGCTGGGGCTTTGAACATCTCCTATTGTGATCTCTATTCAAATATTTGCTCCTGACCTTCAGCGTGATTACGGCAACAAAGTCCTAACCCTTTTAAAAGCAAGACATAGTGAAAAAATTACAGTACATTTTAAGGAATGCTGGACACCAGTACACTACTTTCGAGGGAACTTGATGTCAGACTTCAACTTTATTTCATAGGTACTGATATTTACTCCTTACAAATGTGTGAGAGAAAAATAGTCTGTAAAAAACTAGAAGCAATTTGATTGGTTGGACCATCATTTTTCTTCACTAGTGAAAAAAAAATGGTCGGACCAATCACACGCCGGAGACAATTTTTTTCACTGGTCATAGAGGTGGGATCAGTTTTGGCGCCATCAACTCGGCAAAAAGTGAGCAATAATGGCTTCTTCCTCAGCTTCTTCTTTGAGCAATTCTAGGTTTGCAGCTTCAGCTTCAGTCGAGGACTTCATACAAGATCAAGAAAATAAAAACACGAAAAAGAAATCCGAACAGCACGTCGAATCACTGAGAGAATTTTTGACGCTGAAAGGCGAATCAAGGTCCGTGGAAGAAATTCCTTCAAACGAGCTCAATTCAGTTTTGAACGGTTATTTGAGACAGAAAAACTACGGATTCAGCATCATAAAGAAGTGGAGTTTGAAAAAGCAAGAGCCGCATTAAAATCAAAACAAAAAGGTAATTTTACATTGAATTTCCCATACATAAGACATTCCTGAGTAATTCACGAGTCGTTTAAAAAAGTAAATTTTGAACGCATTTTTAACTCGACTGTAATGTTTATTCATTATGCTCCAAAATAAAGCCTGCTAAGAGCGTCTTGCACCTTGTTGCGGTATCTTGATTTTTCTACTCCAGCGTGATTCATGATCATTTAGTAATATTTTGTAAGGAGTAAATCTCAGTATCTAAAAAATAAACAAATTACTTCATGGTTAGTTCGCCCGTACCATTTTGCAAGAATGGTACGGGCGAACGTACCAGTTTACAAGAAAAGTAAACTCACTAGTTCGCTGCGCTCACTCGTTCGTTTTCAATTCTTCACAACTCATGAAGAAAAATCGTCCGCGCTCACTAACCATGAAGTAATCTCTATATCTACCCCTAATAGTCAAATTGATATACACTGTTGCACAGTGTAGGGTTCCCGACATACCCTCTTCTGCAGGATCCGTTTCAAACGGCCTGTCGAATTCAAGTAAAGCAAAACAATAAAACTGCTATTTTTCACACGATATATGTACATCTTAACCAGAGGTTCATTTCCACCGCCTTCGCTTTACTTCTTTTTGATAAGGTAACAAAACGAATATTGATCACGCAAGGGGAAGAACTTGGAGATGCCTATAGTGTAGTGGTCGGCGTGTCGGTCTTCTGAGCAGGGGATCTGGGCCTCGAATCCTGTAGATGGAACTAAGATGTTTTCTTAGACAAGGAACTTAACTCAAGACAGTTTGTCTCATCCTAGGTGTACCGGCGATATAAAACTTAAAAGCAACCTTGCGATGGACTTGCATCTCATTCAGGGGGGAGAAACAATACTCCTAGGTGTTCAGTATGCCACAGAAACTGGGATAAGCTCCTGCTCTGTAGGCCTTCTGGTTCGTACCTACTAAGGGACGGACCATTACAAAAGTGATGGGGGGGGGGGGGATGGAAAAAAAACAAAAAAAAAAAAAATCATGCAAGGGAAAATGCCAAGAAATAAAATTCATGCAAAGAAAAAGGTAAAAAAAAAAAAAATTCATGCAGAAGGAAGGTCCAATTGTGACTTTTTCACACGTAGTAAAAAAAATTCATGCAGAGGGGTTCACCTGAAAAAAAATTCCTGCACCAGCAGTGAGCGAAAAAAAATTCGCGCAAGCTGAAAATTCCCCACCCCCCATCACTTTTCTAATGGTCTGTCCCTAAGAAGAATGTCTCGGAAAGAGACCAATGACTTCTAATCAAACAGCTAAGCACTTGTAGCAGTGCCTAACTGTACTCCTTGACCCTGTTTACCTCATGGATTGGCCAGTTGGAAACCACTCCTCCCCACCTCCGTTACAATTGTCGCAATGGAAAACGCAAGAAAAGGTATCAAATAAGCACAGACTGGGCTCCTGACACAGAATCACAATGACTTTAATTGAAGCAGGAAATCTCTTATACTTTCAAAGCTGCAACTCTGTAACCCAACCATTACTTCCCCTGTTACCTAGTAATATCTGTTTCAAAGTTTCGGATTAAAAACCTCTTCTCACGAGCATACAATGTTACATTGATCATTCAAATTATCCTATCTTGTAAACTTCTAGGTAATATCTTATTATCTTACTCTGACAAATTAACAAATAGCGCAAATTAACTTTCCCCTTCTTTTTGAGTTAATTAGTAGTTTGAATGATGATACCAATAGCCCGCCTTTATGAACCCACGAGATAATGTTACTACGAGATTGAAACTTCCCTTTGTTTGACATTCTGTGAAAATCCTTTTGTACTGCATCGAGCACTCGAATGTCCTCTAAGCAAATCCTTAACATTTCTTTAAGGAAGCATCTCGAAATGAGGTAGCTTGCAGTTAAGCGACTGCTACTCCATTGAGTCATTGGAAAGGGGTTAGTGCGAAATTAAAACACAAATAGTTTGTCAAACCAGTTGCTAGTGATGTAAGTTCTATCACCTCAAAGTAAGCAGACATTTTGAGCGTCAGTTCTCTAAAGAACGAATGACGAAGGGCTAATGCTCAAAAGCATACATAGCTCTTTGCTCTGATAAAATGCTGAAGCTCTTAACGTCAGCTACCCTAAAAATCTTTCGGTGGTAGAACTGACCTCACCGACTATATGTTTGATAAAACATTCAGTGAGTCATTGGCGGCTTCAGTGTCAAAAGACGATGTTTGATAAACCAGACAGGGACTTCATATCGATCACGGTTTTTTTCTCGTCTTAAAATAAACATGATAATAAAGATAGAATAAAAGGAAGGTTCAATTTCTTAGTTACAATCTCTTGTCACCAGGTTAAGTATTTAAATAATGCAAAAGTTAAAGTATGAACGTTTGTCCAGATACACGTGTTCAGTTGTCAGTGATTTGAGCTTCGGGATGCACCGGGGCTGATCTCCCCATTGAAAGAATCCAACCTGAGAAAAATCAAACAGCAACCACAAATGAATGTAATTCTGCACATGGTTGTAGGCCTTCCCCTAGGCTGCCATGGATTTCTACGCCAAACAGCGAATGACTGCAGTGTTTGGGCTAACACTTGGTAGTAGCGGATCTATAAGTTGAACAAACGGGACGATCATGAGTGCAGGGGACACGAGCTTATTGAGGGATACGACGGCTTTTCCATCCCCTAGACACGTTTAAAAGTGGACTCTCTGAGATGCCATTCGGCCGCTTTACCTGGACGGGAATTGCTTGTAATAATTTCTTGCTTCTGGTGAATGAGCGTTTCTATTTTCTCTTTCAATTGAATGAGTTACCCAAGTGAGCAAAATATGGCGCAAATCTAACTTTAATTAGCAAATGAAAGGCCAACAGACTCTTTCACACTTTCAAGAGCATTTGTATCGGACGTTACATTCGATGTCCGCACTCAAAGAAACTACTTAACTAGCTACAGTATAGTAGTGCCAAGTAACATTTCTATCTGTGATCAAGTTTTTGGAGACGAATTTTTTTTTTGTCCATATTCCTTGTGCGCGAAACGCGCGCGATACACACGTCATTCTCGCCTCGCTTTTCAATCATTCGCATAATTATTTCACTATCGCCCGCGCGGAGGGTCTGACAGACTGCCCGCGGTCTAAGACGGATTCAGAATGGGGAAACTTCACTATAGCTTGACTTCAATGGCAAACATTCTTCAGAGGGAGGAACTTTATATCTGTAGGAAACTATGTTCAAAGAGGACCTATATATTCACCGGTAGAGATGCTGTATTCTGCAAACCTTATTCTAATATTTGCGTGGGCTAAAGTATGGGTGTTTTTTCTTTTACCGAGAGTCCTGTAGGAGGAGGATGTTCGTATCGAGGACTATCAACGTTTCCAGTAGCTACCCAACCAAACCCTGTCAAACGATCTCTGTTGTACAGTAGGAACATTGGATAAAAGTTGTTGCAGTCCATATCAACGGTGATGTTGTACCAATAGTGGCGACCTAGTCAATGATAAAGACAAACAGAAAAAGTCAAGTATCGGAACATGTTTCAAGCGAGAGGAACGCGTGCAAAGTAAATTCTCTTAGGCCTATTGAGCTTCGCTGTATTAAAATAAGGAGCCTAATCCCTTGGGATGCAGCTCGTGTTCTGATTGGCTAATGCTTCTGATCCGTGTTAATTAGAAATTATCACAATGCGCGCTCCCATAAAGAGATCACAACTTAAACCCCCATAATCTGAGGTTGTATGTTAGAAGCACAGGTTGGTATTTAAGATTATTGTTATTACCCATGCTGGGGAAACAGCCTCCTCTGACCCAAAGCGTTCCTTCCAGATCCTCTTGTTTAAAAGGAATCTCCATCCTATCTGTCAACTGGGGTCCAGCCTGCAGGATCAGCTTGTCTCCCAGGTAATCTGTGGAAGGCCGGGTGCCTGAGCATATATTTTGTGGCTCGGTGAAGTAGGCGGTAATGACATACATGTCATCTTCAGAGATCCATGGAGCTTTCAAAGGACCTACTTTGGACTTAGGAAGCTATATGAAAAGACATTTTCATCCATAAACTCGCATTACATTTGTGAAGACCTAACCAGATGTCAAACAGTACAAGAGACAGCAACTAGCGTGCACAAAATGGACAATTAATCAAATATTTATGTATTTTCTTTTTGTTAGATGCGGTATTAGGTTTTCTTTTCTCATAATTGGCTAAGTCTTACAGTGTTTTCCCCTAACGGGTTTTTGGCGCAGGTCTTTCACGGTGGCGTTACCACGCACAGTGGGGCCAGGCTTGACCGAGCCAGTAACGCACGTGCACAAAGTTTATTTTGAATTGCTTTAAATTGCATTAAGAATACTTCGTTCGTTCTTTATAAAGGAAAGTGGAAATGAGCTCCTTCTCCGGCGTTACCGCACCATGCCAGATGCAGGACATTTTGAATGCTGATTTGGAACTAAGTTTGGACAAATAACGACTTCCTCATAAGCTTAAGTTGATGTTTTTCCTTGTGATGTGAGATCTTCCATTAAAATACTAGGATTGACTTTTGGGCTATGTCAGCATCATTTTCCGTGTTGTTACAACAGCAAAATTACAAAAACAGAAACTGGGGGCCGATCATCTATAAGGACTTCCTAAATGCAATAAAGAACTCAGTAAGAGGCAAAAGAGACGGGTTGAATAAGAGAAGAATATTTAGCGTTACTGACCCCATTCTGTATCCCAGCTACTTTCCCACTGGAATCAAACAACAGCATCACAGCAGTGTCTCCTTTTAGTATGTATCGGTTCCCAGCGAAATAAGAACCACCTTTTACAATGATCAGGTAATCATTTAGTAAAAATACATAGACTTTTTCTGACGATCAAGGGCCCATTGTTCGAAGGTCGATTAGCGCTAACTTGCCCAGGGTTAAATTGTAACATGGGTTTCTTTTCCTCTTGTTAAAAGGCGTTTTCTCCGATAACTTTCTCTACTTTATTCAGAGCATACAATCATCAAATGGTATTCAAAAAGCATTATACTGAATGTGCTTTTTAAGCTCTCATTTCTATATTAAAATTTCGCACTAACCCTGGGTTACCTTAACCCTGCTTCGAACAACCCGGCCCAGAACGTCACCGGCTTAACCTTTACAGAAATTGTATGAATTTACAAAATAATAAAAATTCTCCCAGTGATGATCTCCAAGTACTTTCTTTTATACTAGTTTGGAAGATTTTTCAAAAGATCTGTCTTATATCCATTGATTTATTGCACAGAAAGAGTGTGGTCTTCAGATGCTAAATGTTGTCCTTGGAAAATCTGTTGCACGTACGACCATATGCACATGCCATTCAATATACTGCTTTAGAATCAGTTAGGACCCAAAAAAATGCGGAGAACTCGACTGAGGCTGATTTTTCCGTATGTTACGCCTCAATATACAAAACATACGAACAGATTTACCAATCTTACACTTCTAGTTCACACACAAACACTTTATTTTGCAACAGTTATTTAAATATATTTCTTAATTATTCTACCTGAGTCTACAAGTTAGCGCACGGAAATATGAAACAAGTATTTGACGCTAATGAACCAACAATAAAGACCTTCAGCGTTTGTACGACAGCCAACAATAACGCTTCGTTATATTTGACACTTAAACCTGACTTATTGCAACAACCCCCTTTCTTTCTAGACAACGTAATGGTCTTAACATATTAAGTCGCCATGAGATCACAACATCCGTGTTTATAACAACAAAAAATCTTGACACACGATTTCTGTATCCGTGCCCGCAAGAGTTGGCACAAAACGCAAATTAACTTAAGAAAAAAATGACTAAAGAAAATGGGCTGACCTTCAAGAGTTCTCTAGCGTCCCTAAATTTCCTCGATTGTCACTCAAGTGGCACAATATTTCTTCGTGTTCGAGAAGCCGCAATGCTGGGAGTTGTGAGATCTGGTATATACTGCTTTGCTACTGGGTTTGATGAGGTCTTCTTATTAGTCTCGGTTGAAGTTGAACCAGGATGTTTTGCAGGTTTGAATGTTGTCTGCTCAGCTGATTTCGAAGGAGAGTTTGGCTCTTGATTCAAACCTTTTTGGTGGTTCTGAACAGCTGGGCGTATGAAACGGCTATTTCTCAAATATCTCTTACCAGATTCAGTCTACACCTGATAATTCCTAGGAGACTGCTAAATCACTGTGCCTTCCTGCCAGGAATGTTTCTTTGGATCTAACTGGATGTGAACATTCCTGAACTGCTGTAGGTCCTGACGCTGCTCGCTTATGAACTGGAAGAAGTGCGTGGTACTTGCGCTGACTGAGGCCTCTGCCGGACTCAAGTGACCTGGTTTTATTGGTGTTGCTCGATAAATCAGCATTGCAAGATGTGGATCAGATCCAAACTCCTCTGTCTTAAGAATTATATCCTTGACCACTTTAAACATGACCTCAATGAAACCATTTGATTGCTGGTACCGCGGCCTAGATTGTGCTCTACTTCAAGTCTGTACTGGAACACAAATCCTCTGAAATCACAGACGGTAGGCAGACTGAGCTCCTTGATCTGTGTACGCCTTTGTAGGTATCCCATATTCTGCGAAAATAGTCTTCAGAAAATCTATCACATGACCTGCCATCTGATTAGTCAACTTCGTTACAACAGGAAATTTGCTGAAGTAATCTGATTCCGACCTTGACCCATGACAAGCTAAGCACATTGTGTGGTAGCAAAGGTTCCTTCTGCTGAGCAGGCTTATGACTTTGGCAAGTATCGCACGCTTTAACTGCGTTCCTTAAGTCATCTGAGATCTAAGACTAAAACAATATCTCGTGTGCTCTCAGCAAGGGTTTCTCCTCCCTCAGGTGTCCTGCATGAAGGTCGTTTAGTTACTCCAAACTCTGTGCCGCTGGAATGACTAGTCGGTGAGCTTTGAACACGAGACCATCGTCCATAACAAGCTCGTCTCGATAATTCCAGTGCTGCTGGATCTGTTTCGGAAGCGCTGGCTTTTGTTGAGGCCATCCAGGGAAGCTAGGATATAGTGTCGTAGCTGACTCAGGACTGGATCTGCACTATTGGCAACTCTGGTCTTATGAAGTCGGTTCTCAGTTGCCGGTACTGTCGCAGTAATGTAATGAACTGTAACTACATCTATCTGCTTTGTGTCCATAGGCTTTGGACTCTGCGACTCACGTCAACACCTCCCTTTTACCTCACGGTGGTATGACTTACTTCATCAATTCGTTTGATTATTCCAATTTCTTGCACCACCAGTTTCTTTAGAAACTATCCTCACAATACTTTGGCAAATCTCAAGAGCAGCCTTTGTAGTCTTGGGCTTGCTGCGGCAATCCCATCCTATCAATTCGTTTCTAAGAGTTAAGGATCAGTCTGAACTCGAATTGGCTTGCCATAAACGTTATCGTGAGGCCTGCTCAAATCCAAATACCAGTCAAGCAACTCCCTCTCGATAATTAAGTAGCATTCCTCGGGTGAAGTAGGAGTTCTGGATACGTTGATCACCGGCCGTCCTTCTTGTACCGATACTGCACCTAAGCATTTCATATGATGCGTCCACTTGAACGAGATTTTCAGCCTTTGGGTTGAAATAAGCAAGCACTGGGGTTTGATGGCGTCAAGAGCCTTTTGCTGGCTCGAGTTCCAACTCCATTCGGGTACTCTCAAGAATCAATGGGTGGAGTGGTTCTGACAACCTAGCCAAATTGGCTGAGTAACGCTTAGCTTTAGGTAGTTAACCATGCCGAGGAAAGACTTTTTTGTCACTTGGTGCTTGCATCTGTCTTATGGCTTCTACCTTTCTTTCGCCAATCTTCTTTCCCTCTGATTTCAGTGTTTGACCGAGGAACTTACACCTAGTGGTCTTGAACTGCAACTTCTTGGGGTTGAATCTAATTCCAATCATCCTTGCCATTTCAAGGAGCCTGAGTACGTTCACATCATCGTCCTTAGAACCTCCTCTCTGGCTGACGCACAATCCAAATGGGAGTCTCAACCACTTGTATTTTCCCCACAGAGTGTTGAAGCTTGTCAGCAGCTAGCTTTCAGAGTCTCTTTAGCTCTACCATCCAATAACCGGATTTAGCATCTACGAATGTGATGTACTTGGAACCTTAGTGCTCGACTCAAACTTCCTCTATCGTCTTTGTGTGGTACTGGTTCCTCTAACACTTCTGTTCAAGTCGTTCGGATCTAGACAGTGTTGAGTGGGTCCATCTGGCTTTACAACAGGAAGGATGCTATTGATCCAATCCGTTTGCCCCTCGACCGGCTCAATGATACACGTTCGTCTTTATAGGCTGCCTTCTTTTCTGGTACCGCTATGGGTGGGTGTTACACAGGTGGAGCATCTGGTCTGAACTGAACATGGTGTGGACCAACTGGAAACCTTCCTATTCCTTCAAAGCCATCTCTGAATTCGGAGAACACGTAACCTTTGGTGACTGGCAAACAGTGTCTTCTTCCATTCAGGATGACAGCTTCATACTACACCTAGCATGTAGGCACCTTAACTTCATCAACTTAACTTGATCGAAGAGCGTTCACACTTGTGTGGATTACTGACAAACTGGATAGACAGGGTGAAATTACTTCTGGGAAATCAATGCAACCAACCTGCTGAGCTGTTTCTCGGCCCAAGATCAAAGTATCCTCTAGTATACGTCACCTAGCAAGTGGCGATTTGGGTTTGCTTGCTTTTAACAGTGTGAATAGCAATTGGACACGCCCTGGAGAATCTCCATATCCGAAAATTGGAAAGGTAGTTGGCATCAGTTTCGGATCTCTAAACATTGACTTGTGCAGGTACGAAAAATACGAACAGATTTGCGGGTCTTACACTTCCTCGGGAAACACTGCTAATTGCTTAGTACTAGAAAGTGAAAAATTCTCTCAAACAAAGCGTCGACGATGTATTACTCTACACTGACAAAACTTGCAAGTTTACGCACTCTATACCTTGGAGCTAGTCATTTTCGACTTATTTTCACTCAATATTCTTTCCTCTTTTTCCTCTTACCTCCACATGAATGATTCTTGATCCAGTCTGCAGCTATAGCATCCTCAACATTTTCAGGCAGACCATCAAACATTGGCCAAGTAACTGTGGTTAGGATGATTTGTCAAAAATCAGTTAGTGCCTATACGTGGCGTGGGGGGTGCGTCGGATTACGTCAGTATCTGATCAAGTCAGAATTTAAACAAAACACCAAACAAAAACAGAAGCTTTCGACATTTTTCTATCTTAAGACGTTATTACTAGTCCTAAGCGGGAGATATGTGCTTCGTTTCTTTTGACCTGTCGAGTATTCTCTTTCTTTTTCATTGACACTTAACAATTGATCCCAGAAATCGAGGTAAATATTCCTAAAGCCACTATTCACCGAGATTGAAGAGAATAGTTCATACCAGTACATACCAATGAAGCCACCTCAGTAAGGAGCTTAAGCAAACACGACGGCGACGCCGAGGATAAAATAACCGCTGAAAAATTTAATTGTTGAAGTACGACAATGAAGAGACTAAATTTGCACATGCAGTTTCATTGTGTCGTTCATTATCGCTGTCGCTTAGTCCCGCCCTGCTCGATTTTTTCATCATGGTTGTGTCTAATTAATTTCTCTAGTGATTCCTTTTGGAAAAACGTCTAAAGCGAGCACTGTCGACGGCGGCCATATTTAGCTAGTTTTGACGCCATCTGTTTTTTTTCAATCAGTTCTTACTGGCACCAGGATTACCCAGAAGCCCAGAATTGCTCGGCTCGTAGGGCGTGGATAGTGTTGAATATCCCGGGGTAGAAAGTCAATCAGATTGCTCAAAATGCCAAGATTGCCGAGTTGGTAATATGCCTTTCTTAAACTCCAAGTTACCAGTGAATTACCTAAAACGTAATTTGAGTTACCGTGACGCATTTTACTGGTTCAACTTGTACCCAAGAACATCGAGGAATTCAAATAGATTACGTTTCTCAAGAAAGAAATCCAATGCAATTGAATCTGTGACTTTTACTTGAAAATCGTGTAAACAAGTAAATCATTAGTTTTGATTTTCTTTATAATTTCATTGTTGTATTTAATGAAGATTTAATTTCAACGTTTGAATGGAAAATGATGATATTTATGATCACCTGAGAGCTTGCTCCATTCTGGTGCTGAAAGAAAATAAATAGAGACGCGAATGAGATATGATATGACTAGATAAGACACTCTGGGATAGTTCTCGCTTCTATCTGTTCCGGTCGAGTGGCTGGAAAAAATTGACAGCTGAAAGTTAATACCCAAAATTCTGAAGAAAAATGTTAAGGAAGATTTTGAAGGAATCGATGAAATGAAATCCGCTTCCGTTGTTCATTATGTTAAAGGGAGAAAGATGTCTACTTCCTGGCAGGCAAACCAACCTTGGTTAAAGTAAATTTCACTAGGTTCATAGGAGAGAATTTTTTTGGCCAAGTATCGGCTTCTTATATATGTAAGCTCCTTTTATTTCGGTAATCAGAATTAAAAAGGATCACGAGTCAAGGCGGATATAATGTAAAATGTACCGATTAACAATGATTTCCTAAATACCATTAATGAGATTATTTCATCCCCGCCCATTGTTTTTCTGAAACAATAGTATGTGCACAGTCGTTTTATTCCATTCAAATTGCCGACCTTTTATGATCAGCAAAAGAAAGCAGCCCAGCTGCCTGTGTTAGTTCAGTTAAATCAATGTGTGAACTTTAGACTTCTATTATTCAGTGATTGTAGATTGAAGTAATGTTGAAAGCCGCAAAACCTGGAATGAAGGCTTCGCTAGTTTCTTAATAAAAAAGGGAATACGGCAGTAAAAAGAAATGCTTCATTGAGCTTCACGTAACGAATCTTATAAGTCTGGTGCTCAAACTCTCCATAGAAACTTGGCGCCTGTATTCCCGCTAATGCGAAGGCAACGCGACCTCGAGATGGGATTTAGTAGACGGGCGCGACTGCAACAAGATCAAGATCGAACGAAACAGATTAAGTATAAATACAGACTCATGTTTAAGATAGGGAGAACTTTCTCGGACTGAATTCCCTCTGAAGTCCTGACAACTCGAGAATGCCTGCATCGTACACAAGGGCTAAATGGTTAATTGACTGGTTTATTAGTTTAGTTTGCTATATTTGTTCGAAAAATAAAAGTCACCGCAGCTGTAATTATAGTGGGCATTTTTCTATTGTGAGCTTCGTTCAATCGTTGATTAATTGTTCCTATTTCAATACACTGGTCGTCTTATTGCAGAATAAGATTCTTGTCCAGAAAGGACTGAGCAGTTCACCTTAAAATAAATCGCCTGGAAAAGTTTGTTAAAGTTGGTGCTGAAACAGCGGCATTTAAGCTACAGTCTGATTTCTTTCCGTTTACTAATGGCTGTTACCTTAGTAAATGAAATGAAAATGCTTTGTCATTATATCGCATTAACGCCCGAGCTGGTCAGAAGAAGTTTATCCACTAAGGAAATGATATATGAAATTTAATGAGTGCGAGTTCATTTTAGAGGGCAAAGTTCAGATAGTTCGGAAAAAGGCACATAACTACCGCGAGCTTTGGCAGTCAAGACAGTCAAAAGCATTTTAGATATATATTTTCATATATCAGTGGTGACTCTGCAAGATAAAACCCACCCTTGCATCTGGTTGACAGACTAGCATTAGCATATTAACCAGAAATAGTTTTTCATGATCAACCTTAGTTTTCTGATAAAGGTTTCACAGTGATTTCTGACTGCCCGCGCGCAGTAATTTTCTCTCAGTTGCTATCATGATTAAGGTAACTACGTTACGTAAAAGCATAGTTACACAATCAAGTGTTACTTACTGTCTGGTTTGTCCCAAGGCCATCTAAATGCCCCTGCAAATGTAGCAAAGAAAAACAACAAAATAATGGTTTTCATTGTCATACCGTTTCTTGATGCACAGTTGCGGCTCCCTGAGCAGTGAATGTCACTGTACGTGACTGACCCAAGCTGTTATCTCAACTGCATCAACAAAGCTTAAATGAATGGCTCTTTGTTCGGTTGTATATTTATCTAGCTGCGTGTCCATTTTTACAAAAATAGGGAGCTTAAGCACGCGCGTTCTTGAGACGCGGACGGCAACCGGAAGTGAGCTGTTTCCCCTTTTATCTTGTCTTCACACAACTACATTTACATTGATTAGTATCTTTTTTCCATTAGAGATGATCACTATAAAAATCTGGGAGACACCACTGTCCTGGTACGTGAAATGTTCTCTTCCGGTTGCCGTCCGCGTCTCAAAAATTCGCGTGCTTAAGTAAGTACCCGGGGACGGGGTGTGGGGGAAGGTGCAGGTTCTCAGGTAGAGATTCATCAAAAAGAGCTCGTATAATGAATTGCGTAAGCCAAGCTCCATACTTGTCTGTCCTGCATATTTCCATAGTCTCAGGGATTAATTTTGTCGTTCATACTTGAAATAATTCCAGCGGTGAGTTCTCGCCATACGATGTCCAACTACAGTCCAAATACCACGGTTCGTCCGTAAACGCTCGAGGTGTTGTTTTATTGTTTCAGTTAATTCTCTTATCGCATATTTTTGCACAAAATGTCGGACAAAAAGTACGTCATGCCATTGTTTATAAAATTTTTTTGACCCTGAACCGCTTATCTCGCTTTAATTTTCATCCTCGAATATTACTGACATTTCTAGCCTTCTGATTGGCTCACTCTATTTCGACTGGAGCCCATCTCGATTATCAGCTCATATACATCGTTTTGATCTATGGTAAATGATTACGCCAAGTGATGCCAAGCTAAAAATTTGGCGTAAATGGAGGAAGAAAAGTAGCTCTTATGAGCTTTCTGCCGACGAACTGCAGGAACGAAAAGAAAATGCCGTACCGGCAACGACCAAGAAAGCTAAATCCTTCGATTGAAGGTTATTTTGGGCAACGTATGTCAATTTTTCTTACACATAAATAATTCTTCTGTTCGTTGAAATGTCCCGGCGAAGCTCTGATAAACATTACACAACACATACAACAGTAAAGTTAATCTCTAAAATTTTCAAAATGGCTTGAAGTCCGTGTAGCAGTGCGTTTTCGGCGAGGGCGAGTGAAGAAATGAGCAAAGCCGAACTTGGGGGGGGGGGGGTTTAAGGGGGGGGGGGGAAGGGGGAAGGGGGGAAGGGGTCTGAAAAATGAGCTTCAAAGGGGAAATTGTCATGTAGTGCCCCCCGTTCGCAAAAAGAGAATTAGTTCAGCCCCCCCTTTTGATTTCTTGATACTTTTTTCTACACCCCCCCCCCCCCCTCACACCACCACAACAACTGCCACCACCCCCTTATATTATTGATGTGTCTACCATATGTTGTCAGGAATAATATACTGTATTCCTTAAGTACATGAGCTTGGCAAAACTGCTCAACCTTACAAATACCTTAATTTACTTTTTGTCACATACTTTTGTCAGCTTGTGAAAACAGAAGAAAAACAGCATGCCTCATTTTCCGTTTCCTGAGAGGAAACCCCCCCCCCCCCCCTTGCTGAGGACTTTGAGCCGGCCATATTTGGTATTCCCCAACTGGTAACAGTTGATTGTGAAACTTGACATTTGTTTACCTGAAAGCCAGACAAGGCATAGACCGAATGCATAAATGGCGGCCAAAAAATTATTCTTTTGCTTATGTGCTCATTAGACTCACTAGCATCGTTTGCATAGACAAAATTTAAAAGAAATGTTGTTTGAGAGCGAGGTTAGTGAGTTTAATTAGCACATAAACAAAAGAATACATTTTTGGCCACCATTTATGCATTTGGTCTATGCATGCGCGACCTTTGTAGGGCAAACTGTTCCGTCAAAGAAGCTAAGGAGATTGTCTGGGACTTCTGCTGACTGAGGGTGAATGAACTTACAGCTGTCTTAAAGGACAGTATCTAAATACAAATGGTGTGTTTAGGACAGTCATAGGTGTTGCTGCAAGTTATGTTTTAAGTTGAATTTGGCCTTGTAATTGATACCTGGATTGTAGAAATTTTATGACACAAATCAATTCTTTTCCAAGGACTAAAAAATCTCGTAACATGTTTAAAATGCGATGACATTTGTCATATAAACTTCACATTTTCTAAGAACATTGAGTATTAAGAGTACATTTCCTGTTTTACAACGCATGTGAAATTGTTTTTACAAATTCAAAAGTTGAACGAAACAGAAGTTGAAGTTCGAGTGGAATTCCACTTGTCACCATACACAGAGAGATTACGTGAGATAGCATTGAGCCTGCGTGAACTCAGCCTTTAAAGCACCAACCCTGTGCATCGTAGTCAAGTTCACAACACAGGGTGGGATCCATGGGAGGGCACGTAATCCCTTTGTGTATGGTGACAAATAAATAACTTCAACAACTTTTGATATTGTTGACCCACCATTGGAGGTCATCAATCGATGGATCTGATAACTACATCAATGAATTGATGTTGCCCTTGATTTTTCCGAGAGCTTTCAGTTTTTAGGCGTCTGTAGTAGAGCTGGGCATAGTCAACTCCAAGGAACATAGAAACCATTAAGCCTACCACTTCTGAGACTTCTTGAAGAGAGGCCTGAGTTTTTAACGGTAATGCTGAACATTTCTGTTGAAGCTTTTCGGCTTTTTCTGGAGTGGGTCTTACAGTCATGTTGTGGGAGTTCAAGATAAATCCCAAGAAAGTTAACACATGACTTGGTACTAGAATGGACTTGGTACGAGAATAGACTTTCTACTTAAGTAGAAAACCCACTCTAGTGATAAGATTGATAGTCCTCTACATTTTTACTGCACTCATCAGATGATGGCCCCTGGAGGTAAGAATCGTCAATATACCCAACATTCATGTCCCCCACTTGCCACAAAGTGGAGTAAACAGGTTTCAGCAATTTTGTAAAAAGCCGAGAAGTAGAGGCAAGACCGTTGGGAAGGCAGGTAAACTAAAATAATTCTCCCTTCCAAGAGAATTTAAAATATTTTTGGTAGTTTTCATCAACTGGAACAGAATAATAGGCATCTTATAAATTGACAGATGTCATATAACATCCAGGTGTCGTCAGACAGATTGCTGAATTCAAGCTTTCCATTTTAAAATGGTGGTTATTGATACATTGTTCTTTAAATTGGAAATAACTTTATCTCCTCCTGTCTTCTTTTTGCGCAGAAAAATCGTGGAGAGGAATTTTCCTTGACAGTGTTGAGATTTAACAATGACTCCATGGCTCTGCATCAACAATGCGTGTTTCTTCTGGATTAAATTGACTTTGACTGTCTTAAGAATCTGTGGATTCGATGTTAATTCTCTCCATTCAGGGGGGAAAGATTTTAGTTTACCTGCTGGCTCAAGGTCTGGTTTAATACAAAAAAGATCTGAACTTACCTCTGGTAAGTCCGCAGAATTTGGTTTCACTTCTTTTGACCCTCCTGCTTGATGTAGTCTGAATTCTGAGGCGCCGGACCACGATTTACGGTCGATCGCCAGCCTAAAAAATGCTTCTGTTGTCCCCTCACTCGGAAAAATTTTCCTCTTCCACCAGAGGACTGAGACTTGTATCCAAATGAGAGTGGCTGACGAGGCATGGTAGATGTCACTTTCCGACCGACACGGTTTACTTCGGAGACATCTTTCATTTGTTCAGACAAATCATCTCCGAAGAGTTCAGCAGTCACTAGTATAGACGATGAGCAAATATGCTTATAATCAGAAGGCAAATCCGTTTTATGAGCTCTTTTCGTTCAGCTCTGCATTTGCATGTGCAAAAAGCGAAAAGCTATCTAGGACCTCTTGGGCGAGCACTTTCCCGCCATTTATCTCTCGACATTTTTCAAGATGGCGTCCGCGACTCGAGCGAGAGCCGGCATGCTCTTCACGATAGCTGTTTTAACTTTTTGAAATCTGAGGTCTTGTGACCTAATGGAAGGACTAAGTTTGTCCAAAATCAGTTGGTTAACCCGAACCTTAGTCAACCCTTCACAGTTTTCCGGTTGCAGGTACGTATTAAGTTTTTCTTGAAGTTTTTCTTCTCGCATGCCGTCCCTAGTGAGATGCGTCACAATTTTTGCGAGTTCTTCATGAATGAGAGGTCCTCCGTTTGATTGTTTTTCGGTGCCTGATTCTTTGACATTAGTCAAAAGGTCATTCACCGTTGCATCAACATCTACGCGCCTACTAAGGATGTTGTGATGTCGAATCCTGGCGAGCTTCTTGTTCGTGTTGTGAGGAATTTGACGGATTATTGTCGTTTATAATTAGATCACCCTCGGTGACCCTCGACGTCTTCAACGACGTATTTCTCGAACGTTTATGATAAGATAACTATTTTACTATGATAAGATAGTTGCCCAAGACTCCGTTATATGTGAAAACACTTTTTCCATGGTTTTATGTAAAGGACTGAGCTGAGCGCTCGACATGTCGTTGTGGCGGGAGTCAATTATGACTTCAATCCCGTTTTTGTCAGTATTGCGTTTCGAGCGCTTATTACTTTTCTCTCTCGGTACTGGGTGTACCTCCACAGGAACTTCTTTAGAATTGCCAGAAGGCAGTTTAGCCGTCATTGTGCAAGAGAAAACGACTCAGTTTTGCAGCACGACAAAAGTACAAAACGCTCACATTTAAGGCAACAACGCACTGCTATCACACGTGGTCCCTCTGTGGGTGGCTAGGTGGAATGATAGTTCGCGCACCCCTGTATTAGCTTTCGCTCCCAATAGATCGCTTGGTTTCTCGTGACGTCTCCAGCGAATGGAGGGTGCAGTTTTATGCGAACTTGAGCGTACGTGAGCGTGTTTGACATTTATTCTAACGTATTTATTCTAACGTTGCGCTTGAGCAGGCGCTTGAGTAAACATGATTCGACTGGAAACAACCTGAGATAATTGACCATCAGCAGAGCCTCAAGTTTTTTTCTTTTTGGATAAGAGTGGAGTGCTTTTGAGTCTTGTCAATAGTTAGCTTTCAGCAACTGAAAAGACGTTAAAAGGAACTTCGCATTCAATTTACATATTGAAGATCAGAAAACCCCGGATGCTTGATCAGTAAAAGAAAAGAAAACAAGCTGGGAATGCATTGGCAACTTTATTGCAATCTCCGTTTTAGCATTACTAAACATTTGACAGTTCAGCAGAAGTTCCAATAGGGCCTTTTTTCCAGGAAAATGTGCTGCGTGGTGAGTGGTCCAGCTGTCTTCAAGCACTGCGGTTCAGTGTTTTCCTGGAAAAAGTACTGAAAACAATCCGTAGAATTATTCGTTAGAAAACAGTTCAAACAGCTTTACTTTCACCTTGTGCTGTCTATGCAAACACAAACAAAAATGGAGCAGTGAAGCTTATGCTATGCCGAAAATTGGAGGAGAATGTCTGGCGTATCTCACAAACTTTTCGAGCTCCAGAAAACAGTGATGACCACGAAAAGCCTCCATTCCGCAAACTGTTTTCTCAAGAGAACAGGGAGTAGAAGTGAGCACAGAACAGTGGCAAGTTTCGTCATCTTTGGTGGAGATGAAGGCAGGATAATAAAAGTCAAATAGGAAGCATTATTTATAAGAAATAACAAAAGGAAATATTAATTAAGACAAATTATAGATTCATAAGACTTGCACCTGAAATAAGATCGTAATATGAATAATTAATTTTGAACGAAATTAGTGGTAATGAGGACACAGTAGTTAAAACTAAACTCGAGGAATATAGAACTGGACATTTTTATTTTAGAAAATAACGCAGAGCCTGTAATTCTCTTGATTAGGACTGAGGCAATTAAGCTTAACATTTAACTATGGAAATTCATTAATTTTCTGTTTTCCGTTTTTATAGGACTCAAGAACCTGTTATTCCTTGGCTCCTTTTAAATTAATACCTTAAGTGTATTTGGAGTAGGATGCTCATATCTGCTGCTATTTAAATCACCAGTAAAACTCCAACCAAAGCCGTTTAAGCGATCACCGTTATAGAGCAGAAACACGGGGAAGAACTTGCCGCAGTCCATGTCACGTGAGATTTTGTACCAGTAGTGCTGACCTGTGGTCATAAGAGAAGGAATCTTTGAGAACGCTTTGGGTATATCAGTGCTAGAATAACAAATTTCTTGTCGCAACATTAGTCGTTCAACATTACTTCATTATAAAAGGACTCTCATTGGCCTCCTGTTGAAGTAAGAATAATGTTTAAAATCGTTTTGGTAACTGACAAAGTTCTCCATGGTATTAATACAGCGTTTTTGGATGTGCTCCTAATTCAATCACTGCGCACCTAGCGTTTGTTAATGTCAAGTAGTCCAAATTTGCGACAACAGAGCTTTCTCCGTTATCGCAATAACTGCTTTGGAACGACAAGCGTAAGATTATTTAACTGTCCCCAATAAGGGCTAATTTACATGTAAATCAAGATTTAAAGACTTCTTTGTAATAGAGCATTTTTGGGACTGTAAAACGCATCGAGACATCTATGTGTTTTATTATGCATTATTAGATAATGATAAATTTAAAATTAAGTTTTCCATCAAAAGACTTTTGACATTGTTGAATTCTCAGCCGTGTCTTTCCGGTCCAAACAAAACTAGAATCAAACTACTGGAGACCAATAAATCGGTTAAACATTGGGCAACTGGGCACGTTAATGTGAGAGTGAAAAATGATGCCACATAACTTCGAGACCTTTTTCCTGAAAATAATTCCGTTTAATGATGATTGAATCCCGGTACGAAAACATTGATGAGCTAAAGAGAAACACTTCCAAAAACGAGCTACACTCCGATAGAATTAAGAAAGAGAACTGAAACTTAACACTGAAAAGAGACTATTCCTTTACATGTCAATCAAGACAGTTCATGTACAATGAAATCCAAGTCCAACACACT
Organism: Ricordea florida; assembly: GCA_949710005.1. Taxonomy (NCBI): domain Eukaryota; kingdom Metazoa; phylum Cnidaria; class Anthozoa; order Corallimorpharia; family Ricordeidae; genus Ricordea; species Ricordea florida. The sequence goes on from OX453275.1 coordinate 14,468,671, forward strand.
CCTCCCCTTGATTGACCCAGTCAATCGAAGAGACGTTCACCGTTCACGAATTTTTTATCTCTCCAACCTCCTCATCCGAAACAAATTGAACAGCAACTTCCTGGCATTGGAACTACTCCTTCGACTACTCGGAACATCTAAAAGATCGTCGTTCGGGACTTCGACTGGGTAAAGACGCTGGACAGGCCTCATGATCCATATTTCTCGTCCGCGTGAGGTTATCCGAACAACTGCGGCACGAACATTCCGATCTCTACCGTAAATTAGGTCTTGAACAACTCCAATTTTCCACCTTTGATGGGGAATAAAATCTTTGTATAACCACATTACGTCTCCCCACTTCAATACCCACGCTTGAGGAGATGTTTTACAGTGATAATATTCCCGTAGCTCCATGAGGTATTCTTTCCTCCAACGGTCCCAAAAATGATGTAGAACCGTGGACAGGTTCTTCGGTCGCCTGGAGAGATCTGCAGCTGGATACCTGCAATCGTCTGTAATGGACCTTCGACTGCTTGGCTGGTGACTGAGGAGTCTTCTTCCGATGCACAGAGAGGAGGGCGTGATCGGTTCATCGACGCTTTCAGTGAGGTACGTCAGTGGACGAGAATTGAGCACTGCCTCTACTTCTGCCAGTATGGTTTCAAATTCTTCATACGTAACTCGCGCATTTCTCAGTTTCTTCTTCAAACAACGTTTGACTGACCGTACCATTCGCTCGAGAAATCCACCCCACCAAGGGGTTCGAGGTATGCTGAGCCTCCAATTTATCCCATGCTGGATGAGAAAGGCTTTCAGAATTTTACTCTGAAATGTTTTGCTGTTTTCTGAAATAATGAGGTGTGGCTTTCCTCTTCTGGCGATGAAGCGCTTAACGCTCTGTAGAAAGGAAGGGATTGAGTTATCTGGCACCAGGTCGAGGTGAAGTGCACGGGAGGAGGCACAGGTGAAGATCGTAATGTACGCCTTGTAACGTCTCTTGTTCCCTGAGTATACGTCCCTTACGAATGCTGGTCCAGCAAAATCGACGCCTACCAGGGAGAAAGCGAAGTCGTCTCAGACTCTGAAGTCAGGCAGGGGTGGCTGAGCTGGAGCACTGTATACCAGACCTTCAAGCTTCTTGCCTGTGACGCAACGCGAAATTGCGTCACGAACCGCTCGACGTCCCTTTACAAGCCAATCATATTTTCCATCTGCCCCAACGAGCTTCTGATCGTGCTTGATCAACATTTCGTCGGCTTCTTTAATCTCTTTTGATCCAACTTCCGATACGCTTTCTCGAGGTTGGACCTCTCTATTTTGTGTTCATCTGATAAATAACAACACCTGACACGTTACTCTGAGAAACATGAAGAGATAACGGTGATCTTCGGGTTGTATTACATTTTCTAGGCTTCCTGCTGAGCCGCCAGGTGGGTTGTTACCTTGTTTATTTTCTTGACTTCAGCAAAGTCTCTGAATTCAAAGTTTAAGAGAGCGAAATTCTTCCGTTCTGGCCAAACTTCCTCTTCCTTCTTCAAGAACGCTGAACCTTCCACCACTTTTGTTCCGCCTTAAGCTGAGAGGCCTTACAACCACGCGACGCAACATCTACGGGATTTTGTTCCAAGGAAACAGGTCTCCATGCTTCTAGAGATATCAACTCTCGAATTTGAAAAAAATTGGTTTTGGATAAAGAGCCTGAACTCCCTTCCAACTCCAGCAATCCATCACAGTGTTATCTCCGATTCCAGCCAACAAAACGTCTTGTTTATTATGAGTGGGCGCCATCAACCTTGCCAGTACTAAAAAAGACATGAGTTCTGTTCTTGGGGTGGTGGTTCTAGTGACTGGGGTTACTCTTGTCTTAGGGGCGACAATACTGCACAAGACATAACTTCATGAGTGGATTCTCAAATATACAGCTGTGCCATAGACCTTGTCTGACGCATCGCCAAAGGCATGAATATCAATGGAACATTTCTCACTTCTAGGCAGCGAAGATAGGTAACAACGATTAATCGATAACCTTGAGGTTTTTCGCATGTCTTTGAGGCGTGATTTCCAAGGAGTAGAGACATCCTCCAGGGGAGAATCCCAATCGACAGCCTGTTTGCAAATTTCCTGGAACAGTATCTTCAAAGCAGTGAAGATTGGCGAAAGAATTCCATGGGGATCAAATATCTTTAAAATAGAGCTCAATATGACTCTGTTCGAGACGACCTCTTTTTCAAGGTAATTGGTGAGGTTTTCGAGTGTAAATGCGAATTGATCGGTCGCTGTGTCCCACGCCGTTCCAAGGACCCTGGGCAGATTTTCGGTGCACTGACAGTGAAATAGTGATTTGGTGAACGTTCGGTCTTCCTGTTGCAATTCAGCAAAAGATTTCACTTTCAAGTGATCTCCATGGCAGTTAAACTTCAATGACAGGATTGGATCGTTGGTCAGCCATTTGCGCAAACTGAATTCTCCCTTCCGGAATCTGAACTTGAGCTTTGTGTAGAACTCGTACGCGGAAGCTTGATCTGGTTTTGAATTTTCCAAATCGTCCACGTACAGGGAGCGCACGACATCGTCCACGAAGGCTGGGTCCTCGGATTTGTAGGAGTACCAATGGAAGCGGATAGTCGCATTCAGAAGAAAAGGGCTCAAGCTCCAAAGACTACTCTTGCAAAGCGAATCACAAGTAGATGAGGGTTCTCCTTGAGAGTATCATCAATCTAGAGCAACCTAAGATAGTCACGGTACTCTGGCGCAATCGCAACGTTCAAGAAAGCGTTCTTATGTCAGCGGTGAGCGCAACAGTATGCGCTCGGAACCTGATTAAGAATTCAAAAAACAGAGGGGTGAGAGGCAGTCCTGCATTCAGGCAATCGTTGAGGCTTGGTCCATTTCGCTTTGCAGAGGCGTCATAAATAACACGGATCTTAGTAGTTTCCTTAACCATCTTGATGACTTCTCTATGCGGGAAATAATGTACCTTCTCTGCACCTGGTTCCTCTCCTGGAGTGACAGTCTCTACGATTCCATTACTTAGGTGGTCCTTGATTACTTCATCATTGTATTTGATGACTTGTGGCTTAAATTAGAGGAGAGTCTTCTTGCTTAGTTGATAGTTGTCTGGTAGAATCGGGTGCAGTTTCTTGAATGGCAACTTGCACTGCACGAAAAAATGGATTTACAACAACTGCAAAATCAATGCAAATATGAAGTAAATACCACATTTGAACAGATTTGTTTATATTTGCCCCGAGGCAAATTCCATCGTTGGATAATATTTGCACGCGAAGCAAAGATGGTAAATACCGCATTTACTCAATCTTTACAGTCCAAAGCAAATGGGAAGAAAAACTGCACATTTGCATCAGATTTAACATGAACTAAAAATGTGGTAAATAGATAAATCTGCTGCACTGAAACATGAATTTACAATTGTAGCAAACATTCCGCTGCACGTCGTTTTGATTACATTTACCCACAATGCAAACCCCAGTTTTGCATCACATTTGTAAGTAAAGCATAGGCGGTCAACACTTTGTATTTAC
>OX453275.1:14482194-14937194 GCA_949710005.1 Ricordea florida
ATGAGTTGTCTTATTGCTGTTTTTGCTATGTTTTTAACTATTACTTTGCCTAGTTCCAGCTGTAGTTATTACTCTGGAAACGGGTGAAGTGTCGGCCATTTTTGTTTTCACAACCAAAGCAACTCAACCTTGTCCCCAGGTCTTCTCAGTTAACTGTTCATTAACCTGTAGGCTACATTTTTGACGTCATTTCTCATTAAACACAAACGTTTTTCCAAATTTGGTCATCAGTAACTGGTTATGGTGAATTAAACATGTGCTTTTAGCCAATCAGAATTGGGGAAATATTTTGAGTGAATAATAATATGTTTACAGTAGTCTATACATGTGTATTTATTGTTATGATCATGATCTGGTGATAATAAATTCAAGCTATTCAACAGAAACTGAATGCAGTGATTTCTTGTTTCCTTATGTGAATGGGGTTGCAGACCAGGGGCGAGAAGGTAGCCGTGGTGTGTGTTGGAGGGGGGGGGGGGGGGGGTGTGATGTTGCCAAATTGTGGGTTTGGAACGATTTTCAGTTCTTGAAACCTACCTTGCATCTATCTTACTCAAATCCAATTAGGTGATCTTGGCAAAAAAATATCCTGCTCATAGTAATCTACTTTCAGTCAAGAATGAAATAAACCCACATACATTTTAACTGAAAAATGTACCCGTGCATTGTGGATGGGTGCCAGAACAATGCTCCAGTTGCCTCTGATAAAGGACTTGAGCAGACGGAGGAGAAGTGAATGATATCTCCTTTATACACAATCAAAGGATCTGCTTAGGGGTACCATTTTTCAGGCTTCAGGTATTTGAAAGGGCTGGAATTCAATTTTTTGAAGTATTTTGTAAGGCCCAGGGTTTGGAAACTAGTTATTTTTTGTTTGGTTAAAGGGCTAACAGGATCAAATAAATTTATTAAAATTACATCAGGAGTCACCCTACCCTTGGAATATTTTCTTATAACTTGATTATTAATGCACAGGTTTGACATAAAGCCTATGCATAATCTTTTTCAGACCAGTTTTAGTGCACACAATTTCTTCTATCATGTAAAAATCTATGCAAAAGTTAATATAAATTAAAGAACACATCCTTGCTCCTTGAAATGTGTAAGAGCTACTGTATTACAGAGTAAAATATGTCAAATGTTGGAATTGTTGGACAAATTAAGTCGTTGATGAACGATTGCATTCCCTAAAAGGTATCAATTAATCCAACCAAGCCAAAGTTTCACCCGTTATGGAGATTTCGCGTGTCATAAATGAAATAATTATCTAATTGAGCATCATTGCTGACCCAATTTTACGCGGGAAAAGGCTCTGAGGCGGGAAATATCGACGGCAGCAATAAGCAGCGTATAAATATTATGAAGACAAACCAGCCATTTTCTTGGAGAAAGAATACCCATAAAGAAAGAGCAGCAATGCAGAACGAAAGAAGAAAGCGAAAGAGAAAGGCTAGAGCGGCGAACAAAGAAGATAAAAGAAGAAAAGCTTTGTTAGCCCTTGAAGATGAACGAGCGATGACCTTAGCGAAGAATGAAAGATTGCTCCATCTTGCGAGGAAGTATTACGCTAAATGGCATGCTCTACATCTTCGTGAAAGGGTAGGAACGTCATTTGTTTACACCATGTTTACAATGAAATGGGTGCGTCAGCAAAATTAAGGGTAAGATTTCCGCACAGGTCCCTACTTCATTATGCATTCCGTAACTGTATTATTTCGTTCTTCGAACACAAGAAATATTTGCACGTGCATTACACCAGACAAGAAAGCTTCAGCATGCATAATGAAGTAGGGACCTGTGCGGAAATCATTCCAAATTAAGCAATTAAGAAATGTAAGGGCTACTGAGAAGCAATAAAATTTCATAATTGGCAAGAATGGTATTAATTTTTTTCAGACTAGCAAAATGGATAAATCAAACGCTATGGAGAATGAGAAACAGGCACATAAAGATGCCTCAGTTTCTGCAGATCAACTGGTGTCACATGTAAAGAGAAGTCATCTCAGTCATGTGAAAGATCCAAGTGGTTCTACTGACCAACCTCTGTTACTGGGATGTGGTGTCTTTGGACGTTGCTATAAAATGTATTACAGAGGGATTTCAGTTGCTGTTAAACAATTTAACACACACCTGTTATCAGAGTCCAATGTTATCAAAGAAGCATCACTGATGAAACAGTTGGATCACCCATGTTTTCCCTACGTTTATGGTATTTGTGTACAAAGGAAACCTTTCCTGTTAGTACTCCAGTTTTGCAATGTGGAAGGCAAAGCATACACTCTTCACAGGACTTTACACAGCCATACCTTGGTTTTAAAAAATCAAGAGTGGTTTCATGTTATTTTGCAACTTCTAGAAGCACTCAAAGTGTTGCACAACTCTGGACTGATTCATCAGGATATAAAAGGTGATAACATCTTGCTTACATACAAAAATACACTGTTTGTGCCAGTAATCATTGATTTTGGAAAGTGCATTAGAAAACAGGAAGCCAGTAGAAAAGTTTTGTCCAAACAAGAACAAGAAACATACAAACAGAAGTACACACATGTTGCCCCTGAAGTTGTTGCAGGAACTCACCCTCCATCCTATGCAAGTGATGTATATGCCCTTGGCCGTCTGTTAAGGCAGATTGCAACCAAGATTGGTAGCAAGCCACTTCTCTCCCTTAGTGAATGCAGCCTAAAGAATGACCCAAATGCTAGGGCTTCTTTGGATCACCTATTGGTCAGTGTCAAGTCTCTGTCATCATGATTAGGTTCTTGATATTAAATAGAGAGGAGAAGTCGTTATGTCAAATTTCTTGATGACAACAAAGTGAAAAGGTCACTTAAAAAGTGAATTCACACTGTTTCAAACTTATCGATCTTATTCAGTTTCTTTTAGTTTGTAAAATTGTGGAGAAATTATTTTCTGAGGTTGAATCCAAAAGGACCATATCTGACTTTAGAAAAAGAAAAAGAAAATTCTTGTGCTGTGTTCACCAACTCCATAAACCAGTGACGTGAAATTAGGAAGTTTCTAGTTGCAGACTTGCAACGATGGATAAGAAATGTACAAAAAAACGTGATGCACATGCAAAGTTGTTGTTTTGCTAACATAAATAGAGGATATTACATGGCCGCGCAGAGATAAGACATTTCTCTTCAACTGTTGAACAAGAAGAGAAATTTTGTATCTCCAAGCAGCCATGTAATGTCCTATTTATTATGTAAACACCAATGAAATACCAAGCCATTTCACTTTAACAGTTTTGTGAAAGGCCCAATTTATTATCAAGCCATAGCAAAGGTGATATTTTCACATGTGAAGATAACATGTTATTTTCACCTGTGAAGATATCAAGTTTTTGCAAGAAAGCTCACCTAGTATTTCATTGGTGTTTATATAATAAACTGATTTCTTTTCTGCCGTTCGTTGCCATCGCTGTGGTTGTTGCTTAAGCTTCCCACTGTTGTGATCCAGAAATGTTGCTACCATGGTAAAGTGACATCATACTCCTTCTCTCTATTGGTTGTCATACCACCACTAACTAAAACTTTATATCACACTGTCAAGGACACTGTGGCAGGGCTACAAACCCTTTAAGCCCCAAGAATCACCCAAAACAGTTTTCCCCTCACAACATCATTACTTCATTAAAGGAAAGATTATGACAACAAAATAAACACCACAAGGAGAAGGGTTTCATCTTTCAACAAATTAATTCTCTCAACTAATGCGTGGAGATTATTAGGGAAATTTTGTCTTTGAATATTGGGGCTTAAAGGGTAAAAGTGTTTTAATGATTTTAATATTGAGACCTTTATTTTAAAAAAATAGCTTTCTAATAAAATTACTGATAAGTTACTGAAGTTTTGCTTTAGCTTGACTGAAAGCCAAGTCCACTCTGTCCGATCTTAGGTTATTTTTCTTCTGTTTTTAAAATGACCTGGCTATAAATTTAAATTTATAAGGTGGATTTGACTATTGTATGACATATTTTACTGCACAAGTAAGGATTTCACATTCTGTAGGAGAATTGTTATTTACTTCAGGCTCAACTGAAAGCCAAAACCACTGTTTCTGGTCATACTAGCAGGGTTTCTTTTTTCAAATGACCTCCTTTGCGAGCTTGGAACTACAGAAAAGTGATGGTGAAATATTTACCTTTAATTCAGTTTTCCTTACATAGTAGGTGGAAGCTTGTAGTTGCCCAGATGTTTTCATCTTAAGGCAGCGCACCGGAAACGGAACAGGACAGATGTTTCATCTGTTAAGTTAGCGGAAGCTTCCCTTGTAAGGTAAATTCAATGATTGGCGGAGGTAGTAATTTTTCCAGACTCACTGTATGAAATCATCATGATTAGAAAGGTAAATACCAAAGGCTAAACTCAACATTGGTCAATCACTTAAATTTCACAAGTGTGTGTTGACTGCAGAGTAGGTGGAAGCTTGTAGTTGCCCAGATGTTTTCATCTTTAGGCAGCGCACCGGAAACGGGACAGGACAGATGTTTCATCTGTTAAGTTAGCCGAAGCAAACTTTGTAGTGAATACAAATAATGGGCGACAAGTTTTGGTCATGGACCATGTTATTTCTGCAGTAAATACCATTCCCGTGTAGGTCATTTGAAAGAGAAGCTCTGGATCCCAAAAGACATGATGCAGAGTGGATCTGGTTCTTTTGCTTTTAATCACTGCTGAACGTCACTTTACTTATTTAAAATGGCAGTGAAATGAGGTGTCAAGACCTGATGGTGAATCCCTGGTGTATCAGCACTCACAAAGTAGATAACGTTTTTGTATTGGGATCAGTTTTGGTCCAGACTGGAAGACTTCTAACAAAGGATTTAGCATGTTGTGCTCTTATGATTTTCTTTCTTCTTTTGAGATTTTGGCCATGGCAACAGTAGCACTACATGAACACTGTAGTTATCATTTTTTAATAACTGAGTTAATAAACTCTTCCAATTTGCAGTGTTTTTGCATAAAGGCTCTATGCCAGGTACCACACAGAAAGCACACAATAGGTAATGGGCAAAACTCTGGTGGCAGGGAAGCACTTAAATCTAGGGGTAAGGGGACCAGGAGAGAAGCCCTCCTGGGGGGAGACAAGATTGAGTGGTACCGGGGGAAGCCACCCTAGACAGGAGTCCTGGTAGTCTCTGGGGGTGAGGCCCATATACCCCAGTCACTAGGAACTAAGGGGAACCAGGAGCGGTGGCCATTCTGGGTGGAGTACAGATCAGGTGTGACCGGGGGTCCACACCCTGGAGTGGACATTTTTCCAGACCTGTCTCCAAGGGCTAAGCCTTACTGTGGGGTAAAGTGCAGCTAGGGGTTACACTTCCCTGCCACTACTTTTATTGGGAAGCAAGACAGTAGTTTCACATCCCAGGAACTTAATGAAGGAATAAGACCTAGTCCAGTATAACACCATAATATAAATGATTAATCTTCAACATACATTTAGATGTAGAAGAATAAAATAATGATCTGCTTGAAATACATTCTGGTCATGCTAAATATATAGTGAACATAATTGATAATCGAAAGAGCTAAACAAAGGTTCCAGTCAGAACAAAAGGTGGGTGGGAGGGAAAAACGCTGTTGTGAATGAACCGAAGGCCTAAGAGAACTGACTGGGAAAGGACAGTGTACGGCAAATAGAGGAGCTCATGTGCATGATGAGCATGTGGTAATATGAATGGTACCTTAGTCCAGTCTAGTAAATATATCATGCTAAGTCACAGTGGACTTTGCCAAAGGAGAAGGCTACATTGTAATCAAACAACTAGTTACTGTTCATTGTTCTTTCGTGTACTTTGAGCTAGTACCTACCATTACTTAGTACAAAAGCTAATTCAAATCTTGAATTTTGTGTGACAAGAACAGAGACATGACTGTTGCTAGTACGTCAATAAGTGTTGTTTCATAGGGCATAATTCTCAAGTTTCTTAAGATCATTTTTACCTTAAACTTGAATTTATCTTTATTTTTTACTAATTCGTTGAAATTTAGTAAAACTTTGTTATCTTGCTGACGTGCTTTCTACGTTTTGGAAAGAAAAATTGTTTGAATGGCTTACCCAATGTCACTCTTTTTTAGTGTAATGCAGTGTTTTATAAAGAAAATACAAAACAAGACTAATAAATGCGAGTGGAAAAATTTGGTGGTGACATTGCTCAAACCGATTCTTTAAAAACCGTCAACTAGTCGATCTGTACTCTGATTGATTGTATTTTCTATCACATGGTATAATTGAACTGATGTAAAATAGTGTTAATTCCAAATTCTCTTTGAAATAAAGTTTATGCTTTCAGGGGGGATCTTTATCCACCCCATGACTTGTGTTCATTATACACACTTTAGATTACCCTTCTTTCCTTTCTTATTGCCTTTGCAATTCCTCAGTTCATGGTCAAAATTTGTTAAGGGGTTACTTTTCCTTTAAAGTGGACTGATGCTCTGTCGGTTGCGGAGTGGAAGTTGGAAAATTGTTTAGTCAACTAGGTTGACATTGTCACGTCAAAAAGATGGCGTTTCGAACGTTCATTCCTCATCATAACGAATACTATCAGTATACCGAAAGCAAATGTGCAAAAACACTCGCAAATCTGGTTATTTGGAAGTAATGCAAACTTTGTCCAAAAGTAAATATTTGCACATGTTACATGAGTAAAACGTACGCTAAAGTTTTTGGATGTAGTTTGGGTAAACGTTGGAAAACAGTGATGCATACATATAAATTTGCAACATGTTTGCTTAGATTTTTGCAGAAAGCAAACATTATTTTTCCACAGAGAACAAATCTGGAGTGAATGTACACCGGATTTGTTGATTTGCGGAGGTATCAAATACGAAGCAAATATAAAGTAGATTTCAGGTTTACGTCGTATTTGCACGTAATTTCAACAGAATAAACATCTGTGTTTGCATCATAATTACTTCTGGTGAAAATTTTGGTCAAATTTAGAGGGCTAAATTTGCATCATATTTACTTCTGTTGCAAACCTGTTTAAATCCATTTTTTCGTGCAGTGTTGACTTCGTACCTACCTCCATTATGCTTGATGTCTGTGATGAAATTCCCGTAGACAGTTGGTTCCTCTTGCTTGATCCCCAAAGTTTCCAAATCCCAAAACCGTCTCAAAAGTAGGAAGCTCTAAGATCGAATGAAAGTTGGTCCAAGTACTGATACATCTTTAGTGATTGCAGGTTACGAGTGTCAATCAATTTGATTGACAGGCTGTTAATCAATTGAAAAAGACACCTGTACGCGTTCTTAGCACTCAAAATATGTGCCAACTTTAAGAGACGATGTCTCTTCTTGCCAGTGTAATATAACATCAATTTTAACGTGTACTTTTTGTCGAACCTTCCGTCTTTATAAAACAAAAAAAAAAATGGTAATATGAGGCATGCCTAGGGGTTTCATAAGGGGTGGGGGAATGGGGTTCTGGGCTGTTTGATTGGATTGGGAAGAGTCAGGAATTATGTTACAAAAAGCACAAAGCGTCACAAGATAGACGTTTGCAAAAGTGAATTTCGCAACGTATGGCAAAAGAGGATGTATCTATACAATCCCGCGCAAAAAGCGTTAAATGCAGACTTATGTGTCAAAAGCTTTGTCTGCAAAGAAGGTGTCCTTGGGAATCCTTGGGACCCTCCCCTAGTATTGACAAATCCAGTACGGACTATATGGTCTGTTATCATCGAATCATATTAGGATACATTTAACAATAAGTGTGTATGCTTAGAGTCAAGAATAGAAAGTAAATCGGAGAGAACCGATTGGTAATAGTGGACAATAATAACAAGACTTAAAGGTCTAAGAAAGGGCCACCTAATCGTACTTATGAAAGTGGCAGAAGAGAGCGGAAATTGTCTCTAGTTATGCTCACTTTTCATTGCAGTTTCTTCAGTTCTTTCCAACATATACATATATATATAGACCCTGACGCTTCAGTGTTATAATGGAGTTTAACTGAAGAGTGGGTCACCTTTTCGGTGGCCTACGAAACAGGCTTGTATTAAACGCCCATGCACTCAGGATTTGAGTAGTTCACCTACTGGTCTATTCCGCTCCTTCACTGAAAGTAGAGCACTGTCTTGGCTTCGCCGGTGAACATCGAACTGAATTATATATATATATATATATATATATAACTTTTACTGGTTATGGGATTCTGATGAGAGTATAGACCCGTCAGTCACACTTGTACATTCACTAAGAATTAAATCCTATAACTGCTAGCCCAAACAGCAAGAAGAATAGGATTATTTTTCAAACCAGCATTCTTTACCGCGTGAATGTGTTACGGTCGCGGGAAAAATGGCTGGACGTTTACCCGCTTGTGAAAAACTGTACCTGCGATCCCAAGCAAAGTCCGCCTTTAGAGCGTAGACTATAGATAGCAGAATAGGCGCAAAATTTGCAGAAAAAGATTTGTAGGATGTTGGGAAGCGCTTATTAGTGAAAGTAAAAATAGTTCGTCGGCATTCATAACATAGTTTTCAGGTCACATCGCACAGTACAACACTCAGTGGTGGTAGTAGGTTGTAGTAAATGAGTATCAAGCGACTTGGCTGGTTTGTTCCTAATATAATACTTTGGGTTGAGTAAGGCCATGTTTGAAAAACAGTTGTATAACGAGAAGGATAATGACGGTATATCCTCCTTACTGAATGTCGTTCCCTTACCTTAAAGACCTTGTCAAGATAATATGAGGTAATATGAGGCTTTTTAATGGCAACTGTGGGAAAAAATAGCAGTACCCGAAATTTTTTAACAACGTTTTATAATGATGTTTTATAACGACGGAAGGTTCGACAAAAAGTGCACGTTAAAATTGATATTATATCACATTTGCAAGGAGAGATGTTTTTTTCTCAAAGTTGGAACATGTTTTGAGTGCTACAAAAGCGTGCAGATGTCTTTTTCAATTGTTTAACAGCCTGTCAATCAAATTGAATGACACTTGTACCCTGCAATCACTAAAGATGTATCAGTCCTTGGACAAACTTTCATTCAGTAGGTAAAATACAGTCGATCTGAGATCTTCCTACTTTTGCCCAAAAATTATTTGGCAACAAGTTGGAACATGTTTTGAGTGCTAAAAAAGCGTGCAGATGTCTTTTTCAATTGTTTAACAGCCTGTCAATCAAATTGAATGACACTTGTACCCTGCAATCACTAAAGATGTATCAGTCCTTGGACAAACTTTCATTCAGTAGGTAAAATACAGTCGATCTGAGATCTTCCTACTTTTGCCCAAAAATTATTTTATTTTTTAGTAAAAATCTGATAAAATCAAGGGAGGTGGTCTATCTTCCCACGGAACCAACCAGGACTGGAACCAATTTGGATTTGTGAGTTTCTTGATAGACTCTTTAAACTGGCAAAGTTTCATTGAAATCAGTGAAATGTCATGTAGCACGTCCGCCTGGTGCTCTCGTGGACTCAATCTTAATTTTGACGATAATTTCACATCCAACCACAAACTTTGGAAAGGTAATTCCGATAAATTTTCGCCTTAATTGGAAACCAGAAGTAATGGTAAAAGTAATAGTGGGCAAGAAGCCGTTTTCGAGTGCGCAAGGTTTTTCGGAGTCAATCAATTCATTTGTAAACATGAACCATCTCAGCTGTCTCGCAGTAAATCGAAACAGCTAAAAGCCCTAATACAATGAGACCTGCCTTTTGATTAACCATTAAAGTAATAGGCAAAACGTTTTAGTTCAGGAACACTGACCCATTGTATGAAAGCACTTTCCCTTAACCCATTTCGTTCCTTCGAGATCCTCTTCCTTAAAAGGAATTTTCATCGTTTGAGAGGTGGTGTTACCAGTTTGAATCAACAACTTGTCACCAAGGTAATCTGAGGAAGGCCTGGATCCGTGGCAGATATTTTTGGGATCAGTGAAGTAAGCTGTCATGACGTACATGTCACCTTCGTCATTCCATGGAAGTGTCTTGGGTTCTACTTGGGATTTTTGCACCTAAAGAATTTAATAATCGGTAATTTCTAATCATTCTAACAGGTAATTATACAAAACGTGAAACCTTTGTCAGATCGACGAGAGTCTTCAATTGATAGGTTGGCAAATTCATAAAAAAACTTTCGTAAAGATTTTGATTTGTCATTCACGAAAACAGTTGCCCAGGACAAGGATATATTCTTTAAGGCGAATTACAAGCTCACTGTTTTGACGAAAACCAAACTTGCTACATGAGATATATAGGAAAGACGAAAAATAGCGCTTGTTATGATTATATTATTCTGAAAAACATGGTTTAAACCCTTTCGCACCCAAAAGGACCAACCTGCAATAATTGTGTCAGAGGCAAATGCTGTGAATTGAAAAGATTAGCAACTTGAGGATCCTGACTTGATCTAACACCAAACTCTTTAAACTGTTACATAAGGAAATGTAGGGAAGTCAGTTAGGAGAATTACCCTTCAGATTCTAAGGGTGGAAAGGTAGAAAAGATAATTTTCCCAAATGAGCCCCATACAGATGTACTATTCTTTTAAAGAAAATTTTGCATAACATACAAATTCACTTTGTGCTTTCAAGTGAACTTTGTAGTGAAGTGGTACTGACTTAGTAATCAGTAGAGTACATCTCAGAATCGGGCATGCTTTGGCGGAGCAGTATTCCAATTTTCGTAACTATCAAAGAGCTTCCACAAAAATGTACGCCAAAAAAGCTTGAGTTCAAGGAAATATCAGCGGATTACATTTATCTCTTCTTTTGCCTGCGATTCTTTGAGACTAAGAAATTTGTTTATAGGCTGAGTATATTCCCCCAAATGTTAGCCAAATTCTTGGTAACACTGTACTACTCACCCCAGCCTGAATTCCAGCAATCTTCCCTTGTGAGTCATACAACAGCATCACTGCTGTATCTCCATTCAGCACGTAACGATTCCCGGCAAAATATGTATTTGCTGGAGGCAACGATAAAAACATATCATCAGTCTCCTCAAATGTGTACGCTACAGATTCAGTGATTTGTGACAATCGAATTGAATACAATTTTGTATTTTTGTCTTTATTGTCTGAAGGTGATGCTTCTGTCTATATTTTCTTTTCATTCTTGAACCTTGAAGCGCGCGGGCCATAAATCGACGGGAAAAAACGAGGATCCGTATTTTACAGTACGGACCGAGAAAACGAGGTTAATAAGATATTTATTATATCTCTGGAGTCATTTTGGCGACCAAAACAAACTTTAGCAGGCCGTACAGTGAAGTACGGCCCGCTAAATTGACCAATCACAGCGCGCGTACTAACTGAGAGATATAAAAAAACAAAGTAATAAATTTATTTACATAGCAAACACATACCGAGGTTATGACGCATTACACTGTTACAAATCTACAAAAAACTTACAAACTCTATTCCTTGCTGGGATATTAAGATATTATTATCATGTTAACACACAGATGTACCAAAAACTAACATCTAACTTAGCAATAAGTACAAATGAGTAGTAAATAAGAAGATCATATTATTTGTAAAAACTGAAAGCAATTTTCATTTAAATTACCCTTCAAATATTTCTTCCTGTCATAATGCAACATTAACCTCCTCTAAAGTTTTTGTCGATTTCGTATGATAACCCAAAGAGAAAATGTTTATTGACAGTCTTTAAACAATTTTTCACTTAAACAAACAAGAAAATAATGGAGCAAGAGCTCGATCTGTAATTATTGCAGTAGGCAAAATAAAGCAAATCAATTGGAATGAACGTCACCTATAATGTAAACCATTTGTAAGGTAAAAATACACGATTTCAATTCCTTTCACATAAGCAACAATTTAATAAAAATTTCAGCGTGAACAATCTTGCTTTGAGGTGAAAGAAATTGCTGAAAATAATGTGCTAATATTGTAGCTTCAAAGACTGTTCAAACAGCAAAATCTAACATCTTCGGTGAACCATTTGTTAAAACAGGAGTGTAATGTCTACTAGCATGGCGCGTGCAGTCGCTGTGGAATGTTATGTGTAAGCACGTAAGGCAAAGCGTGTTGGGATAGGAATATAAAATAGGGTGTTGAATTGACCATGTGCTATGGCTGCTTTTCCTGTCATCATTCCTTCCTAACACACTACATTAGCAACGAGCTAGCAATTGGTCAAATCTGTCGTTTAGATCGATAACTTGGTAGAAAACGTTCCTAACAGTGAAAGTGACTTAGTTAACCCGCTTCCTGATGGCAGCGATTCCAAACTTCGATCCGTTCGACATTCATGCCGATGGTGCAATCTCCCAGCGTTGGAGCAAATGGATCAGACGTCTTGAAAATCTGTTTGTGGCTGCAAAACTCAGTGGCAAGAAAAGGAAGTGAGCCCTGCTACTGTACTATGCTAGAGAAGGACTGTATGAAATCTTCGAAACAGTGCCATATTGCAGATACTGGAGATGATTTTAAAACGGCGAAATAAAAGTTGGATGCATATTTGGACCCGAAGACGAATATGGATTATGAAGTTTACATGTTTCGGAAAGCCAAACGGAAACCTGGTGAATCGATGAATGCCTATCACTCTCTTTTGTGTCAGTTAGCATCTACTTGTGAGTTTGCGGACGTCGACAAGGAAATTAAATCGCAAATAATCTTATCGTGTTCATCTCAACGTTTACGCCGCACGATACCTCTTCAATCATTGCTGGATGAAGCAAGAGCACTGGAAGCTTCAAGAACTCAGACAAAACGGTCATTGAATCTGCTGGAAGTGCAAACAGCTATGCTGTGTTACCTCGAACGTCGGAAACGTCATCAAAGAAAGCAACCTGTTTTAACTGTGGTGAAAGCTGGCCTCATGATCCAAAGCTTGGCTGTCCTGCGAAAAGTCGCAAGTGCCCTTCATGTCACTGGTATGGTCATTATGCAAATTGTTGTCGTAAGAATTCATCAGGTTTGAATCGAGCTTTTAAAGGGAAGAAAAAGTCTCGAAATCACTGAAGTTATGCGCCGAAACCTACTTGCAATGTTAATGTCCGAACTGGCTATCTTGAAAATTGGAAATGTAGTCTCTGTAATAATAATAATAATAAATGTTATTTAGCCAGGGTTATCTCTTCAGCATAAAATGCTGCTATCAATGAGGGCCCTGGAAAAAAAAATAAAATAAAAATATATATATCTAAAAGTAGCCTAAATTACAAGTAACTAAAAAACTTCTGATCTATATAATTCCAAAATACGAGTTTTAAAAATCAGAACTGACTTAGTATCCTTCATTTCACTTGCAATATTATTAAAAAGTTTAGATCCATTAAAATAAAAAGACTTCCTTGCCGTTTCAGTTCTGACTTTGGGGAGCAAAGTGTGCTCAGTGTTGTGCCCACTTCCCCTCGTGTTGTGGACAGTTCTAAAAACCTTAAAATAATCTTTAAAAAACATTGGAGGGGATCCCTTCAAGCATTTAAAAGTAAAATTAATAGTGTGCATATCACGCCTCATAGACAAGGGAAGCCACTTTAAATTCTTCTCGGCATCTGAATCTTTGGTCTTCAAAACAATCTTAGCTGCCCTTCTTTGTGCTCGATCTAACTTATCACGTTCTATTTTCCCAATGCTGCTTGGTAGAAAACGTTCCTAACAGTGAAAGTGACTTAGTTAACCCGCTTCCTGATGGCAGCGATTCCAAACTTCGATCCGTTCGACATTCATGCCGATGGTGCAATCTCCCAGCGTTGGAGCAAATGGATCAGACGTCTTGAAAATCTGTTTGTGGCTGCAAAACTCAGTGGCAAGAAAAGGAAGTGAGCCCTGCTACTGTACTATGCTAGAGAAGGACTGTATGAAATCTTCGAAACAGTGCCATATTGCAGATACTGGAGATGATTTTAAAACGGCGAAATAAAAGTTGGATGCATATTTGGACCCGAAGACGAATATGGATTATGAAGTTTACATGTTTCGGAAAGCCAAACGGAAACCTGGTGAATCGATGAATGCCTTTCACTCTCTTTTGTGTCAGTTAGCATCTACTTGTGAGTTTGCGGACGTCGACAAGGAAATTAAATCGCAAATAATCTTATCGTGTTCATCTCAACGTTTACGCCGCACGATACCTCTTCAATCATTGCTGGATGAAGCAAGAGCACTGGAAGCTTCAAGAACTCAGACAAAACGGTCATTGAATCTGCTGGAAGTGCAAACAGCTATGCTGTGTTACCTCGAACGTCGGAAACGTCATCAAAGAAAGCAACCTGTTTTAACTGTGGTGAAAGCTGGCCTCATGATCCAAAGCTTGGCTGTCCTGCGAAAAGTCGCAAGTGCCCTTCATGTCACTGGTATGGTCATTATGCAAATTGTTGTCGTAAGAATTCATCAGGTTTGAATCGAGCTTTTAAAGGGAAGAAAAAGTCTCGAAATCACTGAAGTTATGCGCCGAAACCTACTTGCAATGTTAATGTCCGAACTGGCTATCTTGAAAATTGGAAATGTAGTCTCTGTAATAATAATAATAATAAATGTTATTTAGCCAGGGTTATCTCTTCAGCATAAAATGCTGCTATCAATGAGGGCCCTGGAAAAAAAAAATAAAATAAAAATATATATATCTAAAAGTAGCCTAAATTACAAGTAACTAAAAAACTTCTGATCTATATAATTCCAAAATACGAGTTTTAAAAATCAGAACTGACTTAGTATCCTTCATTTCACTTGCAATATTATTAAAAAGTTTAGATCCATTAAAATAAAAAGACTTCCTTGCCGTTTCAGTTCTGACTTTGGGGAGCAAAGTGTGCTCAGTGTTGTGCCCACTTCCCCTCGTGTTGTGGACAGTTCTAAAAACCTTAAAATAATCTTTAAAAAACATTGGAGGGGATCCCTTCAAGCATTTAAAAGTAAAATTAATAGTGTGCATATCACGCCTCATAGACAAGGGAAGCCACTTTAAATTCTTCTCGGCATCTGAATCTTTGGTCTTCAAAACAATCTTAGCTGCCCTTCTTTGTGCTCGATCTAACTTATCACGTTCTATTTTCCCAATGCTGCTCCAAGCGACATCGCAATAATCCATAACCGGCAGAACAAGAGACTGATAAACTTTATTGGCTGCATCGACAGTTAGATTGCTTCTAATTCTTCCGAGGACACCGATTCTCTTGGAAATCGTAACCAATATCTTATCCACGTGCTGTTTGAAATTGAGATTTGCATCTATTAGCACGCCAAGGTATTTGTAATGTTGTGCTTGATTTATCGGCTTATCCCCGAGGAATAAGCTAAATGGCCCATCTGAAAGGGTAGCCGAAGCGATTCGTTGTTGGGTGCCGAAAAGAACGTATTCGGTCTTCACAGGGTGAATGCACAGCTTATTAAGATGGGTCCAGGACTGCATCTGTTTTAGATCTTTATTCAAAACGGTACTTATGTTTCCGATATTGGAGTCAGCGTAGAAAAGGACAGCATCGTCCGCATAAAGTAGGATCTTTGACTGAACTAAACAGTTGGGCAAGTCATTGATGTAAATCGAAAACAAAATCGGACCAAGTATGGGCCCTTGTGGGACGCCCGATTTTATCTGCTGAGGTGCAGACTGTGCGCTGCCATAGACAACAGATTGACATCGACTCGTAAGATAGTTCTTAAACCACCTCAGTTCATGGTTGTTGATACCATACCAAGGCAGTTTCTTTAGGAGAAGTTGGTGATTTACACTGTCGAAGGCTTTTCGAAAGTCGACAAACACCGCTGCTGTAACACAACCTTCGTCAATGCCTTTCCTAATACAATCCGTGAAGTATGTAACCGCGTCCTGGGTAGAATGATTTTTTCGAAAACCACACTGGAAGGGAGATAGCTGACTGGAGTTATCTAAATGTTGGAGGAGCTGTATTTGCACGGCTCTTTCAAGGATTTTCGAAGCCACCGGTAAAACGGAGATGGGACGGTAGTTATCCATACACTTCTTATCCCCATCTTTAAAAAGTGGAACCACCCTTGCATACTTCCATTCCTCCGGTAAAACTGCAGAAGAAATCGAAAGATTTATTATGACTGTTAGCGGAACTGAAATGCTTGGAGCCGCATCCTTTAGTAAACGAGCTGGAATTCCGTCAAGTCCTGTACCTTTCGATGTTTTAAGTAGCCTAAGTTGACGATGAACAAACGCAGCTGACACTGGTTTCAAGGAGAACAAAGATTGACTTGAATTATTCAAAAATGCTTCTGTGTTCAGCTGGTTCCAGTTAAGAGGTGGAATACTAGAAAGCAACTTTTCCACAACATTTGTAAAATATGTGCAGAAACCGTTTGCAATAGTAAGGGCATCCGTGGTTGTCTTTCCATCTACTGTGATAGGCTCAATAGAAGCTGACGGTTGAGATGTAACCGATTTGTTCGGAAGGACTTTCTAAACAGCTTTCCAGAAATTCTTGGGATCATCAGAATTTTCTTCTATGATTCTGCGGTTGTAGCTGGATTTCGCTTTTCTAATCATGGCAGTAACCTGATTTCTCAAACTCTTGTATCTAGACCAGTGTAATTCGGTGTTTGTTCTACGAGCTTGGCGGTAAAAATGATCTCTCTCGGCCATTACTTTCTTTATCCCGTTTGACAACCAAGGGATGTTTCTGCCGCGAACTTTCTTGTCAATTTGAGGTGCATGGTTATCCGCCACGTGCAAGAAACATGGTTTGAAGTTCAACCACGCATTATCGACGTCCTGACACTCACTGAGGTTGTCCCAGGAGACAGATGACAGGTCTTCATTAAAACGTGTAGGACAATACTTGCTGTAGTTTCTGCATTTTATCGTTCGTGGTTTAAACTTTAGCGAGTTCAACTTTCTAACAAAAGCCTTCATGTCATGATCACTGAGTGCTGATTTGACCACCTTGACTAAGGTTATATTCTGTGGTTGAGAAGTACAGATAATGTCAATAAGAGTTAGGGATTCCCTTGTGACTCTTGTAGGTCATTAACAACCTGTGTCATGTTCATGCTTTGAAGAATGCTCTTGAGCTTCTTTGTTTCTCCCTGACACCTCGCACCAGGTGAAAAATTACAATTTAAATCGCCCATTGTAATCACTTCTTTCTTTTCGGTATTGGCAACTTGAACAACTAAAACATTCTCAAACGACGACATAAACTCCGCATCCAAGAAATCAGATCCATCTGGGGGTCGATAAAATGTTCCCAACAGAATCCCTTTTGAATGAGGCTGAATAAGTTCTATCCAGATAGCTTCTAGCTCGGGTTTTTCTAAATCTTCTCTTCTAAGAGCCGATAAAGAATCCGCTAATTAAACAAGAACCCCACCACCTCTGTGAATACTCTGTCGAACCTTTCGGTAAAGTTTATAGCCATCAATCGTTATTTCAGTATCACTAACATTTTTAGAAAGATGACTTTCAGTAACCCCAAGAATGCTGATTCCTTTATGTGACTCTAGTAAAGCTCGAACTTGGTCAATCTTTGGTAGCAGGGATCGGATGTTTTGGTGACATACTTTTAAACCCTTCGAAAGTAGCAATTCCGAAAGACTTTTAAGTATAGGGTATGCTGTGTTCTCGCTCTCGCTAACTTGGTCAGTTATTACCACCTCTCCTTCGCTACAACTTTTACAACACTTGCTGTCCTCGAACGAAATTCCAATACACTTCAGGCGAAAAAGACCATTACATGCTTGACATGAAGCTTCACCTTGGTTCCTTCGGATCGTCTTGAGACAAAGTGAGCACAAAGGTCGCTTAGCGTGGTTTACCGGACCAGGGTTGAGTGATATATCACCCACTTGCATTAAAATTCCGGCAGCGACAAAAAAGTTCACCAAGTTTGAAGGTAGTTTTGAGGTCCCGCTTTCGTTCACGAGGGAAACCTTCAAGCTGGAACGAGATTTCCTTTGCCCTCAAGTCTCTCGTAACGGCCATCGAGGTAATAAGATTTACAGAGACATAACTTGGCTCAAACCAAACGGACCTGTCCAAATGGTTCGCCGAATAATTCACCTTATGGTTATGAGCACAGGATAACTTCTGGGTGCAAAAGTTAAACAGCGTCGACTGAACAACAAGGAAAACCACAGAGCACAGCAACGCGTGACCGGACGCCATATTGTAATAAAAAATAAAGGAATAATAAGTGGAAAGGAACATTTTCCAAAGATACCTCACCCGTTTTACTGGTCTTGGAAAGATGTTGAAGCGAAACTGCATGTCGATGATAGTGTGAGGCCTGTGCACCAACCCCATAGAAAGAAGCTTAAAGCATGTGTCGAAAGAAGCTTAAAGCATGTGTCGAGTCAAATATGACGTCATTACGCATGCTCTGGGACCCACAAAGGGACTCATTGATTATGCCAGTATTTTTGCCCCTTTGCGTGAGCTTACTCACCAAACAGTGGACTTCAACTGGTAAAAGGTTCACCAAGAAGCACTTGTCAAACTCAAATCTAGTCTCACCTCTGATGACGTCATAGCCTATTTTGACCCTAGCAGGAAAACATCTCTCCTCGTGAATACCAGTCCAGTTGGATTGGGTGCAAGTCCCTTTCAAGTGTGGAGAGGCGTTGTTCCTAGATTGAGCGTGAAGCTTTGATCATTACATAGAGTTGTCATCATTTCCAGATGCACCTGCTTGGAAGTCATTTTAATGTCATAACAGGCCACAAGCCCTTGCTGCCAATCTTTAACAAATTGTACACTCTACTGGTGCAAAGGAAGTTGTCCTCAACCTGAATAGAATATTTGCTGCTTATGATGTCCCTGATTTAATGGGCATGAGTTTGCACAATTTGTAGAGTATCTTGGTTTCAAACAACGTAAAGAACTTCCTTAAGGCCAGAAGCAAATGGTGAAGTTGAGCGTTTGATGAAGATCTTTAGCAAAGTCCTGCGCACCACTAGTAACTGGAAACAAGAGATGTACAAATTTATTCGCAATAACTGTGCCACTCCTCAATGCACCACAGGTGTCGCCCCTGCTACTGCCCTGTTTGGACGACCAATCAGAGTCAAGTTTCCATGTCCCTTAGTGGTGCTTTAGGGTTCAGCGTGTGATCCGACTATTACACCGGAGAGGGGTGCTCAATAGAGGCTGAAGACGAGGCACTATGCAGAATCGAAGAAAGCTGTCAGAGATTGTGATATTCAGGTTGGAGATAACGTCCTAGTTGAACAACAAAAGCGTTAAAAGCAGTTAACACCCTTTAACATCAACCCTATGACTATCTATGACTATTACGAGCATGGTAACAGCAGAAAGTCACACCCAGAAAGTCACTCATACATCGCATTTCAAGAAGCTCCTCCAAGACCCTCAGACCTTTGACAGTGCTCCTCGTCCTAAAGCTTCATCAGGTGTAATGCCTCGAAGGTCTACCCGTGTGTCCAAACCTTCCCTAAGACTTATTTAAGAAATCTGGTCGAGACTTCGTTATGTTTTTTGCAGTGATTTTGGACATTGATTATGAACCGTGATTATGGACATTTAATATAACTAATGAACGTTAGTGCTTTATACATTAACATGATGGACATTTATGAACATTTAGATTTCAGTGACATTTGTTTCTCAGTAGTTACATGGTTTAAGAGAAAAATGGCACATGTCAATAAGTTTAGGAACCACTGTTTTGTTCGTTTGTTCGATGGTCAGGAATTGCATTAGTTTCTCTTAACCTGTCACAGTAGAAGAGGTCAGGAAACGTGTCTCAAGCTGCCAAGAAGTCTCTTGGAAATGATCAAATGCGTACTCAAATTGTAATGGGTTGCATTGATGAACTTTTGCCAGCTATTTCCAGCATGGTTAATCTATCCTTGACATCTGGAAGGAGGCTCTCGTGAGGCCCAAGTTGAAAATGCCCAGAATTGACTTGGTCAAAAAGAACTCCCGCCTTGAGAGTAATCTTGATGTCAGTTTGTCAACGGTATCCTGATTTTTAGCCGGCCTATCGCTAACATCATAGAACGGAAACGGCACTGTTGCCGGTGCGCAATGACATTCTACTAAAACATGAATAAACAGCAGGTTACTCTGTTGGTATTTTTAGACCTCAGCGCCACGTTTGACACAGTTGACCATGGTGTGCTCCTAGGGCGTCTAGAACAAAAGTTCGACATCTGTGGAGACGCGCTGGTTTGGTTTAAGTCCTACCTGACAGAGAGACCACAGCGCATATTAATAAAGGATGCCAAGTCAGCTGGTTTTGACCTAACGTTTGTGGTACTTCAAGGCTCCTGCTTGGGACCATTGTTGTTCTCGAGCTATACAAGCGAGCTGTTCACTATCATCAGCCGCCACGTGCCTACGGCACACCGTTAGGCGGATAATACTGAGTTATAACTTGACTTTCAACTTAATGACATTGTCATTGGTACGAAGGCGCAATTACGAAATATCTATCAGAACAGCCTGATCGTTGGTGAATGTGAGGTGTTTTCCAGTGATGAAGTGATACGAAACTAAGGGGTGTGGATAGACAGAGCATGGGTGCATTCTACCACTGACCTGTACAAAATCAGGCGTATCAGAAAATACTTAGACACGGACTCAACTGAGAATTAATCCACGCATTTGTAGCAAGCAGACTGGACTATTGTAATGGACTTTTATATAGTCTACCTAGCAATTTAACATCTAACTCTACAGCTTGTTCAAAATGCGAGGGCAAGATTACTATATCGTGCATCTCGATATTGCCATATACCACAATTACTAGTGTATTCCGGATTTAGTAACCTAGATCTAATGATAAGTTTCGTCTATCGCCACCCATGATTACCGCCGACTTGTTAGCTCAGTTGGTAGAGCACCAGACTACTGTGCGGGAGGTCGGGGGTTCAAACCCCGGCAGGACCTACACTCAGCGTCCTTAAATAACTGAGGAGAAATTGCTTCCTTTGCAATGGCATCTGCAAATGGTTAGACGTTCTGGTCGTCTCAGATAAGGACGATAAACTGGAGGTCCCGTCTCACAACTCTTCACAATTAATTCTGTGGGAGGTAAGAGAACCACCAGGGACTAACGAACCCTGGCTGTGACCACCCCTAGTGCTGACCTGTGGGTAGGCACCTCGCATGGGACCTTTGAGTCCCGTTCGTGCTCATCCCCACTGGGCAGGTCTGCTGTCCAGTAAAAGCTGGTAAAGCAGACCTTACCTTCACTTGGCGACAGAGCATTTATGGCAGCGGCACCGAAATCGTGGAATGCTCTTTCTTATGACGTCAGGAACACGTCGAAATTAAGAAATTTTAAACAGAAACTCGAAACGGCACTTTTTATTCCAGCGTACACGTAAAAGCTTTGATATATTCTACGTATACACACAAAGCACTTTTTATTCAAGGTAAATTCAAGGTAAATTTTACACACATACGCTGTTATTTTAATAGCGTCGCGCACAAATGACGTCACCAAAATTGAGACCCCCCACTTGACTCAGACAAACAGACCACTCTCAGTGCCATTTCTACAAGAGCGGTATGTAGAAGTTATGTCGCTCGCAAGCACTTCGCTTCGGTCTTTGACTGTTCTCACGCAAGATGATGGCGTTCCTGGCTCGAAATTTGAGAGTGAAACAGAGAACTACACTGTGGATCAGTTAAAACGATGGCTGAAGTGCAGAGGGCTAAAATTAAGAGGAAACCGGTAACGACCTTGTGAAACTTGTTACGGAATGTGTAAAGGCTGGAAAGCATCACACTCTCGATCCTAGTATCGACGAAGGAAAATGGTTTGCGGAGAAAGTGATCAAGGAGAATTGTGGCCTGGATCAAAGTTGTAATTTGATTTCGCTTCAAGAGATTCCATCGAAGGGATGGCGAGATTTTCCATCTTGTAACATCCCGCAACTCTTCAAGTACGGGCATGTTCATTACTATGTCCTGGAATCGATCCCGAATGTAAATGCGAACGAAGAGAAGACGAAGGGCTTGGACATATAACTGATAGACCGTTGAAAAACGGAAGAAAGTACGTTAATTCGGGTTTTGTTCACGACCTTATGGACTCGATGACTGCCGAACATTATTTAGTGAGGGCCCACGTTTGGCCATCGATGAAAAATGTGGTTCCGCACAATGTCGTTGTTGTCTTATCTTTGAACAGTGGTGCCGTGATTCATGCTTCCTGTGAACCATGCAGGGTCTTCTCTTTGGGTCGCTGCAGTCATATGTACATAGATGATATTAGATTGTTGTTTAAGTATCAAAATAGTAGCCATTTAATTATTCTGTTGTTTTTTGTTTACAAGACAAGATTGTATATATAATTATATATATAAAGGTTTAAATGGAACATGCTCATGATGGAAGTTCTTAAACTTAATAATGAAGAGAAGAATATATAGCAGGGAATTGTGAAATTGTTTGTTTTAAAACAAACTAGCCAATCCAAATTGATTTCCAAATTTTATTTGTTCTGTTATGTTTCTTATAAGTTAAACTACTTTGTAAAAAACTGTTAGTCTAGTAAAGTACAATAACAGTTATACTTTTACTTCAGCAGCGATATCGTTGTCTGATCAGGGAATTGAGCAAGGGTGTTGAGGGTGTCGAAGTGTTAAAAGGGTAGGGTTTTTAACCCAAATAACCTGTTTGGGGGTAGGAAAATATTGCTGAAACATTACAATGGCTTTTTGGTCATCAGATGAAATCCTACAGTTTAATCCCCACATACAATACCCACTCAAATGTGAAGTGGAAAAAGAACATCCAATGTAAATAATTACCTTGATAATGCTTTCTTCAGAAAATTAATGGATACACCATAATACCCAAATACCAACAGCAGTATTTTTTAACCAAACCTGGGCCACATCAAAAACAACTACCTTTTATGAAATGATTTCCATCCATTCCTGATCCCAGACCCACTTGTTCCTCTTAGCTGGCTGGGCCCGGGGCACAAGAAAAAGTTGGCTCCAACAAATCTCTAGCTGGATATTATTGGAAGAAATCTGTACAGCTTAGATCAGAACCCTTTCTCATAGGAGCAATATTTTACATTTGGAATAATTGCCCTCATTAGAGACAGAACATTGAATGAATACATACATGTACCAGTAGAAACAGTTCATGACCAATAGTGATCCCCGTCGAGCAAGTTTATCCTCATACCCCAATGTATATTTCCAAAATTGTCTCTCTTATGGTTCAATATCTCAGCTTGTTTTTCTTGCAATAATTGGAAGACAACAACTAATTTTTCGCAAAAAACTATTGTAATCCAAGACAAAAAAAAGATTAAGGAATACCAGATAGTTCCGAAACCCGAAAAGGAACCACGCCATTTCAGTTAATGTTTGCGCACAATTATTTAGAACCTGGCCACACAGTTTTTGGTATCAAAAACCCTTATCTATTGTTTTCACATCAAATCATTTTGGGAATTACAGAGAGCTGCATAGTACTCAATATCAGCCTGTGCCATTTGTTTAAACAAAAAAAACTAACCCATGTATACTTTCATCTTTCATATTAATGAATATCAATGAAATAATTTTTTTAAAAAGTCTTGGATCAACAGACCCAGTATATTTTAATAATGGGTGGTTTTATAGTTTCTGTCACAGCAGTTACTTGGGTCAACATGCATTGATTCTAAACCCAACCTACATTTCTTTGCATGGTTTAGCCAATATTAGTGTTTGGTACATATTATCCTGAGCACTGACTAAGTCACAAACTACATAAATCGAGTGGTGTCCTCTTGTGACCTCATAATTGACAGAAATGTTGATTAATACTGGATACGAAGAAGGCTAAAGGTTTCACACCAAATCAAGTGTACACCATTTGAGTTTGTACACATGTATCACACTGGCGTCAGATTTGCCTTGAGAGGATCGGGATGTTCATCCATGGGGCCTTTTTCACCGGGCCAGTGCAGAGCACAAATGTAGGTATTCCTCGAAACATTCTTTTCCGTGAAGAATTCCCGCGAGCAAGCTACTATCCACCTCCTGCGCTTTTCAACATCTTGTGACGGTTTGGGGAGTGGAATGAAGACTTTCTTCCCCGATTACTCCAGCTCTAAGAGCGATTTTGGCCAATGTTCAGGATACCTTGAGTCGGTTTTGCTCTCACCATGACAGCAGTGCTTTGTACTAACCATTCTTGGCCCTTTGAGAAAGCATACACTCCGATTTACCTAACTTTTCACGTTTTCTTCACGTATTGACGCTCTCTCGCATACATTCGCTTATGGCCGACTGCAATGTTTGTCTGAGTCACGCGGGGGGTCTCATGAGACCAAATCTATTTTTAGAATTTGTGCGCGACGCTATTTGGATTCGATTTTCATAGTTATTATTCATTAGTATGTGAGGCGCATTTGAAAATTGTATAGCTGAATTTGCTCCATAGAAATAAATATTATTATTACGTCTGGTAGAGAAACTCTAACCCTTTTTGCTTCTTTGGACTCTTTGCGTAAAGATAATAACTCTTTAACAGGCAATCATGTACTTCCTCAAAGAATGCCCCTGTCAAAGCATTCTTCACAGCCAACTCCAGTCGATGGGCAACACACCACACAAACAATATCCACGGATGTTCTCTGTGGAAATTGGCCTTGGCCCCAACTTTACTTCCACGATTTGTGCAGCATCCCTCTCCTCTCAGGTCAAAATGGATTGGCATCGTCTGTACTTTTCAGCCCAGCTGAGTCGACTGCTGCTTTGATGCCATCCGCAACTCCCTCGGCAGCTGCACTCTTAATATTTTGCAATGAACGAAACTGCATCCCTTCTTTGACCATCGAATCAATTGTGGAGTTTTTTCTAAAGGTGGCTCAGAGTCAGGACCAAAGTACAACATAAACACTCCCAATTTCCCAACCGTGGCGCTATCAGTGGTGCCATCAAATAGACTATAACACTTTGATGTGTTCAACTCATACCTGGTTCTTTTGTTCATTGGCTTCATACGAAATGAACTCAGTTGCCTCAGTCCGATTGTTGTATACTGATCTATCTGGAACACCATGCCTGTTCTCTTGTGCAATGATTGTCTTGTAAAGAAACTCCATTTACGGATCTGTTGTAAGCCAGCTAAAGTAGATCGTTATTCATCTTTACGTTTAAGCAATACATGATAAAAAATTGATCGGACATCATGTCTTACCACAATTGGGATTTCGTCGGACAGGAGCTAATTTTGGTCGGCCAGTGATCGATGACCGACTGTTATTTGCAGCCCATCATTTTGTACCATTTTAAACGGATATACACGTTTTTCTCTCAGTAAGATCTTAATTTCAAACGTATCAATTTAGGCTTGTATATTATTCTTTCTGAACTCCGACATACGCCAATTTTGGAGAATTGAAAATATGCATTGAATGTATTGGATGTTTGCTTCACGGGGTTGCATTATTAATTAGGGCTTAAATAATTTACGTCAGCCGCGTCAATCATTCCACGAATGATATTAAACAATATGAAACATAGTCTTCCATCACTATGTTGATCACTATGGTGGACGTACGCAAGTCTATGACAGTTGCGTGGAAACTACGGTGGCCCATGGGTGTACGGTGGCCGCCATGATCCCATTCTCGGTACCATGATGCGTGACCAGATCAACTGGATACCCCCCCGTACTCTTCAATGGTATGAAGCTAATAAGCTGCTACATTGTTTGGTTCATTATTTGACCGCGTTACATACAACCACATAATTTTTCGGCTCCAACCATCAATGCAGCCATGGATTGCGAATCCAAATGGCTTAAGTTTATCGTAGCCGTCACAGTGCCAAGCATAGCTTGGGCCAGGGTTGTGGTACTTTCTCTTCTTAAGATGATGTGCCTTTGGTAATTCACCGGCTGCCTTCGGGATCTATTTCCTTGAGGAGCTCTTGCACAACGATGCGCGGTACCCTTTTACCTCTGAGTTGCAGTGTATGCCATACCGAACTTCCAGGGCCGTTGATTACACTCTGGATGGATTCCCTCACACCATCAATGTCATAGTCTGGTCGTTGTCTTCTTAGACCATACTGTTTGATTCGTCGCTTCAAGGTACTCAGACTCATTTCAATACAGTAGTTCTTAAATAGAAACAAACGAATTTCTTTGTACTCGAAGCCTCTAAAAAAGTAATACCGGATGAGACCTTTTTCGTCTTCTTCTTCTTCTGGCACCTCTAAGTCCCCGTCCTCGAACTTTTCGGAATCAGCCGCCATCTTTGACATGCAACACGCGAGGGTATGACAAATAACTTCCGCCTCACTTCCGTAGTGGACTAAATTGGGTTTTGCAATGAAGTTTTTGGTTTTGCCGTGGTGTTTTTGATTTTGCCGTGAGGTTTTTGGTTTTGTCGTGACACCCAAGGGCCATCCTAGTTGTAATCTGAGCCAATATTCGCCAGCGCCATAATTCTAATATTGTTCACTGTATCATGCAAATATTGCTCGCCTTTTCCTAAATTGATATGGAGTGACTTCCAACCTGTTCTTATCCAGCTATAAGTGAGTAAACGTATAGAGAAGTAATAAACAATTATTGGATGAGGTTTTTGTGATATCCAAAATAACTAAGGTCTCGGTAAAGGTTATCAACTGAAGCCGATGGGCTCCTGCAAAAACCGAATTTAATAATTGTTATACGATTAAGTTAATTTTTTATTATTTAATTCAATTTTATTTAATTTAATTTTATTTAATTTATTTTTTTGGTTTTATTACAAATTATGCATGTCTATTACCCCAGAAAACTGCAGTGTGGACAGGACGGCTCCTGGTGTGGATTGAATACATAATTTTAACTCTACATATCGATTCTTTTTCTTTTTTTTTTTGAAAAAAGACCCCTTTAAACAGTTTGTGAATTCGACTAGATTGTCGTAAAAGCCCATACTTGATTATGCATGCTGTACTGAGTTGAACTGTCAAGGCAATGGGACGTGCAAACATGACTCATTTCTCTATAATCCATTTTTTAAAACTATGACTGTTTTGAATCGTCTCTTCTCCAGTCCTGGCCTATTCGGCTCTTTAATCTCTAATTCTAAATCTCAAGGAATTTCATTACCTGTGATTGATAGACTTTCTAGAGACTACAATGCTCACTCACCGTCACAAGCTTTAGTTAATATCCATCCCTCATTGATTGCTTCCCTTTCATCCACTGGAAGAGCATTGAAGTATGCCCCGATTTTAAACCCCCAAGTAACTAGGAGGAATTAGAAATATTTAAGGTATATATTTTTTCAGTTGACAAATTCGGATGATAAAAGTTGTATTAGGCGGAATATCAGCACTTTTATTACAGGATGTTCTAGAATTAGCGAGATGAGCTCACAAAAGCTTGTTTGATAACTGAGTATAAGTCGCCAGGAAAACTTACCCGATAGCCTGTCCCATTCGTGTTCTGCAATTAAAACGCATAAAAAAGGTAATTTTTAAGTGGGTTTGGCACCAACTGTAATAGAAATCCCACCTACTGAGTCCTGTTGAAAGCCGTGTTTTAAACTTCAGACAAAAACATATATATAGATTTTCAATGTTAGGACAAAAAGCATATTAGCATATCCAAAACTCTTGAGGAAATGTATTTATAAAAGAGGGTTAGGTATTAGGGTTCAAAGTTGCTTGAAGAACGCCGCCCACACAGATAAAGCCAGCAAAACGTTAAAACATAGAAAAACGTACCACTTGGCTTACTGAAAAGCCAAGACCAGGAGGAAGACACGCAGAGAGTTGCAAAACAGAACAAAGCTTTCCAACTTGACTTCATTTTAATATACACGTTTCCCACTGTTCACGACGGTAGCAGCGATAGATCGAGCAACGTTACCATGCACACCGAGTTCTAACTCCCAATGATTTTATTCTGTCGACAGCTTTTCGACCAGACAATACATCAATCAACACAAATAGGACAACGAGATAGAATGAAATTTGTATGACATTTGTATGACAACTGTGGGTTTTATTTCACAAAATGACATCAATAAATAAGAATTCAACCTATTGTCAATATGAGCATTAAATGCCGACAAAGCCCGCATTATTCACTTCCATTCTAAAGATTCCAAGTTAAACAAAACAAGAAAACAAGTTATTCATACCTTTTACCATCTGGACTAACTGAGTCCCAATTTTTCTTGAGGACTGTGCCTGTGTTGACTAAATAGATGGCAGCCTGCTGGCAGCACTAAAGCTGTTTAAAAACATTATTTAACATATAAAAAAAACGGGTAACGCGACAAATGATCATCCTATGGGGAACAACTTAAATGCCACTGCTGAATATTCAATACCCTGTTCCATTGTTCTCTCTCATAAAGTATACGCTAGCTTTTCGAAAAAAGAAAGAAGGAAAGAAACTCGCAAGGTGATATTACAAGTTAACTTGGTATGCGCATTGGGGAATAGCAGAAGGACACGTTACAGAAAATTAACCCGAAACAGCAACAAGAGAGCAAAGAAAGGAGGCGAAAATTTTACCCATCAGGCTGATTTTTTATGTAATCTGTCCAGTAAATGAAAAAAATTACATAAAAATTACATAGATAAATTGAAAAAAATATATAAATAAGCAGACTGAGTAAATTTCAACGATTACAATTTACTTTGCGTTCGAGGAAGTACTTGAAGGATGCGCTATGGAACACTTAATAGTACCCCCATTGTACTTTACTTTTCGTTCATGTTACTTTTGACCAGGACGTGTTGGAGACAGGCCAACGGTGTGACAATACTTATCAGATTTTCACGTAGCTCTAGAAGAGCACATGGCGACGTCGTGTTGGCGGTAGATAAAATTTCATTTGCTTCCATGTTTTTCTTTCAAACTTAATTGTTTATTCCCATAGTTGCTGTTTGGGCTTCATCCCGAGCTTCTCAACAAAAAGAAACAGAAAATAAGCAAGTTTAGCGTGGTTGTTATGCAGAAGAACGCAAAAAACCCTAACAGAGTGTATATTTCATCTGCAGTTCGAGTCTCGTTGTAATTCATTACTTTATAGTGGTGTCAGGGCTGTCCTTGTGTCCTCGTGGTTTACTTAAACGCCGGAAACCGATATGATGGAGCTTGTTTATTTGAACCAGCCTGCTCATAATTGAAATGCCCTTTACACCTTGGACACAACCATTGAGAACGGGATCCATTGACAGGAGCAGATGGCGCTATTGATCACAAAAATTTGCAATTGAAACATGGCGGCGGGGCGCCTCCCTTGAAGGTTGATCAAGCGACCAGCCATTCATCAAAGCGAGGTTTAAACTCGTTCAATTTCCCATTTTCAGTTTTTGACCGTCCATATAACCCAGTCCCTTTTGCTGAAACTTTTGAAACTTTTGAACATTTGCTGAAACTTTTGAATATTTTGCTGAAATGTTCAAGCACTGTTAGAGGCATTTTTAAGTAATATATCCAACACTAGATGGAGTGTTAAATAACAGGCCCCGGTTGTTCAAAGGATGGATAACGCTATCCAGCGGATAAATCGCTATCCAGTGGATAAGTGCCCGCAAAAGAAACTACGCTATCCACTGGATAGTGATTTATCCGGTGGATAGCGTTATCCACCCTTTGAACAACCGGGGCCAGATCTTAGTATAAATACTCAGGTGATTATACAAAATCGCGCGCTCTGATTTGTTCGCTATCTCGGATTATCAGCCGATAATCACCTCGACGAACAAAATGGCTGCCAGTCTTTGGTGCGCTTTGATGAAATAAAAATTTTTTTGTCTTATAAAATGCTTTTCTTTTCTTTTTTGAAATAATCACCTGTTTATGTAAACGTATTATTTTCAATAATGTTTTCTTCATAAATTTCTTACACTTTGAAAAACACAGAAGACACAAAAATGTTTAAAACTCCAGGTAAACACAACAACAACTTAAAATGAAAGAAAAAGAAAATACAAAACATATTTAATTTGAACTTAACGTGTTACGACTAAAGGACAATATCATTTATTTAATGTTTACGAAAGCAGGGCGGTATGTTGTCACAAAGACAAACAAATTATTCTTGATCGGTTCCTTTAATCGTCGCATATATTTATTCACCTTTTCAATTTGCGTCGAATATTTATCCGCTTTAGAAATTTCGCTGAATATTTTTCCGCTTTAAGAATTTTGGCTTAACATTTATCCGCTTTTAGAATTTAGCTAAGGTATTATAAACTTTTATTGCAACCGGAAACAGAAAAGAGAACTAAGCGGATCGATTAAGGAAATACAAAAAGCCGAGCCTTTTCTAACGAAAGAGCAAAATCCCTCTTGTTTACTCGCCGCAACTCATTGTTAATAGAACACATTGAGCTCAACTTAAGAAAACGTTTTCGCTTATGCGTATTCACGCGATACAAGATTACCGCGTCAGTATTTCTCTCTTCGGTTTCTTGCGTTGGTGTTGGGATAGGTATATATAATTTAAAATTATCATGAGAGAAAATTATATATCTTTGGTTGGTTCGGCAGCATTACTTATCTGCGGAAAACAAGGATTTCATTTATGAGTTAAGTGTGAACTTGCGTCTCAACTAGGTGAGAGCTCACGTCGTAGATTACCTAAGATTATCTTTCAGTTCTATCTATTTTTCAGTTATTCACATTTAACTTGTCAAAAAGAATCCTTGTTTCAACCTTACTTTGTATTTAACTTTAACATTTTAAAGTTTTTCGGTTAGCCGCTGTTGTAAACTTTATCACTTAGGAAATACGAACATTTTAGAAAGATGTTTATTGTAACCTAAACTCTGTTTACTATTGTTAAACTTATTGCTTTCCGTAGGAGGTGTTTTCAGCTGAAAATTGCAAGATAGTGGATCACACTTTTTAGCTCGAGCTCGCATAATAATAAGGCTCGCTTACTTCATTAAGAACTAAGTTCGCTCTCGAGGGTTGACACCTTCAAGGTTCTTTGTTCTAAATTGAACCGCGTTTGGCTAACTTTCATATATTTCTACAACCTTAAACTAAAATTCCTTTAGTCAAAACTTGAAATGAGCTACTAGCTTTCACAAAAGCGAACTAATTCCTTGAGTTGAACTTTAGTTCACATATTCTCCTTTTGCAAATCTTTCCATGAACAAACAAACTTGGCTCATTTCGCATTCTTTTTGTTCTACGAACTTGCGGCATCTGGAAACACCTCACTTTCGCATATGAATAGCAGCAAAACTTGTGAAAAGTAATTAACGTTAGTGTTCTCCTTTAAATGAAGCTGTTCTGTAACTGAATAGGAATACGAATACGCTAAGCTAACGTTAAGATCTCGGCTAGTGAGAAGTGACCTACAGAGAATAAACCGTGTTAACCGAAGACCGTCTACTACAAAAATCTGCCTCGTGACAAGTTGGTGTCTGACCATGACTGAAGATGGAGAGGCAAGAATTCGGGAGCCGAAAACGGTTTACCAAGAACGCGAGCTAGGCGATAAAACTTTTCATCCCTCCTCAACCAAATGTAAGACCAAATGGGCGATAACGATTTTTTAAACACTATGATTTATACAAGGTCGCACAGCTTTCTATAAGCATTGAAGAAATGGATGAAGTAACCTTGAATAACTGACTGAGTTGGAGGTGGCCAGGAAGTCGGAGGAGATATATCCCCCGGGGACCGTTTATGCAATAATTTTAAGTGTCGGACACCATCTGGCGGAGAAGAATGGCTTCAAAAGCGTTAAATCCTCTTGATAAGGGCGACCGAAGGCGAGGTGAATAGCCATCTTTGTTCAATAAAAATGTACAGCTATAACAGTTATAGTTCTTGTTATCGTCTCCTTCAAAGGTTCATTTGCTAAAAGCAAATAAGCTTAGTTTGAACATCGCGAAAACCGAGTTCATGGTGGTTAGTTCACGTCAGAAGTTCCTTGCAGAAAATTGTAGTGAACTTAATATTCAATTAGACAACCAACCAATTAGCAGGGTTGAGGATGCCACATAATTAGGTTTGATTATTGATGACCGACTTTCATGGTCCAATCACATCAAAGAACTATGCAGAAAGATATCCTCGGCAATCGGTGCTCTGAAGCGCATTAGGTCTCTCATTTCTCAATCCACTGCAGTACAAATATATAACGCTTTAATCCAACCTCATTTCGATTACTGTGCCCCCGTTTGGGATGGATTGAATTCTTATCTATGTGAGAAACTACAAAAATTGCAAAACCGAGCAGCTAGGGTTATTCTGCAAGCCAACTGTGAGGTAAACTCAAGCCTGCTTCTTGAAACATTGAAGTGGGACCAGCTATCATTAAGAAGAAGAAAGCATAAAGCTATATTGATGTTTAAGTCGCTCAACGGGTTAGCCCCAGTGTACTTACATGAATTATTCAGTGAGAGACACACAGACTATGACTTGCGTGACTCTTTCCGTAAGTTAAACTTACCCAAGCCGCGTACTAACTATTTGAAACGTAGCTTCAGCTATAGCGGTGCCTTACTGTGGAATTCTCTTCCTAAGAGTATTAGGGCGATTAGATCTATTGGGCAGTTTAAGAAGGATATTAACCGCGCACTTGAAACATCCGATTCCCACTCGGCAATCTTGTAAATCAGTTTTTATAGTTATTTTAATTTTTGCATATGATTGTAATTAAAATACTATTGTAAATATTGTACTGAAGATTTTTAACCTAGTTTAAATAAAGGTCTACTACTACTACTACTACTACCCTATTTCGTCGCGCGTTGGAAAAGGAAATGAAAGATGTCACAAGTCATGGTTTGCACTTAAGGTTACAGTAAACCTTCGCGGGTGTCCATACAAAAAAATTATTACCGCCCTGTCTTAAATACAACCACTACAAATCATATATCAATATAAAGGTTACAGAATGCTCTATTCGATGAAAATTGTTTTGCTTCAATTTTTTTTGATCGTAAGGCCGGCACGACCTAAAAGCGCGAAACGACCGACATCCCTTTGAGCGAATTTATCGGATATCAAGCTCGACCGCATAAACAAAACTACTGCATTATATCATTCACAAGGCATCAATCATCAAAGCCGTGTGAGGGTTTGTCGACATTCCTATTGGTTGCTTTAGAAATTTTTTGTCAAGTTTGATGTCCAAAAATACAGCGACACGTGTTATGACGAAGGCCATTGCGGGAGATCAGTTCTGAAAAACGCAATTCCCTCCCACGGTTTTGATGATTGATGCCTTTTGAATGATATAATGCAGTAGTTTTGTTTATGCATTTGAGTTTGATACCCAATCAATTCGCTCAAAAGGATGTCGGTCCTTTCGCGCTTTTAGGTCGCGCTCGCCTTACGATTAAACAAAATTGAAGCGAAACAATTCTTATCGAATAGATCATTCTATAACCTTTACATTGATATATAATATGTAGTGGTTGTATTTAAGACAGCACAGTAATAGTTTTTTTGGCTAAGGTCACCCACGAAGGTTTACGGTAACCTTAAAGAACAAGAAGACGCCCGAAGGCGTTTACGCGGGATGTGTTGGTTTAAAATTGCTGACGCAGTATGTTTTTTGCTAATTGTGCGATCATGGATATCCATGGTGCAAACCAACCTGACTTGCACGTGATTCGGAGTTACAGCCAATAAAAATCACACAATTTTTTCGGGACGGGCTCGGGATACGGGAAAGTTAAAAAAATAAGGCAATTTTTGACTCCCAAGACGACGAAAGGAATGCGCTACCGAATTTTATACGCTGGCTGACTACGTCATCCCGCGTAATAAGAAAGAGGAGAAGAAATATATCACCAACGAAAAGGAGGAGTTATTCTGGAATTTAAATTTATTGGGAATTTTAACAGCTAAGTCTCTATTGAGCACTGTCGATGTTTACAATGGCAGACTTTTTGGAGGAGGTGAATACAGAAATCTTGTTGTTAATAATTTTGAAATCGAGCCAAATTTTTCTAATTGTTCTGTGAAAATCAAGGTTAATTATATCAAATAATATTCAAGTCATTTTTGGAATTGTTGTTAACTATGTGTTAATCATTGAAGAATGCTCATTAAAACACAGGCGGCCCAAGCTCACAATGCGAGGAGTCTTTTTTTTTTTAATCTTTATGCGAACGTTGAGCGCGCGAAACGTGACACGGCTACCGCCGACATCTACTATTACATAGCGACCGAGTTTGGTTACGCGAAACGTGACCTTCGCCTTGCAGTATGTGGTGGTGTTGTGTTACAACGGTTTGAATTTATAAAGTTTGTATGGGGAAAAACGGTAATCGACATTATAGCTGAAATTTTGGTATTTTTGCAATAAAAATGACTCACCTCAATGCCTTGTTGTCTTTTCTATTGTCATCTCGCTTCTCAGCTCGATCCGAAGCCTTTTAAGCAAGTTGTCGCTTTTTGGTTTTCCTCTACTAAGAAAAAGTGATGTTATAAAAGGGGGATCCTGGCACATTTTTCGTTTCGATTTCATTGCGATTTCATTTCAATTTAAATAAGCGCGGTGCTAGCACATTTTGTTTACATGTGTAATAAGACGATACAAAGCTGGTACAAAGCCTATGTGAAATTTGATAGTGTACGACACATTTTTTGAAAACAATAAAATCTGATGATGGGGATCTGGCACATTTTTAAAAAATGATTTTTCAAAAGAAATAAAATACTTATTTAAAAAGAAGAATTAATATACAAAATGGAACAACAATTACGAAGATTAAATGTATTGCAATTAAAAACTTTAGTTAGATGGTATAATATTCGAGGCCGATCTGGGTTTAATAAAAGGGAACTTATTGGCGCATTGATTAATATACCCGAAATAACTAATAATATTCAAGAAATAACTAATAATATTGCAGGAATTGTTGGGGAGCTACGTAATACACCAATGAGGCCAATAAACCAACCAAATTTACCTCTTCCAATTCCGAATATTGTACCCCCACAAATAAGACCAGCAAACCGGCCAAATTTACCACCTTTAACTATTCCTCAACCAATGCCTGGCACACCACCCGGGTCACCAGATAGATTTAGACCGGGAACGCCTCCAGGCCCACCCCCACAAAATATTAATAAACCCAAACCGAAAAATACAAAAACAAAACAAACTCCTTTTTTAGGAAATGTATTAAACAAGTTTTGGAATTTTGTAAAACCATATATTCCAAAAAAAGTAAAAAATAAAGCAGAAGAATTAGCCAAAAATTTATAGAAAGATATAAAAAAGTAAATAAGCCCAAAGAAATAAAGTCACCACCTAAAAGAGATTATAAGAAGGAAGGTGCAAGACCAAAAATATTAAAAAGAAATAAGGAAAAAGAAATTGCGGGTGATTTTACACCAAGGGAATATGAATCAGCTATTAATGGTAATTATATAAGCTATAGAATTGAAGGAAATAAAAAGAATGATGAAAAGACATTCTTACATAAAATAAAACCAAAAGTTATAGAACTAATTAAACAGAGAGTTAAATCAAAAAAATCATTAAAGACTAAATTTATATTTTCATGCAGATTCAAAAAGAAATTATTTGATGATATAGACAAAATATATAAATACTGTGATGCGAATTTTCCTTCTGAAAAATCAGAAATTGTTCTTGAGTCAACAGATTTATCAGAATTATTTGATAGATTAACAAATGAACAACTTATATTATTTGAAAATTTTTTAAATAATGAATCTGGTTGGGAATTCGAACGCGTACTATTTTTTGACATTTTCATAGATCGTTTTGTTCCACTTTTAGGTGGATCTTATATTCCATTACCAAAAGAATTGTTAAACAGGAATGCTATTATTAACCTTGAGAATTATGATGAAGAATGTTTCAAGTGGGTTATAACACGAGCAGTATATCCAACCAATAAAAATCCACAAAGAATAACTAAAGAATTGGTGAAACAATCTAAGAATTTTAATTGGGATGAAATTAATTTTCCAAGTGCAATACAAGATGTTGTTAATTTTGAAAACCAAAATGATTATGATATTGCTATATATGGATATGATGAGAAAATAGGGGTATATCCTATAAAAAGAAGTAGTAAACGAGGATTTAAATTGATTAGATTACTTTTATTAACAGAAGAAACTAAAGATGAAGAACCAAATAAACACTTTGTTTTAATAAAGAATATTAGTGCACTTATACGTAGGCAAGTTACTAAACGTAAATGCAAGTTGTACTTTTGTGATAATTGTTTGCATCATTTTCACTTAAAAAGATCATTAGAAAAACACGAAGCATATTGTTATTTATACAATGAAGCAAGGATTGATATGCTAAAAGATAAAGATGGCAACCCCTGTTTTCTTTCTTTTAGAAATTTTGTTAAAAAAATGAGAATACCTTTTGTAGCCTATGCAGACTTTGAGTGTATTTTGAAACAAATAAAAAATAATGGGCCCCTAGATAAAAGCAAAAGTTTTACAAATAAATATCAAACCCACAAACCCGCTGCATTTGGCTGTTATATTAAGAGTTTTAATGAAAAAATATGTAAATCAAGATTTTATAGATATACAGCCGAATCAGAAGAAGATGATGTGGCACAGAAATTTGTGGAATATATAGAGAAAGAATTTAAGGAAATTTATAAAAAATGTATTAGTTATAATGTAAAAAGATTCAAAAAGTTTAATAAGAAGAATATGACAGAAAATGATAAAATAAACTATGAAAACGCAACTCATTGCCATATATGCGAGAAAGAATTGGGTGAAGATAAGGTAATAGATCACTGTCATCTTACAGGAAAGTATAGAGGAGCAGCACATAAGGAATGCAATTTAAATTATAAGATTCCAAAATTTTTTCCTGTTATAATTCACAATTTATCGGGATATGATTCTCATCTATTTATTAATAATCTTGCTAAAACAGAAGGTAAAATAAAAATTATACCCAATAATGAGGAAAAGTATATTTCTTTCTCAAAAGAGATTGTGGTTGATACCTACAAAGATAAAAAAAGTGGTGAGATGAAAGATGTTATCAGAGATATCAGGTTCATAGATTCATTAAAATTTATGCAATCCAGTCTTGATAAATTAGTAAATAATCTGCCAAAAGAATCTTTTGAAAACAGTAAAAAATACAATGCTGGAGAGAAATTAGAGTTATTGTTGAGAAAGGGAGTATTCCCATATGATTGGCTTGATGATTTTGATAAATTAAACGAAACCCAACTTCCATCAAAGGAAGCTTTTTACTCAAAACTTAGAGGTGAAGATATTTCAGAAGATGATTACAAACATGCTAAAAAGGTATGGGAAACTTTTAATATGAAAACAATTCGAGATTACCTTAATCTATATCTCCAGTCTGATGTGTTATTATTAGCTGATGTATTTGAAAACTTTAGAGATGTTTGCCAAAATAACTATGGATTAGATCCTGCTTGGTATTATACAGCACCAGGGCTTGCTTGGGATGCTATGTTAAAGTTAACCAAAATTGAATTGGAGATGATAAATGACATTGATATGCTAATTATGATTGAGAAAGGTGTTAGAGGGGGTATATCTCAGATATCAAACAGATATGCTAAAGCTAACAACCCATACATGAGTAAATATGATCCTAATATACAAACAAATTATATAGAATATCTCGATGCAAACAACTTATATGGTGGGGCAATGAGTGAACCACTACCAACTCATGATTTAAAATGGATGAGTGAAAAAGAACTAACAAATTGGAGAAATATACCATGTATAGTAGAGGTTGATTTAAAATATCCACGGCATCTTCATGATTTACATAGTGACTACCCGCTTGCGCCAGAAAGAATTAAGGTTAATAGGGTTGAGAAATTAATACCAAACCTTAACAATAAGAATAATTATGTAGTTCATCATGAAACACTAAAAAAATATGAAAGTCTAGGATTAGAAGTAACAAAGATTCATAGAGGAATTAAATTTAAAGAGTCTGCATGGTTAAAACCATACATAGATTTGAATACAAAACTTAGGGGTAATGCAAAGAATGAGTTTGAAAAAGATTTCTTCAAACTCATGAATAACTCAGTATTTGGGAAAACAATGGAAAATCTTAGAAAAAGGGTAGATATAAGATTGGTTACTAATGAGAAAGAAGCAAAAAAATTAATATCAAAAGCTAACTATAATCGCCGCACTATTTTTTCTGAAAATCTTATGGCCGTTCATATGAATAAAACACATATAAAATACAATAAACCTATTTACTTAGGAATGTGTATTTTAGATATAAGTAAAGCAATGATGTATAACTTTCATTATAATTATATTAAACCAAAATATGGTGAAAAAGCTAAATTACTTATGACAGATACAGATAGTCTTGTATATGATATAGAAACTGAGGATTTCTATAAGGATATAAGCCCCGATGTTAAAGAAATGTTTGACACTAGCAATTATCCAAAAAATCATAAATCAGGAATTTATACGGACATAAAGAAAAAAGTAATTGGTAAGTTTAAAGATGAAACCGGCGGTAAAATAATAACCGAATTTGTTGGCTTAAGAGCTAAGCTATATTCTTTCAAAACAGATGATGGTAAAGAGACAAAAAAGGATAAAGGAATTAAAAAATCAGTTGTAGAAAATAGTATAAGATTTGATGATTACAAGGAATGTTTAGAAAATAAAGTAAATCAGATGAGGGAGATGCAAGTAATAAGAAGTTATAAACATTTTGTTTATACTGAAACTGTTAATAAAGTTGCACTATCGGCCGATGATGATAAGAGAATAATTTGTAAAGATGGAAAACATACTCTCCCATATGGGCATTATCTTACCAAAACAGAATTAGGAGGTAACTTAGTATCATAAGGTATAACTTGTAATTCTTCCCTAACAAAACCTCGTCTAGGCCCACCTATTAAATAATATAAAACTGGTTGATTAGGTGAAATCACGCTCCTTGAAATATAATATATCTTAATACTCCAAATAGGATCTGTAGCTCGCCTTTTTTCTCCACCTTCAAGTTCGCCAGGAGATAATAAATATCTAACTTTAACCTCTGGAGGTAGTCTATCCTCATCAAGGCCTACAACTCGCTGATAATTTTTGGGTTCAATATCAACCTCTTTCAGTTTTATAACCTTATCAGGTTCTTTACCAGTTATTCTAGTTGGTGTATTATT
The DNA here is from genome assembly GCA_949710005.1 of Ricordea florida. Taxonomy (NCBI): domain Eukaryota; kingdom Metazoa; phylum Cnidaria; class Anthozoa; order Corallimorpharia; family Ricordeidae; genus Ricordea; species Ricordea florida. Next base: position 14,521,213 of record OX453275.1, read on the forward strand.
CAAAGTTTTTAGAATATGTGGTAATCGTTTTACCCATACTCTAGATCTTTCATCACTAACCATTTCTTGTGCATATTGATGACTAAATAATCTTTCACCTAATATTCTGTTTGCTCTTTCAACAAATGCTTGAGCTCTATGGTTTCCAGCTTCACTTCTTTCTATGTTAACATTATGATAATTCATAAGTTTTGTAACCTCACCCATAAATTCTTTTCCAGGATCAACCATTAATGTTTTAGGATATTTTAACTTCCTGGAATATATTTTTGTAAAAGCATTTGAAATTTCTCGACTTTCTTTTGAGGTTAAGGGTTCAGCATCTTTATATCTCGAGGCAACATCAACCACAACTAATGCATATTTATATGTTTTTCTCCCAACTCTATCATACGGTAAAAATAATAAATCTGCTTGGTGAATCTGATTAGGTTTGTCAACAGTCCAGTGTGGTCTAGGTATATATTTGGGAGCTGGCAGATATATTTGCCATATTGCTTGTTTCTGAAGCCATTGTTTTGCAGAATTTTCACTTACTTTTGCCTTTTCAGCTAATTTAGGAATTGCAGAATATCCTTTCCAATATCCTTCAGTTGAATAATATATTTTTGAAAGTATATTTTCGTTATTCATTTTAAGATTAACAAAAGAATCTTATAAATTAAAATGGAGGAAGAAAAAATAAATTTTACCGGGTATCAAATAAACATTATGAAAAAAATTATAATTAAAAAAATTCTAGATATGGAAGATGGCGATAATATTTTTAATGTTATGATTATGATACCAAATGCAAGAGAAAGTTTATTAAAACATATTGAAAAATTAGATAATAATAGGACAAAGGGGTTTCAGCGTAGCTGGCCGACGAAGCCGGTTTAAAGATTAACCAAAGTATCTTATAAATTACAATGACGTCTGAAAAAATTAATCCAAACAGAATTCCTAGAGAACCCTTTGGTTTGAAGGCAGAATCAACATTGAATCGAATTACTCTCAATCCATCCTCAGCTAGCCCCGGAGAAACATTATATATAAATATTCCAAAACTTTCTGAGAATTTGGTGATTGTACCGGGAAGTGTATCTCTATTATTTGACTTGGATGTTGATGGGCACGCTAATAATACAGTTGTGAATAATGTGGGAAGGAATCTTGTATCTAGACTTAAAGTTCTTTTTGGAGGTGAAACATTACAGGATACTCAAAGATACGATCTATTTCAAACCTATCATGATTTATTCTTAACAGATGAAGAACGCGAAGATAGATTAAAACAAGGTATTTCTTCCGAAAATATGAGAAAACTTAGAACAAAAGCGGGAGATAAAAAAACACAAGATGTAAAAGAAGTAGCGCTTGCCGCAGTACATAATACAAAATATAGAATACCAATAAATCACCCTATTTTAAACGATCATGGTGTTTTTTACCCGAAAGCATTAGAAAATCATCTAACATTTGAGATTACACTTGCTCCAATTAACGATATTGTTGTTTATTCTGACATTACTAAAACCCCAACATATTCAATCAAAAATCTTGAGTTAGAATATTCTTCCATTTCAAGCGAATACTTGGCTCGCGAGGCACAAGCCGCATATCAAGTTGGTAAAGGATTCTTTTATGAAAATGTTACTTTACACAAAACTTTTACATTTTCTATAGGCGGTGATGGTGTTATTAATCAACATATTAATCTACCTAGAAGATCAATGACGGGGGTATTATTTTTGTTTACATTACCATTTGCATCGGGGGCGCGCGACTCCGAGAATTTTTACAATCCTGGAATAACTTCTATTAATATAGATGTTGACGGGGTTCCAAATCGAGTATACTCTAGGGGAATGATTCCATCAGATCTGTGGGAGTCAGTAAAGAAACGATTTGAGAGAGATGATGTTTATAGTCCTCCATCCGGTTCCTCCCGATGGTCGGTAAAGGAAAAGGATTTTTATGCAGATAAGTTTGCTCTTTGGGTTGATATGAGAACACACCCCGATAATCACATTCATGGAGGAGGATTAGCATTAAATAATACGCATGATGGTGTAAAAATAGAAATTAAAAGAAAACAGGGTGGATCTGGTACTATAACCTGCCATATGTTTGTTGTAGCTGATGCAATGATGGAAATTATGAATTCAAGTTTGAGATCAATTAAGTACTAAAAACATAATGTTATGATACAAAAAAAAATCATGGAAGATTTACGAGATAAAATTCCTTTTCATTGTATTATAACTGGACCAACAAATTGTGGGAAAACAAAGTACCTAATTGAACAGCTACGAGGGCCTTTCCGAAAAATTTTTGATTATATTGTTTTAATTTGTCCAACCTATTCCAAAAATAAAACCTATCATAATTTTGCTAGAGGAGATAAACGTTTCTTTGTATTATCACCCGATGCCAGTAACATTGATGAGATTAATGAATTGTTAACTGATTGTCAAACTTTATTCTCTGGAACAAATACACTAATAATTTTAGATGATTGCGCCGTTTCGAATGATCTGAAGAAACGATCGAACAAGTTTATAGATTTAGCATTCTCTGGAAGACATCATGGTTTATCAATGTGGGTTCTCACTCAGCAATTAACGTCGATAGCAAAACCATTCCGTGAAAATGTAGCTTGTGTGGTCTCATTCCATAATCCATCACAGAAGGGTATGAAGATGCTTTTCGAAGATTATGGGGGTGATTTAGATTCCGAAACTAGTAAAAAGTTTGTTCAACTCCTGAAAACTGAAAAATATTCTAGACTTTGTTTATGTTTACGTTATCCATTTCAATGTTATTTAGAGATTCCTGAAGTGACAAAGCCGATTTAAAAATAATCCATCTATTATCACAAAGATGACAAGCGTAGAAGATTATATTGAAGAAAAGACTGAGTTAAAAGATGAGATAAAATACCGAGGAACTGAGGAAGATGATGTTGAAATAAAACAAGAATCACTAGCTATCCTAGCAGCTCTTGGAGCCACAAAGGAATATTTAGGCGTTGATATGAGTCTGGGTGATGTAAAAAAATTATCTGTAAAAGATGTTGAAAAATATTATAATCGTTATCAAGCAGTAATGGGTAAGAAAATTAACGGCGGATTGGTGGATTCGTCCCTACAATTAGTTTCTAAACTTATTTCATATTTAGTTCCAGTTGATGATATAGAATCTCTTTGCGATGATTTGAAGAATGATGATTTGGTTAATCGCGAACTAACAAACATTGTAGGGCTCTTAGCATTGAAAGCAGGAAGATTGGCAGCACTTGCTAGCGGGGTTTTCCAGGTTGCTAAACACATCAAATTCAACAAAATTCAACAAGTTACAAGTACAATTACAGATGATTCTAACGAAACTGAGCAAAATACTAAGCAGGGTGTTGATGAACATGATACTGTTTACTAAGCATACTATTATTTTATTTACATATCATTCCTAAGCGGTCTAAAGATTTCTTAATGATATGTAAAATAATGTCTGACCAAACTGAACGAATTGAAGGAGGAACAGAAGTTGTTGATCGGGGCGAAGCCCCTCCCCGCTATGCGGAGCAAATTACTAGAGAACCGCAAAAAGAAGAAGAGCAAAAATCAACAAAAAAGAAAGATCCTAAAAAAGTTGCTGCTGGTAAGAAACTGGCGGAATATAATAAAAAAGCTAAAGAAGCATTAGCTAGGGAGATGAAACGCGAGCAAAAAATTAAGCGGGAAGAAGAGCAAAATGAAAATACAGAAAGTGAGTCTAATCGGGCAAAGCCCTCCCACGAAGCGAAAGCTTGGCTTCCGGAGCTATCTTTTACAACCGTATTATCAATTGTTGGAATAGGGTTTACAGCATTTGATATGTTTATGAGATACCGACAAAAGGAGGATAATAAAAACAGAATACCTGATTTATCACAAGTTCCTAAATTACCACCCACACAACCATCAAATATCCCACCACAACAGATAGATCGACCAAAAATTGGAATGATGTAATTTTGATTTTAAGCCCTAAAGGGATCTAAAGATTTCTTACTGATGTAGTAAAAAATTATGTCAAACGAAAACAAACTTGTGAAAACTGTTACTGATTCTGCAGTCCTTATCGGATTAGCAGCTGGCGTTGGATATGTAGCTAAAAAGGCAATGAAAGAATCATTTATGAACGATCCATCCTCAAGTATTACAAATTATGCAAAATGGGTTGCTGTATTATCAGGAAGTATGTATCTTAAAACATATTTAGAGGATCAAAAGATTTTACCAAAATAATGGCATTAGCATCAATAGCAATGATGGTTGGTGGTGCAATATTAAATGCAACGGCATTTACTGGTGGAAATGTTCTTGCAAAATATTTATCTGGAAAAAATGTTGATACAGAAAAAATACGACACGATAAAGCAATGGAAAAATATCAAAGAGATTACACTGAATATCAGGAAAAAAGACAAGAAATGCTTGATTGGAAAATGGAGAAAAAAGATGAAAAATATCAAGCATCAAAAAATATTTCGACTACAAACCAAGCCTTTGAATTGTATAGTCAAATGCAAGAGCCAAAATTCTCTGATTATTACAAACCAAGCGATGATCAAAAAACAGGAGAAATGGTATATGTTGGAGCTGGAATGATGGGTTTAGGTTACGCAGTCAGTAAATTAATTTAAATTACAACTCAAGATTTAGTCTAAAGGGTTATTAATCATGACTAAAAAAATGGCAGAAGGAGGAGAATTACCAGAAGATTTGGATCCAACCGAACTAAATGATGTTGATGATGATGATGATGATTATGATGAATCAATTAATTTACCAACAATAACATCCACCTCCACCCCCAATGATTACAAAGAGGCAGAAACTTCATTTGGTGGTAATCCATTGACGGATATGGAAAATGAAAAAGATAAAGTGTGGAGAGATATTTTAAATAAAATTCCAGATGCTAAACCTGATTTTCTTTTCAGATATAGTGAGTTTGGTGAAATTGAAGTTGCAATTCCTAGAAAACCTGGGGTAAAAGAAACGTGGCATAAATTATTCGATTCGAATGGGGATATTAATAAAAAACTCCCTGTTACCATATTGAAAGCTCTAGGTAAAAAATCAGAAGAAGTTGTGCATACTAACAATGTTATTTTTTCACAATTGGACGAAAAAAACGAAGAAATTAGGGATTTACGTAATGCATTAGCTGGTTTAAGAGCAATGACGGAAACAAGTCAATTCGAAATAGATCGATATGTTTCAATTGAAAAAGAGTTGAGAAGTATGATTGAACGTCATCAAACCACAATCGCTGAAAAAGATAGTTATTTAGAAGCTGCAGTTAGAGAGAAGATTGATGCAAAACAATATGCGGAAACTTTACTTAATGATTTGAATGAATACAAAGCCGCGGTTGATAAGAACAAGAAAGATTTAGCTGACTTGAAAAAGGTTGAAAAAAGCCGAGAAAAGTTAGAAAAAAGGGTTAAAACTTATGATGAACTATCGAGAAAACAATTAATATTAAACGAAGATCAAATGGCTGATATCAGTAGAAAAAATGATGAAATATTAGAAAATATGCCTCTTAGCGACCGAATTAAGGATATCTTCAAAAAGTATGGTTTTACAGTTTTTGCTGTTCTAAGCGCAGTAGGCGCAATCATTGGAGTTATAGTTTCTAATCTTTCAAAGGGTTTAAAAACATTAGGTAAGGGAGTTGGTAATGGATTGAAAACTATTGGTAAGAAACTCAGTGAAATATTACCAGGAATGGTTGGTGCAATAGTTAGCTTTCTATTCAAAACAGCTGGCCAAGTTATTGGATTTTTAGGTGAAAATGCTTGGCTTTTGATAATGGCTGTTGTTCTATATTTTGTGGAACAAATGAAAGGTGGAAAGAAGAGAAAGTAGGTCTAAAGATATCATAGTGATCAGTAAAACACAATATGGATGACTACAATAGAATTTATCCTCAACTACCTAATAATTCAGATCCCAGTTCCTCCCTTCCGCAGAGCGGGGAGGCCCTTCGGGCCGATCAGTCGGTTAATTTCAGACTGCAAAAATCAAGCGAAGTATTACAAAATCTTGAGAGAGAAATTAAACATTATGAAGATGTAAGGAAAAAATACAATAGAGCTAGAGGAATATTTACAAAAATAAGTGTTTGTGGTGGTTTGATTTCAGTTATTCTATCTGCGAGTGGTCTCGGAACTTCTCTTACTGGTTTTGGCGCTGTTGTCGGTGTTCCTTTGGGTGTTGTTGGTGGGGTTTTTGGTGGATTATCGGTTGGATTCGGTTATGCATCAAAAAGACTTTCAAATAAAGTTAGTAAACATGAACAAACCGCTGCAATTGCAAAATCAAAATTAAACACCATTAACGATTTGGTTTCAAAGGCTTTGAAAGATAATGTTATATCCGATCAAGAATTTTCCATAATTTTGGCAGAGTTGGAAAAGTTTCAAAAACTAAAACTAGAAATACGACAAAAATTTAATAGGGATGCGCAAAAAAACTTCGACATGTCTATAATAAGGAAAAAAGTTCGAGAAGAGCTATTAAAAGAATTAACAAATCCAGCTCATTAAAAATTTCATTTGAAAGAACTGATGTTGGTTGCAATTGTTTTGCGGGGATTAGAAATACCAGCGAAGCTGGAGCACCCTACGGGTGATAATACTTTACATCTTATTCTAGATCTAAAGACCAGATTATCAGAAACACAAAGAATAAGATGTTATTCGAGGATTTCAAAACCCGATACCCAAACGCCAACCTTGATAAATTTACATTTGTGAATGATTCATATGGGGGATATATTAAATGGAAAGTTAATGAGGCAACAGTTATGTCAAATGATGATCCTACTGGAAAAACCTGGACCGATGATCTTCCTTCTAATTTGAAAACATTATTATGGGGAGATTTAGGTTTAGAAAATAAAGCTAAAGTTGGTTTGTTTCCAAAAAGTTTAAACATGACTAACCAAAGCTACCCCATACCTGCTATTAAATTTGATGACTTTACAACTGATGTAACAAAAACTCTAACCTTTCTAGATATATACGTTTCAAATACTAAGAAATTCGTAGCAAATATGAGAAACATATTTAAATCACAAGTTGTAACATTTAATTCTGCAAAGGAATGTAAAAGATGGTTGAGTAAGCCTGATATTAATCATTGGCCACAACAACTTAACTTTGCGGTTTGGTGTGCAACATCTGGTTGTGGTATAAGTCTTTTTGAAAGTCTAAATTATCCTAAAGTAATTAGCAGTTTTATAAAGTTTCATATATATTTCACAATAAGACGAATATTGTATGAATTGAAACTTCCCTTGCCAGATGAAAAACCTTTTTCAATAACTAATAATCCATATAATAAAGTTGCATATAATAGATTGTGCGAAGAGTTTGGTGTTAGTAATAATTCTGATTTTAGGTGGAAAGGTGGAAGAAATCATGGTTTGGGTGATCAATTTATTTATTACAGCTCTGGTGGAAATGAAAATTTATATATTGTTAGAAATTATGATCATGATGCAAATACTTGGCCTGGGCAAAATAAATTTTCTGATGAGGGCTATAAGGATGGAGATGGAAATAAAATCTCATTTATTAGAAATGATGTATTTAGTGGTTTCAAATATGCTTGGTTCATACCTATGGATGGACATGGAATCACCAAAGCGGGGCTTGGAAGATTAAATCGATCTGCGGAAGCTTTTGTTTACTGCATATTAGGAGCACAAGTTAACACAAGAAACTCAATTTATGGTAATGGCGGTGGAGCAATCGAGACACAACAAGAATTCTTAGCTTTATTTGAAAGTAGTGTGATTGAGAATGACATTTCTAGCTCTATCCAAAGATATCAATTATCTGTACAAGAAGCGAAATTACGCCTTGATTTAGCTATTGCTCCTGGTTTGTGGTTGATGCCAAGTAATATGATCATAAATACTGAGAGCGTGGTTGGATATAATAACAAACTTATGAAAGCGACTAATGATATGAAATTTGGGACGAATAATTCCCTAAACACTGAAGCAAAACCTGTTGGAATAAGTCATAACTTAGGATCTTCAAAGTTAAAGTTACCTCATTCAATAGTTGAAACAAATCCGAAACCAAAAATCCCTCCAACGCAAAATGAAAAGTCAACCAAAGGTCAGGACGTGACTACGCAACATGAAATCAATACACAAAGCGAGCATGAAGTGCGTATATTAGCATTTATAATTATCGGTGGAGGGTTGGCGTGGTATCTATTTCGGTAGTTCATGACCATTTCACGTGATTATCATTGTTTTTGGATTAGTGTTCACGTGTAGAACAATAGATTGCATACTTTTACGACATAGCAACAAGCAAAATGTAAAGTGGATTTGAAATCGAAAAGTAGATTTTATGTTTACTTCAAAAAGGTCGGTTTCTAACGTCGCTCAGGAATGTGATTACGTCAATGCAAATTTTTGTTAATGTTTTGATTATAGAAATTTAAAGATGAATATGATGTAATCAAAACAAAATGTTGAGTATTACCATGTATGGGCCTGAAACAAGGATTTATTTAGATCCTCCGCTGAAAAATCTTCGGGAAATACAACTCCTTGATTGTAATATAAAAACAAAAAGATTGATTAATTTTAAGTATCAAGAGATATTATTCAATGATAAGAATCGACCTCTAATGATAATACAACCTGGTACATATTCGTTGCGTGATATTCAATCAATCTTTCTTAATGATACTGATAGGGAAAAGATAACAATAATTGAGACTGATACTGTTGACTATCTATATTCCAATAAGAACTTAATCATTAAACTTACGAGAGGGTTACAAGTTGGTTTAGGTTTGCCTGAAGTTATAAATCCTGGTAAATTATACCCCATAAATATACAGATTAGGGAACCGTTGAGACTTATGTGTAGTATAGTGGATAATAAGTCTTCATATATGAATAAAACCAAATATGGAGAACTTGTGAAACTCACACCATCAAACCTACTTGCAAACATACCCTCAAAGGATTATCCGACAATTCCGATTCAAAAATATGAGAGTCTCATAAACCACTTCGATTTAACTATCTTAGACAATGAATGGAAAAAACTTGATCTTAAGGGTTCTCCCATAACTTTTAGTTTAAGATTTAAATAATTTTTTGTTATGTAACCATTAATGGGTTATATAACATAAAATTAAACTTTGTATTACTAATTATTTAAAGATACTACTTTTATACCCTCAAACATATTTCTATTGGGTGGAGAGATAAAAAAACAAGAAGATATACCTTCATTTACGTGTTTTTGTATTTTTTCGTAAAACTTATTTTTATCTCTAATTACTATATTAAAACTAATCTCAAATGAATTAATAAATATTTCTAAATTACTATTAATTTCTCTTTCATTATTAACCTTAATTGCTTTTTCAAAATACTCTTTATCAAAATTAATATCTTCCTCAATTTTATGCAACTTTACTCCTTTTGTTGTAAATTCCCTAGCATACAATTTACCGCCTCTCATTACTGGTGGTCTATCCCCCAATAGATAACGAATTTTAAAACCAAAAAATACACACTTATCTGACGCAAAATTATTTGGAACAATATTTGTTGCAATAATCATTAAATTATCATTCTCTTCTAAACAAATTGATAAATCTTTATTTACTTCATCAAAGAAATCTTTAAAACACTTTTTTTCTTTATTATCGTATTTAATAGTTAAAAATTTTATATTCATCTTTTTATTTTATATTTTATCTTTTTAAATTATAATTCATTTTTTTTTATTTTGTTATGAAACCTAAATGGGGTTACATAACATAATTTTCAACACTCTTTACAATGATACTTTTGTTTATTATGTATACATATTTGTGATCCTCCACATTCTTTACAAAAACTTTTTTGTTTGTTGTGTACACATATTTGTGAACCATCACATAATATACAGTAAGATTTTCTTTTTCTATGAATACATATTTGTGTGCCAACACACTCTTTACATTGATACTTCATTTTTTCATGAATACATATTTGTGATCCCCCACATTCTTTACAAAAATATTTTTTAATTCCATGTACACAAGGATAATTATACTTTGTAATAGCTTTTGTAATTAACTTATCAATATCCACATCAGTAAATTTTTCCAACTCATTAATTAAATTAGCTTTAAACATTCTATAACATCCTTTAATTTCCAACTCTTTGGCAATAAATTTTAGTTGTGGTACATTTAATCTTCGTAATTGTTGTTCCATTTTTGTATATTAATTCTTCTTTTTAAATAAGTATTTTATTTCTTTTGAAAAATCATTTTTTAAAAATGTGCCAGATCCCCATCATCAGATTTTATTGTTTTCAAAAAATGTGTCGTACACTATCAAATTTCACATAGGCTTTGTACCAGCTTTGTATCGTCTTATTACACATGTAAACAAAATGTGCTAGCACCGCGCTTATTTAAATTGAAATGAAATCGCAATGAAATCGAAACGAAAAATGTGCCAGGATCCCCCTTTTATAACATCAAAAAGGAAAGGCTACACACTCGATTCTGTAATGACCCCCGCTCGAAGCGAAAAAATAACACTGAAATCACGTCAGCCGCCCCAATTCCTCCGCAGAATCATAGTACAGGTTTAAGCGCTCCCTTGCAGTTAAATTCCAAGCCAAATTCATCTCCACAGCGCACGATACAAAGCTCTGAATCGAAGAAAGCTAACCATCAGGAATCAGTGATCATGCTGCCGACACTATTCGTGGACACATTCGAAACCCGAGCGGAATGCCGGGCAAATATTTGACCCTGACCAGGGGAAGAGAGCGCACAGTTCTCGACAAGCCAGGTACTTTGCAATAGAAAAGACAACAAGGCATTGAGGTGAGTCATTTTTATTGCAAAAATACCCAAGTTTCAGCTATAATGTCGATTACCGTTTTTCCCCATAAGTAGTAGCAAAGTGACAGTTCTGGGACAGCACTTCAAGACAAAACACACAAAAAATCCACCACGCGTGCAGGATCCAAATCGATCCTATCGTCTTAAAGGAATGTTACTATACATCCAAGAACTCATCATGCCAAATCAAAATCAAACTGTCAAAGAGCTCCGCGCCATTGCCAAGGAACGCAAGATACCAAAGTATTATAGGATGCGTAGAGACGAGTTACTAGAGGCGCTGGGAATGCCTGAGAAGGTACCTAGTGCTAGTAGTGGGGGAACATCGCATATTCTCGATGAGCCTGTACCAGAAATAAGCGTTCCGATTCTTAGGCCTACCAAATATGTACCTCCAAGTGTCCCTAGTCGGTGGAAAACACTTGTTTCGGATTATAACAAAAGAGTACAGAAGAAAATTAACAAGTTTGCAAATTGGATTTTGAATTATGTCCCAAAGAGAATCAAAAAGCCCGCTAACGAAAGAATCAGGAAGTTGAAGGAGGAAGTAAGAAGTATCTGGGCTGTACTAGAGCCGTTCAGAGCGAAAGAAAGGGAACAGGCACTGAAAGGGTTCTTCAAGACCTATCGGATCGATGGGAAAAAGGGGTACGGTCCTCAAGACTTCATCAAGAAAATAAAACCAAAGGTTGTGGAGTTACTTTATACTAGAAGTAAACCCATCAAGGTGAAGTTTCTATTAACTTGCACATTCATAAAAGAGAATCTTGCTACGGGTAAGATTGAAGAGACTGAGGGGTACTTTCATACTAACATTGAAATAGCAACGGATTCAACTGATCTATCTAAGTTATTCGATGCAATGACGGAATTACAACTTGAAAAGGTTGCGAGATTTGAAGGTGAAAAGTCTGGATGGCAATTTGATCGAGTTGAGTATTTTGATATACACATTAGTCCATTTGAGCCTCTATCTGGAACTTCTTACATACCCCTACCAAAGGTTTTAGCTGAGAAGAAGGCTATAATCAATGTCAAGAACGAGAAGGACAATGAGTGTTTCAAGTGGGCGGTGACATCTGCTGTATTTCCCAAAGAGAATCACGGTGAAAGACTGAATGATGAGATGAGAGAGAACTCTGAGAAGTTTAATTGGTCGGGAATGGAGTTCCCTGTTACACTAAGGGATATTGCTAAGTTTGAGAAGCAAAATCCTTACGCTATTAACGTATATGGATATGAGTCTGGGGTAAACGTTTTGAGAATTAGTAAGCGGCGAGAGGTGACAGTGATAAACTTACTTTTATTATCCAAAAATGAAACGAATCACTACTGTTGGATTAAGAACTTGAGTAGGCTTTTGTCATCACAAGTCGATAAACACGATTGTCGCGTTCCCAGTACCACAAACACGGGGTGTAGAGTACTGGAGTTCGCCAGTTCAGCCTCAGTGAAGTACGAGACGATCAGCAAGACTTAACGCGTTTATTAGGGTCATGCTAATCGGGCTATATACAACACTCGCGGTAAAAACTAAAAGAGAAACAGTAATTGTTTGAGCTAAAGAAACGAAAAATTAGGGAAGGAATGCCGTAGGACAAAATAAAACATACAGGATACATTGTAAGCGTGACTTACGTCTGATCTTGACTCCGGGGTTAAGAAAATGTTGCTCCGTGAATTAAACTAAACTAAAAACTCCGACTACTCCGTGAAACTCCTTACGGTTTGAGTAACTCCTCGCAACTGACTAACGTGTCCTTCAGAAAATAGTAATAACATGCTTTTTGACGTAAACTAAATAAAAAACAAAGAAAGCTCTATGTGGTAGCTGAAAAGAACGGATGTCCGGTAATCATATGAAAGAAGAAAACAAAGGCACAAACAGGAACGAACAAAGAGTTACTTAGGACTACAAAAAAAATCATTGTTCGTGTCTCGAACGTGACAACGATGGTAGAAAATACTTTTGCCATAGATGTCTTAATCCATTCAATACACAATCCTCCCTGGACAAGCATCTAGAGTGTTGTAGCAATCATGAAGCAGTTAAGATGACAGTCCCTATTAACGAAGATGGAAGCCCGCAGTTCTTCGGTTTCAAAAATCGCAACAGAAAGATGGAGGTCCCGTTTGTTGTGTATGCAGATTTTGAGTGCTACACTGAAAAGATAGACACGTGTTACCAAGATGAGGGTAGAAGCTTTACCAATAGATACCAGAAACATAAACCATCAGGTTTTTGTTATCTGATCAAGTGCTTTGATAGCGCTATATTCGAACCCAAACTTGTAAGTCACACAGCTGAATCACCAGACGAAGATGTACCCAAGATGTTTATGGAGAGTTTGGAGTCGGATATCAAAGAAATTTATGATAAGTTCAAGCTATCTAAGAATCCTCGTGTTAGTGAGGATGAAAAAATAGACTATGAAAATGCCACACACTGTCACATTTGTGGATTGATGATTGGCCATGATAAGGTATTAGACCATTGTCATCTTACTGGAAAGTATAGAGGCGCCGCGCATGAAGAGTGTAACTTGAATTATAAGGGGCCTAAATTTGTACCAGTTGTATTCCATAACCTATCCGGATACGATGGTCATTTATTTGTGAGGAACATAGGGGAATCGAAAGGTAAGGTAGATTGCATACCAATCAACGATGAGAAGTACATTTCGTTCACGAAGGAGATTGTTGTCGACTCTTACAGGAACAAGAAAGGGAAAACGGTTGACATTAAACGGGGAATTAGGTTCATTGATAGTTTTCGGTTTATGGCAGCGGGCCTCAGAAGGTTCGTTGACAATCTACCAAAATCTTCTCTGGTGAATGTAACGAGTTGGTATGAAAGGGTAATGGAAGAAGATGCTCCAGACCTGCAGTTACTGACTAGGAAGGGTGTATTTCCGTACGATTGGTTTGATGGATTTGATAAGCTCGGTGAAACTAATCTACCACCAAAGGATGAGTTCTACTCGAAGCTCTACGACGCTGAAATATCGGACGAGGATTACCAACATGCTCAGAACGTGTGGAAAGCCTTTGAGATTAAAAGCTTCAGGGAATACCATGATCTTTACCTTGAGCTGGATGTGTTATTGTTGGCGGATGTTTTCGAGAACTTCAGAGATGTTTGTAGGAAGAACTACGACTTGGATCCAGCTTGGTATTACACTGCACCTGGATTGGCGTGGGACGCAGCCCTGAAAATGACCAAGGTGAGTTTGGAACTTTTGAAGGACCCTGACATGCTTCTCATGATTGAGAAAGGTATTCGAGGGGGTATCTCCATGATCTCCACTAGGTATGGTAAAGCCAACAATCCATACATGAAAGATTATGACCCATCATTACCCACAAAGTACATCACATACCTGGATGCAAACGGTTTGTACGGATATGCAATGAGTAAACCTTTACCAACGCATGACTTTCGATGGTTGACTGAAGAAGAGCTTGTATTGAAGTGGAAGGATATACCATGCATACTAGAGGTTGACATGATGTACCCAAAGCACCTTCATAAACCGCATAATGACTATCCATTAGCACCAGAGAGAGTTACGGTGAATGGTGTGGATAAGCTAATTCCAAACCTAAGGCACAAACGAAAATACATTGTTCACCACGAGACACTGAAACAGTATTTGAGTCTCGGGCTGAAAGTCTACAAGATACATAGAGGCATCACATTCACAGAGTCCCCGTGGCTGAAGCCCTATATCGACTTGAATACCGAACTAAGGACAAAAGCAACAAACGACTTCGAGAAGGATTTCTTCAAGTTGATGAACAACTCAGTCTTTGGGAAAACTATGGAGAACGTAAGGAACAGGGTGGACGTTCGTTTGGTCACGAATGAGTCAAAAGCCAAGAAGTTGGTATCGAAGCCGAATTACCACCACAGCACGATGTTTTGCGAGAATCTAGTTGCAGTACAAATGAAGAAGACAAAGTTGGTGTTGGACAAACCCATTTACCTAGGATTTACAGTCCTGGAACTAAGCAAGACTATAATGTACGACTTCCACTATAACTACATCAAGCACAAGTATAGTAGCAAGGCCAAGTTGTTATTTACAGACACTGATTCACTGGCATATGAGATAGGGACGGACGACTTCTACAAAGACATTAGCCTAGATGCTGGTGTCGGTTCGACACCAGCAACTACCCTGAAGATCATCCATCCGGCATTGAGGTGGGTGTGAACAAGAAAGTCGGGGGAATGTTCAAGGATGAAGCGGGCGGTAAACAGATCATAGAATTCGTAGGTCTCAGGGCCAAACTATATTCATACATGATGGATGAGGGAAAGGAGGAAAAGAAGTGTAAGGGTGTGAAGAAGGCGGTCGTGAGAAAGAGTATAAGCTTCAACGACTACAAGGATTGCCTCTTCAATCAAAAATCACAGAGGAGGACAATGAATATCATCAGGAGTCATCTGCACGACGTGTACACAGAGACTGTGAATAAGGTGGCGCTATCATGCGAAGACGACAAAAGGGTGGTAAGGGAGGATGGGATACACACATATGCATATGGTCACTTTAGGACTCTAACTTCGGTAAAAACTTAATGATTTATTTATACATATATCCAACCAGACAAAGTCGGTATGAATTACAATTCAGAGGAAACTTATCACAGCCTTGTCGATCATTTTCAGTCTATGTTCAAGAAAGCTGATGAGGAAGACGAACAGGTTTGTAAGCATGAAAGTGTGTATAGGGATAACTCAGGGATTGTTCTTTGTAGCTTCTGTAAGACTGAACTAGAATCAATGGACTACTCTCAACGAGAATGGGTGTATGACTTTTCAGCTAGTAGGTGTGATATGCGAAGATCAAAACGAAAGGGAGTTCATACTATATTCGAGAGACATGACTTGAATGTGTCTTCTATGATGATCGATATCATAGAAGCCAAGATACGAAAGATTCTAAAGTCTGAGTGTAAAAGACGCGGTCAGATTCGTGAGTCTTTGGTGGCTTCCTGCTTGTTTTATACATACCAAGAATTTGGTGAATATCGTACGTTAGATTACATTAGAAATTTGTTTGGACTCAAACAAAGAGCCATGACATATGGTTTACAAAAGTACTTGGAAACATTCCCAGAGGTTAGAACCAACAACATTACACCAGAGAAACTTATTCCCTGGATAATGAGACTTACTGGTGTTGATGAATCTCATCAAAGACGTATTTTATCCATTGCCAAGTACTTTGAAGCAACATCACAGATTCTTGAGCGCAGTACTACCAATGTAATTGCAGCGAGTATTGTCTTCTTATATTTATGTATGAACCAGGAGTATAAAAATCAATTAGGTATGACAAAGAGGCTCTTTGCAAGTAAAGTTAAAATTTCGGAGATTTCATTGATCAAGACAATTCGTGAAATGGTGGACATCTCAATGTCACTTAAGTACTCTACCAGGTGGTAATTCAGTATCATCGGGAACAACTTGAAGTTCCTCGCGTACAAATCCTCGCTTTGATACTCCATCTAAATAATACACCACTGGCTGATCTGGTGAAATTACAGTTCTCGCTATATCATAAACCTCAAGGCTCCATATAGGGTCAGTGGCTCTTCGTTTATCACCACCTTCATCTTCACCGGGTGAATACAAATACCTAACCTCAACTCCTGGGGGTAACCTCTTCTCATTCAAGCCCACAGCTCTCTTGTATTCCATAGGCTTAATGTCAATCTCTTTCAATTCCAACGCTTCATCGGGTTCTTTACCTGTGATACGTGTGGGTTCAGAATTCAAAGTCTTCATAATAGCGGGAAGCCTTTTCACCCAAACCCTGGACCTAACATCACTCACCATCTCCTGTGCATATTGATGACTAAATAATTTCTCACCAATCGTTCTATTAGCCCTCTCTACAAAAGCCTGCGCTCGATGATTACCAGCTTCACTTCGCTGTATGTCTACTTGATGTTTATTCATCAAGTGAGTCACATTACCCATGAATTCTTTACCGGGATCCACCATTAATGTCTTCGGCCACTTTAGCTTTCGAGCATAAATCCTCTCAAACGCCGTGGCCACTTCACCACTATCTTTCGAGGTCAGTACCTCAGCATCCTTATACCTAGAAGCGATATCAATCACAACCAGCGCATAGCGGTATGTTTTTCTTCTCACTGTATCGTGAGGAAGAAACAACAAGTCCGCCTGATGAATTTGATTTGGCTTACCAATGACCCAATGTGGTCTGGGTATATACCTCGGGGGTGGGAGATATATTTGCCATAATGCTTGTTTCTCCAACCAATCTCTAGCAACACTTTCAGTTACTTTGGCTGCACTCGCCAACTTTGATATGGCCGAGTATCCTTTCCAGTATCCATCAGTAGAGTAGTATAATCGACTTAAAACATCGTCATTAGACATTTACAACAAGATTCAGTGCATTTAAATGGCTGGAATATCAGACATTCTTGATCCTAATCGTGTTCCCAGGATGCGTAAAGGTTTGAGAGCAGAGGCCTCATTAAATCGGATCACGCTAAATCCCTCATCAGCCAATCCTGGTGAGACATTATACATTGAAATACCAAAACTGACTGACAACCTTGTGATTGTACCCGGCAGTGTGTACATCACTTTCGATATGAGTGTAACAGGTCACAAGAACAACACACTTGTCAATAACTTGGGAAGGAACCTCGTTTCACGATACAGGGTTCTATTCGGGGGTGAAATCATAGAGGACCTTAATAGGTTTGATTTATTCAAGACTTATCACGATTTGTTTTTGTCAGAGATAGATCGCAATAACAGATTGAGACAGGGCATATCATCCGAGAATGTGAGGAAAATTAGAACCAATGCCGGTGACAAAGTTAGCTCAAATTCAGCAGAAAATACTATAGGTGCGGTCCATAACACCAGGTACGAAATACCATTGGACCACACAATACTGAAAGATCATGGAGTCTTCTATCCAAAAGCCTTACCACATCCACTCAAATTTGAAATAACTCTAGCTCCAGTTTCTGATGTCGTCGTTTATTCAAACACTGAAACACCACCTGATTACAAATTAACAAATATGGAGCTGGAGTATCATTGCATATCAAGTGGTAAATTAGCCAATCAAGCTATTTCCTCGTATCAGAACGGAAGGGTTTTCTCGTATGAGAAGACACTTCTTCACAAAACGTTTCCAATCTCTGAGAACACTGATGGTGTGATTAATGAGCATATTAACGTGCCCAGGAAATCCATGACTGGCATACTATGTATTTTCACAGCTCCTTATGCAGCAGGTGCTAGGGACTCTGAGAGTTTTGCAAACCCAAAGATCACATCAGTTAAGATCGATAGAGATGGAGTACCAAACCAACTTTATTCGAAAGGCATGATACCAACTGATTTATGGTAGGCAATAATTAAACGAGTTGGTCTCAATGATTCCATCAAGGAGGCTGACTTCTATACGAACAAGTTTGCTTTGTGGATCGATCTGAGGAGTTACCCTGATAATCATGTTCATGGAAACGGTTTGGAGCTAACTAGTACTCGCGATGGTATAAGACTCGAGATTAACAGGGAGAAGAGAGGAGGCAGGGTTCTTACTTGCAACATGTTCGTGGTTGCTGACGCCGCCATGAGCATTATGAATTCAAATTTAAAAGAGATAGCGTACTAGATAGAATCGAAGGATGAATGAGTTAGTGGACAAAATCCCATTCAACTGTATCATTACGGGACCTACGAATTGTGGAAAGACTCAATACCTGGTGGACCAGCTTCGAGGGCACTTTAGGGGCGTGTTCGAGTATATTGTCTTGATTTTCCCCACTTATAGCCATAACAAGACTTACAGAGGCTTTGCAAAGGGGGACAAAAGATTTTGGGTACTCTCACCAGACTCTAGTGATGAGGACGAAATTGACTATTTGCTAACGCTTTGCTCAACGTTATTCTCGGGTGAGAACACACTCATAATACTGGACGATTGCGCTGTTTCGAAAGACTTGAAGAACAGGTCAAACAAATTCATCAATCTGGCGTTTTCCGGGAGGCATCTTGGGATATCTGTGTGGGTTCTCACCCAACAACTCACATCGATATCGAAACCGTTCCGAGAGAATGTCACATGTGTGGTATCGTTTTACAACCCGTCTGAAACCGCGATGAAAATGTTATTTGAGGAATATGGTGGTGCTTTGGATGTTGATAAACGCAAACGGTACAAGAAGTTACTCGAAAATGAAAAATACGCCAGACTTTGCTTTTCACTACGCCACCCGTTTGAAAAATATTTAGAGATACCAGCGTCTGGGGCATAAACATGGCTAACCCTGAAGATATATTGAACGGTGAAGCATCAGTTGGTGAAACAACACCAATCATTGATTTGGAGTCAAAGAGGGAATCTCTTTCAATCTTAGCGTGCCTGGGTTCGACGAAAGAATACACTGGTGTGGTTATGGACCTCTCTGACACAACCAAACTATCGGATAAGGATGTGGAGAAGTATTACAAAAGGTACCAAGTAGTGTCCGGAAAGAAGATTGCCGATGGCTTGGCGGACTCTTCTTTTCAATTGATAGCTAAGGCTGTAGATCGGGGTTTGAACAAGTTCGGAAATATAGATGATCAAGACGCTCTTGTGAGAGACTGTAAGAACGATCAATTGATAATGAAGGAGATCTCAAATATATCCGGGTTTCTTGTACTGAAAGGTGGAAGACTCACAGCATTACTTTCAGCATTTATTCAATTTGCAAAGCACTTCAAATTAAGAGAGCATGAATACAACAGTGTTCCAACACAACTTGAGCAAGACCTAAGCACTACTCCAACACAACTTGAGCAAGACCTAAGCACTACTCCAACACAACTTGAGCAAGACCTAAGCAATACTCCAACAGAATTTGAGGACTAAACTGGATTCTAGGAAAAGTGTCTTCAAGATTGGTTGTAACATAAGCATAAGCACAACAACAACAAGATGCAACAAAACGAACTTGAGTTTCACGTATTTACCATATATGGTGAGAATGACTCTGACTTTGAGAAGCTCTTCGAGAGAGTAAGGCCAGAGATTGTTAATGCCTTTGAGTTAATCAACCCTAGTTTCACAAGACTTGAAGTTAATTTCAAGCGCGACCCGGATCAAGAACAATATCAATCCATAGTAGACCATTATGATGATGAGACTGACTCTGCAGACACCCTAATCGCACGTACTGTGAGAGTTTTGAGATCGATATTGAGATATAGTTTCAGGGATGAACTTCAATCACGTTTTCATTATAGGTACAAGGACATCTATGATAGACGTTTTGATGAATCTATTAGCCCCGAGGAGAGATTCAGAGCAATGGACAATGGGAATTGGGATGGGGAAGAGGGTTTGGAAAATACTGGTCTGTATGGCCCTTTTGTCGAGTTTTTTGCAAAAGATATGGAGTCTGAAGTTTCACACATTACAATCAAAATGTTGAATGCATACAAGCACTACCATAAATCGAACTTCTACAAACGTCTGTGGGATGAACTAATGCCCATAGCGTGGCACCCCGATCGTGTGTGGGATTGGTGTTTCGATAACGAGCAAAAGAGAGAATCCGAGCAATTATGGACGTAATGACCCAACTTCCATATGAAACACTATTGTAAACCTCTTAGTAGAAGACCTACTAAGAGGCTTAAAGATAGGTATGTACTATGTCATAACCAAAAGGTACTTGTTGAACATGATTGATCCAATCTTCATTTCACTTGACTCTGATTTTGACTGGAACACCATCGTTGTGTCCGAACCTAAGAAGAACTCTTTCACCAAAGGCAAAAGTAAAGTACCAAATGAATGGGTTACTTCAGATGTTTATGTAGAAGAAGAAGGTCCAAACGGTGTGAAACGCCCAATATTCATTGAATTGGCCAAGCAATTCTTTCCAGGCATATCTGGCGTATGGCCATTTGGAACCGAGAAAAAGGATCGCAGACTTGAAACATTGGAGGGGTTCCAGATTTTCTACCCAATGACATCGATTGAGACTATGGATAGCCCCACAAACGAAGAGATGAAGACTCGCGAAGCTTTAGATAACGTGGTGAAGATCACATTGAATTCACTCAAGAAGTTTTGCAGAAAACCCAGGTCTGAGCGTTTAGTACCACCCGCCACTTTCAATGCATATACAACTTCCAAAAGTGAAAATGATTGGTCTTATGCTGTAAAACCCATATACGATTACACAAACATCACAAACCAACTAACAGGTGAGAAGACAAAGGATAAGTCCAGTCCAGAGCGGGCTTATCTAAAGTTCATGACCTGGGGTAAGGGTAGGGACATAAAATCCAAAACTTCTGTATATGGCCCAGACGATAAAATGGTTCACCCACTTGAATACATGTGGCAGCCTGATAATTATGTAACTGGTTTTGGTCATCCTGTTGTCCATTGGGATGGTATATTCTGGGGATCACACGGGCAGTCCAGCTATGGCGCTTCAGCTCGTCTTCGTGTTTCTGAGATGAATTTCACTCCATATGACAACAACAACATGACTCGTTTTCGCATGTTGGGCCCCAATAAGGCACAAGAACCAGAATCAGATGATGATGTTGATGAAATTGTGATAGAACACTGAATAATTAAGACTTACTTCTCCTAATAGACATCCTATTAGGAGAGTTAAAGGTAAGTGATAATAGGGATACAAACATGGCTAACACAGGAGTTACTGAAGTTATTGATAGAGCGACTGTGGATAAATATTGTGAAGAATACTGTGAAAAAAATATAGATAGACAGTGTCGGGAAATAATACAAGAAGATAAAGATGAGGAAAGAATAGAAATTGAGGAGTTGGCTGATAGATTATCTTTATATTTGAGAGGTGCGATGATCGGACTTGGATTATATTGGTTGTATAAGAAACGTCCTTAGTTTTGGTAGATGTTAGTTCAAAAAGAAAAACCCCTAATAGAAACCCTATTAGGAGAGTTAAAGCTTAGTGATAACAGGGATACATAAATGGCGTAGCAAACTGTTGAGCAAATCACAAGGGAACCCTCTGTCAAGAATAGAGTGAAGGATCCCAAGAAAGTTGAGGCCGGGAAGAAACTGGCTGACTACCACAAGAAGGCTAAGGAGGCATTGAAAGAAAAAGAGCAGCGGGATGCATTGATAAATAATCAGAAAGAAAAAGAGCAGCAGGATGCATCGATAAATAATCAGAAAGAGGATAATGAAGGTTCTTCCATGGATGTTAATGCCTGGATATCCAGTTTATCCTTCGAGAATGTGTTTGTAATCGGGTCCATAATAGGAATAACTGCTTATTTCATATACACGGGATACAAGGACAAAATAGCCGACTTACGCATACCTACTCCAACATTCGAACCGCCTCCTGTCAAGAACATGAATGAGGTCAAAAGCGAACCAAACATAGAAAATAGTTTAAATGATGAGTTGATGTAATTACACAAAAATGGCAGAAAATAAGCTTGTAAAGACTGTTACAGATTCTGTAGTTCTCGTGGGACTCGCTGCTGCTGTGGGTTATGTGGGTAAAAAGGCCCTGAGAGAATCGTTCATTGGTGATCCATCGTCTAGTATCATGAATTATGGCAAATGGGTCGTTGTTTTGTCCGCGAGTATGTACCTCAAAACTTATTTAGAAGATCAAAAGATACTACCAAAGAGCTTTGAGTAATGAGTACAGTGAAATTTGATCATACAAGATTCAAAGTGGCGTTGGATAGTCATATGAGAGATGAGCCCATTTTGAGGGACTTCATAGCTAAAGATAGTAATGGGTCCGTAATATCCTTTGACGAGAAAAGATTCGGTATGGCTGTACTCGATCATTTGAAGAATACTCCCAAGTTGGAACACTTCACGATTGAATGAAATGTCTTAAGAAATCCTACAATAGATTCATAAATGGCGACTATAGCGCTCATGCTTGGAGGAGCATTCTTCAATGCAACTTTATTCACTGTTGGGAATTATGTAGCACATCTCCTCATGGGGTCATCATCCGCTGATCTCAAACTCGAAAGGGAAAGGCATGACAAAGCAATGGAGAAATACCAGAAAGACTATACCGAGTACGAGGAAAAGAGGTTGGCCTACATTGATTTTATGAACAGTAGGGAGAGTGACGCTAACCAGGCCTCTGAGAACATATCAAAGACGGATGAAGCGCTGAAATTGTACAATCAAATTGGAAATACTCCTGAATTCTCTGACTATTACAAACCGAATGAAGACCAAAGAATGGGTGAGATGGTCTATGTCTCAGTTGGGATGTTAGTCCTGGGATATATAGTTAGCAAGTGGGTGTGATAAATTAACTTAGAAGGTCCCATATTCGACATCAAATATGGCAACTGCTGATCCTGAAGAAAACGATCCTTTCGAGTTGGGGGAAGAAAACAAACAAGAAGATCCTGATGATTTTGAAAATACCCCACTACTTGGTAGGCAGCCCACACCAGATAAAGTTATAGAAACATCCACGACTAAGGGTGCTAGACGTAAATCAGGGTATATCCAATTACCACGTGAAGATATAGAAATGGAGGCTATGGAAGAAAACAAAGATGCAATCTGGGCTAAGATTGTAAGTAAATTCCCAAATGCCGAACCCAAGTTTCTTTTCAATTATGATGAATGGGGTAGAATCGTTGTAAAAATCACTGGTAGAGATCCAGGTAAAAATGTATGGCATCAATTATTCGATGCGTATGGTGATGTGAATAAAGGATTACCCAAAACAATTACAAAAGGGCTAGGCCCAAGCGCGGAAGAAATTGTGGAAGCCAACGATAGTGAGATAACTAAGAAAAAAGGGTTCGTTAGTAAATTGAAAGAGACGGTAAGATTCCATCGAGATAAGGCATTGAAATCCCCAGAAGAAGTAAGTCAAATAGAGACTATCGAGAAACAAATTGGGGAGCAAGAGCAAGAGATAGCTAACTTGGAGGGGGAGAATGAGCAAATCCAGGAGCGAATGTCATTGCGGGACCGGGTGAAAGCGATCTTCAAGAAATATGGGTTCACAGTATTTGCCGTTGTGAGTGCTGTTAGTGTGGTCATTGGCGTTATCGTGTCTAATCTTTCAAAAGGCCTATCCAAATTGGGTAAAGGTGTGGGGGACGGGCTGAAGACCATCGGTAAGAAACTTGGTGAGATATTGCCTGGTATGGTGGGGGCGATCGTGAGTTTCCTGTTCAAGACCGCTGGAGAGGCCATTTCATTCCTGGGTAAGAACGCTTGGCTATTGATCCTCGCTGTTGTAGTGTACTTTGTAGAGGAATTAAAGAAGAGGCGTCGTTGAATGTAAATGTTGAGCGTTACCATGTACGAGTCTGAAACCAGGGTGTACTTGGATCCTCCCCTGGACAATGTTCGAGAGATACAACTCCTGGATTGTAGTATACAAACCAAACGATTGGTGAATTTCAAGGATAGCCAGAGCGTAATCAAGAAGGAGGATAATCAACTCATAATAAGATTCCAACCTGGTACATATTCACTATGCAATATAAACGAGATATTTATCACCGATAAGGATAGGGACAAGCTCCATATCATTGAGACTAATACTGGTGACTATCTTTACTCCCACAAGAGCTTCGACGTTAAACTTACGAGAGGGTTACAAATTGCTTTAGGTGTACCTGAAATCATAAGATCTCATAAACTTCACCCCATAACTTTCAGGATCAAAGAGCCCTTAAGACTTATGTGTAGTCTAGTGGATAACCGTTCATCCTATATGAATAATGCTCAATCTACAAACCCAGTGAAGATCTCACCCTCACACCTCATTGCCAACATACCATCACAGGATTATCCAGTAATTCCCGTTCATAAATCTAAAACCCCCATAAATCACTTCGATCTGATCATCCTCGACAATGAATGGAACAAATTGAATCTGAAGGGTTCTCCCATCACCTTCAGTTTGAGATTCAGATAACATTTTAAAAGTACGTGATAACCGTAACTAAACATGGGTGAGTACAAAGGAATCTACCCCAACTTGCCTCCAACGGCGCCTCCTCCTACTCCTCCTGATGGCTCTACTTTCAGATTACAACAATGTTGTGACATTTTGAATAAGCTGAAGGCTGAATCGAAGCATTACGAGACTGTACTCAAAAAGTACAACCGGTCCAAAGGCGCGCTCATAAACGCAAGCTCGACCTGTGGTATCCTTTCTTGTATTTTAGCGGCTGGTGGATTGGGTACATCTCTGAGTGGTGTGGGAATTGTGGCAGCTATACCCTTGGGAGTGACGAGTGGAATACTTGTTTGCGCCTCCATAGTGTGTGAACAAATCTCCAAGAGACTGGCAAAGAAAGCGGTCAAGCACCAAAGTACAGTTACGCTGGCCAAAGCCAAAATAAACACAATCGAGGACTTGGTATAAAGGCGTACAAAGGCGCTTCGTGATAATAAGATCTCTGATGAGGAGTTCTCAATGATAATCGAGGAGCTCAAGAAGTTTGAAAAGCTAAAGGCTGAGATACGACTCAAAGCTCAAAAAAATTCAGTGAAGGAGATCGATCCTGTGGCCTTGAAACAGAGGGTACGAGAAGAATTTATCAAAGAACTAAAAGGAGGGTCATAACCATAACGTACGATAAGATTTACTATTGATTTAAATATTGCAAACCTTCTACCCAAATTCTGGATAGAAGATGGGCTTACTAAATGACTTCAGGAATAGGTATCCAAAGGCTGATTTGAACCGATTCACATTTGTGAGCGATATCTATGGAGGTTACATTAGGTGGAAACATAATGGAATGACGGTCATGTCTTATGATGACCCCACTGGTAAGACATGGACTGAAGGCCTCCAACCCGGTTTGAAAATACTACTATGGTTAGATTTAGGATTGAATGATGTTGCATTGAGTTCATTCCCAAAGAGTTTGACTATAACCGATCAGTTGTATCCAATCCCTGCCATTGACTTTGATGACTTCACCAGTGATACCACAACCATGCTGACCTCATTGGATATATACTTGTCAAATACCAAAAAGTTCACCGCTAAGATGCGTAACGTATTTACATCCCAAGTTGTGACTTTCAAGTTTGGAAAGCAAGGCCGAAAGTGGTTGAACGCACCTGATATGAATTATTGGCCTCAACAGCTTAATTTTGCAGTATGGTGTGCAACCTCTGGATGTGGCATTAGCCCATTTGAAAGTTTGAACTACCCCAAAGTGGTGGCTGGCTTCATAAAGTTTCACACCTACTTCACCATAAGGCGAATATTGTATGAATTGAGTGTGCCTCTGCCCGATGAACAACCATTCGACATAGCTAACAACCCTTACAGTAAGGTTGCTTACCAAAGATTGTGCGCTGAATTCGGAATCGCTAATGATTCTGATTTCAGATGGAAAGGCGGGCGAAACCATGGTCTGGGTGATATATTCCTTGATTATGGAGCTGGTTACCATGGAAGAGGTGGGGGATTTCAAAATGTTCATGTGATTCGAAACTATGATGAAGATGCAAACCAATGGCCTGGTGATGGTGGTAAATTCTCAGATGATGGTGGTAAGAAGGAAAAAGGTAACCTTATCTCATTCATTCGTAATGATGACTTTGCTGGGTACAAATATGCTTGGTTCATTCCAACGAGTGGTTATGGTTTCACCAAAGCTGGGCTGGGTAGACTGAATCGATCTGCTGAGGCATTCGTTTACTGTGTGTTGGGATCACAAGTTAATACACGAAACTCGATTGTGGGCATGGGTGGTGGGGCAATTGAAACGCAACAAGAATTCTTAGCTCTATTTGAAAGTAGTGTGATCGAGAACGATATCTCAAGCTCAGTACAAAGGTACCAACTCGCAACTCAGGAAGCGAAGTTAAGATTGGATCTGGCAATTGCACCTGGAGTTGGGCTAATGTCTAGTAATATGATCATGAACACAGAGAGTGTGGTTGGGTACAACAACAACCTAATGAAGGCAACGGGTGATATGAAGTTTGGAGTTAACTCAAATGTAAACCTGGAGACAAAGACTGTAGGTATAAGCCATAATTTAGGCTCTTCAAAAGTTACGTTACCACATGCAGCTGCCAAAACTGAAGCTGTACAAGTCAAAACACCAATGATGGATGTTAAATCGGAAATCAAAGAGCCTGACCCAGATAACAGCACACAACATGAAAATAATCTGATAGCATTGACAATCGTAGCTGGTGGATTGGCTTGGGCTTTGTTCCGTTGATGGACTCGATATAATTTTTGTAACGCGAACCACGTTACAAAAATGCACACTATATTACTACAACTTACTAAGATCGCGGCAATCTATACAACGATCTTTACGTTTGTAATGAACGCATATGCCCTTTCTCCCACACTCTTTACATCTATACCTAGTTCTACCATGAGAACATACTTGGGAACCCTTACAATCTTTGCAAGAGTACTTTACTCTACCATGAGTACACATACCCTTACCACCACACTCTTTGCAATATGCTTTCTGTCTTAAATGAGGGCATATTTGTGATCCCATACAATCCTTACACTGAACCTTACGCCTGCCATGGTTACATCTTCCCCCACTACTAGCACTAGGTACCTCCTCAGGCATTCCCAGCGCCTCTAGTAACTCGTCTCTACGCATCCTATAATACTTTGGTATCTTGCGTTCCTTGGCAATGGCGCGGAGCTCTCTGACAGTTTGATTTTGATTTGGCATGATGAGTTCTTGGATGTATAGTAACATTCCTTTAAGACGATAGGATCGATTTGGATCCTGCACGCGTGGTGGATTTTTTGTGTGTTTTGTCTTGAAGTGCTGTCCCAGAACTGTCACTTTGCTACTACTCCATACAAACTTTATAAATTCAAACCGTTGTAACACAACACCACCACATACTGCAAGGCGAAGGTCACGTTTCGCGTAACCAAACTCGGTCGCTATGTAATAGTAGATGTCGGCGGTAACCGTGTCACGTTTCGCGCGCTCAACGTTCGCATAAAGATTAAAAAAAAACTCCTCGCATTGTGAGCCTGGGCCGCCTGTGATTAAAATGCAAGTGTTTGATCTGAGATCAAGACGCGTAAGACTTTTACCTGAGTTTTCATTGGGTATCAAGGTTCATGCATGTGACCTTGGCTGTTGCACTCATGAACAATGTATGAATTTGAGAAAGTTATTTCAATAAGCGACGATTATTATACATTGCGACAGTACATAAAGGTGTATTTTAACAAATCTACATACATGTATATATGACGTGTGTCGTGTTAAGAATGGATGAACGTTTCAACAAAGTCTGGTATATGTTTTAAAGATAATTATATCTCGATGAACTTTATTGACTTGATAACACTAAGGCTCCGTTTTAAGATAATATTTGCATAAGATTGATGAAAGTTTGCGCGGAAACTCTTTACATTTCCCTTATTTACATTTTCAACTCTTCTGTTTAAGCGAGCGTAGGCAATTTGTTTCTTTGACTGCTCAGATTCAGTGCGAATGTGAAATCTCAAATTGGTGTACCTCAAGGTTCAATGTTGGAACCGGTACTATTTCTTATTTACGTAAATGATGCTCAGTTTACATCAAAATTAATTCATGTTGGGATGATTGTTGATGATATGAACATCCTAGTCTCCCCGGCATAGGAACGCTAATACTTAAACACTATCTATGAAGAGAGAACTCCAAATTCCTTATGATCGGAGGTTAGCGAATTAGACTGACAGTTAATGTATCAATAACAATTTGTATGCTATTTTCATCAAGTCAAAAAGGGAAGGTTAGATTTGCTCAATAGTGAATTTAATATTGATCTCAAGGAATATTCACCAATAGATCAGTCATATTAAATTTCTAAGAGCGAACATCGACCAGAATTTCAATGGAATGTTCACATTAATCATATTTCACGAAACGTTGCCAAATGTATAGGGATTATCTATAACGTTAGCCCGGGGGGGAGGGACGGGGGGGAGGGGGGTATCTGGGCTAATGTTTGCTGGGTATGTGCCGCTGGCCTCTCAGAGCCCCCACCCCATTTTAGTCTATTTTTTGGCCAATTATAGACCCCATCATAGTCTTTTTTTGGAAAATGTAATTTTTGCGATCCCAACTTAGTCACTTTCTATTTATGCATCTACCTTGTCAATCCTTTAAAAAGCCGGGCCACGTGGTTTTGTGCTATTGAGTAACTGGTCAATATTTAAGTTGTGGTTTCAAGAACGGAATGTAATGCGGTCAATGCAAGCTTATTGTTAAATTTAATAAACAACTCTCTGATCTTTTTAACCGAGAATCTTCTCATTTTGATTCCCTATTTACCCCCAAAATTCGAAAATTTGCGACCACATTCTAGTAACTCTATTGAAAATGCGACCCCATCATAGTCACTGCAGTTGTGAAAGTGCGAGCCCATCCAGCGGCACATCCCCATTAGGCTCCTGTAAGGGAGTACCCCCCCGGGAACGTTAGTTGCTAGTTGACCTTAAATATGTTTTAAAAAATGTCTATACTATAGTTTGATATATTCACATTTGTCTTATTGCACTGTTTCATGGGCAAGTAATTATCCTACGAAGCGCAACTGCTTACTTTTGTTACTTAGAATAATGACACGATCAGGGTGGCGAGATCATAGTAGACCACTGTTCAGTAGACTAGTTATACTGAATATCTTTCAAATCAATAAATTCACTGAAATTGCAATTGTGTGAACTCGTGTACAAATACCAAAATAATTTGCTCCCTATAATTGCTAGCGAACCTTAGCGAGACAGCACACTATTTGAGAGGGTCAGCGGTGTTCCATATCATATAAGGGGTGAAAAATCTCGATTTTTCGGATGTCAGATTCGGGGCATGCGCAGTTTGGCGTTTTCGTTGTGTGACGTCAAAATGATTTCTTCTGCACGTTTCACCACACTTCACGTCTTGCTGGCGGTTGACAAGTTCGGAAGAATTGAAAGGTAACGATTTCTCCTTATCTCTATTGCCTACATGTTTCTAAATGCCCGGGGAAGTATTCATCAAGGTCACGATCAGTTTAGTGATAAATCGCGAGGACGACAGGGGGTTTGTCTGCCTTACTATGCGATCACTTGTGGCCAATTCAGCGATGGAGGTGTGAAGAAATCGATTGCGTCTTGCTTCATGGAGATGATTTGTTCCTCAATGCACTTCAAACGGGGCAATCACGAGATAAAGAGACTTGGCTCTGAGTAAATTACCGCCTCCAGCTTGCCTGTCTTCGGAGATATTAGTGAAAGGTCAATTGGAAAACATATCTGTCGTTGATGTGAGTTCAGAGCGCGTCAAGGGGAAGCACGAGGTTACTAACTCGCCCGTTGAGGCTAAATCTTTGACCGATGAGTCAAAACGTCTGTCGCCCGTTGAGGCAAAATATTCGACTGCTGAGTCACAACAGTCGATCTTAGAATTTATGCAACTGTTTTGTTCCCAGAATGAACTGGACTTCTTTGTTATTGTTGTTACCGTGAAATCACTTTTACCTTAAATATCTGAGAATTGTTTATACCAAGATCTTACAGTTACAGTTACGCTTAAATGTCATAATGAATGTATTAATTAAATTGTTCATTCTTTTCTAATACTGATGTTGTAGTTTACATTACATACACTTCTCTTGAACTCAGAACTTCCATTTAAAAATAACACGATAATTGTAGAAATATTCCAAACACACGCTTTGAAAATATACCAAAGCGTTAGAGCAAAAATAAACAGTTGCCATCATTTTTACTACGGGAATATCCAGAGGATCTTGAACTAACCTAATTTTCTGCTTACCCCTCCTCTACTTCAAACCATTTCCTCTCGCCAGCACTCACTTTCACATTGAAATTTCTAGTGTACGACTTCTATTTTTCAAACATTAGCGGACGTCCAGCGATATTACAGACGTTCGAGATCAAATAAAAATGTGTTCATACCTCGACCTCGAACTAATCACGGTCAATTTAGTGTCAGATACGCTGCTGCTGACATTTGGAATAAAATACCTACAGACATCACGAATGCAGCATCTCCTCAAAGTTTCAGAAAATAATTGAAAGATTACCTGCTGACACACGAAGCTTGAGAGTGGGTTCCTGTATAGTTATCAAGTATATAGTCATATATATAGTACATAGAGATATAATAAAACAATTATTCTCTCAATCTCGTTGTACATGAACTATAGCCAACTCGGCGCTAGTTGGCTATTAGCTGATGTACGACTCGATTCAGCAGATCGAGAAGCATAAGAAAGAGTTGATTTTGAAGGCTCAGCGTACAACTGATAATCATTCATTGCGGAGAACTTGTGCTACATATTCCATAACCTGTGCCACCTTGTTGTTCGACAAAGGATGGTATCCCGGTATCCGTTGCTTCGCAGCTCGGTAAATATTCTGCCACTGTTTACCTCGATCAATTAATCATCGCGCCTCTTACGGCCTCGATCGAACCCCTTATGATGTTAACCTTCAACGCCAAGGTTTATTGTTATGGATTCTTGTTGCCCATGTTGCCATCACTGATTAGAGCAAAGAAAATCATGAACTTCATGAACAAAATCAAGGAACTCTGGGAGTTTGCTTATAATCATTTCCGGTTCCCAGTTTACGTCGTTAAGTAATCGGTCCCAGTCTTCACAGTGAAGGTGGAGATCGGTCTGTGGAAATATGATGAAATTCTTTGTTTTAGTTTATTTTTTTTAACTTTTACTAACAAGAATACTATTCAATCGCTTGTCGAGAGTATTAAGAATCTGTGTTTACCCAGTTTGAGTTTGTGATTGTCTTTATACTTTGGATCGAAAATGATTCGGAAACTAACCAGCTAGAAGAATGTTTCACGAGCAGTTGCGCAGCATAAAAACAATACCAATGCATGGTAACTTGGATCACTTTCACGTGGAAGGTATATGTCTTAGCTCAGCTTGATTCCCCAAAGGAGCTCAGAAAGATATAAAAATCATTAAGAACTGGAAATCTGTGCTCCCTTTTTTCTCAAATGCTACCCTGTAAGGCAGCTCAGACGCGTGCATGGCCTGAACATAACAGGCTTTAGTCAAATACATTCGGTTTGACAGATGAGCAGTTGATGTTGGGCTCGACAAAGTGTGTCATGTGGAAGTGGAAAGAAGAACCTTCATACCGTTTCTCTAGTCTCTTCCTCACTGAAATCACTGCTCCAGGAACTTTCCTTGGAGACGATTATCGCGAATCCAATACGCGGAGTATACATTTTCCGACTGGCGCACCTCATGTGGTTGAAGAAGAATCCTTCAGGTATCTTCTCCGCAGGAAGACGTAAGCCATCAGTATCACTGAAAGTCAGCTTACTTAAGTAGTTTGACAAACACTTGCCTTGTTCTTCAATTTCAAGTCCAAGTCTGGTCCGAGGACGAGTAGATCCACCTTAAGAAAAACCTCAAAAAGATGATTAGTTACGGCAGCCCTGCAGGAGATCAAGTTGTTTGTTCCTTAGATTCAACTGACTGATGTCAAATGTACATATTTCGCTTCCCCAATATCTCACAAATTTCAATACCCCTTCAATCGACGTTCAGACAAACGAGAATGAACGCTATAATCAGGCATCTTGGCTCAATAACCATTGTCTATAAAGGATTTATTACATGCCAACGAGAAAATTAACGAGATCAATTAACTTGGTTCAGTGGGTCTACTCAAGACGAAACATAATTACCTGTTTTTGCCCGCATGTGGATTCTACAATCTACTGCAGACCCTGGATAAATTATATCTGCTTGGAAATATTTTTGTGATTGCTGGACGATCCACCCTCGACACCTTGAATCGGTAGCTGCATCCTCAAAGCGAATTTCCTCAACGACATTCTTTATGTCATTAAACGGGATTGGTATTTCGTCCAAATTCCTCTGAACTTCTTTATTTGCCACCCAAACCTGTTTGAATAGAATCATTCTATTTCTCAGTTGACGTAGAAAGGAATTGAAGAAATCTGTCTAACACTTGCATGGCAATCACTCAAGTAAGAAGTAGAAAGGAACAAAAACAATAAAAGCAGAAGCGCGTCAGCCGTAGCAGCATGTAGAGCGGTATTAGTAGTGGCGCTCAGCGAAGGACAGTGTCAGTTTCCCAACAGTCGAAGGAGTAAAGAGTGTTGTAATTGCGTGGTGGGGATGGGGCAATGGTAGTGTGACAGGAATAGCATTAAGCAATATTCTGAATATAACGCGCATCATGATTGGTCACTCATCTGTGATCTCATCGGAAGACACATACGGGTGACGTCATAGACATATAGTTTTTCACGAAAGCCCCCAGTTTAAAGAAACCTTACAGAGAACTCCAGGGTTAGCAAGTGAAATTCTCGAGAACTGTTTTACAAGAGCTGGACAGATGTAAGGAAGAGAAGGAGCCAAAAAGGAAAGCGATCAGTTTGTGGTTTAAAAAGAGGAACAAATATTCGCACACTGAAAAGATACGCTTACGATAATTTTCTCTTTACCCGGCTTCATTGTAAAAAAGAGTGGATTCCATTTTGTTATGTGCCTGAGCTATAGATTACAGAAGACCTGGCCTCTAAATGAGGTTAAGCCTTAGGGAATTACATTATTTGATTAGAGTGATTATGTTAGCAAGCAGCTCAATTTTTAAATTCCTTCTTAAACTTTTTCGATGTTAAGCAAACTTTTGAGCATCTTTTGGGTGTATTTTCTGACCAACGTCTTAACAATTTTTGAACAAAGTCTGATCAGGTGTAAATGTGCTTAGAACATCTGTGAGTGCGGCCAACGTTTTTTTTTACGTCCAAATGATGACGTCAAATGTGATATGTAATTGAACAGACATACGGCAAAATAAAAACTGATAAAGATGATCCTGAAATTTTGCAAGTGACAAGCTAGAACAGAGTGGCGGAATGTAGTAACGTGCGCAGTTAAGAAAATGAATTTCAAGAAACAGCTTAAAATACAGAAGCAGACAGCTACTGTACCTTACATCTCATCGATTCGCTACTTGGCGTAAGAAAACTTAAATCGTATCTTGCTACAAATGATTGTGGTGTTGGTCTCCCAAACGTTTTTTCCAACAGAGTTGCGTCAAGTTTCACGCCTTCTTTAAATGCCACGTGCCAGTGATACTTTTCTTTTGTCCCATCCAATTTCCTAGAAGCTTCCTTAATACTCCAACACTCATCAACATCAGCTGTGAAATTAAGTACCGTGGAATTCTGCGGTTAGCATTGAGTGTCTGGATCAACTTATTTTAGTTTCATGTAAGTAATTGCATGCGTAATACCATGAGGCAGACTTGAGAAAGGGGTGTTAACGCCTGTTTCTCTTACCTTCATCAACTCGTCGGATTATACAAGTTCCAAAATGACACCACATATCGGCATTTACACATTTCCCAGCCTCGATATCAAGTTTAATCTTACGCAGCGAGTGCAAAGCGTTTTCAATGAGGTCCGTATGATAGCTTGGTACGACACTGCTCCCACATGCCCCCTAAAATGAACAAGCAAAGCATCTGGCCCAATGTTGCAAATATCTTGCTCCCTTCATATACAAATTAAAAATCAGTCAAATGCAACTATGTTTTACATTAGTATAAATACTCGGATGATTATACAAAATAGCGCGCTCTGATTGGTTCGCTATCTCGGATTATCAGCCGATAATCACCTCGACGAACAAAATGGCTGTCAGTCGTTCGCGCGCTTTTGCTGAAATAAAATTTTTTCCTGTTGCAAAATGCTTTTCTTTTCTTTTCGCTCGCTGTATTGTTGCCAAGTTTGTTTTTTCAGTTTATATTTTCTTAGTGCCCTTGATGATAGTAACAGGGTATCTGCTCTTGGGCATAAATATTTTTTCGGCCCTTCACAGAGTTCATGAGTCTGAGTCGGGCCCAAAGCATATCTATGCCCGCGAACGTAGATTCTATTGTTTTATTATTTGTACATCGACATAGTCTAAGCCTAAACGGTACTAGGGACAGTCGCAGGTTCGTGTACGGTTCATCCACTCGTTATTTTTACTAACCTATTCTATATTCAACAACAGAAAGAGGTATCTTCAGTCTTATTTTCAGTTTTTTCATTTAAAATGATACCAATAAAGAATCTGATTTTACCTGAAACACACCATCTTATTAAATTATGAATTAAGGCCACTTGACTTGATTAATGTATAGTACATAGACTCTGCTTGGAGCCGGTCTAGAATGGAGCAGTGAGGCGACTCCTTCCCTCCACTAGCCTCGGGTGTGCATCTTGGGCAAGTGCTAGTACACCCGGAGCCTCCCGCGCTAGGGATACAGTTCGTGACTTTGTCACCACACTCGGGCGGATGAGCCTCAAGCAGGTCAACGGCCAACACCGGCGGATCTGATGGTCAATTCGGCTTCAGTTTCCGGCAAGCAGCAACGAGTTGTTCCTGCGGCCATCCCAGCTATGCTGGGTCGTCGATAAACAGGGCCTCTCGCCAAGGGATACTACCCTCGCGTCAGGTAGTATCGTCATCAGTGGTGCAGCCTCACAGTTTTTATGGACAATCAATCTAGTAGTGGAGCTATGGCTACCGCATTCGGGGGAACCGATGCGCCACCGCCCAGTGCGGCAGTGGCGAAAAATGGACGAAGACCGCATTCGGCTACTACTTCCAGAGCAACCGACTATCGACAGTTTCAGTCTTCTAGAAAGCAAGTTCTAACCCTTGGAGTTTGGAATGTTCGGACTACCAATGATGGCGATGGTTCATTAAGACCAAAGCGAGCTACAGCACTCATTTGCCGTGAGTTAGAGCAGGCTAACATCGATATCTGTGCTTCAAGTGAAGTCCGACGTCCCAGCACCGGTAATGTTGTAGAAAGGAGTCATACTATTTTCTGGAGTGGAGGAAGTGACAGAGCAGCTGGTGTCGGCTTTGCCATCTCCAACAGACTTGCAGCTCAAGGGATCTACCCAATACCAGTCAGTGACAGGCTCATGCAAGTGCGTATTCAGTTGGCAAGTGGTAACTACCTCACCCTGGTTAGCGTATACGCTCCTACCATGTAAAGAACACCCGAGGAAAAAGAGGTTTTCTACGAAAAGCTCTGTTGTTGCCTTGCTTCAGCCCAGAATGACCTCCTTATTGTTCTGGGTGATTTCAATGCTCGCGTGGGTCGAGATTATAAATCCTGGCCTGGTGTTATTGGCAAACACGGTGTTGGAAAGATGAACTCGAACGGTCTCATGCTCCTTGAGTTTTGCACCCGCTTGCAGCTAAGTGTCATGGGCACAATGTTCCAATTAAGGGA
Source organism: Ricordea florida (assembly GCA_949710005.1). Classification (NCBI taxonomy): domain Eukaryota; kingdom Metazoa; phylum Cnidaria; class Anthozoa; order Corallimorpharia; family Ricordeidae; genus Ricordea; species Ricordea florida. The sequence continues at coordinate 14,557,458 of OX453275.1, forward strand.
TAGCTTGAAGAACACATGGCAACATCTCCGTTCCAAGCACTGGCACCAACTCGATCATGTGCTAGCTAATCAAGCTGCTAAGCCTTTTATCAAAGTAACGAAAGTCAATCAAGCTGCAGATTGCTTCACTGACCACAAGCTGCTAGTGTCTAATTGCGTCTTCCCTGTGAAGTGTAAGAAGAATATCTCAAGACCCCCGAAAAAGCTAGACACACGTCTAAATGACGATAAGGCGAAGCTTGTTCAGTTTCTAGATGAGAAGATCCCTGCTTGTAACAATGACTTTGAAGAACTGAAAGACATTCTTCAACAAGCTGCAACCCATGTGTTCGAAAAGAAGAAAAGGATCCAGAATGACTGGTTCGATGATCAAGATGATGAAATTCGAAATTTACTTCAAGACAAAAACCTAGACAGGCACTCGTTAAGAAGACGTATCAGAGAACTCAAGGATGCATGGTTTCAAAAGAAAGCTGAAGAAGCTGAGCAGTACTCTCAAGCAAAGAATCCACGAGAATTCTATGCCACCTTGAATGCAGTCTATGGCCGTAGATCCAGAAGTTCTCATCCTGTGCGCTCGAAAGACGGCATTCTCTTGTCTGATCCAGCAGAAGTCAAGGGTAGATGGGTGGAACACTTCAGTGATTTGCTAAACCTCCCCAGTGATGTTGACTTTACAGTTGTTGACGAACTAGATCAATCACCAATTATGCAATCTATGGATCATCCTATTACAGACCAGGAGCTGAACAAAGCGATCTCAAATATCAAACTAGGAAAGAGCCCTGGCTCAGATGGTGTCCTTCCTGAAATTATTGTTTATGGTGGCTGCTGTCTGAGAGCTTTTCTTCTCACCCTCTTTAACATCATCTGGGCATCTGAAATGATTCCTCAAGAGTGGAAAGATGCAATCATCACCATCTTATTTAAGAAGGGTGACAGAAGCGAATGTGGAAATTACAGGGGGATATCACTACTAAGCGTCGTGGGAAAATTATTTGCAGATATCATCTTGCAAAGACTGCAACTGCTTGCTGAATTTATATATCATCAGTCTCAGTCAGGGTACCGTGCTGGTAGGGGCACTATTGATGGCATATTCACTCTTCGTCAGCTTATAGAAAAGACCAGAGAGCAACGCAAGAACATGTACATAGTGTTTGTAGACTTTGTGAAGGCTTTCGACACCATCAATCGTGACCTTCTCTTTTCGATCCTAAGCAAATTAGGATACCCACCCAAGTTCATAAGAATAATAAAGAAGTTATATTCTGATGTTCATGGCAGACTAATTGTAGACGGAGAGCTAACCCAAGCATTTGAATACAACTGTGGTGTCAAGCAGGGATGTAAATTAGCACCAACTCTTTTTGGCATCTATGCAGCTGTCCTGCTCTGGTTGGCCTTTAAGAAAATTGAACATTCCTGCAGCATTCAGATAAGATTCCGTTTTGACGGTAATCTCTTTGATCTTCGCAGACTCAAAGCAAAAACAAAAGTTCTTAAGGAATTCATCAGAGAAGCACAGTATGCCGATGATATCGCCATATTCAGTGATACCCCAGAAGGTCTGCAGTCTCTACTCACATCGTATAATCAACTTGCTAAGAGAATGGGGATGCGCATTAACACGAAAAAGACGGAGACCATGTGCATTGGTAATACTGCTGACTTTTTTGTTGGTGGCATAAAGCTAGTCAACGTCACTCACTTCAAATATCTTGGTAGTTACCTGTCAAGTGACTGCTCAATGAGAGCGAAGCTCGCGTCTCGTATACAAGCTGTATCATGCGCTTATGGTCGGCTTCGGAAAAGAGTTTTCGACTCACGAGATCTCCCTGTAGCAACTAAGATCGCTGTTTACAATCAATGTTTAATGCCTCTCTTCTTGTACGGTTGCGAGACTTGGACTATCTATCAGCATGAAGTTAGGGAGCGTCGTACTCTGCAACAACGCCATCTGCGTCTCATTCTCAAGATCAAGTGGGATGACTATATAAGCAACGAGGAAGTTCTCCGACGCGCAAATGTTGATGACATCGAAATCAAGTAATGAAAGTGACTGGCAAGAGACTAGAATCCAAATTGGATTTTCAACCATCAGTGAAGTTTAGTGATCATGAACTAGTGAGCAATGTTTCTAGTGTTACTCTGTTGGGTTTGGACATTGATCGTCACTTATCTCTTAGTCAATGTATGTTGATAAATTTGCTAGAACATTCAAGCTTTCTCAACGTATAGCGCTTCTCAGAAAAATCAGAGTTTATCTGCTTCTTAGGCAAAGACTGTTATATTACAATTCGATAATTCATCCTATAATAACCTACGCTAGTGTTATCTAGTCATGTTGTGATAAAGATTCTTTGAATAGAGTATTGAAGCTGCAAAGAAGGGTGGCTAGGGTTATTATGTCTGCCGATTAACCATCTGTAAAATTATTTAATAAGTTAAAATGGATTCCGTTTTATGAAGAAAATAATACAAGTAGTTGTTCTCTAGTTTTCAAACTTATTCGGGGTAAGTCTGTGAACGGTTCATCTACTCATTATTTTTGATTTCCTATTCTATTTTCAACAACAGAAAAAGATATCTACAGTCTTACTATCATTTTTTTATTTAAAATGATACCAATACAGAACCCGATTTTACCAGAAACACACCCTCTTCTTAAATTTGAATAAACCGGTCACGTGACCTGATTAATGTACATAAGAAAAAAGTCAAAATTTCCAAAAATGATCAAAATAATCGTCTTTTTCCTTCTAAACCGAGACAAAAAGTCAAAACCAAAGTCAACGTCCGTTTTATCATTTTTGGAATTATGAACAGCCTTAAGCAATAATGATAAAAATAACTTCTAATTTATCGTTTTGCGTCTTATGTATAAACTATAAATTAAACAAAATGATCTTTCTTTTGTCCAAAGTAAAACAAATAAAATAAACAACAAACGAAAACCGACTTCAGTTTTAACGTAATTTGGTTTCATGTGGAAACTAAAGCCAGAATAAAAGAAATGAAATCCCGTTTTATCGTTTTATATCCAAACTGAACCAAAAAAAGCAGAAAAATGAAAATCAACTTCTGTTATAGCACGTTCCCTTTGAGGGGGGATGGGGATAGTGGAGCTAGGGTAGCTATAGGCTAAGGTCTATCCCTAGGTCCATCAATAGGAGGGGTAGGGGGAGTTACCGGAAGTTGTTCACTTCCAGACCGCTATACCATGTGATTGGTCAGCAGGTTTGAGGCATTGAATATAAGCGTATGTTATCATTTTGGCGGGAGTTTTCCATCAATAATGGCGATCGAAAGTCTCAGTGTTGGAAATCATTTTTGAAAGCTTGTGGAAGATGATAAGAAAAACCACAAAGAAGTAAGCATCCTACTGCAAGTGGCTTACCCTCCAATCGAGTGGACTCCCACTACTCTATCCGTGACATTTCGCGTAAGGTCATGTCCCCTCACATGTACGTACCTTACATAAAACGTTTTTCGTTTTTTTTGTTCAAGTTTGTGCATATTAACGGAAAACGATAAAAGTCGATTTTCGTATTATTTTTGGTTAACTTTGTACGTAAAACGAAAAACGATAAACGGAAGTTGAATTTCATTTTTTGCTTTCTTTGCTTAAGTTTAGGAATAAAACGAAAAACGATAAAACGCAAGTCGATCTTCGTTTTTCGTTTTCTGTTTAAGTTTTTACATAAAACGTAAAACGATAAAACAGAAGTCATTTTCGTTTTTCGGGTTTTTTTTTATGATTCGTTCATAAAACGAAAAACGATAAAACTGAATTTGATTTTGTTTTTGCCTTTTTGGAAGTAAAAAGACGATTATTACTTGGGCTTCCCAGCGGGAGCCCAAGTTTAAAAATGCCCTTCGTTTTTTTATTGTTTTCTGTCTTGAGTCACAAATTGCCGTCTGGGCCCTAATACGCATGCGGGCATCTCCAATCATTATTCAGGTCACGGACTTCCTGCGAAATTTTCGAGTACTCCTGGGAATTCAACAGCCAAAAAATTACAGGTTTGATTGTGAATTTGTACTGAAAAACTATTCTAATTGACCGATTCCTTGTATTCTGAACAGTTTTCTTTTTGTTTGAAAAACATGCCTCGCACGGGGCGATAAATTCGCTTCGAAATGGTCTTGTAGTTTTTTCAAATCGCTTGCGCGTTTCTCGTCTCGCATTTAGAATTATACGCGTAAACAAAGATTTTGTCTGTTATCTGTGCTATTCTTTCGATTTCTATTGACAAAACGTGACAACTTGCGGATTTTACGGTCAGAACCTTTATTAGTTTCTAAAATTTATTACTTAACTTAATCGGTCAGTGTAAAACGCAGACTACAGACCGGGCGTAAAAGACGGACAGAGGGTAAAATTTAGACCAGGAATAAACACTGCTTACAATATACTTGCTTGTACTATGCTGGAGCTGTAAAACAATCGACAAAAGACAACTGAGATTTCATCATGTCAACGTTGTGGCGTTTACAGCTGGATATGCCAGGAAAGAAGCCCAAGTTCACACATATGCGTCTTGTTTTGGTAAATTTTGGATATTTCGACTTTTTTCTTTTGTGCATTAATCAGATCAAGTGGTTTTAATTTAAAATGTAACAAGACGGTGTGTTTCAGGTAAAATCAGGTTTGGTATTGGTGCCATTTCAAATAAAAAACTGAAAATAAGACTGCAGATATCTTTTTCTGTCGTTGAATATAGAACAGAAATTGAAAATAACGAGTGGACGAACCGTGCACGGACCAGATAATTATCTTTGTCTGTTGTTGAATACAGAACAGGAAATTAAAAACAATGAGTGGACGAAACGTGCACGGACAACCGTCGCAGTCGGCATTTTAACGTTCTGAGAGTAACTTCTGGGGATGTGTCTAAGAAGCCAAGTTGGATAACTCAAACTGCAATAGAAAGTCGGACTACCGTGCGGGAGGTCGCGGGTTCAAACCCCGGCCGGACCAACAATCAGGGTCTTAAAATAACTGAGGGGAAAGTGTTGCCTTTGTAATGACATCTGCATATGGTTAGACTTTCTAGTCTTCTCGGATAAGGACGATAGACCGTAGGTCCCGTCTCAAAACCCTTGTTTATGATAACTTAGTGGGACGTTAAAAAACCCCACACACTGATCGTAAAGAGTAGGGGAGGTAGTTCCTGGTGTTGTGGTCATAGGGATAACCTCATTGCGCCTTTCCTCCTTGAACAGAATTTTCCAAGAAAAATAAGTATGTTCTATGTTCTAACTGTTATTTTTACTTGTGAGAAGGTGTTTCAAACCTCTTGTGCGTACTCCTCCATTGGTGTCAATCGATATTGGGTTTGCTTTGATCCCAGCACAACCATATGATCATTCTTAGTCACAGGTACCAGATTTAGGTCACAGGTCTCCGGCAAATGACGTCCGTCTATATAACAGCGAAACCTGATGGGTTTTAATCTTGCGGCAGTCTACAAAACCAAACAGGAAAAAAGAAACAGAACAGTCAAGAAAGTTATTGGAGAAACTGTATGAGCAACTCGGTTGCTGCTGCTAGTATTTGCGATTTTGGTAATGTAAAATATTGGCCTCGGTTAAGTCTACTAGAAACGATACAACTTCTATCCGTCACTGCCTACCTGTAATACTGCAACTACGGAATTACTGAACTACTTTTAACTATTAAATACGTGATCAGTTGTATGAATGGTTGAAAACGCTTTCTAAACGACTGAAGGTCCTTGACAGCAAACTAAATGATGCTATGAGTTATATCAAAGATTGCTTGTAGGTTACGACTGCGCTATATTTTCTACGTAATTATCATCCAAAAGCTTAAACATTAAGAATTGGTTTTCTTTGTACGATTTCTGCATGGGTAAACAAAATGGGTCAACTCAGTCAATCATTTTTACCCGGCATTCAAAGATGTTATTCACACTAAATTGACAAACAGAAGTGTATGTGGCGAGACCAAAGGAAACTGAAGAACCTTGTGAGAGATCCAACCTGCGCCATGGTTGTAATATCTCAAGACAAAGGGATAGATCACGCTTTATTTAATACTGAATCAACAACTGACTATCTTACATGTGCTTGATTGCGAAACTTAGGTATTCGATTACAATGACAGGTAATAATAACCAGAGCATGAATTGGTAGTATTTTTTACGTTAAATAACATTCCTCTCCCCTCAAGATTGTACTTTGCCATTCCAGAAAACTGAACTTATGTTGTTTTATAAGTCTATTGTACAATGGCCATGTGAAATCGGTTTGCCTATCAGTGAACAACAAATAATAAATGTTCAGTGTTTGTCGTCCTTGAGGCGTTCTGGTAGTCGCCGCTCTCTGACAGGGCATAGTGGTCTGGGTTCAGAGGTTTCGGGGATTGAATGCTCGTCGGGACAGGATCCCGCATCTATCAGCTCCGCAGCTGATGTGTCCTGGTTTGGTTTTGCCGACGTTGTTCCTTGTTGTGGGGCACTGGGATTCCTCCACACGTGGTCTTGATGACGTAGAACATTTCGACCATTTTGTAGTTCAACAGGTGCTGACACGGGACCCGTTGCTTGCACTACAATGCCTTCTGGCCAGGACTTGGACTTTGGAGAGCTGAAGTCCGAGCACAGGATCACCCACCTCACGTTCCCTTTCTCTGGCATGGTAGTCACGAGCATCTTTCTGCTGTCCTTGCTTCCTTCTCACTTCGCTTGCAGTATTAGGCAATAAAAGATCAAGTTTGGTTCTCAATTTTATTTTCATTAGCAGTTGAGCTGGAGGGACTCCAGTTGTTGAGTGGGGCGTTGTCCGGTATTTCAGGAGAAAACGTGACAACTAAGTTTGCATACACCCCCCTTCCATCTTTTCCATGCCTTCTTTGAACACTCTAACTGCTCGTTCCACTTGTCCATTCGAAGCTGAGAGGTACGGCGAGACTCTGATGTGCCTGATGCCATTCTTCACTAGGAAATTCTAGGGCCGTTGTCGCTAACTAAGGTTTCTGGGAGTCCATGGTTAGCGAAGATTTCCCTCAACTTCGTAATGGTTGCTGCTGATGTTGTGGACTGCATAATGTGGACATCCATCGATTTTGAGTATGCGTCAATCACTACCAGGTACATATGATCTTTGTAAGGCCCTGCATAATCTATGTGCACTCTCGACCAGGGTTGGCCAGGCCACTCCCAAGGGTGTAGGGGTGCCTCTGATGGCGCCTTCTGGTGTAACTGGCACTGTTGACAACTCTTAACTGCACTTTGTAACTCGCGATCCATGTCTGGCCACCAGATGTAGCGCCGTGCAAGTGCATTCATTCGTGAAATACCCGGATGGGTCTCATGAAGTTCGACTATAACTTGGACTCGTCCTTGTGGTGGTACAATCACTCGGTTGCCCCAGAGAACACGTCCGTCTTCGATGGTGAACTGTAGATAACTTCTTAAGAACAACCTCTGAATTAGCTAGGTGATCGTAGTCATCTTTCCCGCTGATGAGAATATCATCCATTCTTACAATAACACGTGGAATGCCTTGCAAGTGGCTTTCCATGGCTCTTTGAAAAATCCATTGTGCTGAGGAAATCTATTGGGTAATCTATTGTATTGAGACAGGCCTTTGTGCGTATTGATGAGAGTTCTCGTCCAAGGACATTTGTTGGTAAGCTTTCGACATATCCAACTTGGTGAACTTCTTTTCACCTCCCAGAGTAGCCAAAAGATCTTCGGTCCTAGGTATGGGGTAATTGTCAAGTTTTGACACTCGATTCACCGTCAGTTTATAGTCGCCGCAAATACTTACCGCGCCATTTGGTTTTGTCACTGGTACGATCGGCGCCGCTCATTCCGAAAATTCCACAGGCGATATGATCCTTTCACGTTCTAACCGTTCGAGTTCAAATTCTAAATTTGTTTTCATTGAGTAGGGCACCGGTCGAGCTTTAAAATACTTCGGTTTTGCGTCGGAGTTAACGCAGATTTTTGCCTCACTCCTTTAAGTACATCTAATCCATCGCCAAAGGACGTCCCGAAGCGACGATCGCGTATTGCTTGTGATCTGGAGGATTTTGTTCCAGTCCAGGCGAATTACTTCAAGCCAGTCTCGGCCCAAACAGATTCGGCCCTTTGCCCTTCACGATTAGGGCTTGTAAATTTTCTTGCTGACTGCCATACTTTACTGGTACCGTAATTTCTCAAGCCACTGGAATTGCTTCTCCGTTGTACGTGCTAAGAACAGCTTTGGTCTTCTCCATAAGTCATAAGTTGCTTCGTTTAACACCGTCTTCGATGCATCAGTGTCGATTTCCATGGTTATGGTACTTTCACACAGTTTAATATTCACTTTATACTATTTCTTGTTTTTGCTTGACATGTGGTACATGGTATACACATCATTTTCATCTTGGGCAAGAAAATTCACCTCTTGTTTCTCTTCCGGTCTTCGCCGTCCCCGACCTTCCGGAGGCTATTCTAGCTGTTTCTTCTTCCCTCGACAAACTTTAGCCATGTTGCCTTTCTTCTGGCACTTGGAGCAACCTTCCTCTTTGAATTTGCAAATTTGCGGGTTGTGGTGTCCACCACAATGAAAACAATCGCGTTTCCATTCAGGGTTTGCCGATTTTGATCGTTCGTATACTTTGTTGACATTAGGCAGGTACAAAAGTCGGACTGGATCAACTCGGACCGCCAGTCCGGGTCGAATCAACTCGGATCGACTCGGATCATGAAAAAAAAAAAAAAACATAAAATTAAATGAAATTGAAACTTTTACTCATTCGAAGGCAAAAATTCCGGTCAAAAGTGGGTCAAATTAAGAAAGACTCGCGACGTTTCGCCGTGTTATGCCATTTAGACAAGCAGGTCAAGTTTTGCTTAATGATTAGCTAAATGTATCAACTTCCTGTTCTCCAAATTAGGAGCCAAACGGAAGTAAAGGGAATTTCTGCTAAATCACGCGGCGTAACAGAAATGGGTAATGATTGAAACTATCAATTTGATGGACAGATGCAAATTCATTGAGAAAGATTTATCCTCATCTGGGTCCATGATCGTGGCGATCGACGGATGCATATGGTGGATGGAGGAACAAAATGGCGGCTTAACTACACGGCACTACACGGAAAAAAGGTCGCGAGTCTTTCTTAATTTGGCCCACTTTTGAGCGGAATTTTAACCTTCGAATGGGTAAAACTTTCAATTTCATTTCAACATGTCTTTAAGCATTGATCCAAATTGGCAGTGTTCCGACAGCCTTTGAAGCGTCGCGACGAACGCCGCGACACTTTCCCCTGCAAGACGATTTCTGCTGTGAAATTTAAATCTCTCAGGAATGACACTTGGTTTTGGGGAAAAGTGGTTTTCCAACGTTTCATAGATGACTTTTAACGCCGCTTCTGCTGGCTTCGTTGGTTGTAATAAGTCACGAATGAGGCCATACGTCTTGCTTCCACAAACGCTCGGTAGGATGGCTCTCTGTTTCTTGTCCTTTTCGATGTCGTTCGCTAGAAAGTATTGCTCCAATCTTTCTGCATACTGAGTCCAAGATTCCACCGAATCGTCGAATTCCCCTACGTTCCCGTGTTGTCATTATAATCCGTAGATCCTCGTCGCCAATGTAGTAACTCGAAGATACGATCACGCTCTATTTAATACTGAATCAACAACTGACTATCTTACATGTGCTTGATTGCGAAACTTGGGTATTCGATTACAATGACAGGTAATAATAACCAGAGCATGAATTGATAGTACTTTTACGTTACATAACAATGATGGCTACTAAAACGAAAAGAAAACTAATGATCTATAAATTTAAATGTGATTCACAGTCGTTAATAATCGGATTCTTAAAGACTTGTTTGAAGGAAACGATTGAGGTCGAATTGAATATTTCGTTGACAATCGAGCTATACTATGAATAATTATTTAGGGTGTTAAAAAAAACGCCGAGAACTTCCGAGAGTTTTATCGATAAAGATATCGATGATGATCAAGCAGTTGAGAATTTCTGTTTCCCCCAAAAAAATAATGATTGCTTGATCACAAAGATGGTCTATAGTAAAGAGAATCAGTGATCAGTAAGAATCTTCTCATCAGCAAATGAACTAAACCTAAGGATTTAATGTTCAATATTCCGTGGGAGAGTAATAATAATCTGCTTTTGAGCAAGTGCGTCCTGGTCATCCCTGAATCACACCAAAAATTAACACAATCATTATTAGTATTATAATTATTAACGCAACAGCAAAAGCTTTTCCAACAGCGGGAAGCTGATCATGGTAACATAATAACTCACCACCTGAAGACCTATCTGAAGTTTCGCCTGCTGCACTTCTTCCGCTGTACCACTTACACACAGCTCATTTCTGCGAGGATGGAACTGTGCTCCTGTCCTTGTACTGATCCTTTGAAGATTATCGCCCCCTTTGCCAATGACGAGACCCTTGTACCTTGAAGGAATATGTACAGGCTGATCCAGGGGGTTTCCCACTGCACGTTTGCTCTGTAACTGTATGTTATAAATATTTATCGTGCTGTCGTTTGTTAATTAGTCCAAAAGTACTTGTACAATATAGTTATAAAGGAAGGTGCCATTGAGAAATTAACCTTTACCTAGGTTTTAATTGAAAGCTGTGACTTTATACCATTCCTCTCTTTTTCTACACTGAAACACTTCAATTTGTTTCAGTTAATCAGATTTTAAACGTGGTTTATCATTCCATCAAATACGAGAAATGCTCCAGCTAATATCAAGTTCACGCCAAACAGTTAAACATGTTTTAGATGATTTAGATTGGAACCGTTCAAACCACGCGTCCCCTCGCCTATAGTGGTAATGAACATCCTTTCGATGAAGTCTACTTCAAACTTGACAAGTTGAAACATGCTTGGTTTTCAACGATCTCAAGTTCGACCCCATGACCCCTCGGCCGCCCTGCGTCAATGAATTATTTCTTACAAACATCAGACGAGAAATTTCGTATCCCCAAGTGGCCGCCTAAAACCCTCTATAATCATATCAAACATAAATTTATATATTTGTCAATAGAAATTACTTATACCTTTTGTTCAATAATTTTTTTTGCACATTCTCGCTCTTCCTGAGTACCACTGATTGTAAATCCTTGATCTTTATGCCCCTTACTATAAATTCTTGCCCCTGATTCCGCCATTATTTCATGTATAGTCCTACCATTCCTGCCTATAATGTAACCTTTCAAGTCCAATGGAACTAGTACATACTCTGTAACCACTTCCCTGACATTCCTGCAAAGTGATTTCACATGAATATTATCTATCAATGAATCATTTTCAAGACAACTACGACTCTAAAGGAGGTCCTATGAAAGAAACGTATCCAGCTGCTTATTTTATTTGATTACCGGTATTTCAAATATTCAGAGGTAAGCGCCAATATGAAACTAATGTTCACAGTGATTCAATTATATACACTTGATATCAACGTTCTTTAGTAGCTTTCTACTGGGAGACCTGTGTCAATCCCAGTCTTAGAATGGACTTGTTTTTCTTTTTTTTTTTCTTCCTGTTTTCTCCAGTTAGAAAATTGCCTTATTGCCCAAGATTGCCTATATAAGGGTTACAAATGACGTCACCCGCGAGCTGTAGAGACTCAAGTAGAATATTTAATTGTTTTTTTTTTCATGGCGGTGAAATGGATGTAACACAAATTGTGTTCAATCTTGAATCTTCAATCTTCAATCTTCAATCTTCGATCTTCGATCTTCAAACAAAATATAACCTTATGGGGTGGGAGAATGAAGTTTTAAAAGTCATGACTATAAGCCCTGGTACCAATTGGGCTTTCCCTCGACTTACAGATAAAGTTAACTATCCAGATCCGACTCGCACAACAACTGCAAGCTCAGCTTGTGGTAGTGTTTGTAGTCATGCCTAAAGCGCGACGTATATCGTAAACCCTAATTTTCTATAGGTTAAAAAAACGTCGCCGAGGCAGAGGAAGTCGAAAACAATTCAGAAATTGCCAGAGAATACGGCATAAGCGAATCCATGGTCCGGCGCTGGCGACCAGATCAGAGTCTACAGTTCTCGTCGCCGTAAACAAAACGATGGATATTACTACTCCCAAGTATCCATAGCATTATAGCGGTCGGTACGAGTGGTTCGCAGGTCAAAGAGCAGGCCAAGCGTTGGTTAATATTCCGCACTTGTTGTTGTTCCCAGATATCGTTTCTTCGCTTTCGTTATTAAACTTGGGATCACACTGAATGGCATAAGAGTCACAATTGTTTTTGTACCATGGGAACCAGGGAAGCTGACTGGTCAACACTAATCCGATTAGTAAACAAACCAAGGGGTGCTTTCCATTCACCAAAAATTTTCGGTTGGAATTTTCGGAAATTTCGGTCTCGAATGGAACTGGCTTAGTCTCGGTCGTCACGTGGTCAGTTTTTGCCCCCAGGCTTCTTGACGCCGCTTATCGTATGTGTTCAAAATGGCGTGTGTTTTAAAAATTTACCCAGCAACCGGTTATGATCCCGATTTCATTTTCAATTCGCTCTTGTTCGATGATGAAATCGAAATACTCTTACTGGATGCAGTTTCGTGCTTCATGCGGAGAAGTCGGAACCGTATAAATGGCTTCATGCAAGAAGCGGTTCCTTTGTGTTCGCCATCGGAATTTTCTTTTCTTTTCTTCCAAAGAGTATGCGGAGAGAATGGAGAACAGTCCGACTGGAAGCTTTTGAATGGAACACGAGAATTTTCGAAAATACCGAAATTTCCACTCTTGAAGAACACTGAAAAGGTTGTCCTAAATTTTCGAAAATCTTTTTCGGAAAAGATCTGTTCCATTCGATTCCCACCCGGAGTTTTCGAAAGTTTCTTCGAATGGAAAGGGCCCAAGATGACGAAGGAATTCAAAACAGCCAGCGTAGAGTATGACTGAAGAATTAGAAAGTTTCAAACCAGGAGCAAATCAACCCCTGGTCAAACTTATAATAGCCGGCTCTTTTTACAGCCACCACACCAATTTAAGGAAACAAACTCATGTTTATCTTACTTACTGTCGGCTTCAAGCCAAACCGTTGTCCGCGTCTAACAGGTTACAAATTTGAGTTGTTTCAGCCTCGTGTATGATTAAACGTTTTGTTGTTATGTTCATCGCCACGGCTATCATTTGTGCCGCCAGTCACAGTCACAGTAATTTCCCGACCTCATGGTTCTTATGGATTTACAAGGATAGTTACGGTGGTGCTTCTATGTATCTATAGTTTTTGATCTGGTTTTACGGTTTGAGGGATATTTACGGTCATGGAAGGTGAAGGCAAGGAATTTGCGGCTTATTTTGAGGACGACAATTTGCTGAGTTTGCAAGTTTCGCGTTCGCACTCCCCAACAATGGATACGGAACTGTTTCGTGTTGTATCGCCGCTTCACACTCAGCCAACGGATGCAGCATCAGAAACGGAACTTCCTAATTCAGTAAAGGTTCAAGGTTCGCTGAATATGGGAGCAAAATCGACGGTCAGTGATGTTGAAGCCCTAAGAGTGGGCGAAAGGAGGAAAATTCCAACGGATAAAGGTAAACAATACGAGTTACCAAGGTTAAAGGATCATAGAACTGTGGCGTTACGTCACGTAACTAGACAAATAAACAAAATGAAACCGTTACTTGCTGATTTTAACAATTATGAATTTGTGTCAGTTGAAACGGAAAGTCTTAACAATTTGCGTTAGACGCGTTAGAAGATGAAACTGTTATTCATGTTGATGCCAATTCATGGTACGATGCTCACGATAAAGAAGTCTTTAAGTTTAAACAGTCTGTCATTGAATATTTGTCCAAGGCGAAAAGGCATCAGTCAAATGAAGTAAACTCTGTTATCTCTAGTGGGTCTCATCGCACAAGAAAGTCAAATCACTCTAAACGGTCCACCTCATCTTCAGTTTCATCTAAGGCTAAGTTGTCAGAAGCAAAAACTAAGGTTGCAGCACTGGAAATTGAAGCATCATTTCTGAAGGAAAAGCAAGCGCTTAAGATGGTAGCTGAACATTTAGAGCTAAAACAGAGTTTAGCTCAAAGCAAGGGAAGAAGAAAGGATTTACGAAGAAATGAAGAATGAAGAGTCAACCTTTGCACCTGTTCATACACAAAGTCCTCCGATTTGTACAATACAGTCAGGTAACTCTGCTGGTTTGGAACCAACTTCGCAGCAACAACTTGTAAGTTCTTTAGGCATTACAGATTATCAACAGCCTTTACAAGCTAGTCCCCTTAGTGCATTTACGGTACTTCAGAAAGGACCCATTTACACAACACCGATAAATACTGGTGCATCACAGAGTAAGGAAGAGACTACGGCCTATGCAGCAAGACCCAATGAACACCCCTCGAGTGTACATTCTTCATCATACCCAACTTTAACAACGACCCCTGCTGTTACGTATACTGCTCCTGATCAGGTATGATGTCTGCCACCATCACCCCCACAAGGTTGTTCAACAAGTTTGTCAGTCAAAGACAATACTTTCCAAGACATTGTGGAAATTCAACGAAAACAAACTGAGTTGTCTCAGACTATTGTTAACCAGCAAGCAAGGAGTCTTTTGCCATCGAACGAGCCTCCTATGTTTTATGGTGATGCTATGGAGTATCCATTATTCATGACTGCCTTTGAGTCATTAATCGAATCAAAGATTGAAGATTCCCATGAGAGATTATATTTTCTGGGTCAATACACGTCAGGTAAAGCCAAAGAAATTATAAACGGTTGTCTGCAAAGGAAAATGGAAGAATCCTATGAAGAAGCTAAGAGACTTTTAAAGAGACAATTCGGTTATCCATTCAAGATAGCTAATGCCCATATCACGAAATTGTCTTCTTGGCCACCAATCAGACCAAACGATGGTTTAGCCCTCCAAGATTTCTCTATTGCCCTGGATCAAGCTAAGTCTGCTATGAAAGGCATGTCTCATATGGATGATTTGAACACTGCTCATGTACTGCGTCAACTGTGGGAAAAGTTACCTAAGTACCTGCGAACCAAATGGACTGAAAGGAACAATACGACAAAATGTGCAAAGGGAAGAATAGCCGACCTCGAAGAGTTCTCTCAATTCGTGCGTGAACAAGCTGATCTTGCCACAGATCCTGTGTTTTCAGAGCAATATGTTAGCAAGCCAAATCATGATGAAAAGGACAGAGGCACTCATCTTAAGTTTACAAGAAAGCCGCTAAAAAGGGGAAAACGGACAAACCTTGCTACTGGTGTAAATCATGAAGATAGCAATCAACAGACTGTTGTATGCTCTTTATGCAAGAAGCCTCATAACTTAAACGAGTGTGAACAGTTTTTGAAGAAATCTCTGAGCGACCGTCGAGACTTTGTAGTAGAGAAGAAACTGTGCTTCGGCTGCTTTAGCGACCAGCACATTGCAAAGTATTGCAAGGAAAGGCAAACGTGCAAGACGTGCAACAGGCAGCATCCAACGTCACTACACGACCCTGATGGAATTAAGAAATCGAACGACAAAGGTGACAAGAACCAATCTCAAGATAGACCTCGAGTTAGTAGCAATCACACTGCCACCTGCAACATAACTGCGGCTGGAGATGTGCCGATTAACATGGGTATATTGCTAGTCTGGTTGTTTCATAAGAGTAATCCAGCGAAGAAAATACGAGTTTATGCTTTACTGGACAATGCCAGCGGTGGAACGTTTGTGAATGAAAGCGTAGCTAAGGCTCTTGGCGTCGAAGGAAGTAGCACTGACCTCACTCTGACTACAATCCATGGAACACACAGCGTAACGTCGCAGGCCATTGAGGGATTAGTCGTAGCTAATGTCAAGGACGAGAGTGCAAAGTTAGAGTTGCCCAGAACTTTCACCCGAAACATCATTCCAGCGGACCGCAGTGAAATACCACGACCTGATGTAATCAGTAGGATGTCTCATTTGAAGGATGTTAGTGCCGAACTTTCCCCCTACATGGAAGATGTTGAAGTGGGACTTCTTATCGGATTGAACTGTCCAAATGCCCTACGACCAAGAGAAATTGTTTACGGTGGAGAATCAGATCCATATGCTGTACGGTCGCTGCTCGGATGGTACATAAACGGTCCTCTCTATACTTCCTGTCAGAGTAGCATCTTAACGTGCAATAGAATTCATCTTAATCAGCAAGACACCTCATCCCCGCGAGGATATGTAGTCTTTCAAAGGACGGTCAAGGAACAGATAACACTGCAGGCAGTTGAACGAATGTTTGAACTTGACTTCTCCGAAAAGGAAAAAGGAATATCAATGTCTCGCGAAGACATCAAGTTCTACGAGACTGTGGAAACTGGTATCGTTCATCTCGAGGACTTGCACTATGAAATGCCCCTCCCTTTCAAACATAAGAACACTCAGCTCCCAAACAACTACGCTCAAGCTGAGAAGCGCCTGAACAGCCTCAAGAAACGTCTAATGTCTGATGACAAGTATTACTCGGATTATTGCAGCTTTATGTCTGATATCATTTCGAAAGGGTACGCTCGGAAGGTGGATGACGATCTTCAAGATCAGTTGGGCAGAACCTGGTACCTGCCGCATCACGGAATTTATCACCCGCAAAAGGTAACGAAAATACGCGTGGTGTTTGATTGCTCGGCCTCATTCGAAGGACACTCCTTGAATGAGAAATTGCTCCAGGGACCAGATCTCAGCAGTAACTTAGTCGGTGTTCTTACCAGGTTCCGGCAAGAAAATTATGCTTTTATGGCAGACATTGAAAAATGTTCTTTCAAGCAAGAGTAAGGAAGGAAGATCCAAGTTTTCTCAGGTTCCTATGGTAGCCAGACGGCGATTTACAGAAGGAGGCCGAAGAGTATTGCATGACAGTGCATTTGTTCGGTGCAGTTTCATCCCCTGCATGCGCTAATTATGCACTTAAACGCACTGCTGACGACAACGAGGATGAATATGGGTCAGAAGCAGCCAACACTCTTAGAAGGAACTTTTATGTGGACGACGTTCTCAAATCGGCAAGCACCGAAGATGAGACTATTAAGCTAGCAAAGGATACCAAAGCAGTTTGCCAAAATGGTGGATTTAACTTAGCCAAGTTTGTGGCAAACACAGAGCGTATCATCAGCTCAATCCCTCAAGAACACAGAGCAGAACAGGTGAAGAACCTCACACTTGGCCAGGACAACTTACCCATAGAAAGAGCGTTAGGAGTTATTTGGTGTATTCAGTCAGACACGTTCAACTTCAGGATTGAACTTAAGGATAAACCTTGCACGCGGAGAGGCATCCTATCGACAATCAGTTCGATTTATGATCCCTTGGGTTTCATCGCTCCTGTAGTACTGGTCGGAAAGAAAATTTTGCAGGACATCTGTCACACTAATAGCTGGGATGAGCCAGTCGACGATGCCACCCGCAGCAGATGGGAAAGATGGCGAAATGAGCTGTACCTACTTGAAAGTTTGAAATTACCAAGAAGCTTTAAGCCCTCGGAGTTTGGAAAGATTGTGTCCACGCAACTCCACTGTATGTCTGACGCTTCGACATGTGGTTACGGCCAATGCTCGTTTTTAAGGCTCGAAGACGAACGCGGCAAAGTACATGTCTCTTTTGTTATGGGAAAGGCGCGAGTGACGCCAAAAAAGACCGTCAGCATTCCTCAGTCTCTGTTAAGATTGGTGATGTTCTAAAGGATGAGCTAGAGTATAAGAACATTGAGGATCACTATTGGACGGACAGTGAAGCCGTCCTAGGCTTTATAAGTAACGAATCCAGTCGGTTTCATGTCTATGTTGCCAACCGTGTTCACCTCATTCATGATCACACCACCCCCTCACAGTGGCATTACGTTGAAACCAATTTAAATACTGCAGACGAAGGTTCAAGGGGTATGTCACCTAAAAACTTTGTTGAGAAATCACAATGGTTTCAAGGCCCTAACTTCCTTAGAAAACCTACAAGCAGTTGGCTGAAAGAAAAGTCATACAAAGACACTGTGGACCCAGATTCCCCCGAAGTGAAGAGCACTAAGGTTAACACGTGTGTAGTGAAAGAGAGTGACGTCATAGTTGAGAGACTTCTCGGGTTCTCAAGCTGGCACAAAGCGAAGGTAGCTGTCGCACTATGCCTAAAGTACAAGAAGAAGCTCAGAGAAAAGGTCATGTCTAAAGGGAAGGAGACCAGTGCTGGATCACCAGAACAAAGGTGTGTCAGTAACGCCCCTGCAAGTGCAGAACTTAATGTCGCCAACTTACAGGAAGCAGAAGTGGAGATCCTAAAACAAGTACAAGAACAAGCATTTCCATCGGAAATAAGAAGTCTCCAAATCGTTCAATCGAACGCTAAGTACGGTAGCCGGGAAGTGGCAAAGGAGAAGAAGGCTGTGCTGAAGAAAACCAGTACGCTTCGCACGTTAGACCCCTTCCTAGACAGTAACGGTGTCATGAGAGTTGGCGGGCGAATACGGAAGGCAACACTATCTGAGTCACTAAAAAACCCTGTCATCTTACCAAAGTCAAGCCACATTACTACACTGGTTATCAGCTACGCGCACGAAAGAACACACCATAGCGGAAGAGTAATTACGTTGAACGAACTACGTGCTAGTGGCTATTGGCTCGTCAGTGGAAATTCGATGGTCAGGCAGTTTATTTCCAAATGCGTAACATGTCGTTACCTACGAGGTACTGTGGGAGAGCAGAAGATTGCAGACTTGCCGAAGTCGCGCGTGGAGCCAGCACCGCCTTTCAGCTACTGCGGAGTTGATTTCTTTGGCCCTTGGCACGTACAACGAGGAAGGTCTGTCGTCAAGAGATACGGAGCATTGTTTACTTGTTTTGCAAGTAGGGCTGTACACATAGAAGTTGCAGACTCCTTAGAAACTGATTCCTTTATTCAAGCATTGAGACGGTTCATCTGTAGAAGAGGACCAGTCAGAGAAATTCGTTGTGACAGAGGAACGAATTTTATTGGTGCGGAAGCCGAACTCAAGAAAGCTATTGACAAGATAGACGACCAAAAGGTCAAAGCAGAACTCCTTAAAGCCAAGATCGATTGGATTAAGAATCCTGCATCCGCGAGTAACTTTGGAGGTGTGTGGGAAAGACAAATCAGGTCAATCAGAAACGTCATGAGTGGTCTTATTAGAGAGCATGGTAATCGTCTTGACGAAGAATCGCTGAGAACATTCCTTTGCGAAGCAGAATCTACAATCAATAACAGGCCTCTGACGGTAGAGACACTCAGCGATCCTCTTTCAGAGCCACCATTGTCGCCAAGTATGCTGCTGACAGGAAAGACAAGGCTCGTGCTACCTCCACCAGGAGAGTTTAAGAGAGAAGACTTATACTGTCGAAGGAAATGGAGACGCACGCAGCACCTAGCACAAGAGTTTTGGTCAAGGTGGAGCAAAGAGTATTTGCAACAGTTACAAGCAAGAATTAAGTGGACTCAGCCAAAAAGAAACTTCAAAGTTGGAGATGTGGTATTACTGAAGGAAAACCAGTCTCCGAGAAACAGATGGCCTTTGGGTAAGGTCGTAGCCACACATCCTGATGATCAAGATCGAGTCCGGTCGGCGACAGTGCTGACAGGCAATGGCTCCAAGTTGGAAAGGCCTGTTAACAAGCTTGTCTTACTTTTGGAGGCGCAATGTTTTAGAGACCGGGATTCCCCGACGAGGAGCCAGAACTTTTATGAACGCTTTTTCTAGGAAATAAGTTTTAGGACTGTTATCGAGATAGTTATAGTTGTTGTTAAAATGTAAGGCAAGGCTTACATTTTGGGGAGCCATGTTACTGCTGGTATCCTGACCAGCGGGTTTGCCCCCTTGTTTATTAGGAGCATGCGCACGGGGCCTCGGCATTGGCGGACACGAGGCCACCGTGAAATTACCTGAAGTTTCACTAAGGCTTTCTTCAAGTTTCCCAAGTGTTTTGTAAGTCGTTTGTTTTAGTTTTTCTTTGTCGTGCTACGGATTTCTAACGGATGTTTATGATAATACTTGTGAGTTGTTTCAGCCTCGTGTATGATTAAACGTTTTGTTGTTATGTTCATCGCCACGGCTATCATTTGTGCCGCCAGTCACAGTCACAGAAGAAGTATGTCGCGGAGAATGTTGTAAATACGATTTCCGAGACTCTAGATTTCAAAATTTTCTGGGGGAGGATGCCCCCAGACCCCCCTACCAACTCGCGCCTCCGGTGCTCGTTTTCAGCCCCCCACTTCAAAATACGCTCCGCCGTCCCTGCTGGCACATTCAAGTTTGTTCGAAGACGTATTATAAAGTGTAGCCTAAGTGAACGATCCCTGGAGCGTCTAGTTCAGATATATTTACGTTGTGTTGACCTTATTTTTTAATAAATATATGTTTTCATCACTGATGAGTGACTCGGTCAATTGACTCGGACTCACTCGCATTTGACTCGGTCAGCCGATAAACTTGAACTCATTATATTAAAATCCTTGTACACTTCTACTGAACGCAAATGACACAGATTTGAATGGTTTGATAAAACAGCTTCAAAACATTGACCCGTTTGCGTATCAAGGCTTCACACAGGCAGCCCAGTGTAGGCTTAGACCTAGAGCCTCTTGTTCAAGTGTAATGCATGACACCTGTTATGGCGTGACAGGAGACGTGACCCACGGAATCAGTGGCAAGTAGGAAACGATGCTAACTAAAAGTCACACAAGTTCAAACTTGAATTATCAACCATTTCTTATAGAGCCAAGTGCGGATCATTTTCACATCTTGTAGTTAAAATATGTAGAATACAGTCGAACCTCGCTATCTCGAACTTGGTTATCAGTCCAACTCCCCGTTATCTAAAGCCTAGAACTCAAACTCACTTCCCCTGGTTTGTTGTTTTCAGTCATTTATCGTTGGTTGTCTCGACCCCCGCTATTTCGAACTTATTTTTTGTTTCCTTTGAAAGTTCGAGATAGCGCAGTTTAACTGTACATGTAATGGCCCAAATTTAAACGTGCTGGTAGATAAAAATGTTGCAATGAAAGACGGTTCAGTGAAATATTGTTTATGTCTAGTCGATGTGTCGAACAGTTTTTAAGAATCAGAAAAGCCAATGAGACTAAATATCTGGCTACAATCACCCTGATTTATACTTTCCACACAAGTGAATAGTACATTCCCCGCGTTCTGATCGGTTTACACGGAGGTGATTAGCAAAGTACTATTCACCTCCGAGCAGCCTAAGAGAAACAAAACGACCTCCCGTTTCGGTTTCCGAAGAGGAAATTATTTCAATAGACGCTTGTTATTTAGTTTGTGCGGTATATACTAAAACAATTATTCAACTCAGTGTCGGTGAAAGTGGTGGATATCCACCAGTATTCACCTCCACTTCGGTGAATTATTGTTAATTAATGCGACTCAATAGCATAAAACCATCACGCTAGCAAATGAAAGTGAAATATATTAAACTGATATTTGCATGAATGGGTTTACTTATTTATTCAGAATTCTGATTTCACGAACATTATTTGCTTAAGTTACAAGCAAGCTATAAAGAAAATACAAAGCAATAAATTTTTAATCTGTACCTTGCTTGTTCAGAATCATAACTTTGCGAATATTATTTGCTTCTAGTATCTTGTCAACTAGCCTTGTAGAAAATTTATATTGAGAGATTTCAATAATGTACCTTCTTCCATCGTTTCTTGCTTGTCCTGAACCAGTTCCTTTGTCCTCCATCCGATACCTAGTTTTATTCTTGGACATCTTTATTTTCTCAAACAGACAACGCTACGGTGTGCACAGTTAGGAGAGGAGCGAAAGAATTGACAGTAACGAAACCAAATATTAAATGAGTTTGACAACCCGGAAATACTTCCGGTTAACATCTTGGCACCAGTCTCCTCCACAGACAAAGTAACATGGAACTCTGGATGTTGGAAGCAAATAACCTTCCACACTGAGTCCTCATTGACATATAGTTTCCTGAATGTCACATCATCGGGGAATGTTAGCGTCCTTTGCAATTTCCCTTGTAAATCTGAGTGGAAATATTTTACTCGATCCGTTACTTACGGTACAGAACTGAGTCTCGGTTCGACAGTGCGTTCAAGGAAATCAATCCAATTTCCAAGACTGTTTTTACCTATGAAGCAGTTTTTTGAGCGTGGTCTATCAGATTATGAAAACCGAGACATAGAAAAACTAAAGTTCCCAAGGTAATCACGAGTATTTCGAAGAAAATTTTTCAATCTCAGCCTTAACTCAACAGCACCTTTTATACAGTATTAGGGACGGACCATTAGAAAAGTGATGAGGGGAGGGGGGGGGATGGGGAAAAAACCAAAACAAAATTCATGCAAGGGAAAATGCCAAGAAAAAATATTCATGCAAAGAAGAAGGTAAAAAAAAAATTCATGCAGAAAGAAGGTCCAATTGTGACTTTTTCACACGTAGTAAAAAAAAAATCGTGCAGAGGGGTTCACCTGAAAAAAAAATTCCTGCACCAGCAGTGAGCGAAAAAAAAATTCGTGCAAGCTGAAAATTCCCCACCCCCCCCATCACTTTTCTAATGGTCCGTCCCTTAGGAGCGCATCCCTTCTGTGCGGTGATTGGTGGAATCCGCCTCATATTTGCTTGCGTATGAACAACAAAGCGAGTGTAAAAACAGAATTGAACGATTGAAAGGCCGTAAACCTGACAGCCGCAATTTGTATTTTCATTTTCCAAATTAATTGCGGCTACTTCATGCTTAATTTTAGCCTCCCAGTAGAGTTGATCGGTCAGCGATTTCTGAGCATATAGTTTCTTCCACATCAATAGTAGATGTTAGACTTTCCACGGATTTTTTGACCTACCTGTGGTTATTTTGACAAATTTAGATATTCCCATCCAACATAATTTACCAACTGAACACTAATATTCCTTTATTTGGGATTATGTCGTAATAATATGGCCAGAGATGTACCGTGTAACCATTTTCAACTAATGCCAGGACTCGACGGAAACGTTTTGTGATCGATTCAAAATGACTTTAAACCTTTGGGGTTTTGGCGAAACTCTGAATTAATTTTCCCGTTCTATAAAGTGTGTTAAAACCATTTGGAATGGCAGGAGAACACTCGAAAAGTTTGTATATCAATTCCCTTGCTCTTTTCATTTAATCCCAGCATCTCATAGTCTTACCATTGTAGAAATTAAATCATGTAGAAATGTGCTCTGTTGCTGAAATCAAAGGCGCAAGTGTAGCTAGTGTAGGCTTTAAAGACAGTTCCTCACAAACATTAGGGCCCTGCCATTAGGGAAACTTTGAGGACAAAGAATAGGCACAAAATCGCTTTGTACACTTATACTTGGGGGCTCAAAGCATCATGGGTTCCTGATATATTGACATCAAGCAAGCCTTGAACTGAGCAGCCACAATACAGAGATTTTTCATTACGTCGTTTCAGTAAAATGCTCATGCCTGAGTCAAGCGCCAGCATTACCTCAACTGAAGATGGAGGACTGCCCAGTTTAACAATTTAAAATTGACGTGCAAGATATAACAAACCGTAGTCATGATCTGAATAAGAGTCAGAGGACACTCCATCGGACAGGTACTTTTCATGTTAAACGAGGAGATTTTTCTAAAGGAGATCGTGTTTCCTTTCCGAAAAGAAAATTTTACGGTCGCTTGAATTTTTATCACTCTTCTGAGGCGCAGATGCGTAGTGAGAGTTTGGACGAGATAGCATCAAGAAACTGTGTTATCTGGCAACTGGCTCAATAGGCCTTGAATGATGGCTTAATATGGTGCATGTATTTTTAAAATATTGCTATACTACTGTGCGCATTTTACAATGAAAAGTAGGGCTTTTACTCCAAACAGTGTTCAATTTCGATACCTGTTCAAGCAAACAGGTGATAAGAACTGAGAAGACAATCAACTCAAGGACAGAAAAGATTTTATAAACCAACATATTAAGAAGTACTTGACACTTACTAAGGAAAATGACTGACCCAATCTGACTAAGGGACGGACCATTAGAAAAGTGATGGGGGGGGGGGGATTTTCAGCTTGCACGAATTTTTTTTACTACGTGTGAAAAAGTCACAATTGGACCTTCCTTCTGCACGATTTTTTTTTTTTTACCTTCTTCCTTGCATGAATTTTTTTTCTTGGCATTTTCCCTTGCATGAATTTTTTTTGTTTTCTTTCCCCACCCCCCCACCCCCCCCCCCCCCACCATCACTTTTCTAATGGTCCGTCTCTTATACGTAAGGCAACTTGCTGGATACAGGCGCGAGTGGCTCGTCTTTTTGGAAGAACTTGTGACAAACATAATTTTTTCCCTTCCTTTGGTTTATCACATTCGAGGAAAAGTGCTTTTTTATTTTGCTGCAGTACATTATCTCCATTCTTGTTTGAAGCTCTTAGGTTTGTAAGTTCAGGAAGTGAACATAACAAGTGAACATCCACGTCTTTTCTTTGAGCTTCTGGTAAGTGAGACAGCTTGGAATCCAGGTCACGCAGCACATGAGACTTTGAGAGCCTTGCTGTGTCAATGGGACTATCTCTACCTAATTCGCAACTACATTCTTCCTTAGGCTCTGAAATAACTACATAAACATTTGCAGGCTGTGCCTCTTCAGAAAAACTACCTCTTTCGACATATGACTTTAACAGATTAATGTGACACAGCTGCGTTTCCTTACGCCTGTCTGGAGTAGTTACTACATAATTAACTTCTTCTTAATAACATAGGGCCCAAAAAATCTACATTGTAATGTATTGCCTGGTACAGGCAAAAATATAAGGACCTTCTGTCCTGGCTTGAAACTTCGCATTACAGCATCTAAATCATACCTTTCCTCAACTGAATTCTGAGATGAACTAAGATTGGCCCTTGCTAATTCACAAGCTCTAGATAGCTTAGTACGGAAATCTAAGACACACTGCAAAAGAGTAGCACGAGGCTCATTAGAACAAAATAATAACTTCTCCTTCAAGGAATTTCAGAGGTCCTCTCACAGTGTGACCCAACACAAGCTCAAAAGGACTGAAGCCGAGAGATTTTTGCATAGACTCGCGTGCAGAAAACAACAAAATTTGAATACCTTCGTCCCAGTCCTTCTCCGTCTCAAAACAGTACATTCTTATCATGTTCTTCTCAAGGTAACAGAAATGTTCTTGTGAAAATTCAGTTTCATCAACTACTCTTTCGGATAGAGTTGAAACATCTGGGTCTTTCCGCTGTTTTGCAATAAACGGGGTGGGGGGGGGAGGTAGACATCTCCAGATAGCTTCACTAGTCACGGCAAACGCGATCTCCAACAGTGGCGGATCCAGGGGGAGGGTCCGGGGGGTCCGGACCCCCCCTATCAGACCTGACGCTTGTTTGAGACTAAAATTCTTACATCGACTGGACCGTATATCACTTTTTAACTGGCTGATGTTTTACATGGACTTAAGTATTTAAATCTGAGTGGCCATGTGGTATCTAATCTGACATTCTTGCAAGGCACGCGCCAGTTGGAGTATTTGATCCTAAATGATTGCATTGCATTGAAGGACATATCCCCGGTTTCTTTTTGTAAACATTTAACCTTCCTTTCGCTAAACAGGGTAGTTATTCACGAAAGTGAGCTCTTGCAGTCTGTACTGCCGCTGTCAAATCTGTTTTTCCTCGGTGTAAAGGGAAACGAGCTATCTTTAGAGTCACTTAAAGAAATGTGCAAAACACTTTGCAAGCTTTCTTATCTCAACTTAGACCTTAATATAGTAAATCGATCAGAATTTTTATCCTTAGCAAGCGAATTTGATATCACTGTCAACAATGCTTAATTAAATGGTGCAGTACGTTGACTCGGTTTTTCTCAATCATTGGTGATGAGGTGACAGATAAATACGCAAATCAAGAAATATTAAGTGTTTGCCTTAGGTTTTTAGATCTAAACAACGACGTTTCCCCTCAAATCAAAGAAGTATTTTTCGACTTTGTCAACCTTGACAAAACAACTGGTGAGAGCATAGCAAACGCTATTTTGTCAAGTTTGGCCGAGAACAACATCGATGTGGCGTTTGCAAGAGGACAGGCATACGATGGTGCCAGTGCCATCCTCAGAAGCATGTGGTGTGCAAGGAAGAATAAGGAGAATAGCACCGATGGCACTGTACACTCATTGCAACAGTCACGTTTTGAATCTCAGTGTTGCAGCCGCATGCAGGTTAACTTCAGTCAGAAACATGATTGGAACCTTAAATGAAACTTTCCTTTTCTTTCATTTTTCACCTAAAAGAAAGCGATTTCTAGAACAAGTTTTAGAGAAGTGTGGTTCTACTTCCAGAAAGGAGAAGTTAAAAGGCTTATGTAAGACCCGATGGGTGGAAAGGCATGAATGTTACGAGACTTTCTACGAACTTTACGAATACGCTTGCACTAGCTTGGAAACGATAGTTGATCAAGAGTCGCATCCTCATGTATATTCGTCGTTATCGTTCACGTGGGACAGGGAGACTAAAACCAAGGCACAAGGTCTTCTGGCAAATTTGAAGACATTCGGATTCATCTTCACTTTTTTGATCACAAAGAATAGGCAAGGAACACTCAAACCAATTGCAGCCAAGCTTCAGAAGAAAGACCAAGATGTCTTTCAAGCGTGTTCTATGATTGACGACACCATTAAAGCAGTTGCCAGGGTGAGGTCAAACATAGAAGAGGAATGTCATGAATGGTTTGAAGACGCTTCTCGACTGGCTGACAAGATTGAGGCTACAGTCTCAGTGCCAAGAATCACTGGGAGGCAGGAACATAGGAACAATGCACCTAGCGTAAACCCGGAATCATATTATCGCGTTAACTTTGCCATACCTTTTATAGATCATTTATTAGAAGAAGTGAGTTCAAAATTCAGCGAAGACAATAGGGCTGGAGCCGAAATTTTTGCCTTGGTTCCATCTGCCATGGTGAAGCATGACAGTTTTCGTAATTTAGCAGAAAAGCTGCAATTTTGGCAACAGGACGTACCAACACCGTCCTCTCTTCTTTCTGAGTTAAAGGAATGGTAATACTTCTGGAAACAGTACACGCCCGCTATACAGCTACCGGGAAATCTTATCGAGTGTGTAAAATATGCTGACGAGGATATGTATCCTAACATACGAGTTTTGCTTATAATTAGTTGTACCCTTCCTGTTAGTTCTGCCGAAGCTGAGCGTTCATTCTCTGGCTTGCGACGAATCAAGTCATATCTCAGAAACAGGATGTCTGATGAGCGGTTGTCAGGACTTGCACTCATGCACTTACATCATGACCTTGACATTGATGTTGACGAAATCTCTACAATCTTTGGGCTCCTACTCCGTGTACCGGAACAGGTGACATATGCATTGTTTCACCATTGTGTGTAAATTATTCAGTAACAACTTTTTTATTGTCTGTCTTTGTTTTACGTCATCTGTGTCGGTACACGGAGGAGCCAATCTTTGTAACCAAGCACAAGAGGAGGATGTTTCAAGGGTGTTTCCTGTACGAGTAGAACTCAAGTACACGGTAAGAGACCAAGGAATTAAAACGTGCAACCACGATTGGCGGTAGGGGGTGTGGGGGAGAAGTAATTTGCCACAAAAAAAAATCAACTGTCTTTTTTGAACCAAAGTTTGGACCCCCCCAGTCAAAAATTCCTGGATCCGCCCCTGTCCAATCAACTCTTGACTACCTCCGAGCGTTCGTACGTTAATGCATATGTGGCAATGTGTAGCCTTTTCGAAATCAATTTTATCCTTTTCAGTCATGTTAACATTTTTAGGAAACTTGAACATATTATAAATCCCCAGGATATCAAACTCTAGAGAATCAATAAAGTGTTGCTCCACATCTTCTTCCGGTGATTTGGCTGTATGTGAAACTAGTCTTGGTTTACAAATTCTATCGTCAAAGCACTTGATAAGATATGTGTATCCGGATGGCTTGTGTTTTTGATATTGATTTGTAAAGCTTTTACTATCGTCTGGAGAACAGGTGTCGATACTTTCACTATAACATTCAAAATCTGCGTAAAAGACAAAAGGGACCCGCATCTTTCCGTTGTAATTTTCAAAACTAATATACATTGGACTTCCATCTTCATTCATAGGCATTTCTACCTTAACTGCTTCATGTTCTTTACAGTATTCACGATGTTTTGTTAATGCTTTTGGGGAGTTAAATGGATTAAGACATCTCAAGCAAAAATGACACGCATGTTGATTGTTATTTATATATGAACTAAGAAATCTACTCGTGTTTTTAATATAACAGTAATGATTTGTCTCTTCATTCGATATGAGGAATAGGTTAATTACACGCACATGTACACCATCTTTCTTAGTCAGCCTCAATGGGTAAGGGCGTCTATCCGCAATCCTACATTCATCATGATAGCCCAAAACGTTAACTACATATCCGGGGTTATTCTTTTCAAACCTATCAATCTGTTTTAGAGGAGTAGGAAACTCAATACAAGTCCAATCAAACTTCTCTGAATTGGCTCTCACTTCTTTGTTTAGTCTTTCAGGATGTACACTTGCAGGATAAGCCGCAGAAGTCACAGCTCATTTTAAGCATTCATTATCATTATCACTCTTAACATTTACGATTCACTTCTTATTAGCTATTTCCTCTGGTAATGGTAAATATGAACCACCCCTCAGCGGCTCAAAAGGGTTTATATGAACATCGAAATAGGCAACGCTATCAAACACCCAACCAGATCCCTCATTCTGATAGCTTTGATTTTTTTCAAGTATAATATCTTAGTTTCGGCATCAAAAGTTGCACTGATATCATCTGCTTCTGTTATGATTATTTAACTATTTTGAAAATAACCGCTACTTCCAACAATCTCACCTGTACCTGGATTCTCTTTTGTAAAATTGCAAGTAAGAATGAATCTCACCTTGATTGGCTTGGTACTTGCATTGACTGTATTCAGAACACTTTGTTTAATGGTTATTAAGAAGGTTTTTGGATCGTACCCGGGTTTACCTTTAATTCTATACGTTTCAAGATATCCTAGGTATGCCGACTCATGAAGTTCAGGTTTAAATTCTTCCTCCCTTTTGAAAATACGATCTACTTTCTCTTTCAGGTCTTTTACTTGATCACTTACCTTATTTTAATTTGCTCTGGTACATAAGACATAATCGAGTCTACGAACTTGTTTATCGCTCTCGATGCTGCTTCAGTAGCCTTTGTTGCCAAGTTTTTCAATAAGCTTGGATTAGTTTTAGGCTTGACATACTTAGTTGGCCTTAGAATAGGGACATTGATCCCTGGGATTGGTGCATTAAGCACTTGCCTTCTGGGAGCTGGAATAGGAGGTTCTCTTCTAGGTGCTGGAGTTGGTCGTTCTCTTCTGGGTGTGGGAGTGGGTGATTGAAAGCTGGGAGCGAGTCTGGGAAATTGTCTTTTTCTTGTGGGTGCAGAGATAGGAAATTGCCTTCTTGGTATTCTATTTTCGGCAGTGGCAGGGAAAATTAATGGTTGTAATCCCTGTGTCAATTGTTCCTTTGTCATACTACCATACCAACTGATTTTAAATCCTTTGACTAGAAGTTTTAATTCCTTCGCTTTTCTTTCTATCAAAGGATATTGCCATTCAGTAGCCCTCAAAGTTTCAATGAGTTCAGCTTTATGAAGATTATAATAGTCTTCCAATCCTCCGAGTTCGGATATCTCTCTCAATTCTTTCAATACAAGGTTCTCCATATTGATATAAATAATTTTTTTCTTTAAGCTTTTTAATAATTCCTATTTTTCATGAGACGTTCTGCCTTATGAAAATTTCATGCTAAATTAGTATGCTTCCTTACATATTTTACATTCAAACTTATTATTGTTGTGAATACAAAATCCATTCCCTTTACATAATCTACATTCATAACGCCTACGATTGTGTACACATAAACTGCCTCCTCTGCACTCTTTACAACGAGTTCTTTGCTTCTGATGCTCGCAAATCTGACCCCCTCCACACTATCCACAACAGTGTTTAAAACGGCCATGAACACATTTGTAATAAAAAATTGTCAGGTTCAAAACCATTCAAAGCATTTATCAAATCTTTTTTACGCATACAGTAGAAATATTTTATACCTTTTTCTCTGCCTAGAGATCTCAATTCATCTATTTTTTTCTCCTCCAGTTTAAATATGATTTAAACATTTTTTTTAAACCAGCTTGAGGATTCAATTTTTCTTTAGGATTCATAAAAAATGATATATGGATTAAGTATTAAATATAAACAATTAAACGTTAATAATGCCAAAGAAAGATAAATTATATCTTGATAGTTTTAAAAAATGTGGATATAATGTTAGAGAAAGCGATGCTCGTGCTATTTCCGGAAGAAAAACATACAGATGTTGTTGATCTTTTTGTAGATATATTTCTTGCCAAAAAGGAAACACCAGTAAAAGAGCGATTGCGTAGAAAGTTAATGGAAAGAAAAGAAATAAAAACAAAGTAAACCCTAAAACTTCTTTCATAACTTGAAACGGGTTATGAAAAATATATACTAAAATAATTAACGACGGCGGCGACTTTCTGCATGTTTTCTCCCATAAAACAAAAGTATACCATGCATCCAATCTTCCATTTTCTCACCTGATTCAAAAACTAAAATCTTCAAGATCACTTAAATTTACTCCATTATTACCTATTATAGATAAGTTTATTTTTATTTTTTTAGCGTGATCAGTTGAAGGGTCTTCTAATTTTTTTCTTAATTCTGAGAAGTACACTAGATTTGGTAATTTATCCAACGCTTCTTCAATTATGTCAACAAATTAGTTAAAAATTTACCTAGAGAAAAATTCATAAATCTATCGAAGCATTTTCAAGGTAAGGAACTGGAATTATTACAACGAAAAGGCGTATTGCCATATGATTGGTTTGATTGTTATGAAAAACTGAGTGTGACAAGTATACCTACTAAAGAAGAATTGTATTCTCAGTTAAACGAAGACCAAATATCTGATGCAGATTACCAACATGAAAAAACTATCTGGAAAGAATTTGGCATAAAATCTAATAGGGATTATCATGACTTGTATTTAAAATCTGATGTTCTATTATTATTAAATTGTTTCACGCCTTTGTGTCCTCTAAACTGGACTACTGTAACAGTCTCTTGTATGATCTCCCTGACAAGGAAATCTCGAAAATTCAACGTGTTCAGAACTCGGCCACCCGGTTGGTTACAAAACAAGGAGAGCGGATCACATCACGCCAATCCTCCGCAAGATTCACTGGCTGCCCGTGCGCAAGCGTTTCATTTTTAAGATTTTACTTTCTACTTATAAAATTTTAAACGGTTTAGCACCCTTTTTCTTGGCGGAACTTGTGTCTTCGTTCAAATAATGATCACCTGCAGCTGCACATACCGGTTTTTCATCTTGTGATGTGTTTGAAAATTTTCGAGATATTTGTCTGGAAAATTATAAATTAGATCCACTCTGGTATTTTACAGCACCTGGGCTGGCATGGGATGCCTGCTTAAAATTAAAAGATGTTAAATTAGAGTTAATTAAGGACCCAGAAATATTAGAATTAGTTGAGAACGGCTCTCGCGGTGGTATTTCAATGATAACTAATCGTTATGGGAAAGCAAATAACATGAAAAATTATGATTCAACTAAACCAAGTAAATTTCTAATATACCTGGATGCCAATACTTTGTACGGCTGGGCTATAATAAAACCATTACGCACACATGGATTTAGATGGTTGACAACTGAGGAATTACAGCATTGGGAAAATATCCCTTGTATTTTGGTAGTGGATTTGGATGACCTACATAATGACTATCCACTAGCACCAGAACATCTCAAGATAGATAAGTACGTAGTAAAACTGGTAACGACGTTAAATAACAAAACTGAATATGTATTACACAGAGAAAGTCTTAAACTACATTTGAAACATGGTTTAATTCTAACTAAAATCCATCGTGGTATTATGTTTGAAGAATCGGCTTGGATGAAAAAATATATCGATCTAAATACGGAATTAAGATCCAAAGCCACTAATGACTTTGAAAAAGACTTTTAAACTTATGAACAATTCAGTATTTGGTAAAACAATCAGGAAAACATCAGAAATCAGAAAGACATTAAGTTAGTTCAAAATTTAGGTAAAGCAAACAAATTAATTATAATCATCCAAGCCAATTACGAAAAGTATACCAGATTTGATGAAAATTTAGTAGCCATTCATATGGGGAAGCCAGAATTAACATTTGATGTTGAATCTATGTTTGATACGAGCAATTTTGAAGAAAATCATCTTTTTGGCATTAAAACTGGAATGAATAAGAAAATTATAGGGATGTTTAAAGATGAATCTGGTGGGAAGCAGATAACTGAGTTTGTCGGATTGCGAGCCAAATTGTATTCATATATTATGGATGATGGTAAAGAAGAAAAAAAGCGAAAGGTGTGAAAAAATCTGTAATTAAAAAAATCCATATCTCATGAAGATTTTAAAACGTGCTTGTTTAACCAGGAAATCCAAACTCGTAAAATGAAAGTAATTAACAGTCACTTGCATGTTTTCTATTCTGAAACCGGGTTAATAAAGTTGCCCTGTCACCATTTGATTACAAAAGTATACTTAGAAAAAATACGACAGATACATATGCAATCGGACATTATAGAGCCGTTGAGGATAATAACGATGACGATTAAATCTAAGATAAACTCTAATGTTAATGCTAATATTAAATTAGACAATCAGATTATTGAACAGTAGTAAATTTAAAAACCAAAGAACAATTATCGTTGATATAGGAAATAGAATAATCAATTGGAAATTATTTAAGAACGGAAGTTTAGTGTTAGCTGGTTGTTTATCACTAGAAGATGGACTTTCCGCCACTAATATAATCAAAAGTAAATTGAACGATGACTCGTATAGCGATGTTACATTTTGTTTAATTAACGCTGCTACTGGAGTCGGTTATTCTATAAATCGAGAAAATTTGGTCATTTTTATGGCAAAGCAACCAGAGGTTATTCGTTGTTATACTACGATAACAACAAATATTGCGGCGTCGTTATTACGTATAAAATTCTGGAGAAATTCATAAAGATTATAGTTTTCCAATCTGGTAAAATAAACATAACCTAGGCGATTATAAATAAT
The DNA here is from genome assembly GCA_949710005.1 of Ricordea florida. Lineage (NCBI taxonomy): Eukaryota > Metazoa > Cnidaria > Anthozoa > Corallimorpharia > Ricordeidae > Ricordea > Ricordea florida. The sequence goes on from OX453275.1 coordinate 14,590,586, forward strand.
CAAGTCCATAATGCTTATTTTATCTGTAAACTAGACGCTCTCGGGAGCGTTCACTCGGGCTACACTTTATAATACCGCTTCGAACAAACGTGAATGTCAGTTTACGCTTAAGGTTTATCAGGAGCTCCTGGGTTTATATATTTTGTATTCTATATGGCTGATTCCACGACCGCAAAAAACCTACCAGACTGTATATCTTACCGCAATTTTTGTCGACGTCGTGTTGCTGAGTGATTTTATCAGAAAGATTTTACAGAAATTTCAGTGATAATTGGATTTGTTTACTAATCGGATTAATGTTTACCAATCAGTTTCTTTGGTTCCCACGGTAGAAAAACAATTGTGAAACCTGATGCCATTCATCGTGATTCCAAGTTATCGACGGCGAAGAAGCGATATGTTGGGAAAAACAACAATATTACTCCTCAATCGGATATACTATTCTTCCGATTTCGCCTGTTCCCGCTGTCTTTCCACACGACCACGCAGGTAGAAAAACTTGAGTTTGAATAAGACGAGGCTTGTGCTCAAACTGATGAATACGGAACTTAGCATAACGAGACCTGCATTCCTCTAATAAATGGGCTCTTTATTGGGATGAACAAATACGGATAATTGAACAGCTTTTTCCAATACATCACAGTCATTTTGTAGAGATATCAAAGTCTTTGCCGACACAATTATGAAATGTAGTACAACCAGAACCATGTACAGGGCAGCGATCAACAAGCTAGCTACTGATAGCTCAACGAACGATAGACTGCAAAAGAAACTGTTCAAAATTGTAAACAAAAGGATAAATAAAAGACGTATCCCCACTGTCATTGGTATAAGTCCAAAGGCTCTTGATTCTGGAACCACATGCATCATCTTGAAAGATTCCAATATGCTCGACATCTTTTAGTGAGGGTCTACCGCGAACGGCGTGTGCGTTTGTGAGAGTGGTGAGCGTCACAGAAGTAAAATAATTCTTCATAGTCATCGCATAAACCCCGGCGTAACCAATCGATGAAACCGATAATCGATGATAATCGATATCAATTGATAATAATCGATGCCAATTAATCGATTGATATTGGAAATCGATGACCAATCGATGACGGAAAATTTTGTGACTTTTAATTTCATCGATTCTCATCGACTGTCATCGATTTTCATCGATTATCCTCGATTACCATGGATTTTCATTGATCGTTTTTTATTTGGTTTGATTCAATATTGGTGTTACTACATCAACTCAGTGGCTCTTAAAAGCTATCAATACCTCATTTATTCATTTCCGTGATATACTATTATGTCTGTTATGCAGAAAAAAACAACGTTATTAAGAAAAGGGGCAAATTGTCCACGCTGATTTGTAACTTTTAACGCGTATACACGCTCTCCCCGTTTTTTCTTAGCCACAAACTCCTCACCGACTTCAACGGTGAAGTCGCAGGCATGGTAGCGTTTGACCAAGCACTTAACAACAAGTGTCACGTCTTTTGGTTTATTCGCTTCTTCAGACATTGTGCTAGTTCACGCGCGATCAGTCGTTTTAGGATTGCGAAAATCTATTTCCGGATATCCTGGAGACTTGTCATGGGGATGCCCATGTATGCCGCGTGATATCGATAATAATCGATGACAATCGATGACAATCGACAGCAATCGATGACAATCGATGCCAATTAAGGAAATTTTATTTGTGGCTATCGATTGGTCATCGATTGGCCGATGCCAATCGATATCAATTAACTAACCATCATCGATTGATATCGATTGATTGATTGATTTCCGATCATCGATTTTCATCGATTGATCAGGCCGGGCATAAACTCTTCGCAGCACGAGGATGTCTGCGAATAAGGCGCCTCGCTTTCATGCCTTCAGGGACACCGCAGACCGCGAACAGCGCAGGCTTGCTCATTCTCGGCGTCGACGATAGACTTATAGGAAACCGAAACCCAGACTCGTGCTACCACAGGTAGCCCGAGTAATAACTGAACGCGGACAATATAACATATGAGTCAAACTAAATAATGTCTCAAATGCAAAACTCACTAAGATTTGAATGATTTTATGAAAAACAGTAAAGAGCTAAAAACATGTGTTAACCGCCGAAAAAAGATCAACAATCAAAACTTAAAAATAAATGCCAACATGGTAAGGAAAAATGTAAATGTGTTCACTGTCACGGCAGTCAAGTTTGTGAGCATAGTAGACTAAAATGCCGATGTCGTGAATGTAAAAATTCAATCGAATTCCTCACTGTAGATATATTGATGAGAAACATAAATTATATGATGCAAATAGTTTTATAGATAGATGCTTCCTGGAAGGTTTAGTGGAAGATTATCCAAATTGTTGCTATCCAGATTGTAATGTGGAACTTGAATATATTGTTCGTAAAGATGATATGGCTACTATTGAAAGACTGTACAATAGTATTGGTCATATAAAATCCAATTGTATATTCTGTTGTTGGCGTTGTAACAATGCGAGAAAATCAAATAGCCCCAAATATCTAACTCAAGGTTAATACCATTACTTCAAAAGGAAATCTGGCGGCAATTGTGTGTGATCAACTTTTGTTTGCTCAATTCCAGGTCAATAAGGAATAAATCTAGCATACTGAAAGACTTTGTTGTTGACAAGGATATTGATCTTCTTGCTTTGACGGAGACGTGGCTCAGACCTGGAAATATTGATTGTGTTGAGATTGGTGATTTATGTCCCACTGGTTATGACTTTATCCACATTCCACGGGAATCGAGAGGTGGTGGTGTCGGCTTGCTTTTCAAAGAAAGTGTGGATATTAGATGCAAAAATAGTGAGTGGAACACTTCCTTCCAGTCGTTCGAATTCTTGGATGTTCGTTTCAAGAGCTCAAAGATGATCAGGATGATAATTAGTTACCGCCCACCGTCATCTGTGCCTTTGTCAACATTTTATCATGAATTTTCTCTCCTGCTTGAGGAATTGGCCACAGCATCAGGCGAGCTTTTAATTGTCGGTGATTTTAATCTACATGTGGATTCTTCGCGTGATGTCAACGCATTGCATTTTCGTGACCTAATAGCATCTTTCGATCTGAAACAATGGGTGACTACGCCGACTCACACAAGTGGTCATATCTTGGATTTAATCATTACTAGAAATCAGTGTAAACTTATAGACAATGTTATTGTCTGATCATTACGCTATTTTTATGCATTTATTATTGCACAAACCACAATTTCCAACAAGAACTATTCACCACCGGAAGCTGCGTTCGATTGATTATGCTGAATTCAATGACACTATCATGAATTCGTCCTTGTTTGACGAATCACAGCGTGATTTGGATTCGTTAGTTGATTCCTATCATCGGGTCTTGAAGTCCACCCTTGATGTTTATGCCCCCGAAAGGACCCGTGAGGTAGTTCTTCGTCCTTGTGCGCCTTGGTATTCAACTGACATTAGTGTTGGAAAGAACATAAGGAGGAAGCTCGAACGTAACTGGCGACGTACAAGATTACCTGCAGATAGAGAACAGTATGTGTTTCAGAACAGTGTTGTTAATGACATGATTGCCTCCGCGAAGCACACATTTTATTCATCAGTGATCCAGGAAAACTCAGGGAACTCTGGACTTCTTTTTAAGACAATAGAGAAGCTTCTGCACTCCAATCCAGTCCAGCGTTATCCATCTGGGCCTAATAACTGTTCTCTGTCCGAATCATTCGTTGAATATTTTAGTGACAAAATTGTTAAAATCTGTAATGATCTTGACAAAGTTGATGGAACTCTGAATGACGGTCAAGTTACTTCATGCAATGCTGAGTCTGAAAGCTGTCTAGCTGGTCAGCTGCTAAGTGAATTTAAACTGGTCACTGAGGAGGTCGTATCTGGTTTTGTGAATCACCTGTCTTCAAAGTCCTGTATACTTGATCCAATTCCATCCTCAGTGTTCAAAGGGTGCCGTCATTATCTGCTTCCAATGATCACTCGTATAGTTAACTTGTCTCTTACAAGTGGCCAAGTACCTGATAGATTCAAGGTTGCCATGTTGAAGCCGTTGTTGAAAAAGAGTGGAGCTGATCATGAACTATTTTCGAACTTTCGTCCTGTCTCGAATTTATATTTTCTATCCAAAGTTACGGAGAAAGCAGTTGCAGCACAATTAATGGACCACCTTAATGATAATGAAGGCTTATTAGAAGAATTTCAGTCGGCATATAAATCTCATCACAGTACAGAGACTGCGCTTGTGAGAGTTCAAAATGATATTTTGAAGGCTATTGACAATAACAGATCGGTTATATTACTATTGCTCGATTTATCGGCTGCGTTTGATACTGTCGATCATTCGATTTTGTTATCTAGACTACAGAATCACTTTGGTATTAGGAACACTGCTCTTAATTGGTTTCATTCGTATCTTCACTCACGCGAACAGTTTGTTTCTGTCAATGGAATTGAATCGTCAAAGAAGAATCTACCCTACGGGGTACCACAGGGTTCTGTACTGGGACCCTTGTTGTATTCCCTTTATACAAGTCCGCTGGGTGACATAGCCAGAAAGCATAGCATACCTGTTAGTTCGAATCCCGACAGACTCGAATAATTTCAGCCAACTTTATTTTGAACGTCGAAAACGCACTACTTGCACAATGTAAATCTTGCATCAGCTTGTAGATAACAATCGTAGTCAAACGACAGCAAACGAAGACATTGGGCGCAGACCTCGTGGTCAGTTCGTAGAAACTTGTATGTGGTTTTCTAGCAAATTACAGAGGTAGATATCACTCGAAGTTACCATACCAATTCTTAAATGTAGAAAAAAAGGCTAACTTACCGAACTGTTCGGCTTCAAAATGCTAATACAGGTAGAATATACTCAAATACTATCCTCGCTCACGATAACAAACTCAACCAAGGCAAAAGTACTTGAGTCACGTGACGATAAACAAACATACTGTTACTAAGGGGAGTCGGGAGCGACAATACCGTTTCATCTCTATGCAGATGACACACAGTTGTACTTGTCGTTTACGTCCAATTGCCCTAATCATCTATCAAGCTCAAAGATGGCAGTAGAATTATGTGTTAAGGACATTGGGGACTGGATGCTGCGCAACAAACTTAAGTTAAATCGGGATAAGACTGAACTTTTGGTTACTAGTTCTAGATATGGTCTACGACCACCCCTCGACTATATACGAGTTGGTGATGAAGTAATCAAGTATAGTAAACAGGCCAGGAATTTAGGAGTTGCATTCGATCAATGTTTGGATTTCAAAGAACACGTTAAAATAATCTGCAAGAGCGCATTTTTCCGCATTCGTAGTATAGCTAGAATTAGGCGATACCTATCCTAGAGTACTACTGAGACCATTGTTCACGCTTACATAACATCGCGTTTGGACTATTGTAACGCCCTACTGTACGGTCTCCAAAAGTATCTGATTAATAGACTTCAGCTTGTGCAGAACTCAGCAGCTCGCCTTGTTACCTTGACTAGAAGACATGAACACATCACACCAATACTAAGGAGCTTACATTGGTTGCCAGTTCATTTTAGGATTATTTTCAAAATATTGTTGTTAACTTACAAAGCTCTGAATGGACTGGCCCCTGATTACGTTAGAGACCTACTGCGATTTAACATTTCTGGTCGGACACTACGATCTTCAAACAACAGGTTGCTTGATGAGCCTAGAGAAAATCTTAAAATGTATGGTGAAAGGGCTTTTTCCGTGGCGGCACCAAGGCTCTGGAATAAACTACCCCTCCAGATCAGACTCAGGCTAATCTTAAGACTTATCTTTTTAAGCGTGCATTTGATTTGTAGTTTTTACTTTTTATTTGTAGCCTAATTGTATTATATAGCGTATTTAATTCTTAGGATTTTAACTTTTAGGATTTAGGATTTTAGGTTTTTAAAGAATTAGGATTTTAATTTTAAAGCATTGTAAAGCGCCATGGACAATTAGTGGAAAATGGGGCTATATAAATGTATATTTATTTATTTATTTTATTTATTTATTAGGAATAACCAACAGTTCCTCTCTCACGTACGATCTTTTAGGTCCAGATTTTTTTTGAACGGTTTGATTCTTCATAACAATAATTCTATCCAATTCAAAATCATCCAACGACCATATCGGATCTGTAGCACGCTTTTTTCCACCTTCAATTTCGCCATCTGCCAATAAATATCTGATATAAACACCCATCGGTAATTGGGGTTCATTAGCAGTAAAGGGGTCACTATGGGACATTTGGAGGCTTCTGATTGGCTGAAAAAGTTTCATTCAGCTTTTTGGGTTTGGCAGCGTGGCGCGGCGAAACGGGCAAAGCCATGGAAGCGCGCTGCGCGCTCTGTGCGCGTGCGTGGGGATTGGCGGAGTGGGGGTTGGGGAAAAATTATTCCTCGCGAAGCGAGGCCGAAGGCCGAGCGTAGCGAGGTTACTAATCGTGTCGCCTTCGGTCAGACCACCTGGCTCGCAAGCCCGAGTAAATCGAGCCGAGAGTTTTTATATATGTATATATATATATATATATATATATATTTTAAAGGTGTCCGTTCGCAGGCCAGGTTAGCAAGAAGATCTCCGAGATATACAAGAAAGAGCGGCGAGGGATCGTCGTCGAGTAAGTTTGAATGCCGCAAAAATCAGCGCACGGGAAGCGGCGACTCAAAGAATAGATTAACAAACTACGGCAGGGACGATAACAAGAGACATCGCAGCAGAGACAACAATTGCTCGCTCAAAAAAGGGAAAGGAAACAGCAAGGAAAAGGACCAGGAATGCAATCAAGTTAGATGGGAAATTGAATTTGTTATAGATAGTAACAAAGACTCGTTTTAGCTATACAGGACATGAGAGACTTAGAACGGAAACCGAGTACGACTTCAAAAATATTGAGATACACTGGAAAATATGATAATCACAAGGCAAACTGCAATGAAAACAGAATTTAAGGAAAATCATGGCAACAGCGTACAGACAGAATCAGAGGACGAACGAAGAAACAGATTACCATATCGTCGTGAAAAAAGTTTCAGGAAAGGGGAAACAGTAACCAACCGCAAAGAAATGAAAGATGACAGTCACGTAGTATTTATACTGCAATGAGAATGCAAGTAGGTATTTTTCGTTGTGAAACGATTGCCTTCCATTTTAAAGAAATTCCCAATACAGAGGTTGCGGTTGTCATAGCAATTATTTATAATTATGTGATCTGATATCATTGCAACAGTGAAAATATATTGTAGATTTGTTTGATGTAGCAGTTATGTTCAGCATTTTCAACAGAAAACATACCAAACAATAAGTGACTGGTTATGCTGTATTATCAGTGATCAGTGCAAGTATTTGTAAATAAAGCAGTTGTCATTACTGACTTCTGAGTAGTATTTCTCTTTGCTATATTTCTTTCCTACATATATGTATTAAGTAATTACAAGGTTTCGTGGGGACAAACAATTTCCATAGCCATTTCAAAATGGGTTTTTACCTTTGAGTTCCAAGTATCCCTGGGAGTTACTCTCTTAGCCCCCACCCTTTTCCCACAAATCAAAAGTTAATTTAAGCCGTACATTGCAAAATTAGGCGTAACATCTTAACCTTTTTCCTTAATGCTGTTTAAATCATTTTTATGATGTCAAATACAAATATTTAATGACAACCACAATACACAGTTGACCTTTTTCATTAGAAAAACTCTATAAGGCAGAAACTAAAGTTTGTAATGCTAAAATTTTTAGTGATCTTTCTTACATATTTATTGCAAGGGTGCTGTATGTAATAACAAGTCTTTGAAGTTTCCTAAATGGCCTATGCTTTCAATCATGATTTTCCACACTAACTGTATGGACAAATAACTGCACTAGCATGATTGCCACAGGTAAAAAAATGGTAAGGGAAAAAATTCTTCAAGGTCAGTGAAAAGTCAGGGAATTTCAAATCAAGTAAGGGAAAGTTTAAGTATTTGAGAGAATTAAGGGAAAAGTGAAATTTAAGACTACTAATTTATTTCTTGCCAATTTAGTGATGGTTTGGTGTGGTCAAGAATGTGACATGAAATGTGTTGGATTGGTAGAAATAAATGGCTGATTACCTGATTTTGGGTATCCAAGAAAATCAATCTTTCTTCCATAACCTTGTTATTTTAAGAAACTATAAATCCATGTACACTGTATGTGAATTTCGGAAACCATATTAAATAAATGGGTGGAGAGGTAGGCTGTTAGGAGAGGTTGGAGGCCATTACCAGGACTAATTTTGGACTTTTCTAATTTAGTTGGAAAGGGAAATTTTACATTTGTCAGGGAAATGTAAGGGAATTTCAAGATCCTGTGGCTGTGCAACCATGACTTGATTATAAGTCTAAAAGAATAAATGGTATTTTTCATAGTTGAGTAATTTTTACCACCTCTAATACAAACCCTATTCAGAATAAAACTGTATTGCTTGTAGTAGCAGAGGAACCTTTTCTCAGAATAGGACATACACCCCCACCCCATAACAGTATATTATGTTTAACATAAAAAAATAATACCAGAAATTATAATAATAATAATAATAATGATGATGCAATAATGATAATCATAATAAATACAAGAAATGAGAAAATACAAAAAGGGATAATAATTTAGTAACCGAAGTAAATACATAAATTGGGTCTTATCCCTCATGAAAAACTATTACGAGTTCTTTAAAAACTAGCTTCGCGAGGTTTTGCGGGAGTCGTATTTCTAGTTATTAATTTTTTAAATAGTGAAAGACGGGTTTTTTGAACAAAACAAACTTTAAGTGGCAGTCCCGCTAAAAGCGGTCCACTCGACTTCGGGACCAAAAATAGTTTTCCTTCATTTTTTGCCAGTGAAAAGGGTTTAGTGTATACATATAAAAAAACAATTAATTATTTTCCAATTCCTTATTTTCCCTTTGCTACAAGCCGAAATAGAGTTTTGGCCCACCTGGGCTTGCCGACAGTGATCGAAAGGGTAAAATTCACCGATTTTGAGAAGCGCGCTATTTCCATTTAAATGAAGCTCACGAAATATTTCTTTCATGAGCATTATAAGGTACATTTACTACCTTGACTGACGAAATATGGAAACTTTTCCGAAAATTCTAAGCTGATCAGCGAGGCTGGAAGACACCCTACCCTAAGGCCCTTATTCGCCTACTAAAATTTAGTCAAATTTGAGAGAAAAAATCTCAAAAGTTGGGTCTAAATCGAGGCTATAAAACACATCACAGTAAATTTCGTACCTTGATAAAGTGTTTTATAACTTCAAACCGGTGGGTATCTCCTGGAATTGCACGCGAGAACAGATTAAAATCTGTCACAGTCAGCGTGTTTACATAACTATCGCTCGTGTCAAAGCTTATTTGCATAACCCTTGCACTCGATGAAAAAACTTCTTCTACCGTCCAGGTTCATTTTCTGACCTCCTGAATAGTGGGAAATAGCTCCCTTTAATACTTATATTCACTATAGATCCAGTGCTGAGGTGAACGCTCCGTTGGAGTTGATCAATCTTCAAGACTTGCGAGACTCCAAAGGTAAATTATGGACGTAGCGTAATTAATCGTAGCCGTCGTCCAACAAAGTTCGTTTGGTAAATCCTGCTGCAGAAGTATCGTTGTGAGAAGAAGACTATATAAAGGTTTCCATCTACCGTGTACTGGCAAACGAATCCTATGCTACCGGGAGCGAAGCGACCCTGAGCTCCAAATATGAAAATATAATTACAAAAACAACACAATTCTGTTCAATACTGTATAGAGCAATCACCAAATGCATGTGGAACTTTTTTACGACGAATGGGCTTTACTTCTGTTTCATATTCGATTCTTGTTATTCTAATATCATCGTAATCTAGTGTTACCGCAAATCATGAACTTCCCGATCCGTAAACTCTGAAAACATGTTGTCACCATTTGTCAGAATGTCACACTAGTTATAACGTGACCAATTCGGTTGGAAAACAACAGGCCCCAGTGGGTCAGCCCCACACCCCGAAAGATCAAAAGATTTAGCAAGGTTATTGAAATTGATAAAGCAACCCATTGATTTCTTTTTCTCTTTTTTTTTTTTGAGTTATAATATTGGCACTGTGTCGTAGTGTTTTTACGAACAATTTATTCACCAGTGTGCAAGTAAATGTCAACGTTACAAGAATCACTTCATCCGAAGAAAAAAACTATCACACACTCTCCCCTCGTGCTCATCCAACTGGTTCAAACCGGTTGGATGACGTAATGTTCGACCCGACACTCTCCCCCTATTTGATTCACAAATGTGGAGCAAATATAACTCATCTCCAATGTTCTGAAAACCTATAAACAGTAACAGTAACGAGTTCAAGTACTACTAGTCATAATCACACTAGTCACTAGGACAGTTCATTGGCTTTTTCTTCTTCTGCAATACCTCTAATACGCTCTATTGCAGCTATGGCTGCTTGTCTTGGAGCAAATTCTCTGGCTCTGGGATTGAGCTGTACTACTTGATTCGACTCTGTGTGTGTCACGTCGCAAGACAGCTCCATTGGACAAAGTTGTTGGATCGCCCGTTCCAGGTACGACTTTCCTGCTCTCAGTCTGGCTCCTCGGAGGACTCCGTCACTTCCCTTGATCAACTTGGTGACGATACCGATGTTCCACTTCCCACGATTACGCTCCTCGTTCTGTATCAGCACCACATCTCCAACCTCGAGGGTTGGTTCCTTAGACTTGTGCTTTAGGTTGTGTCGTTCCCTTAAACTCCTTACATACTCTGCGGACCATCGCGACCATAAAACGTCCTTGCAACGCCGAAGGTACCTTGCTCTCTTCCGTAATTCCACATCCTCTAACAAGTCCACGTCTTCCTCTGGAAGGACATATGATTCTCCATACATCATAACTGCTGGGGTAAGTACCGGAAATTCAACATCATCTTCTACATAGGTTAAGGGCCGGTTGTTGACGGCCACCTCCACGTCAAGGAACACTTCCTCTAGCTCACTGAAAGTAAGGTTCGCCCGTCCAATAACCTTGTAGAAAGCCTGCTTTACTATTCCAATTAACCGTTCAAATTGTCCGCCCCACCACGGGGCCCTGGCAAGATTAAACTGCCACAGCATGTTGTGATGGGCAAGATAATCTTGGGTCATCTCGTCTCTCATGATACTCTTTAGCCACTTGCTGGCAGCTACAAAGCTCCTACCATTGTCAGAATAGATCTTCCTAGGTCTCCCCCGTCTCGCAATAAACCGCTTTAAGCACTTTATAAAGCTTTCAGTAGTCTGGTCTGTCAGCAACTCTAAATGGACTGCTCTAGTTAGACTACATGCAAACAGGAGTAGGTGTGCTTTGCCTTGTTTCTTCTTGGAGGCCTTGTACGCTATAGGACCAGCGAAATCCACTCCTATTACTTGGAAGGGATATGATCCATCTGTACGATCAACTGGTAGATCTGCTGGTTTTGGCTTGGGGAACCTTGTGACATGGAATTTCTTGCACCCAAAGCAGTGATTAATGACATTCTTCGTCAGCTGCCGAAGACGGGGTATCCAATACTTTTGTCGTACAAGCACCATAGTCTGTCCAACTCCCCCATGCAGGGTCATGATGTGGGCATCTTGCACAATTTTTTCTGATAAGGTCACCCTGGGTGGCAGATACACCGGATAAACTCCCTGGATTCTTCCCTTGCATACATAAATCCCTTCATCATTCTTTTGAAGATTTAATCTTTGTTGGTCCTCCTGGAACTTCTCTGTCACACTGTATCTCCCTTGTTCACGTCTTATCCACCACTTCACTGCTCTATCGGTTTCAGCTGTCGTCAAGGGACCTCTGATTCGATACAGTTTCTTGCTTCGGCAGTTCTGATAAAACCGTCCGACCCATCCCGTAACTCTGACCATCTGCCAAAAAACATGCTTCTCCAGTAACTCATCAAGATCATCCTTTGGTTCGACTGCAACTGCAAAGATCTCCTTAGTGAGCTTAGCTTCTGCTTCTGTTTCTTTGCTAGGGTTCGTCACTATCTCTTCTGGCCACTCTTCCCGATTGGGAAGCCACACTGGACCTGGTAACCACAAACTGGATAGATGACCTGCCTTACAACCTCTGCTTCCTACGTCTGCCGGGTTCCGTTTGGTGTCCACGTGCCTCCACTCAATGAAATCCTTGGCATTGATCTTGCGGACTCTATTAGCCACGAATTGCTTATAAGAACCGCCCCCCTTGATCCAGTGGAGGGCAACCTTGCTGTCACTCCAGCCATAAACTGACTTGATTGGTTGGTCAGATAATGCCTTTCGCACATTCTCTGCAAGGTTTGCGGCCATATGTGCTGCTACAAGTTCCAGTCTCGGAATGGTAAGATTCTTCTTTGCCAATCTTGACTTAGCCGCAATTAAACCCTGGCTCAACCCTGAGGCTTGTTGGATTACTGCATATGCAACTGCGGATATCCCAGATCCACTTGTGTCGCCAAAGACATGTAGCTCAACTCCCTCAGCTGGCTCTTTAAACCTTGGTAGGCTTCGTGGCACTTCAATCATGCTTGGGAGACTCCTCACAAACTTGAACCATTCTTGCCCAATTTTGTCTGATACCTTCTCATCCCATGGCAGACGCAAGTCACATACTTCACGATACAGAAACTTTCCCACAAGTGTTGCAGGTGATGCTAAACCTAGTGGGTCGTATACAGCGGCTAGGAAACGTAGGATCCCTCTTTTCGTAACATCAATAGGTTCCTCAGGAAATTTCACAGCAATTGAGTCATCTGATTTGTTCCATGGGAGTCCTAACAGCTTTGATTCCCCTTCCTTGACCCCCAACTGTTGCTTTGCAAAGGTTGGCTGCTCTTCGACACTAATAATTTCACTCTCCAGCTGAGACACATTAGAGTTCCACTTGTGCATAGTAAGCTTTGCCTCTCCAAACACTGACACTATGGTCTTCTTCAGTTCTTGGACTTCTGCCGTGGTACTGCCACCAGTGATAACATCATCGACGTATAGACTCCTTAGGATCTCTTCAATTTCTTCTGGGTACTTCTCCCTTAGGCTCTCTAGATGCAATTTTAGTGTCGCTGCCAATAGGAATGGCGACTGAACCAAGCCGAATAATGCTCGCGTAAACCTCAAGACTTCAATAGCTGATGGGTCCTTGTCCTTGATCCAATGAAAGCGCAGTGCATCTCTGTCTTCTGCCCTTATTCTGCCCTTATTCGCGCCCTTAGCGCGACTGGCTTAAAACGATTACGCACTAACACGTCCCACAACAGATTCTGAAGGGGCGGTCCGCTTTCTAGGCACTCATTTAGTGATGGCTTCTCCTCTCCTGGCTTTGCCGACGCATCAAATACAATCCTCAGTTTGGTTGTCTCTGCTGATTCCCTCTTTACTCCTTTGTGTGGAATGTAAAATTCCCTACTGGTCGCCACATCTGTAACTCTTTCAACTATCCCATCAGCCAACTGCTCTTGTATGATTTCATCGTACTTGTCTAACATCCCCGGTTCTCTCTGTAACTTCTTTAGCAAACCTTCAAGTCTTCTTTTGCTCCCACGTTCATTCTTGAGCAGGGGAGCGTGTCCCACCTTCCACAGTAATCCTGTTTGATACCATCCTTCCTCACTCCGTTGTAACTGTTGGCTGAACTCATCAAAGACGTCCTGTTGGTCTTCTTCCGCCCTATCCTCAAGCCCCAACACATCTAAACTGCAGAGTTGCTGGTAGTCTGCTGTGGATGTCCTTGTAAAGTAAACATTTGAGAGTACGCTTTCCTCTCCTGTAGACATCATGGTCCACCCTAGCTTGGTGAGCTCGGCAATTGGTTCGGATGGTTGTCCAATCTTTGGCTTGGTCTCCGTCTTTATTCTTGAGTACTCACTAGCTCCAAGGATTACATGGATGGGCAACTCACTCTTCTTGTCGTCATCGTTCATGACCACTCCTTGTAGATGACAATATTTTCTGATCAGATCTTCATAATTCGGATTGGGGACAGTGAGCAAAAGACCTTTGTCAACCTTGCTGACCCTCGTTGTCATCTCAAACTTCCCATCAACACTGCCAACCTTAACAGAATAGCTCTGGACCTTCTGGACTGTTGAGCAAAGCATCATTTCAATCTGTCTATGTTCGACGTGGAAAGGTCGTTTATTCAAACGAGCAACAAGGGCTGCTGATGCATAGGAACTTCCAGAACCTGTATCTAGTAAAGCCCTGCATTTGATACCATCAACCACTACAACCACCACTGGGTAAATGACAGATCCTTCACCAGTTGCTAACATCATTTGATTGTTGCTATGCTGTTTATCACAAATGGATGTGTGATGCCTGTGACCACAAAGCTGGCAGTTGGTTTTGCTGCGGCAATCTTGCGCTTGGTGTTTTGCACCTGTGCAGTTGAAACACAACCTCTTGTCACTTAAGATCTTTTTGCGCTGGTTCAAGTTAGGGACCTTTTTACACTCCGTGGCCTTGTGGTCCTCACTGTTACAATAGATGCAGCCACGTCCCATTCTTCCAACCTCATCCTTTGTTTGGTAAACAGTGTTCTTCTTGGGCAGGGAATGACTTGATGGGCTTCGAAATGGCGGTTTCCGGTTTGATAAATCACGATTCGACAAGTCACGCCTTGGGAGGTCTTGCTTTGGGTTGTCACTGGGAACAGGGTTACGGTCACACCACCTCCTTAAGGACTCAATCAATTCAGAAAAACCCCACTCTTGCCAATTGTCATCTAGTCTTACTAAGTCTGCTCTGATCCCAGGTAGTTTGTCAAGGGTTGTGCGGGCAAATCCATGAATCTCCTTGATCTTGCCCATAGTCTCAAGAACCTGAATGTGGCTTGTTAGCTTCTCGTAAAACTCCTGAATTGGAGCTGGACGTGTGCCAGTAATGGTGGACAAGCCAATAATTTCTTGCATGTGGGCATTTGCTACTTCACTTGACTTACCGTATTTGCTACTCAGAATAAATTTCGCTCGTTCATATCCCTCAGAATTATAGGGCAGACCATCAACAAAGACTCGCACTGTTGATATTAATAGCTCCTTGAGGTACGAAAACTTAGCAACCTGAGAGATACTTGCCTTGTCTATCTCTGTTTCGAACTGACTCCAGAATCTCAACCAGTCCAAATGCGTTCCCTGAAACTGCGTGATTGTTAGCTTGGGTAACTTGGCACCGCTTTCCTTGATAGATTTGTTTCGATCCTCCTCGAATTTCCTTTCATATTCCCGCTTCATTTTCATTCGCGCTTCCTCGAGCTTCAACTCCTCTTCGTAATGGCGTCTCCTTTTCTCCTCTTCTCTCATTTCCTCTTCGTCTCGCTGTCTCCGTAATGCCTCCTCTTGCTTGTTTCTCGCCATTTCTCTCACATCGTCGGCAGTTTCCTGAAACTCTTCCAGTTGTCTTTCTATTTCAAGAGACCATTCCCTCACCTCAACTGGATCATCTCCATTCTCTATTCTGAGAGCTTGTATTTGGAACATCTGTTCGTGAACGCCATCGATCTGACCTTCCATAGCTTTTTGTAATCGTTCCAGCGCCTTCAGCTCGTTTTTTCCTCTGATCCTAGGTACATCTTCCCGTGTAAACTTCAACATTCGCAATTTCGCGTCGATCCTTTTTATCGCGGCGTCAAGATCAAGATCGGTGGCCATGTTTACTTTAGATTTTACTCACACGTTCCAGGTTTGTTTTTTCGCTAAGTAACTGTAACTCACAAACTCCTTCCTGTTCTTGTCCTGGCGGGGTCGCCACTTTGTGTCGTAGTGTTTTTACGAACAATTTATTCACCAGTGTGCAAGTAAATGTCAACGTTACAAGAATCACTTCATCCGAAGAAAAAAACTATCACACACTCTCCCCTCGTGCTCATCCAACTGGTTCAAACCGGTTGGATGACGTAATGTTCGACCCGACACTGTGTTCATATTATAATCGAATCTCCAGCCTCAGAGTAAGCTTGGACGGATTGTTTGCAAAATGAACTGAAAAAGCCTTTAGCCCAGTTTTCTCACTAGCGTCAAATCTTGTTTTACGTTCTCCGCAAACCTCGTTCCACCCCCTCTTGGTTTCTGAAGCGCCCAACCCATGTTGGAACACTCCTCCCTGACTTCACTTGCCCCTTCTTTTGCCATGGACGTTGTTCTTGATTCTAGATTCAGTGAAGAAAACGTTGATGCCCAGCCACGTCTAAGTCCATCGTACAAGCTTTCTGATGTTGCGGGTTTGCTGTGTTGCCCGAGATGAAGATGAAGTTCCTCTAGAGACAAAAATTCACACACACACCCTGGCTCTTGACACTGAAATAGTAGGTCGCTACTGGAACCACAAGTGTCGATGCGGGTCGGCTTTATCGCCCTAGGCACCGTGGCAAGAAAAGCAAAACTATCAACTTCATTCAGCAGCATAGAACCTTGTTTCTGAATGGTAAGCTCTGACCATAAGCTCTGATTCAGGAATCCCGGACTGTAACCAGGAAGGCAACATAAAAGCCTGTTCACGTTCCCATATCCGGTAATTTTGTATTTTTTTTTTTAGTTTCTTAATTCCGTACCCATGTTTTGTTCACAGTTCCCGTTGGCACGCCCTGTTCTAACATTGTTTTCATTTCCCTTCATTAGGATTTCTTTTCATCCAACTTCTTAGAGTATGGGGCGAATTTCCCCACTCGTTCCAGCTACTGAAGACTCTTTCCTTGTGCGGGGTACTCTAAGGCTTGTCTATCCTCCTGATAGGAGAGGCCAAGCCAGCGCCATTTCCTGATTTCTACTGACGTTACTGTGCCTTCCATGTTGGCCTCTCATAGCACTTCTACAATGCTAATCGTGTTTTGCTAAAGAAAAACCTTATCAGACATATTTTGGCTATCTTTCTGTTTGATTTGTTTACCTCGCACGACCCTTACTGGACATCTCTCTTCAAAAAGCCCTTACACTGACTCTCCAGACGCGAAATATGCATTAAAGGAACATTACAACAGCGGCCTACTAGCTCATATTGTTTCCCTTTTCGAGAGGCCTGATTAGCGCAACTAAGCCTACCCGGTGCATCTTCATTCGAAAAGAGGAAAAAATAAGAGTGATCGAGGAATATCCGGCTAGCGGAGAGTAAACTAATTATGTATTTCCAGCCGTAAATTATAGACGACCAAAGACAACTGAAGTAATTTCAAGTTTATTTGGGACTTAAATGTTGGCTTTGCTCGCAACATTTAATAGACATCAGATTTAAAGGTTTCTTACATTTCTAACAAAGTCACTATTTGTATGCGGTCCCTCTGTTCTAGCATGACATTGAACGTGCGTGACCTTGTGAGGAAACTGTCAAAACTCCAACGGATCGAGCGCATTCTTATTTATGACACCCGCAAACTTTGTCAACTTTATTATTTTTTTATTTATTTATTATTATGGAGGACAAAGAAATGGCACTGAAACATCGATGGTGAAGTGTAAAGCCCATTCAAAGTTACATTCAAGCGTGTCGCTCGTATACATTTGGTGATTGCCCTTCACAGGATTGAACAGAATTGTTTGTTGTTTTTGTAATTATATTTTCATATTTGGAGCTCTCGCTTCGCTCCCGGTAGCACAGGATTCGTTTGCCAGTACACGGTAGATGGAAACCTTTGTATATTCTTCTTCTCACAACGATACTTCTGCAGCAGGATTTACCAAACGAACTTTGTTGGACGACGGCTACGATTAATTACGCTACGTCCATAATTTACCTTTGGAGTCTCGCAAGTCTTGAAGATTGATCAACTCCAACGGAGCGTTCACCTCAGCACTGGATCTATAGTGAATATAAGTATTAAAGGGAGCTATTTCCCACTATTCAGGAGGTCAGAAAATGAACCTGGACGGTAGAAGAAGTTTTTTCATCGAGTGCAAGGGTTATGCAAATAAGCTTTGACACGAGCGATAGCTATGTAAACACGCTGACTGTGACAGATTTTAATCTGTTCTCGCGTGCAATCCCAGGAGATACCCACCGGTTTGAAGTTATAAAACACTTTATCAAGGTACGAAATTTACTGTGATGTGTTTTATAGCCTCGATTTAGACCCAACTTTTGAGATTTTTTCTCTCAAATTTGACTAAATTTTAGTAGGCGAATAAGGGCCTTAGGGTAGGGTGTCTTCCAGCCTCGCTGATCAGCTTAGAATTTTCGGAAAAGTTTCCATATTTCGTCAGTCAAGGTAGTAAATGTACCTTATAATGCTCATGAAAGAAATATTTCGTGAGCTTCATTTAAATGGAAATAGCGCGCTTCTCAAAATCGGTGAATTTTACCCTTTCGATCACCGTCGGCAAGCCCAGGTGGGCCAAAACTCGATTTCGGCTTGTAGCAAAGGGAAAATAAGGAATTGGAAAATAATTAATTGTTTTTTTATATGTATACACTAAACCCTTTTCACTGGCAAAAAATGAAGGAAAACTATTTTTGGTCCCGAAGTCGAGTGGACCGCTTTTAGCGGGACTGCCACTTAATTTGTATTTTTTTGTCAACATGGTTACAACGTGATTAAATTTTTTTCTTTTCAAAAACTTTTACAACGTGATTTTTAAAAAGTTAAAAAAAAATGTCTTTTTTTAAGCAGCAACATGTTCAACATGTTGTCGATACTGTTGATTTCTCCAAGTGTCGTGGCTTCACCACTGTCTTGTTGTTGTTGTTGTTGTTGTTTGTATGGTGGAAGAGGAACAGGAGGACGTTTTTCTTTTGACTTGTCGATGACGTGGGGTCCGACCACGATGACATCCGATTTTAAGCTTCGGAATTCTGCGTTGATGAATTTTTCGGGAATCGTCCAATCGTTGTAGAGGAAGCGGGCGTCGCCGTTGGTTTGACGTGTCACCAATTCGTTTCTGTAGTAACGAGCGACTTTCCCGGGTTTGCACCGTTTGGGCTTTCATTTTTCACCCTCTTTGGGTAGCATGAGATTACCATCAAACCGCCTGGGTTCACCGTCGACCTCCATGACAACGATTTTGGTGGAGGAGGTGGAGGAGGATGTCGGGCGTGTCTTTCTTCTTCTTGTGGTGATGGTGGTGGTGGTGATGGTGGTGGTGGTGGTGCTGGTGAAGATGGTTTGTCGGTGTTTCTACCGGCATTGTAGTGGAGCGTTTTGGAGTGGGGATGTTCGTCTGCCCACTGGAAGTAGGTGCATGGAACATCGTTTATTTTGTTGTTGGCACATTTGAAGAAGGGTCTGTTCAAGTTTTCCTCCGTGCTAGCCAGAACCATGCTTGCGATATCACCGTGTTCGCAAAACGGTGGTTGTAATTTGTACAGAAAGACGCTGGAGTACTCATCCAACTTGTCTGTTCTGGTGAAGAAAGGACAATTGTTTGTGGAGCATTTGGTGTAGCAGGTAAAGGGGAATCTTTTGGCGGTGAACGTGGTCAGACTGTTTTGGCAGAATCTACAACGTTGATGCGGTTGATGTGGTTCGACAGGTCCGTAGGAATACATTGAAGGAAGAGCTTCAACAAAGATGCACATTGCACACACACAACGTTCGTATCGTCGAGGAAAAATTGACATCAAATGGAGTACAGTTGCTTCTTTTATGCGTTAAAGCCGGAATAAAAAACCGGTTCCTTCTTGTTCCTTTTTTAATAGCGAATCCAGCGTCGTTTCATTAACCTGAATAAACCGGTTCCTTCCTGTTCCTTTTTCTTTTTCTTTGGAGCTGGTCATGACAGGACTGAAAATGCGCCTGGTTTGGGTAATCTTGAAATGCCCTGTGTTTTGGGTGTAGCAGTAGCGGGTGGAGTCGGTGGCAAGACAAAGGTGTCGAGATCGTCTTCTTGCTGTTCAGCCGACGTGCTAGGTAATGCTGCTGGGGAACCCATAGCTGCTGCTGCTGCTGCTGCTGTTGCGTCTGCCTGAGGAAAAGACGTTGTACCCACTGGTGTGGCAAACGGAGTCGCCCTCTTCGCGGTTTCTTTTTGGGTCTGGGTTTGACAATGCGTACGGCGGGTATCTGTGTTCGGTATTGCGCCAACACAGCTTTGTAACGGTTCATGATGTCGTAAAGTGTCAGTTTTCTATCCAACGGGATGCTAGGATCGTCGAGGATGGCTTTCATTTCGATGTCCATGTTGGCCAGGGAACGGATGAAGGGAGACGTGTTGACATTTTTTTCTTCTGCCATGGTCGAGAATACGTCCTCTGAAACGAGGGCCATGCGTCTTGCACGAGCCATGGTGTTGTAAAAAATGTTTGTGACGTGACGTTATGCCTACGTTTATACTATTCTCCTCGGCTGTTAAACTTAGAAGGATGGGTGTCAGAATGGAAGCCAGCGTGACTAGGAATGTTCCGCGTTGATTTAAGATGCGTTTTCTTTGTTTGACGGATGCTTTTTTCTTGGCCAAAGATCTTATCTTGTTGGCTTCGCGTTTCAGTTTCAAAAACACTTGACATCTCAAAGGAATAATGCCTTTCAACAAGTTCAAAGCGATTTCGCTCAACATGTCGATTTGATCTTTGGTGGTTTATTGAACGAGACGCTTACGTGCTGCTGTTTTGGCACGTATAAAGCGTTGCAAAAAATCTGCGTTTCTTCCTAAACGTTCCATGCTTAAATGGTTGAATCAAGGTGTGCTTGTTTTTATTGAACTGTCTGTTTTCTTCTGGCTTTTTCTCTTGGCGGTAGCGGAAGAGGTGACTTTACGTTTTTTGGCTGGTGGTGCTGGTGATGGTGGTGGTGGTGGTGCTGTGGCTGATGAAGGGAATCCATTGTCTTCTTCTTCTTCTTCTTGCAGTCCTTTCAGATATTCCCAGTAGAGGAGTTCCTTGTACTTGCAGATTCTATCGGTCATGTGAGCTTCTAAACCGAAGATGGTGGTTAGAAGATGAATGCAGGAATTGGTGATGGAATCCAATTCATCAAGGGTAGCCGTTTTCAACCGGTCGCGTTGCTCGTCTTGACTGGGTACCGTCAATAACGTGGACAGCCACACGTTTTTAACCTGACAACTCTTTGCTCGAAGTCACGATCCACTTTGCTCGAAGTCACGATCCACTTTGCTCGAATTCATGATCCACTTTGCTCGAATTCATGATCCACTTTGCTCGAATTCATGATCTACTTTGCTCGAATTCATGATCTACTTTGCTCGTAGTCACGATCCACTTTGCTCGAATTCATGATCGACTTTACTCGATCCAGTTTGCTTAAAGTCAGGATCCACATTGACTAATTCACGATCCACTTTCAGTCATAATTAAAACACTTTCTCTGCGAAGCATTTTGATTTTTGTTAGGCGTGGGATCTAGCTACGAAAATTTTACCGACTGCATTAAGTCAAAACTGGCTCGGGAAAAAGCAATCAAATTTCTGCATAATTGTTTAGAAAAGTGTCTATCATACTTTTTCCATTCATACTACTCCATGTAAGCAAATTTGAGAATCATTACAATCTTTACACATATGTTTCTGTCTGTTATTTTTGCAAATGCTTGTACCACCACAGTCTTTATAAAACCACTTTTGTTTGCTATGGATACATATTTGGGAGCGTCCGCAATCTCTGCAAAAATATTTAAATTTTCCGTGTATGCAATAATAACGCTTCGTGGTATTTTAGTTGTACATTCTTAATTAATATATAACACGATCTCTCTAAGTAGAATTTTATTACATTTTCATAAAATTATTATTTTTTATAGTGAGCTGTTTGGATAAAATTAATCTAGGGCTTGATTAGCTTGATTAGATTTTGTTGTGCTTAAGAGTTTGCTTAGCTTTATTAGCTTGATTATGCTCGTGAATTCAGGTTTAAATTAGGTATAATTAATACTGTGCTCGTATGCCTTATTTCCCACCACTCAATGTTTGTCCGGGTTCGACTGAAGGTTTTCGTTTTGTCAGTCTGTGTTCACTCTGATTTCTTGGTGCTTTGAGTCTGAAACAATAAAGGAAATTGAAATAGTGGAGACGAAAACATGTTCAGTGAAGACAGACTCAAATAATACAATAAATACTTTGTAATTTTTTTTTGTTTTCACAGGTCATCGTAGTGAGATTGAAGAAAGACAACTATTAACTTCTTATTTACAAAGCCATTAGTTATAAACAGTTTCTGATATGTTTCTTCTGACGTTTATACTTAAAAATTAGATTATGAGCTCGAGATTTGTTTCTATTTAAACAATAGAGTATTTCTGTTGAGAAACTATCGGCTGATAGTTCCCGCGCGGAAATTTAATGTTCTTAAAACAAATATGCTAGTTTTAAGAACATCAAATTTCCAAGGGGCAGCTATCAGACTGATAGTTCCGAGACATCAACACTCTGTTATCTTTATTGTTCATCACTAAATTTTCTTCCGCGCCCCAGTTGGAAAACAGTCAAAACCCACCAAATGCAGATTAATCAAATATTTATTCATGCTTGTCACAAATGTCACTAATTCGCTAGTTACATCTTCTTCGCTGACCTTGGCGAAGCGAAGAGCCATACTTACTAAAATTTTCACGGACGAGTACTATCCATCCTGGTATTTTCCTCGGAAGGGCACTATAAGCTGTTATAACCCACCGATTAATTTTCGTGCCATCTTATTGGCTATTTTGGGTCACGTGGTGTCAAATAGCCGGACGGGTATCAGGCGATATACCCCGGCCACATGGATATTTGCCCTGCAATTTTTCAGTCGAAAGGAAAACATAACAAAGTCAGTCTCTTTCAAGTTTTTTTTACAATAAACTCGTTTTTATAATCCAGTGACATCGTAATTTTAAAGTAGCTAGTCGCAATTGCAGCTCCGGATAAAACAGAAAATCAACAAAATAACTGAGCTGCTGGTGTTTTTGGCCTGGAGGTGAGCAAAAGTTAGGAACCCTTGGGCAATCAAATTCTTGAAAATCTCCCCACTGAAATGTGCAAAAAGGGTGGTTTTGCACAAGGTACACTTCCCCTTGTCTTTAAAGCTGCCGGTTGAGAAACGTTTCCAAGCCAAAAACGATAAACTACGCAAACGATAAATCGCTCCAGTGGTACAGTACACGACTAACTGTAGAACAACTATTCGAGTCATACGATACTATCGATTTATAGCTCAAAAGAATTCGGTTCAGTCAGTTCAACCTGTTCTTGCAACTGGAACTAAAGTTCGCCTACCCTTTTTTTTTCTTCGATCTCCTCGGCGCCGCCCATTCAACAATAAAGCCAAGTTTGCGAACAGTTCCTTCAACTACACCATATTTTCCAAATTCCCTGTTTCATGGGTGTAATTTCTTTCGCAGTGTTAGTTTTTTTTTTTTTTTTTTTTTTTTGTATTTTAATAATTTTTATTTGTTTTCCAAAAAATACATGCAAGTTACAACACTATTTACAAACACTAAAAAAAAATAATAATAATAATAATAATAATAACTATAAACAGACACTACAAATACTACAAATTAATCGGTGTTTACACAGAGTCCTTATTTACCTGTTTTAAAAGTTATTTTATAATGCGATTATTAATTATTAATTTGCGGCTAACGGTGCAGAATTGCATACTAATTTATTTTTATACTTGCTCCATTTCTTATTGTGAGCTGACAACTTATTGTTTGATTTTGATATCATTGCCTCTATTTGGTAAATCAATGTAATCTTTGAGCTTAATACTTTTATTGAAGGTAAAGATTTACTTTGTCTACAAGAATATAAATATTGTTTGGCGACTAATAAAATGTGGTTAACAAATCATAATTAACTCATCCTCGCATTTCAGAATGCCAAACATTATATCTTTGTCAGAGAGTTGTTTAATCTTTATGTCAAGATTTTCAAGCCATTTGATGACCTCAGCCCAGAAATTCTTTGAATAATGGCAAGACACAAAAAAATGCTCTAGGGACTCGTCGCTTTCACCGCAAAGAGAGCAGGCTTGAGATTGTACGACGTTGATTTTGTATAAAAGGATATTTGTCACAAGACACCTATTGAGTAATTTATACTGAAATTCACGCAGTTTTGTATCCAATGCAACGCGGAAAGGCAAGGCGTATATTTCTTTCCATTCTAAGACATCATTTATAAATCGTGCATTAAAATTCAGTTGAGCAGTTGGTGGGGTTATGATTCTATCCCGAAGTTCCCTATAGACAGATTTGGAAACCACTGTTTCGATTAAGACGCTTTGTCCGTTTAAAATTACTTTTATCTCATCATGCATGTAAAAAGGTTCATCACCTTTATATACAAACGTCTTTAATGATTCACGCCATTTCACTGGTAGAGCATCTGTTAGTGTCACGAGCCTAAAGACATCTAATGGCGAGATATTCAGTTCTCTCAGTTTGCCATGGCTCTTTAAGATAAGCTCATCGTTTTCGGAAATCAAATCCCTCATTCTAAGAATTCCTTTTTCTGCAAGTGCTTTAAAATATACAGACTTTCCTTCAATACAAATAAATTTATTGTTCCATAAAATGACTTTTGATAAATCTTTTATTTCCTGCACGCTTTCGTAATTTGTCGCCGAGCATTTTGCAAAACTTTTGAAGCATTCCTCGTAAAACGTTGGCAACTTTATTGGCAATTTTTTCAAATCATAATTACAGCATAGAACAAATTTGCCTCCTACGGGTCTCAGATAATGCAGGAGAATTGTTTTCCAACTCTGTGGTTGATCACTTGCTAATTTTTTGCAGAGAAGGACTCTTTGCGTTTCAATTATAGAATCCAAATGTGGGGCTTTTAGTCCTCCATCTTCGATCTCACTAATAAGGGCCAGACGCTTGACTTTATCTCTACCCTTCCAAATAAAGTCAAAAATGATTTTGTTTATCTCTTTAACAAATTCCTTATCTATTGAGATCAGGCTACCTCGATATAAAAATATAGGGATGATAAATGTTTTAACAATTTGGATTCTTCCAATGATAGTTAGATCCCTCCATCTCCAAATTCGTAGTTTTTGTTTAACAGAATTCATCAGCTCATCGACATGAGTGGTAGTGGTATTGTTGGATTTTCTGTTCTAATCCATTGGAAATGTTTTGCTTTGACTTGTTTTCGAAAAAAGCAGTTGGTAAAATAAACCAAAAGTGCCGTGTTTTCCAGATTTTCATGTAAGGGGCCTTGCGAGAGTATGTTTGACATGACAGCTTGTCAAGCTCTGGTCCAATCACAGTTTATATAAAACAATTTTAACCAATCAATGTACGTGCAGTGTTTGCATCAATCGCCTGAATCCCCAGTCAGACCACTTGTTTTTCTTTTTCTTCAACACGTACAAAGTAGAAATTGATTCACGATCGCGGAGGGTTATAAAATAAATCAGAACCCCTTCCTGGCTTACTGGTATATGGGAGGATAATGCCCTTGGCTGAGAGATTGTCCTCAAAATTTCACATATGCCCTCGAAGCTTCGCTTCTCGGCCAACTGTTCATTTTTCGGACAATCTCTCAGCCGCGGGCATTATCCTCCGATATACCAGCCGCCGGAAGGGGTTTATTTACTAAATAGTGTCTCTCCGCGGACGAACACTATCGCGTCACGTGATCAATTCGAATCAATAATAATCGGAGAAAATTTAGTGGTGAACTATAAGAGGTTATAGTTGATAGGGCCGCAGGCCGAATCAACAATCTCCTCGTAGAAATCGAGAGCAAATAATCTAATTGCTTTACTAGGAATCATAATAGACGAATCATGTTTCGGTAAAAACGTTTCAACCAACCATTTTAAAAACGATAGCCAACCAACTGCTGCACTCTAATGCCTGATAGTGTGCAGTAGCTCAGCCAATCAGATCAACTGTTTGTTTTACTATACAGTGTGGTGCTAACTTTTTCATCTGTAGATCCAACCATGCAGTGCGACCATTCTTTGAAAAGCTACTGAACAGCACTGTACTGTGGTACTGTTTGTTTTACTATACAGTGTGGTGCTAACGTTTTCATCTGTGGATCAAACCATGCAGTGTGACCATTCTTTGTAAAGCTACCGAACAGTACTGTACTGTGGTACTGTTTGTGGTTCTAACTTTTATATCTGTGGATCCAACCATGCAGAGTGACCATTCTTTGAAACGCCACTAAACAGCACTGAACTGAGGTACTGATAGTTGCAGTATGCTCTGGCAATTGATGTAATTATGATTACGATTTACCTGATCGCGTTTGCCACGAATGTGACCCATGTACGCATTGTTTAACGCATTTTGTAGGTCGCCATTACGGCCCCATCCTCCCTGTCAAACAAAAGCAAAGTGACTTTGACGCCTTGTAACGTAGCTTGATCATTCCCGAAGGAAAGCAGTTCAACAGCACTGTAATGAGGTACTGTTTGTGGAGCCATAAAGTGTAGTTCTAACGTTTTCATCTGTGGATCAAACCATGCAGTGTGACCATCCTATGGAAAGCTACTAAACAGTACTGTACTTTGGTACTGTTTTTTAACGATTTAGTAATAACTTTTTCATCATTCTGTAGATCAAACCATGCAGTGTTACTATTTAATGAATAACCATTCTGTGACTCTAACTTGTTATATGCAATACATTCATTTTTACTGATTGAATCAATTTCCACACTACGTCTGTTACAAGAATTAATATCCTATCCACGTTTTCATCTGTGGATCAAACCATGCAGTGTGACCATCCTATGGAAAGCTGCTAAACAGTACTGTACTTTGGTACTGTTTTTTTTTTAACGATTTGGTAATAACTTTTTCATCATTCTGTAGATCAAACCATGCAGTGTTACTATTTAGTGAATAACCATTCTGTGACTCTAACTTGTTATATGCAATATACTCATTTTTACTGATTGAATCAATTTCCACACTACGTCTGTTACAAGAATTAATATCCTATCCAGTGGACTGAATATTTCTACTATGAAGCTAAATCTTCTTAATTTTAATTTACCGTTCGTTTTCCACGGATGTGTTCAAAATATTCGTTGTTTAGTGCTTCCCCGTTGGGTGGAATATCTTGCAAGTCCTACAGCAAATTTAGAAAAGACAGACAGTTAAAAAACTGATATAACAGGCAAACGAATAGAGAGGACACTGCCGTCGGTTTTCTTTGTCGTAACCTCTACTGACGTACCCCGCACTGACTATGACAAACAACACAAACAAAGTGACAGATGTTTATTTTTTGGCACTGTCACAGGCAAACTCAGAAAAAACAATACCGTAAAAAAATGATTGACAAGAATTTTATAAAAGAAAAACTCATGATCTCTGAAGACCATAAGATAACGAAAATGATCAGGATTTTTCTGTAAAAATTTAAAGTGAAATTTCGAGTGTCTTTAACACCATTGCGAAGGGTCTGAAACGATTTATGGAAATCAACGTAACAGAGCAGAGAAATTTAAATTTTAAAGTCAAAATAAATGACCCCATTTTTTTTATTTCTTTTGCATGTTCTTTTAAAATCGATGAAACAGGTATCTAGTTGATTTCCTGGTTGTTCAAACAAAAGCGAACTGACAATGACACAAACACAATAATTGTTCATATTCAGTGTACATTAAATAGATTTTACGACTCATTAGAACACTTCCACCGTCCGGTGTTTGTATGTGACGATGAGGTGAAATGACCGATTATTGCAGAGAACGGTCAACCTGATGGTGCCAAAATCACTCTAGTTTTGATGGTAATATGGTACGCGATAAAAGTGATTATGTATGAAAGATTGCGTTTTATACCCCGAAAAAATGCTTCATCGACAAAAAGTCCCAAGTGAGCCGTGACATAGGAGCAGCCTGGTAATAAAACTACATTTTTTGCCGCAAAATACGCAAGACTCTGTCATTATTTTCTCTCACAACTCCATTTATTTACACTGCGATAACTTCCTCATGGAAGCTTTTGTAAGAATGGTTGTATATACATGTTTTCTCTGCTCCTGCACTGTACAACCACGAATTTCCCAGCTTGCTTGTGATGGTTCATATCAATGGCTCGGTTTCAAAGCAAACTTACATACTGTTATGATTGTTACCACCAATACCCTTACCCTTTTGTTCTTCCCTCTGTGACCAAAATTCAGCGCTTCTTCATATGGTGGAAAATCCGCTGTTTTTTTTGTTTCGCAGTTCGCGAGACAAACCACAAATAACAGAATGGCAAGCTTGAGAAACATCTTCAACCTGTGCAATTCGGAAAAAGTTTCATCAACCTCTGCCGTCAACGCCCTTTGAACTGGAACGTACACTGTAGTATTGTATTCGCTGTTTTATTGCTCGCTTTGTTTTTTTCGTGTTAATAGTATGTACTGTCAAGCACTTTTTTCTTCCTTCTTGATACCACTCTTCTCTATATTTGTAATTTCCTCTCGTTATCTGGCCAGTCCCGACCAGCGGGGTAGTGGGATACCAATATAGCCGATTTTTTTCCCCAGTAAGATACCCGATATACCTCGAAATCAAATACCTCAATACTAAATACCTAAAATCCAAGAAAATCAAGATACTTTATAACCGTATTGTGGCAAAAAATACCGAATATCTGATTTAAAAGGGCTCCGGATAGTGGCATACATAAAGCCCCTGGCCGGGCCTGTCTGGTGAAAAGGGCAGCAACTAGCGGTAGACGTAACGGCTCGAAAAATGTCAGCCGACAGAAGACGAACAGCAAGGGAAAGAAAATTTATACTTCAACAAATAAAGCCCAAATTTTGTAAGACAAACCTTTGAGTCGGCTGCTTAATTATGATGAAAAGATAAAATAAGATAAAAGCAGTTTTATACAGATTTAAACAAATCTGAAATTGCGAAAAAGTTTACATATACATCAATCGATTCGACTGATACATTCTTTGA
Source organism: Ricordea florida (assembly GCA_949710005.1). Lineage (NCBI taxonomy): Eukaryota > Metazoa > Cnidaria > Anthozoa > Corallimorpharia > Ricordeidae > Ricordea > Ricordea florida. Next base: position 14,619,386 of record OX453275.1, read on the forward strand.
ACACATTTTTCATTTTTTTTTATGATTTTGTGGGAAATTTTACTGGCAACTGATAAAATGATTCATCTTGCCTCGTAGTTTTGGTCCTCGATTAAGGGTTGTGTTGTAGCCGCTGAGTGTCATGGCTCCAGTGAGTTCGTCGAGATTAGTGTAATAATGCGGTTTCGTAAATATATTCCAGGGACACCCAACGACTGTTTTTTGTAAAATATCTGTTCGGAGTAGCAAAAATTGCCTAGATTTTTCTGTAGCTTGAGGAAGGCTAAACATTTCAAGATGACCGTTCCATTCATGTACAATTTTCGTATATTTTCTAATAAAATTCCATACGATTTTCTAAAGCTTAATTTTTCGCATTTCATTCCCAAGGGATGGAGAGAGGAATCAGAAAAATTCTCACTTTCGTAAAAATTTTCACTTTTTTCTGGTAAAACTTAAAATTTCATCTAAAATTTTCGGGAAAATAATACTGAAGCCTTTTTTGTAATTTCGAAAAGACTTAAGTTGCCCTAGGACGACCGAACAGGTACAAATTTTATGGCGCCTTTTAGAATGCATTTCTAAAGATCTGAAAGTACTCTGGATAGCCTAAGAAGTGCTTTTTATGCATTTAGGAAGAACCGGTCGTTAAATGTCCCTCATTGTTTCAAGAACGACAAAATTGCACAAAGCGTAATCATACGTGTGATTAACAAAATCGGACAACCGCGTAGCGGGAGTCCGATTTGTTTAATCATGAGTATGATTGCAGACCGAATTGGACGACATGAATTCTTATTACCAATTAATCATAACCTTAACAAAATTTTTGATATATAAACTTATTTTTTTTAACCAAAACACGTGAAATTTTAAGATTTTTTTTTTTGCTAGCAGTGAAAAAAGCCAGTTAAGGGCGCGCGTGATGGCGCGTACTGTCCAATTACTCAGGCATGACGCGTACTGTCCTATTTACAGTGGATTTCAACTCACTTTGGCCGCGCGGGTTCGGAAACATCTTGGGAACTTGGGAACTTGGGAACTACGTTCCAGAATTCGCGGTTTCATTGTTATCGGAGCCAATCAAATTGCGAACTTTGAAATGAAAACCATGAGTTTGATCTCGAAGTTCGATTCGAAATTTGCGAACTTCGCTCCCAAGTTTGAAGTCTATCAGGACGAAGTGGCTAGCCGATTACCGTGAGATTTTTTTGTACTATGGCTCACAATCCTTTCTTAACTCAAGGAAAGGCGATTCCAAATCAAGCAAGAGAGGATATCGTTGACAGGTGGCTGAATGGCACAACACAAAGGCAGATAGGAAGAGATTTGAACATTCCGAAAAGCACCGTTCAAAATATCATCGACAATTTCGCTGAACGTGGACACAGTAACTGCAAAATTGGGGGGAACAAGACACGGCTGGCAAGAACCGAAGATGTTGTAACATACACAGAGTTCTGTAAACAACAACAGCCTAGCATTTCCGCCGAGGAAATTCAAAGGAAACTTGTCGATAACAACGTGTGTCTGAGAGAAAATTGTCCATCCACATCTTCAATAACTCGAGCCTTGAGGGAAGATCTCGGATATTCCTACAAGCGACTAAATGTAACAGCGAGAGAGTCGCTAACTGCGAATACAAAACAGCGCCTTTTGGAATATTTAACCGCATGTAGCACAATTGATCCAACAAGTATGCATTTTTTCGATGAATGCTCCGTTATTAAAACAACAGGCAACCGAAGGTATGGTCACTCAAAAATTGGAACATCAGCAGTTGAAATACAGCGTTACGCGTCAAACGCTAATTTCACTGTAAACCTCCTAAATAGCATATTTGGAATAAGCCACGTTAATGTTTTAAATGGACCGTCAAATGGATTGGAGTTATTGAATTTCTTTGCTGAGGCCTTGGAAGAAACAGATGTTTTAGAAAATCGTGTGCTGAAACTAGGTGACACGGTGATAATGGATAACTGTGGTTTCCACCACGCGAGACATGTTGAGCCAGCTCTAAGAAATATGCTAGCTCAAAATGGATGTACCTTACTATTTCAGCCTCCTTGTCATCCCGTGTATAATACATGTGAATATTGCTTTCGTGCGTTAAAAGGATGGCTTCGAAAAAACACCGAGCTTACCGAAAATCACACCGTGGTTGCGATTTACGATGGCTTAAGTAGAATTACACCTGTCATGTCCAGAAATTTTTTCAGACATTGCGGATACATTCTCTGAATTACAGTACTGAATAATTCGCTCATGCCAAGTTTAATCAAGTAGTCGCATTTGTTTCTGTAAAAAAGCAGTTTAAGCTACCGAGTGATTCACTTGAATCTCGGAGCTGTTCAGTTATTTCAGCAGGTTATCATAATAATATACTGTAGAAGTCCATAGTCCAGTGTCTTTTCCAACTGGTCACTGTATATGCCTGTCAGGGATGTTTGATTTGCAAAATAAAACGAGCAGTTTAACATAAAACACAACTGTATTATATTTTGACTCGCTACATGTAGTTTACATTGTATAAAAATTAATTTTGTGCTAGATTACTTTTAGAGTGTAAAACAAAGCTACAGCACTCTCGAGTTGAAGTTGATTTTTCAATCGACAGCAACTGGGTAAAGGTTGTCGAAAAATCCAGCAAAACGTGAATTTTATAGCCTGAGAAACCTAATTTGCGTGCGTGATAAGATCTACACACTAGACAGACTGGCGACCGAAATCGCAAACCCAACAATTTAATTAGAAACTATGTAAACAAAACAACAATCCCTCCTAAACCACAATAAAAAGACGGTGTTTACAGTGAACTTTAACTTTTCGGACTGTATCCATTTGATCTTCTTTTTTCTTCCTTTTTGAAATAGCATCCGTGCTGGCCGTTTCTCATATAAAATTCGCGCCCGTTTCAGTTTGACAAATAAATTGTACACTGTGATATCAACAAAGTAGCAGTAAGGTCTAGATTTTCTATTTCCGATGTAAACGAAACACCTCATTCTCTTTGCAAACGGGAGCTGCAAAGGACTAAATTTCTTCTTCAATTTTCATTAGCATTTGAGAAGGCAACACTTGCAAGTGTTTCCAAGTGTTTCCCACTCAGGTTCTATATCAGCAGATGGTAATGGACTCTCTTGACACATTTGTCGAACTGGTTGGTTATTTGTCTGAGAATTTTGCGAATTCATTGGAAGGAATGGTACTGGATAAGAGCTGTAGTTATGAGGGATGTGAACTCTGCAAAGAAAATTATTAGGAACTGGCAACCCGCCATACAAATTGTTCATAATTTGCAAACTATTATTAGGTAAATACTGGGGCGGGAAATAAGCACTAGAAAAATTTTGCCGACTTGATTTTCCAAAGTCGTCTTCGGAACTGTCATCACTGGAACTATGATGCCGTCGGGATCCGCGTTTCTTTCGCTTTTTGACTTTTGATTTCTTCTTTCTTTTTTTCGACCTTCGGTCGTCGGATGAGCTGGATGAACTCTCCTCAGATGTAATCCTTTTTGCTTTTTGAGTTTCATTGTTCTCTTTCACTAGCATGACAGCTTCCTTCTTCCCAGTCGGAACATCTCCATCTCTCTCTGTAGACCTGATTGGGGAAAATTGCTCTGGACTCATACTTTTTGGGCAATCGTCGTCACGGATTTGCTTGGATCTCTTGCACTTCAAAATCAAATTCTTAATTTGCTCACTGCCATTTGTCGTTATAGGCGGGATTTTTCCGTCAAGACACTCACGTAACAGCCGTACATCTCTCATTAACTTAGCTTTGTTCACTTTGTACGATTCGTCAGCTTGGTACATTCGCGGCGTTACACTTTTGATGAACTGGTATTCGCTGCTCGTAGAGAACTGTTCCATGGACTTCAATTGACCTTCAAGTTGATCGACAGCATCTTTTCGCTTTTTTCGCTCTAATTTAAGCGAGGTCAACTGGCTGAAATACTCGGGGTGTTTTTCTTTTATTCCGCAGTATGTGTACTCTGTGCATTTATTTAAGGAGCACGGTTTCAGTGCAGAGTTGCGATGACCTCGATGATGGCAATAACCACAAATGCTTTTTCCTCCCCCTACAGGCGGCGGTTCTCGCACTGTAATGTTCATGGAATCGATCCTCATTTCGACTTCCTTTAGTTCTTCTTTTTGTGTTTTAACCTGCCTCTGTAGCGTCTTTTCTTGATCCTCCAAGGCCCGAAGAACATTCTGGTAATCGAGAAATTTTGTATCATTACACGATATTCTTTTGCCACACGATAAACATTTTCACACGGTTTGTGGCATAGAAAGTGGCTTGTTTATTTCTTTCAACTAAAAGATTAAACCTACCTTTTTAGATCCTGTGTTTTTGGCAGATGTATCCCCCTTTTCTTCTCGCACCGCTCGAGAAGCCGTGGGTTTTTGAAGGGAAGATGGCTCTCTCAACAAAGAAATTTGGTACTGTAACAAAGCTTTCGCGCCAAGCGGCAACTGCTTGTTGAACATCAAGTTGAATTCTTCTTCTCCAATAAGTTTAATTTTGAGCCGGGTACAAAATTGGTTCGCTTTAAGTGTCTCGTATAGGCAAGTAAATGTTTCCGAATCTAGCTGATGTTTGAAAGTCGATAACCAACTTTTTAAGTCATCACTTCCATCTCCTTCGGCACATGCCATCCTTATAGCTGCTTTTGCAACTTGGAAGCGAAGTTCGCAAATTTCGAATCGAACTTCGAGATCAAACTCGTGGTTTTCATTTCAAAGTTCGCAATTTGATTGGCTCCAATAACAATGAAACCGCGAAGTCTGAAACGTAGTTCCCAAGTTCCCAAGATGTTTCCGAACCCGCGCGGCCAAAGTGAGTTGAAATCCACTGTAAATGTCCTTTTTTTTTATAACATTTTTATTGACATTACAAACAGATACTTACATTACTTACACAACAATAAGTTACATTGTATTGATTAATTAATTAATTAAAAAGACTACTTACTACTTACATACAATACACGTGTCAGCCTTAGGGTTTTCTTCGTTTGTTTGTTTACTTTCTTTTTTAGCAATTGCTTGTTGGTATATACGTTTAATTTTTAATTATCACCCTCTTAGAATTCTAAAGATTATCATTTGACGCTGCTCAAATTTTGAGGCTGTTGTAACATGCCAGAAAGACAGAGAAATGTCTCATTTCAGGGGACAAGTTGCGTGTCCTACAGGACCATATATAATATCTCGCCACAAGAAGATTAAAATTAAGTTTCTGTTTATTCTTTGATGTGTCTGGCCCAGGAGGGAGGGGGCGTCTCCAGGCAAATCGGTGGTTTAGTCATAACTGCCAGTGTGACGTCACGTCATACATCGGTGATTTTCAATATGGCGGGCAAATTTTTTTGTTCGTTAGCAAAAAGATATGTCGAATTTTCTAACGTTTTGATGATTCAATTAGTTTATTCAATGTTACCCAGGATTCAAAATATATGAAAGACTTCTTTGAAAAAATTTTCTGTACGATAAATTATTCAAAGGCCTCGCATTTCCGTTAGAAACACACTAACAAGTGGCTGAGACGGCGGCAAAGTTTAATGGGTTGATAACGTTTTCCCGGAGCCCACGCAGAAATGCGGAGATGTTCTGATCCCAGAATAGGAGGTTTGGTACATCATATATTAAGTTTGCTCTGTGCCAAGAATTAATTCTTCAGTGCTTATGGTTCGTCTCATCAATCCCTTCAAAGTCAATGGAGTGGCCTTTTGAGAAGTCGGAGTGAAGAAACAGCTACCTGTACTTGGCATGAGCCGTCCTAGCGGTAAGTTTTAAATTGTTTGACTTACTTTTAATAGTAGCAATACCAATATATAAGATTTGTTTCAGAAATACGCCGGTAAACACCCCTTGAGTGGAAAAATGAACTTTACTATAGTTCAGAATTTAGAAGTAGATTGTTTTGTTTTAGTTGTGCTATCCAGGTCTATCTAGGTCTATCCTTACCCTGGCAAAACAAACTCTTATGCTACTGCTGAGAGGTTTAAAATTGCACGATCTGGATGTCATCCACAATGTCACAGTAAAATTGCTCAGAAAAAGTTTATTTGGATAACTGATTTCTGTGGCTCACAAACAACAATAGATGTAGTACATGTACACTGTCAGCAATGCTTTTGATGGCACTTCCTTTACTTGAGTCTTGTCTAAAATGGCATATTTACGCTACTAGTCACGAAACTGGATAAATGAATAATACTGTCATATGCTTCCAGTTCACTGAATAAAACAAAAAAGAATTGAAAACTTGCTTACAAAACTATAGAATTATTACTATTCAGAATAATTTTTTTTAAAGTAATTTTTTTAATTGAACACAGTTTGTACAACAAGTAATCCCAAAATGTTCTGGAAGAATCACTTTCTTGGACTTAAGATTGGCAACATCAATATCAAGGTTTATGTGGGAGCCATGAGGTGGCAACCAGTGAGGAATCACACAACATGGTATTAAATGGTATTCCTTCTTTGAGGGCCACCCAGAGACGATGGTTTCCTTCAGTGATATAGGCCTTTCCATCTTGCAGATCACAAGAGATAATTATTGGTTCCTGAAAGCCATTTTTCAAAATGAAATGCTAATGACTTGGTCAAGATGGTCATGATTATTTCCAGATTTTGGTGTTACTGATCTGTCAAATTCTTTATAATCCCATAGGTCTTGTGTTTTTACCATTTGAAATTTAAACAAGTAGTCAAAGGAATCAGACAAAAACATTTTAGCCTGTACAGATTGTTTTTCACTATCTGTAGGTTCATGAAGTGTATTAAAGTACAAATCTGTGTTGATTGGTTTAAAAGATTGGACGAAGTCATCCTCACTGTCACTTGAATCTATATTACTGTTGTGGATAACATTAATTGTTTCTTTAAAGGACTTAGTTTTAGGTTCCTTAACAGTGGGTGGCTTTTATTTGCCCAGCTAGTAGCGTATGGGTCATGACTTTGTTGGGTGTTCCAGCTTTTTGCCTTTTCTTCTATATCACCTTGCTTATCTTGTTTTGAAAAGGAATCAAATAGATGTGGGATTGAGTTAATAATATCTTCAGATAAATCCTACTTTTGAGAATTGTCTGAATTTGACTGGGTTGTGTAAGTTGCACATCCTTGTTTTTGTTGAAACATGTTTTGAGCCTTTTTGTATTCATTCTCTATTTTAATGGGTTGCAAAAAGAAAGGCTGACATGACATACATATGTAGTCTATACTAGATCCATTGCAAGGATCTATACATGTATACAAGTCATTGTGTAATTTATCTGTCTTATTATTTATTTCATCCAAAAAGTTGCAAGCCACTGAAAACTGGTTATTAAAAATAATTATGTTATGTTTCTTGCAGGGAACATCACTGGTTAGGCAAACCTTATTGTTACATTGTGAGCATGTCACAATACATGGTGTTGATTTCAGAATACCTCCCTGGACGTCACTGCGTGATCTTGAGGAACTTTTTCCCTTTGTAGGCTTGTGCCCTCTAGGTGGTAAACTGGCATAATGTTTATCACATACTCTAAGATTCTTGACAATTTCAAAATCAGATGTTATGTCCTCAGGGGTACATTTCATTTCATACTGCCCAATCATACTATCAAATTTATGAGAACCAACCTCATTTTCACATCCCTTTAAACAGCATTGTATACCTCCAATCAACCGTCCATGCATAATCACTGTTCCAGTTATTTCATTCAAAGGTAAATAATCACGCAATGGCTTGCCACAACATGACAAACAATACAGATCAGTTGTTATCTTGAATTTGCTATTTACTTGAGATCTTAAATCTCTCACAGTTCCATATGGTGCAAACGTAAATATGTGGGCTTTACCTGTTATATCAATTACTGAGATGGTTTTCACAAACCTTTTTGGCCTTATCACCATGCTGAATAGAAAACCTGGATGGTGTAATTCAACCATTTTTGCACAGGGATAAGTTAACAGTACACCAAAGCAAAGATACAAAATGGGAAAAAACAGTGGCAATTTTAAACAGTGTCTAGAGTTAGCATCAAAGCTCTCCCCCAGTGCCATTACTGACACAACATATGAGCCTACAAGAAATAGATATGGTAGGGCTGATATGGTCAAAATAATAGCAACAGCCAACAAGTAAACAGGAGCAGAATGAAACTCGCAGTCTAATACTAAATTATTGGTTGTACCAAGGTTGAACAAAATACCATGAAAAACAAGAAGGAATGTTGTAATTAGACTTGAACGAAAACACTTTGATTTTTTATGCCAGAAATATTGTAAAGTGGATCAAGCAAAGATAAAAAATACTTTCAAAATAATAACAGCAGGGAATAGCAGTATCTCCAGCACCCAATTCAACAATGTATTGTACTTAACCATTAGCCTTAAGCAAATCCTGTACAGTACATTGCAGTAAAACAGGAAAATAAGTGTACCGATAATACATGTCAAGGCTAAAATAGAAATAAAGAGGTTTGACATGTAAACGTTTTGAAAAAGCCTTACTTTGTACTGTATTAAAAAAATAGACAATATGAAAGAGACTACCATTTTTGGTACATCCATATTTTGACTGAAGAACAAATCATGTACATGTAATGCCCAAGGGGAGTGAGCTATTTTTTCCTCATAAGATTTTGAAGGGATATGGAGGGAACATGGCAGTTTTAACCAGGCCTGGGAAAGTAAGCAACGTGACTGCTAACACAGCATGAGCACACAGGGTAGCCATCACAAGAAGCACAAAATAATGAACTTGTGGGCTAAAAAGCCAAGAAATGTCAAATAGTAAGTTATACAGCACAAGCCTGTCACCAAATACATACACAACACCATACTTTTATTGATCATTATAATTTTCCTCCTACCTTATACTAAAACAATGCACCTTTTTTCACTACACTACTTTTTTTTATTTAAGGTTTTTTAACTTATTTTTTCTATTATTTTTTCTATTATTTTTTCCTTAATTATAAAATTATTGTTTTATTACACTAAATTAATTTTTAATATTATTAACTAAATGGAATTTGATCAACAAGACAGCATTAGCCAGCACAATTTATGCACAGGCAGTCAACAGCCGACAAATACCTTGGGACACAAGGATAAAAGCCACCAAGTAAATCTGAATGCAGCCAGTCAAAGATCAGCGCAAAATTTAGACCACTTAGCCAGCAAGTCAACAGCCACAAAAACGTTTTATACCAAGGCAGCCAACAAGGCAGCAATTCTTTTTAGACAGGCAATAAACAAGCCACCATGTAAGCCCCTAAATGAAGACAGACAGAAAGCCAACAAAATTTGACCACAGACAATCAAAATGCCAACAGAATTTAATCCCAGTAAGTAGAAAAACACTAGTACTGCCAGGCATTTAATCACTAACGCAAAATTTAGACCAAACAGCCAGCAAAATTTAACACAGGCAGTCGAATTAGCACAGTTTAGACACACAGGCCGTCAACTACCCCACAAAATTTAAAAATACCAGCATTCAACCAGCTAACAGCTAGTAAACATAGAGTCTTGACCTTTCACCAAGCCAACAAAGTTTGACTCGCGGGAAATCAAAACGACACCTTCGCACTCAAAAGGATTGATGAGCAAAATGGCTCATCACATTGAGAAGAACTAACAATGGCTAGAAAGGTATATTAAAAAGGAACAAAACCTCCTATTATGAGCTCCTTTTGTTAAAAACTTGATGAAAAAACGGCGGGCGTTTTGGGTGGCCTTTACTCAACCCGAAGTCAAGATGGCGGTCAACCCGATTTGTTTTCAATAAAATTTGGAACAAAAACGCGCACAAAACAACAAACAGTTCTACTCACAGACAATATCCACAACAAAGCTTGCACACTTATGCAAAATTAGTGAATAATAGCGCAATAATAGCTTGTACTATCCTCCTTTTTGTTTCGATTCAATGCCGTCCCGACGTTTAATTGAGCAAGCCAAACGAAGCCTTGACTTGTTGCTATGTGACGTCACACTGGCAGTGATGAGTCGGTCGCCGACAGACATTCGAAAACAATAGAGTCACCCCCTCCCTCCTGGTCTGGCCTTAGACCTAAAGCTATATTTAAAGAAAGGTTGTATGTTCTCAACGCAAGATTTTGACTTACAAGAAGCTTCTTAAAGCTTTGCCAGAAAGTAGAAACAACTCTACAGGACCAGAAAAGATGAATTAGGTTTTCTTTCTCATGCAGTTTTGCAGAAACTACAAAGATCGTTATCTTTTATTCCTACTTTTTAACTCGTGGATACGCGAAGCGTATTTGCGAGTTTTTGTGGGGACTCCGATATGCAAATTGTCACTCACTCACTCACTCACTCCAGTGTAGACACACTTCGTAATTAGTCGGATAGAACTCGGGGGCACCGATATGAAGACGACAATTGTCGTCACCGAAGTCACCAAAGTCTGTTGATGAAAGTTCACGCTGAAAGTGTATCGTACCGTTGCCAGAGTTTGTAATGATTTTGTAGCTTAAGAGGACGATTAGCGAGGCCCTGTTAGGGGTAAATTTCGACAAGCGACATGGCCTTGAAACGGCGACATGAAGGAGCTGAAATGGCGACGAACGACGAGCCGCTCACGGGAAATTACGACAGCGACCTTCGACCTTCCGAAATTGCGACGTGATAAAAGGTTTGAAACTCAGACGCGCGACATAAAGAACCTCACTAACAGGGCCTCATTAGCGGTCTTACTAAAATCAAAAGGAGTTTAAATGTTTCCAGTTAGAACAATGGCCAACTTGGAGACTGAATTTCATGATCCTTTGACTCGGCCAGGCGCTAAACGTGACCAGATGATAACTATTCGCTCTTCCGACATCGACCACCCCCAAGATTACAAGCAGTATATGAATTTCAGTTGGCTCAAAAGTGATCTGAAGATGAGAAAGTCTCTTGCTAATGTAGTAAGCTTTGATGAGAACTCATAGAGCGAAATGAGCACTTGAATTAGAACTTATACGAACGAAATGAGTACTTACTTATTGAAAACAGAATAAATTGACGAATCCATGATGTGAAACCAAAGAACTTCTGTGGCCAACCTGGATAAGAAACATCGCATGTAGGACTTTTCTACTGATTTAAGTGTGAGTACTAACAGGAATGGAGTTGTAGAAGTATTGGGACGGCCAAGAAGTATTTCAACATTTACTTGTAAATATGAAGGCGCCTGCCGTGACGGAGAACCATGAAGGTTACAATGTAACAAAGTCATCAAAGGGTTTGAAAAGAGTAAGTCATGTAGAAAATGTATTAAGCGTTATGTTATATACCATCAACCACAAGCCTTTTCAATGAAAAGTTTTCTGTCTATTGATTTCCGGATTTACCTTGAAGTGAACTAGATTGTGTTGAAGTAAACATGTTGGAAAAGTAGGCTTACCTGTTTTGCTTACTGTTGTGTGACTCATCATATTTACATTGTAAAAACAAGAAGTTAATAAGCATAAAGACAGATATGTATTGCTGTATTAATGACGAAAGTGTGATTCAGCCTTTTAGGTGCGACCCTGTATATTTATGGACTTGCTGTGATCAGTTGGTATAGATCATCAGTTACAAAGTGTGATGATAACAAAGACACTAAGTCAGTGCACCAAAAATTTACTAGCTGTATGCATAACAGGTAAAACTAGTGTAGAAAATATGGAATGGGTTTTGCCAACCTGCCATTCAAACCTAAGTTGCCAATCTGTTCTGAGTGTTCTCCAATACATGTGTGTCTGTTCTAAGGCTACCAAAATGTGGTTTCCTGTGGAGGTGGAGAATCATCTCTAATGATAGCAATGTTCAATGTACCAGCTGATGTGAATTCAGTTGTTTACACTCTATCTACACCTATAAATGAATTCTAAGCAATTCTTATCAAATTGAAAAGAAAATTAAGTCACAAGCACCATTATAAGTTTTAAAGTGTTAGACCAAGAAAGTGTTGAAACCAATGAACTCTTTTAAAATGAGCATATACTGATAAGTCGAGGAGAAGTGGCTGAATAATATGTAAATAGCGCAGCTATAAACGAACACAATGATTGGGAAGTGTTTCTTAACTCCAGGAGTAAACAAATAGATGCACCATATTCCAAGGAATCTATCGAAGAACATGCCAACAAAACTAAACAATTGAAGCTGTTATTACTGATTCTAAAAAAGATGATATTGATGATGGATAGTGCGAAGTCGAGGACTGCCATTCAGGTGCCTTAGATTCATCAGCTGGGCAATCCTACATGGTTTTGTTCATTTATCAGCTGCAGAATCAAGATGAATATTTCTGTTGAAAACATTGAATAGACTTGTAGGCAACAAAAACTATAATGATGATAAAATTAACAATGTCATGGCAACAAAAGTCAGACCTTATTCAGAGGGACCCTGTTACATGTGTTAGAAACTTTGAACACACAGACAGTGAGCAACAGGATACCAGAACTACATTTGGTTTTGGCTCCATTTAATCCTGTACCCTAATGTTAAGTTATCAAATTTTTTAACAACTGTATGCTTGCCGCCTGCCTTATAACTGATGCCTAGTGTAGTCAAATAATTGGCGTCATGTACTCACTGTATGTTTATTTCGAAAAGCCACTCTGGTCCCTGGTCACATTTATGTTGTGATTATAGATTATTAAAATTATCTTCAAGTTCATTCGATCACAACTATGAAAAAACACTTCGTTAATTTTGTAAACATATCCACGAGTTCACCATAGTCCTACTTTGATTTAAGAAAGTTGCCAATCGTCTATGCAGCAATTTAAATTGAAATACAATTAGTTTTGTAGATCTAGTACACTGGAAAGATAGCTGGTACGCCGCTCTCCAGTCTATTGGTTCATGGGCTTTAAAGGCACAATCCCTAGCCCATTTTTCTTGACTATTAGTTGGACACCTTTGTTTAAGACCAATTATCTTTTTATAGGCCTGTCTGCTTGGTTTACTTGCTTTCATAAATTTCGTATAAAAGCTTTCGTATTGTATATTTGAATTATTGCATAAGGGTACTTTGATTTTTTGTTTTAAAACGGATAACAGCCCGTAAAAAGCAAGATAATTTGTTTCAGTGATACTATACCGATCTTTAAATTCAGAAAAGGATACAAAGTTATCTGAATCTTTCATCAAATGCGAAACCCTGTTTATCCCTTTTTGCTACCATTTTTCGTAAAAGATTTGTCTGTTATCAATTCTTATAAGGGAGTTGTGCCAAAGGCTCTGAGAACGAAAACGGTCTGTATTATTCTCGAAAGTGATTTCAGACCAAATATTTAAGATTTCCACAATAAATGGATAGGATAAATTGACATACTTTGACAAGTCACTTTTGTTAAGGTTGCCGCTGAAAAAAGCTCTGCCGCCGTAGTTTCGGAGTTCTTAGTCAAAAAAAAGTTTCCATTTTCCGTGATTGTTTATATCAGTATATTTTTTGACCCAGGTAGTTTTCAATCCTTTATTGAAAGATTCAATATCAATCATTTCTAAACCGCCTTTATCATAGTCATTAATCATTACTTCCCTCTTAATTTTGTCGCCTTTACCGTCCCATAAGAAATCATAGAAGAGACTATTGATTTCCCTTAAGACACGGTGATTAGTCGTGAGGGGAGACAAAATGTATACAAGTTGGGACGCAATTAAACTTTTTAAAACATTAATTTTTCCAAAAAGGGTAAGTCGACGACACTCCCAACAGCTTAGGCTATTTTTTATTTTTATCAATTTTTCGTTGTAGTTCAGCTCTGCGGTTAGGTCGGGATTAGTCGAGAACCATACTCCAAGAGCTTTGGTCTTTCCTTTAACCCATTTTAGGTCTCTTTCTGGGCATAATTTGTCTTCTTTTTCGGCATTAGCACCAATCCAAAGGGCTTCCGTCTTTTTGTTCTTTAATTTAAGACCAGACACCAATATATGCAGAGAAGATGTAAGAGATTCCCTAGAACCATCGAGTATTAAAGTGGTGTCATCCGCATACTGAGTAATTTTTATTTCACTTTCATTCACAAAGATGCCTTTGATATTTTGGTTTTTCCTGATTGCGTCCGCTAGAACCCCAACACAAAGAATAAAAAGATACGGAGAAAGAGGGCAGCCCTGCCTTACTCCTCTTTCGAGCTTAAAAAAGTCGCTGGCCCATCCGTTATTAAGAATGGCCGTTTTTATGCTAGAGACGTTAAAGTCGTCTAGACGCATTTAACGTCTGAGACGTTAAAGCCGTCTGGTATAAAAACGGGACGCATAAAAGTAGACGATCTAACAGAAAAAAAAAACTTTTTTTCTGAAAAAGACTGGGTTCTATCCTCGGAAGACACTGGACACGAGCAAACTCGGCGCCAAATAAACTTGAAGCGCGCGAATATACGAATAAAATAAACATGGCGGAATTACAAATTTTAAGTCCATTACTCGACGTCGCCAAGAAAGGCAAGATATGGAAATAAAAATGTTTTTAAAGAAGAAAAGTCAATCGAGAAAGCGGCTTTTGCAGGATATGGACGGAGAGCTAGATATGGTTTAGGCGCTTGGCTTGTGTGCCGTGGCTATGAAGAGACCAAGGAAAGGACGACGCGTGGATGAAGAAAGGAGTTCCTCGTGGTGGAGAAATGGTTACCAAAATTGGGACGATACTGCGTTCAAAACACGTTTGCGTACAAATCGAGCAACGTTTCAGTTCATTCTTGGCGAGCCAGTCGTCTGTGGACGAGTAAGGGCTAAATGCGTCCCAGTAAGGGCGTCCCCTTTTTATGCTAGAAGCATTTAACGTCTGAGACGTTAAAGTCGTCTGTTAAATGCGTCTAAACGACGCACTTAATAGAAGACGTTAAAGCTGTCAGACGTTAAATGCGTCTGTCTTATTTACCGTTTTTATACTAGACGTTAAAGTCGTCTCGAGACGACTTTAGCGTCTCAGACGACTTTAACGTCTCTAGCATAAAAACGGCCAATGCAGCTTTCTGTGTTATGGTAGCATAGTTTAATCCAGTTGATTAGTGATTGTCCAAAGTTGTAATATGTAAATGGTTTTTTAATGAAAGGCCACTCCACTGTATCAAATGCTTTTTCGAAGTCAAGAAAAAGTAAAAGACCAGGTTCTTTGTTAGTAAATGCGTAGTGGATTATGCTATCAGTGAGTCTAATATTCTCCCCGATAAACCTATCTTTAAGAAATCCAGTTTGATCGTTATCTACAACGTTCGGTAGAGCTTTTTTTAATCTGTTCGCAATAGCTTTGGTCGCAATTTTGTAGTCGCAATTCAAAAGGGTTATTGGTCTCCAATTACTCTTAATAAAGTAAGGTTCTGCATCTTTTTTGGGGATTAATTTAATGATTCCGCGTCTTTGGGTTACCGAAAGTTGACCTGTTTGATATGCAAAATTAATCGAGTTAACAAGTCCGACAAATCGTTCCAGAAAACTTTATAAAATTCGGCAGGAATTCCGTCTGAACCTGGTGTTTTATTTGTTTCTGTATTTTTTAGGGCTTGTAAACATTCCTCTTTGGTCAGCAGGCCTTCGCATGACATTTTCTCGTCTGGGTTCAGCACCTTAGTATTGTTCTCGTCGAAAAACATGTCATTAACATAGGTGTCGTTGGTATTCATATGAGAGCTATATAGATTGCTATAAAAGGATTCACACAGATTTAGGATTTCTTTGTCAGTGTTTACTGTTTCATCGTCGCTAATTTTTAGCTGGCTTATTACTCCCTGTTTGTAGTGCCTTTTTTCCATGTTTAAAAAGTATTTTGTATTTCTTTCTCCTTCATTATACCATCTACATTTTGATCTTAAGATCGCACTGCGATACTCAATTATATTCTCCAATTCTGCCTTTTTTTTCCTAATTCCTGAGCCCCAACTTGTTTTGCATTTTCATCATCGCTTGTTGTTTCCATATATATTTGCAAGTTGTTAATTGCTTTTTCTAGTTCTTCCTGTTTTGAAATTTTAGCTTTTTTGGAAGCTGCATATTCTAATGATCGTTCTCGGATTTTCATTTTTATCATCTCCCACAATAACGCGTGGTTCACAGTGTCATCATTTTGATATTCTTCTTTAACAGCTTGGATTGTTGATTTTATTTGGTTAACGTATTCAATTTCGTTCAAGAAAGAGGTATTAAGTTTCCAAAAGCCTGGTCCTCTCGGATTCGAATGGACAGCTATACTGATATCGATCATTGAGTGGTCTGTTTTGTATCCTGTCAAAATATCGGCGCGCATGACATCACACCTTAAGCTTTGGCTGACAAGAAAGAAATCTAGTCGGCATTGAATTTCGGGTTTCCTTCGGCGCCAGGTATATCTTAGGGAATCGGGATGTAGCACTTTCCAAGCATCAATCAAATCTAAGTTTTCCATAAATTCCCGAACGACTCTAACTGAATTATTGTGTGTTCTTGCGACGCCACCTTTCTTGTCTTTATCTAAATTAAGCACTAAGTTGAAATCGCCACCAATAACGACTTCTTCACATTGAAAATCTAATAAATGTTCGAAGAAGCCTTCGAAGAAAGCCACATCATCGTCGTTGGGAGCGTAAATGGTGGCCAGCGTTATATGCTTTTGGTTGGTTTCGATGTCGCAAATAATGGAACGTCCATTTGGATCACAGTACACTCGTTTCGTTTCGAAATCGAATGTATTATTAAAAAGAATTGCAACTCCTGCCTTAGCGCCTGTACAGCAACTAAAAAAGGATTTGTAGCCCCATTCTGCCGACCACATAGTGGACGTGCTCTCGCAGCAATGAACTTCTTGTAGAAAATAAATGGAGCTATTTTTTGCCCTGAGCCAAGAGAACATTTCCTTTCTCTTTAGCATGTCTCCCAAGCCTCTTACATTAAGTGAGCATATTTTAAGATCCATTGATCCCTAAAATGTTAGAGATAAAAATTATTTCTGCGAGCAGCTGAAGTGTCACGACCCTGTTTAAGATAATGCGGGTGATTGAAATTAACGGCTTTCTATAATAATCCTTAAACAAGCTAATTCTGTGTATAAACGGTACTATCAGTATCTGCTTCCAATGTTTGGAAGCAGATACTGATCTAAAGGCTAACCACAAAAAACGCGGATACAGAGCGGCTATGACAAGTATAAAGCTTGGACAACCTAACACATATTCACAAAACAAAAAGCTAAGAACGAATATTGACTGCTTACCTATCCAGTGCATCGAAGTTTTTGCTTGGGCAGTTTCACACCATAGGTAAATAGCGTGTTTGATGCTCCGCTCCTTTTGCGGCGGCTAAGGATGTAATCAATTCTTTACGTTTTTGCAGCTTATCGAGCTTGTGTTTAGTAGAAATTAGGTGACAAGTATTAGGTGAGAAAAGGCATGCAAAAAAGACAAACAGACATAACAAAAAAAAACCTGTCCAAAATCTACATAATGTAAATTTGAAAATTAAGCGAAAGGCTCGTCTTGAGAAATAAATTTTCCATCAACATATAATCTGTCCGGATATTTCTTACTGAAAAACGCTGTGTGACCCTTCTTCCTCGTTTTTCTCGCTGTTTTTTCCTCATAAGTCATAAAGTTCCTTAGGAATATCATCGAAGCCGGAAAAATCTTTTTTCTTCAGATGCTTGCGGGCTTGTGACATAACTTCTTCTCTATCCGTGTAGCGCAGAAATCTAGCAATAATTGGTCTAGGACCTTTGTTATTTGGCTTACCCAGACGGTGGATCCTTTGGAACTCTATCCTGTCTCTAGCGTTGCTGATCTTCAACTCTTGCTCTAGAAAGTTGTACACTTGCTTCGTGTCTTCGATCATGTTCGCGTCTCTGGTACCTTCGGCGACGTTGCTTGTATTTTCCTCTATTCCGAAGAGCTTTAAATTTTCTCTCCTATTGTAAGTTTCAAAGTACAGCAGGTTCATTTTAAGTTTCTCAGCTTCTAGTTTTACAGCCGCCGCCTCACGCTTCGCCTCTGCGATATCTCCCTCGTTAAAATCCACCCTTTCTTTGAGCTGGCTTACGTCTGTTTCGTTGCCTTCAGTTTTAACTTTCAGGTCCGCAACATCTTTTTCAAGGTTGGTTAACGCTTCTTCGATGTTGGCTACTGACAAGCATACGCTGTTCAGCCTGCTTTCTATATTATCCAATTTATGCAATACCAAGTCCATCTTTGTGGCAATCTCTGCCGCCATTGCAGGTGATCGGCCCAACGCTTCGTCTCGCCTTCCACTATATTCTGACTCAGTGTGGTCTCGTGTCCTTTTTTCTTCAGGTATTTTGACATAAACGTCTGCAGATGGTGACCGAACTTTTCTCTTAAATAGGTTAGCAGACATAAGCTGCAGTAAAGTTTTTACGTCCACTGCTGACGGAGCTTCAAAAAACAGGTCTATTCCGCCATCTTGTCCTCGCCCCAGTCCTTTTAAGGGCCTGATTACATGAGCCGGGCTAGCCCGGTTAGCCGGGTTGACTCGGTTTGCCGAGATGACTTTCAGCCCGGCATTACATGAGCCCAGTTAGCCGGGCTAGCCCGGTTTACCGAGGTGACTTTTATTAGCCGAGAAAGCCCGGGACGAGCTGAATTTTGGCGCGAACGTCTTTGGCGGGAAGTAGTTTATTTTCAAAATAGTTCCTTCAAGTAGAATGCGTCGAATGATTATCATCACCTTTCTACAGCATCTGACTGCATTGTTTTCCGTTTCAATGCAGTTTCACGGATTCCTCTATCTTTAAAGCGGGGCTATACTCATGGAGCCCCATACTCATGGAATATGGTCAACCTCTTTTCGTTTGGTTGTCACGTGACTGACCGAGCGTACGTACGTACGTACGCGTCTACAGATTGTACTGGTAGGGTAGGGAAGACTATCAAAAGGAAGGGAGGGGTATCTCAGGCGTGTCTTGGCAAATCCACATCTTTTATATTGGACATTCACAATATGGTCAATTGACAGCTGTCAAAACAGGATAGCCACTGACCAGCATCACATGACCATATTGTGGGCTCATGTGTCAACTCATCGAGGCGACGTGATTTATTTGGAAGCTGTCCGCTGACCAGTAATTGATTTACTTGATCGTGGGCTCAAGTCTCGAGTTCTGGTAGCCCGCGTATTTTTGGCGGGAAATTGCGTTAACGACTGAAAAAAATTTTCAGTTCATTGTCTTTTTGAGACAATATTATCACTCTACACTGTTAAAGTCTTACTAAGGGATATACGAAACAATTTCTATTGCTATGTCAACAAACAATAGCAGAGAAAATATAATTTGCAGAACACAGGGTTCAGGTGAAGAGCAACGGGAAAGAGAGCGGAAGAGAGCAAGAATTAACTGGGGAAGAATGAGCGAAGAAGATCGCCAAAGAAGGCGCGCTCGGGAAAGAGAAAGGAGACGAAATTATAGCGGAGAACGCCGACGAGCAGAAAGAGTCCGTGCTGTGGAAAACAGAGAAAATTTTAGCGAAGAACGCCGAGATACCCTGCTAAAAGCCATGCAAGAGAGAAACCTCGGCTCGTAGGGTAAAGCAGAGAAGGTTTTTTGCCCATGATTATGAGTTATAGGATTGAAGAAAACCCTGAAGTTCAGTAATAGATTCTTGAGTGGTTCATAGTTTTACGATTTCATTTAATAATTCAATTTGAGTGGCATCCATAACTCAATTTAGTTATAACATAATAAAAAGAAAAACATTTACATTTATTTTGCTTCCATGCAGGCTATATACTGGAACCTTGATATCAAGCTAAATTAAGTAAAAAATGCTAGCGGAACTGTCTAAATGTGTTTTTATATAGATAGTTATATCTAAGCCCTTTTGCATACATTTTACCATACCTTGGAGTAAACATTTATTTTACCGAGGTGTTCGTTTTAACACGAAAATGACAACAGTTGTGTCCTGCATTTCCCAGTAGCGTGTACAAATCTTTTAAATACATTTACGCAAATAGAATGGTTAATTTCATCAGGAATAGAATACAGTATATTGATAATTTGTGTTTTTTGTAGAATATACTCCATGACTTTGTAGGTAGAAAGACCGTACTAATGGCAGACGAAAGTTAAGACAAAAATCATAGCGAGTTAACCGACCTCGACACTAAACTATAGTTTAAAACGTTTGTGAATTCCTTCGCAATATTTTAGAATGCTTTTACAGTTTAAAGTGAAATGAAAGTACTAAACGGGAGCCCCGCTTTTAGGCTTGGCTAAATCTATATATTATGTTGTATAGAAAGCGGAACATAGATTTGATGGTGGTCCACTTTGCTCGAAATCTATTCGTGAAGAAGTGCAAGCAGTTAAAACTTCGACGGCTCCATGTTTGAGAGAGAGCACTAATGCGCATGAGTTTTATAAAGTAGCCGATGTCCAGCCTCGTCCTATTGCTGGCCCAGCAAGCCGGACTGGCCCAGTGAACGCGATTACATGGAAAATTTTCAGCCCGGTTAGCCGGGATCCCGGTATCGCGATACCGGGATCTCGGCTAACCGGGCTGGCCCGGTTGTCATGTAATCGCGAAGTTGATTTTTGTTGCGTTTAACAAACGTGCCGAAATCTCAGCAAACCGAGCCAGCCCGGCTCATGTAATCAGGCCCTTAGGCTGAAATCAGAACAGTTGATAGCCAATCCGATTTGTGAAGTTTGTCATAGTTGTGATTAAGGAAGTTGTACCACCGCAGGTAAAAGGGAGGTGCTGATGTTTCCAGCGTTAGCCCTTCGTTGGAGCGAATTCACCTCGGTAGTAATCCCATCCTAATTTTATCAGCCTTTGGATATCGCTTATTAAATTCACCTAGTAATTCCATCTTAATTTTATCAGCCTTTGGATATCGCTTATTGAATTCACCTAGTAATCCCATCTTAATTTTATCAGCCCCAATATTTGTATAACTTGCACTTGCACATGACACTGTTCTCACAACAACACTTGCAGTGTTAAGGCAGTGTTATCCGAATTAGCATAGGAATTCGTATTTTACATAAAATACACCACTGCTCCCAATCGTTTCCCAAAGCCACGGAATAAGAATAAAAATTATTCTTTCAGTCTCAGTGTACACTACAAAACAGTCGGTTTTTATTTTCGTTTTGCGAATATGCAATTCTTGCGAATGCGCGAATTTAGCGTCTCTCCCCTGGTCAGTCTCACTCTACGTTTTCACCCTCGTTTCAGACCTTTCGCTTGACGAAACACGGCTGTTTTGCAGTCTACTCTCAGTGAAACTCATAATTTCCTTAATTTTAATTGATAAGGGAATGAATAGCAATAATCGGTAGATCCACGCATGTTTTGGCTAGTTTTCGTTACGTTTCTATTAATAAAGCGGTCGCCTCTTATACAAAGGGTGCTCCCTCCACAAAGAGTTGACTGTAGTGCATATCCAGGTCTCCCCTGGCAACTTGTCTTCAAGACTCGTGCTTTTATTTTGTGGGGGTGGGATGGGGAAATTGTCTCTTTCAGGACTGAAATAACTGCTGTTTGATTTGATTTCTGTTGTTTCAGTTTCTAATCCTAAGGTTATGTAAGCTACTTCGTTTTATCTGTGGACCGTAGAGGCTTAGTTAGTGACACTGAGGGAAGAAAGGGAGGGGTGGTTAATGGTGCCTGGAGGGGGGTTGTCGTGGTGATTTCTGTCTGGTTGAACTATTTGGCCTGAAATCAGGGGCACCCAACAAGCAGATTGAGCCAAAAGCCTCTGCGAGACATTTCTAGGCTCCTTGTAATGTTTAAAGACTGTCTAAAGAGATGCTTTTATCACCTAGAAGAGTTCGATCTGGTCGGACATCTTAGCTGATTACGGAGTGATATCTTCAATTCAGAAATTGTTAGCTTGACGGCACCTTCTAAAAACTTTCCCAGAAACCATTTGCTCATCCGAAATTGCCAAGTGACCTTTATATGTCCTAAAAATTAAAAAAAAAAATCCCTTTCAAAACCGATTTTCCCATGTTGCGAATCTTTTAGGTGATGCTTTACTGACTGAAAATCTATTCAGATACGCGGTTAGAAAATCCGAGGGCCTGTGTGTTCGATATTTGAAAATTCTAGCTCACCTTGCTTCCGAACAGATTTTTATCGAAAATAGTCGTTGGGTGCCCTTGTGAAAGGTTAAGTTTTTAGCAGTTTTATCTCTCATTTACATTGATTATTTTCAATCTGTGTATTTCAAGAGAGGTTATCCTTTCTTTTGCAGTGCCAGGCTGTCACCCTTGGACCGTTTTATTCATATAAATAACTTAAAATAGCATGATTTTGCTCTGTATATAGAAATTTACAGCGGCGCCCACTGAAGCTTTCAAGCTAATCCCGAGTGAGCGGTCCGTCTGGTCCAACCGAAATGGTCTGTTCCATGTGCTCATTTTGTTTGAAAATGGCGCTGACGCTTGGATGAAACGCGGGAACTTGAGCGTGTTTGTCCATCTGAAAGTTTTGTTCGGCGAACGAAAATCCCGAAATGTTAAAATGAAAATTTTTAATGGTAACCGCACAAAAGTACGTTGAAAACAATAGCGAAACAAGGGCGAAACAAAAGCATATATTAACATAACAGGCGGCATGTGTGTCATGGTACATTTCCAAGCTATTCTGTACAAACAACAATGTTGACGCCAAACTGCTATGTCTTTTTGGAAAACGATGGCCAATCCAGTTTCTTTTAGGATCGAATTATACCAGAGACCGAGCTTCAATCGGTAGAAGTAACTAAAGACAATGTCGTCAATTAATTTTTTAATTTATGGAAACAGAGGGTTCTAGGCAAAGAGCGAAAAACATTTGTCACTTACTGTCGTAGCTCCGACGAAGGGCTAACGCTCGAAATGTCAGCACCTCTTTTTTACCTTACGGTAGTATAACTTAATCGTTTCGAATGGAGTTTTTACTTCCCAAAAATAACAACCACCCGAATTTCACAACAGCCATCAATTCAAAAATATCACAAGTGCGCGCACTAGTCAACAAGACATTCTCGCTAGTTTAGTACGGTTTACAGTACTTTCGCTACGTATAAGTCGATAAATTAAGGTTAGGGATAGTTTCAATAGTCTTTATTGTAAAAATTTCCTTAGTTTGTTGCTTAAGTTAAATAAAGAAATAATAAGAAAAGGTCTCGTTCTCGTCATTCACAGTGGAACTTTCGATCGGGCAAACGACTTCGATATGTAGCGAAACGACTTGCAGCGAAACAACTTCGTAGCGAAACGACCATACACCGCAAAATATCGTTTTAAGCTGTGTGTGGTTCGTTCTCTCTGTGCAAAGCGTTTCGATACGACTATTAGCTGAGAAGTTGCCAGGTAGTCTACGCGCAGTTTTCCCTTTCGTAAGCAAGCGATGCCATTTTAATGGTCGATGCCTTTTCTTGAAACAGTCGATGCTATTTATAGTGGTCCATGCTATTACTTTGGACCAATGGCATCGACTGTTTCAGGGAAAGGCATCGACCATTAAAATGGCATTGCTTGTTTACGAAAGGGAAAACTCTACAGCTATGTTGTACAATTGAGTAATTTCTCACCTTTCGATCAGACTTGAAAGCGCCCAAAGAATCGGTAGATAGTCCAGGAGTGCTGTAGTCACGTGATGTGCATTAGGACCGCCACTGTACTAGAGAACCTACGCAAAAGGACGGTTGGAAGACTGAGGACGGCAGAATGACGAAAAAAATGTCGCGCGAGACTGGGAATGATAATCGCTACCGCCAAGGTGGATTATGCCGTTCTCCTTCCTCAGCCTTCCCGGCTGTTGCGTAAGATCTCTATCGTGCACCGCAAAGACTCATTATACTCTCATTAGAGTCCGACAAATTTCACTTTGCGTCAATCCGTCAAGTTCTTTAGTATTTGTTTCGTAAAACCCTGTGTGCGTAGTAAGCGTTAGGGACTGTTGACAGAATATTCTGAATAACTATAGTGCTAAGTAAATTTATGTTATGGAGGTCCGTTTGGGAACAACAGTCAGTTGAACTGTGCCCGAGGTTTTCAAGCGTAAGCCTCGGGCCGTACCAGCTTAATACCAGTGCTTAATGGAACAAACGGCGAAAACACGATTAAGACAAATTGCAAGAAACTGATCTGAGCCTCGCTCATTAAATTCGCAGCTTTTCTCCTCAGTTAGCGTCCTTGGTTTCCGTGACTTGTAAGATATTTATGATATCTCAGATGTGATCAGGACGGGGAAGGAAACTAGTTTAACTGGTTTAACTCGAGCGGAAGGTTCAACTGCCACAACGATTGCGCGTCAAGATCTGAATAGACGAATTTTTGAAAAGTTTACGTAACATAAGCGATATGAAAAACTAGCTAGAGACTGTTTTATCAAAATTTCAAATTTAGTGGACCACACTGTCAGATACAGTACGTAGAATACGGCCCGCTAACTCAACCAATCACAGCGTGCGTAGTATCTGAGAGATATGATGAAGTGCTGTAATGTACTCTTGAAGAGCAGTCAATGTTCTGTTTTATCCTTTAACAGAGTTCATAAAAAATGATTTTTTCTATCGGTGTTTGAAAGGTAATGAAACATGCAAGCATTAAACCCCTTTAATTCCCGGCCGTGACTTTTGTTTTGGTCTTTTCTTACAACTCCCAGAACTCCTGATAACTCGAACCTTTTATAGCTTTTTCACTCTTCCATGAAGGTTCAAGTTATCGTGGTTCAGCTGCAGTTCAATCAGGAAAAAGAGAAGTTTTTATCTTTCAGACTTTTCACGTCTTCAACATCCGAGTCTGTACACTCAAACGGATTAGTGTCGGGTTCACTCAAAATTCCCAGTTGTGATTTAAGCATTCGTTTTCCAGAGCTGCATGGCTGTCCTTCCTTTAGACAGTGAATGTTGTCGTCTCTGGACCCATCTACTGGAAGGTTCAAGGCACACGTGGTAAAGGATTTCTTGATCACATCTGTAGGCAGCTCGGCCCAAGAATCCAAAATACATTGCAAAATAGCTCTTCTCGAGCGTGTTTTTCAATTACCAGAGGCGGTTTCTTCATGTATACCAACTGTACTTAGCCAGTGGTCATACTTTTCTGTGCAGGAAGACTTAAATGGCTTGTTCCAGCTTACATCCGGAGCCTGGATGTACTTTGTGCATCCTCCTGGCACAATAACGCGATCGATTTTCTTTGACTTCAATGCTTCAGTAATGGTGTCTTCAATGTGGCATTCGTAAGAATCCCAGGCTAACAGCCTACGATTGAATGAGAATAACTCAAGGACAGAATTAATCCAGACTATAGTTAACTCAGAGTCCATCCACGCGTTAGCGGACGTTGCAACAACTGCCCGAAATTATAACTCTTCATTTAAAGCTGTCACTTCCCTTTTAGCTCCTTTAAATACAACCATTGGTTTTAGTTTGGTTCCGTCTGCCTTGGCTGCTAATACAACAGACACTCTTGACTTCCCATGACCAGTCGTTTTAAGAGTAACAGTCTTTTTCCCACTTTTATCGACGGTAGTTTCTGAAATCATATCGCACCAGACTGGTGTTTCATCCATGGCAATTATGTTACAAGCAGCATAATTGTGCTTTATTTGAAGTCGCCTAACTTGAATTATGTAGGATATAAGTTTTGCAACCATTCTTTCGGGATCGTGTTGAGCCACAGATGTCTTCCTTCTCAAAGATAAACCATTTCTCTTCAGGAATCTACACAACCATCCTCTCGACGCTTTAAAGTCCTCAGTCGTGGTGCTGCTTTCTGGCGTAATATCATGATAAACTATTTCAGCGTTTTTCATGATAAGCTTGCAGGAAACTCGTAAACTACGAGCGCGCCTGTTGTCAATCCACTCCAGTAAGACTTCTTCCATTTTGGTACTCAAAGACTTCTTTCCAGCCCCATTTAATCTGCTTCTTTCTTTACCCTTTTTGGCTTCAAGCAAAGTTTGGATGTTTATCTTGTTTGCTCGCCACTCTCGTACTCTCTTTTCGTCGAGCTGAAAGCGTCGAAAAGCAGGTCGATTCCCGTGTACTTCCGCAAACGCAATCACTTCTTTCTTCAATGCAAGGCTGTACTTCTGTTTTCTTTTCCCCTTATGAGAAATTATATCTTGAACATTTGAATCGGTCCTAGCGTTTACAAAGAATGGTTAGGACCGTATTTTAAAAAGCATGTTAAAGTCAAAAGGATTTTGCTTGCTATAGGTGTTGAAATACAATACCACTGATTTCCTGGTCTGCGTGGGAACGGTTCTCGCTGATTGGCTATGACGTATCAAGTTTTAAAGTTATAATCAAGTAAAGCAGTTGTTATTTTGGTCAGCAAGTCCAGCACAAAACTGAGAAAATGGCAAGAAAGTTTACCAGTGTAATTTGAAATGTATTTCAAAGTTGATTTTGAGACAGTTATTATAGGACATCACGTTTACAAGTCTGTGTGGTCTCCAGTAATGAGTGTAAGCGGGACACGCGTGCCCAGGCACAAGAGCACGATTCCAACGCAATTGGTGTTTACCTGATATCAAACCAAAAGGAGACGATTACTGGACATGTTCCCATAGAATTGTCACGCTTGTTGAAAAACTTTATTGAAGCGAGCGCTGAAAACAAACTTTGTGCACGAATCACTGGAAAGAGGAAGAGAGAAGTCGGCCTTGTAGTACCAGCGAAGTTCTCTGCATTAACAGCGGAATTGCGCATTGCAAGAATCCTTGAAAGAGAACTCAACACAAGAGCAAAAAAGTACACTTCGAACTAAAAAATGTTGTTCTAGAAGAAAATAAATTCCCATTGCTGGTTTAAACTTGAAATAGGCTTTTCTTTAATAATTATTATAAATCATTATTTCCTCAAATAGACGCCGCACCCAGATGCGGCGTCTATTAGGGGGCGGCGTCTATTCGAGTAAATACGGTAAATCTTTATTAAAAGAGAAAAAATATTTAGCAACTTCTATTGATCACGCTGTTCTTGAGTGACCGACATATTATATTTTTAACGATTTTTTAGTAAATTCTCGTTAATTCTCGGTTGTGTAGAAGACGTGTTTGTGCTTTGAAAAGAATATCGTGATTTTGCGCGCTTACGAAAGTTTCAGAGTAAAAAATTTGGGATTTATGTTCACTTCGAACCAAAACGTACAACAACAGACATTTTACTAACAGCTAAGTTTTTTATCCCTGAGGCGCGATAATAATATACTGAACCTCAAACGGAAACCAGGCTGTTTTTGTTTAGCGCTCATTCAAATTGCATGGATGCCGTGCAGATCGATAACTTGATCAAGATGGCTTGACTTTCGTCAAAAATTACTTCCAAATGCAGAAAAGCCACTTTTTCTATGTTCAATTGCTACGTCAGATACACTTTTTGATTTCCATGAGAATAAGTAACAAAAAAGGGCTCAGAATGTAACGAAATCAATGGGCTAAGAAAACCTCACTCTTGTTAACAATGAAATAAATCATAAATCAACGAGCTGTCTTTGAAGAGGGCTTAGTTTAAAGGAGCATCCAAATCTGTAAATAGATACTGTCAGCTTCTGGAAACAAACCTATTCATATGTCGTTTTTAAATGTAATATTGTATATATTCTGAAACATAGTGGAAATACGGATTATGTTGGTTTTTTTCTTCGAGGCAAACGAAATCTCTTCAGTAATGTCCGTGTTTGTGGAATCTTCCATGATTTGTTTTTTCTGTATGCTGATCATTGATCCAAGAGGGAAATAATCTGTTTATTTTTAATGCAATGTCGGTGCACGCTGTAAGTTAGCTTATCGTACTTTCAGTACAAACCGTACCTCTCCATAAAAGCAGAATGAAGAAGTTAAAAGTTGTGGAAATATATTCATTATACAACTCAACTTGAGATTAATATAGTTTTCCCAGTTCCCAATGTCTGATGTTTTTCAAACCAGATAACGACCGTCTACTTAGGTGTTCCGAAAGGCTTACATCGACAATACAGACTGTGTACAAAGTCGTGCACCGTAGACTCATGTACCCATTGGGTACCCATTTTTTTCTTCTTTTTCACTTTTCTCATCTTCATGGTGGTTATCGACATGTTCGAATTCCTCTCTATCGTGATTGCCACGTTCCGTGATGCCAAACATGATCATGACAAACAGTCCAGCATTCAGGAATCCAGAAAATTCTGCTCTTAGAATTTAGCCTCCAGCCTTCTGGATTCCTAATTTTACTTTTGCTCCACAATCCTCTTATGCGGTTTGACAACCGAAATCTACTCAGAAAACAGCGCGAAATCAGTCGTGAAAATATCAACAAACAAAGAAACAAACAATTTCATTAGGAAAAGATTGTTAAGAATATGTGGACCATGAGAGCTCTATAAATGAAGAACTATAAACATGGAGTATGAATAAGGGGTCAAAGAGGCTTGGAATCCGGCATCCAGAAAGCTGGAATCCGGCATCCAACATATCTGTTACAGGAGGTCAATACCTTACGATATACTAGAACTAAACAACGAACAACATCTAGGCAGATCCCTAACCAGTAAGTACATCTTTAAGTTTCACGTTTTAATAGTGTTGCCAGAATTTAAATTGATATTGATGATGATCATAACAACAACAAAAAGACATCGTCAATGTCATCATCATCATGAAAATAAATCTTACAGCACAATTTGCGATGACCGCAAAATATAAGCCTCAATTCACGCGCGACTCTCTCGTGCATAAGGTATTTTCAGGGGGGGGGGGGGTGTGCCTTAAAAAGGATAGTGGCTTAACATCCTCTTCTTCTAAAGAGAGGTGGCTTATTAGAGGGTTCAGGTTATTGCGGGGGGTGGGGGAGCTGGCTTAAAAAGGTAGAGTGGCTTGATAATTTTCTTCTCGCGAGGGGGCAGCTTACTTGAGGAAGGTGGCTTAATAAATTTCTCCGTCTAGGGAGGGGTGGATTAATAGAGGGGAGAACCTTACTTCAGGGGTGTGGCTTAAAAAGGTAGTGTGGCTTAAAAATTGCCTTCAAGAGAAGGAAGCAGTTTATCTGGGGGGGGGGTTAACAAATTACCTCTTCTATAGAGGGATGGCTTATTAGAGGGAAGCAGGCTTATTGGAGTGCACTGGCTTAATAGAGAATTCTCGGTAATTTTTGATCATGGTAAGATGTTGGCTCCGTATTTTTGGCTCCGTATTGTTGGTGCCGTATTGTTGGTGAAGTATTGTTGGTGCCGTATTGTTGGCCCCGTACTGTTGGCCCCGTACTGTTGGCCCCGTACTGTTGGCCCGTACTGTTGGCCCCGTACTGTTGGCCCGTATTGTTGGTCTCGTATTGTTGGCCCCGTATTGTTGGCCCCGTATTGTTGGTCCCGTATTGTTGGTCCCGTATTGTTGACCCCGTATTGTTGGCCCCGTATTGTTGGTCCCGTATTGTTGGCCCCGTATTGTTGGTCCCGTATTCTTGGCCCCGTATTGTTGGCCCCGTGTTGTTGGTCTCGTATTGTTGGCCCCGTGTTGTTGGCCCCGTGTTGTTGGCCCCGTATTGTTGGTCCCGTGTTGTTAGTCCCGTGTTGTTGGCCCCGCGTTGTTGGCCCCGCGTTGTTGGCCCAGACTTCTTATGCTCAGTCATATATTGTATGCATTTAGATTTAGAACATGTTGGTTTAAAGAAGGAATTTATTTAACGCGTTGGGTCTGAACCAAGGTTTTGTAAAAGTTCCGAAATTTCGGGTAAGCAAATGGTTCGTTGGGACGTTTTTAGAAGGTACTGTCCAGGTGGCAATTTCTGAAATGAAGATATCATTCCCTAAAATTTTCGAACACTTCAATTTTCAGCTAAGATATCCGAACAGATCAAATTCTTCTAGACGATAAAAACATCTCTTTAGACAGTCTTTAAACATTACAAGGAGCATAGAAATGTCTCAGAGGCTTTTGGCTCAATCTGCTCGTTGGGTGCCCCTGCTAGCATCCCGCGGAGTCCCCTGAGAGTTAAGGAAGTAAAGTAGGGGGTAACAACTCGTCCGGGAAGCCATGACCCGAGAAAAGCACACTACACATGTCGTATATCTCGTTCCTTAAGCCATGACCCAAGAAAAGCACACTACACATGTAATATGCCTCGTTCTTTAAGCCATGACCAGAGACAAGCACCCTACACATGTAATATACCTCATTCTTTCAGCCATGACCCTAGAGAAGCACCCTACACATGTAATGCACTTCGTTCTTTAAGCCATGACCAGAGACAAGCACCCTACACATGTAATAAACCTCGTTCTTTAAGCCATGACCCAAGAAAAGCACACTACACATGTAATATGCCTCGTTCTTTAAGCCATGACCGGAGACAAGCACCCTACACAAGTAATATACCTGGTTCTTTAAGCCATGACCCAAGATAAGCACACTACACCTGTAATATATCTCGTTCTTTAAGCCATGACCGGAGACAAGCACCCTACACATGTAATATGCCTCTTTCTTTAAGCCATGACCCTAGAGAAGCATCCTACATATGTAATATACCTGGTTCTTTAAGCCATGACCAGAGACAAGCACCCTACACATTTAATATGCCTCGTTCTTTAAGCCATGACCGGAGACAAGCACCCTACACGTGTAATATACCTCGTTCTTTAAGCCATGACCGGAGACAAGCACCCTCCACATGTAATATGTCTCGTTCTTTAAGCCATCACCGGAAACAAGCACCCTACACATGTAATATACCTCGTTCTTTAAGCCATGACCCTAGAGAAGCATCCTACACATGTAATATACCTCGCTCTTTAAGCCATGACCCTAGAGAAGCACATTACACATGTAATATGCCTTGTTCTTTAAGCCATGACCCTAGAGAAGCACCCTCCACATGTAATATGCCTCGTTCTTTAAGCCATGACCAGAGACAAGCACCCTACACATGTAATATGCCTTGTTCTTTAAGCCATGACCAGAGACAAGCACCCTACACGTGTAATATGCCTCGTTCTTTAAGCCATGACCGGAGACAAGCACCCTCCACATGTAATATGCCTCGTTCCTTAAGCCATGACCAGAGACAAGCACCCTACACATGTAATATGCCTTGTTCTTTAAGCCATGACCAGAGACAAGCACCCTACACATGTAATATGCCTCGTTCTTTAAGCCATGACCCTAGAGAAGCACCCTACACATGTAATAAACCTCGTTCTTTAAGCCATGACCCAAGAAAAGCACACTACACATGTAATATGCCTCGTTCTTTAAGCCATGACCGGAGACAAGCACCCTGCACAAGTAATATACCTGGTTCTTTAAGCCATGACCCAAGATAAGCACACTACACCTGTAATATACCTTGTTTTTTAAGCCATGACCAGAGACAAGCACCCTACACATGTAATATGCCTCTTTCTTTAAGCCATGACTTTAGAGAAGCATCCTACACATGTAATATACCTGGTTCTTTAAGCCATGACCCTAGAGAAGCATCCTACACATGTAATGTACCTCGCTCTTTAAGCCATGACCCAAGAAAAGCACACTACACATGTAATATACCTCGTTCTTTAAGCCATGACCCAAGATAAGCACACTACACAAGTAATATGCCTCGTTCTTTAAGCCATGACCTAAGATAAGCACACTACACCTGTAATATACCTCGCTCCTTAAGCCATAACCCAAGATAAGCACCCTACACATGTAATATGCCTCGTTCTTTAAGCCATGACCAGGGACAAGCACCCTACACATGTAATATGCCTCGTTCTTTAAGCCATGACCGGAGACAAGCACCCTACACATGTAATATACCTGGTTCTTTAAGTCATGACCAGAGACAAGCACCCTACACATGTAATGTACCTTGTTTTTGAGCCATGACCCTAGAGAAGCACCCTACACATGTAATATGCCTTGTTCTTTAAGCCATGACCCTAGAGAAGCACACTACACATGTAATATGCCTCGTTCTTTAAGCCATGACCAGAGACAAGCACCCTACACATGTAATATACCTGGTTCTTTAAGCCATGACCAGAGACAAGCACCCTACACATGTAATATACCTGGTTCTTTAAGTCATGACCAGAGACAAGCACCCTACACATGTAATGTACCTTGTTTTTTGAGCCATGACCCTAGAGAAGCACCCTACACATGTAATATGCCTTGTTCTTTAAGCCATGACCCTAGAGAAGCACCCTACACATGTAATATGCCTTGTTCTTTAAGCCATGACCCTAGAGAAGCACACTACACATGTAATAAACCTCGTTCTTTAAGCCATGACCCAAGAAAAGCACACTACACATGTAATATGCCTCGTTCTTTAAGCCATGACCGGAGACAAGCACCCTACACAAGTAATATACCTGGTTCTTTAAGCCATGACCCAAGATAAGCACACTACACCTGTAATATATCTCGTTCTTTAAGCCATGACCGGAGACAAGCACCCTACACATGTAATATGCCTCTTTCTTTAAGCCCTGACCCTAGAGAAGCATCCTACATATGTAATATACCTGGTTCTTTAAGCCATGACCAGAGACAAGCACCCTACACATGTAATATGCCTCGTTCTTTAAGCCATGACTGGAGACAAGCACCCTACACGTGTAATATACCTCGTTCTTTAAGCCATGACCGGAGACAAGCACCCTCCACATGTAATATGTCTCGTTCTTTAAGCCATCACCGGAAACAAGCACCCTACACATGTAATATACCTCGTTCTTTAAGCCATGACCCTAGAGAAGAATCCTACACATGTAATATGCCTTGTTCTTTAAGCCATGACCCTAGAGAAGCACCCTCCACATGTAATATGCCTCGTTCTTTAAGCCATGACCAGAGACAAGCACCCTACACATGTAATATGCCTTGTTCTTTAAGCCATGACCAGAGACAAGCACCCTACACGTGTAATATGCCTCGTTCTTTAAGCCATGACCGGAGACAAGCACCCTCCACATGTAATATGCCTCGTTCCTTAAGCCATGACCAGAGACAAGCACCCTACACATGTAATATGCCTTGTTCTTTAAGCCATGACCAGAGACAAGCACCCTACACATGTAATATGCCTCGTTCTTTAAGCCATGACCCTAGAGAAGCACCCTACACATGTAATAAACCTCGTTCTTTAAGCCATGACCCAAGAAAAGCACACTACACATGTAATATGCCTCGTTCTTTAAGCCATGACCGGAGACAAGCACCCTGCACAAGTAATATACCTGGTTCTTTAAGCCATGACCCAAGATAAGCACACTACACCTGTAATATACCTTGTTTTTTAAGCCATGACCAGAGACAAGCACCCTACACATGTAATATGCCTCTTTCTTTAAGCCATGACTTTAGAGAAGCATCCTACACATGTAATATACCTGGTTCTTTAAGCCATGACCCTAGAGAAGCATCCTACACATGTAATATACCTCGCTCTTTAAGCCATGACCCAAGAAAAGCACACTACACATGTAATATACCTCGTTCTTTAAGCCATGACCCAAGATAAGCACACTACACAAGTAATATGCCTCGTTCTTTAAGCCATGACCTAAGATAAGCACACTACACCTGTAATATACCTCGCTCCTTAAGCCATGACCCAAGATAAGCACCCTACACATGTAATATGCCTCGTTCTTTAAGCCATGACCAGAGACAAGCACCCTACACATGTAATATGCCTGGTTCTTTAAGCCATGACCAGAGACAAGCACCCTACACATGTAATATACCTGGTTCTTTAAGCCATGACCAGAGACAAGCACCCTACACATGTAATATACCTGGTTCTTTAAGTCATGACCAGAGACAAGCACCCTACACATGTAATGTACCTGGTTTTTTGAGCCATGACCCTAGAAAAGCACCCTACACATGTAATATGCCTTGTTCTTTAAGCCATGACCCTAGAGAAGCACACTACACATGTAATAAACCTCGTTCTTTAAGCCATGACCCAAGAAAAGCACACTACACATGTAATATGCCTCGTTCTTTAAGCAAGCTAGCATATGATTATGCAAAAAAAAAGCTAGTATATGATTTGTTTCAAATATAAAACACTCCTGTAAAGATCATGGTGGTAATTGCAGCATAACGTGGGGGGACTACACTTTGTCTAATGAAATTGTAATTATTTTATCGCTATATCTATTACAGCAAATCAAACAGCACCCAAGTCACTCATCCTTCAAAACGCTCTAAATATACACATTAAACATAAGTCACTTGACAGTGAAAGTATACACTAACTAGAAGCGTCTTTACAAAATGGAGTAAAAGAAGGTTAACCCGACTGAGAATCCTGATACCAGCAAACAAAGCTGGTGTATAAGCACAGTACAGTTGTGCTTAGAATAAAACCAAGAAAATTAAAACTTGTAGTTGCTTTGGTCAATGCAGTCGTTTACCCATGTGCAGTGATGATCAAACTTGCTAAGGAGATAAGAACAAAGGCAATCCTTCAATAGGAATAACCTCCTGTTGACCAAATTTATTACAGCAGGTGTTCGTTACTCAATATGGCAAGCCGTCAAATTGGTTATTTTCTACAAATCAAGGTGATACTCAGTTGGGAGAATTTCTACTCGGATCCAGTGAGTAAAAGGGTTTACATGAACCACAAAATTGGCTGTACAGTGTGGTGATTTGATTTTGTCTGAAAAGATTTACATTCATGATAAATTTGCTCCAACAACATGCTTCCACTTTTTATGAATTCTAACAGAACTGCAGGCTTGACCACTTGATATCAATGCAGCAATGCAGTTGTTTCATATACAGGTTCCCTTAAATTGCTAGTGACTACATGTATCAATATTTGCTAGAATTTTAAGAAATACATGTAGTAACCAACATAAAAATAGTCATTATATGATTACAGATTGTCTACAATGCTAGGTTCTTCAAGCATATTCAGTTTGGTAAAATATAAATATACAGAATATACAGACTTGTTGGGAAACTCGGCTCCGCAAATTGTGTTTCAAGTCATGATCTGTAATACAGGTTTCGTTACCGTTAGATATTTACCACTGTTTCGATCAGGGGCGGATCCAGAGTAGTTCAAGTGATTTGCAGAAATCACTCAAATGTTTCCAAACCTGGGTTTGTTATTTCTCAGGTTGTTTCTTGAAGCTCAAGAAATCAATTATCCTTCTTGTTGCAGTGTTTATTATGAAATAAAACAAAGAAAAAAATCGTCGAATCTCGTTATACCGTCGATTACACAGCAAACCCAGTCCATTCCGAACGAATTTGACGAATCTCCGTTCGCGCGCTTTCGTCCTTTGTCGAGACTTCTGAGAACAACACGAAAAAATTCGTAGGCACGACCGGACAAAATTTGTACGCAGTGGGTGGGAGTGGTTAGTTTATCGATCTTTCCACAAATCACTCAAAACCCTCCTCTATTGGCCAGAATCATTCGCATTGTCTTGCGAACTACTCAAACTCGGTTGTGATTGGCTATCCAGGAAGCAAACTACCGTGCAAACTACTGACAATCGTATATAAATGGAAGCCTCTCCCCAACAGTCCCTCGTTTGTTCTTGCTCCGATCAGAGTTCATTGTCAAAGTCGGCTTGCTACGGAGGAAGACAAGGGAAATTTTAATTATAAATGATGGTTCGAGGCGATCCAGTTTGTCGGAAGGAGCCTCCGAGGACTGTTTACAGTATGATGTTGGCTTGGTTTTCAAGGAAATCAACTTATATTCGGACCAGGACAAGTTCAAGTTCATAGAGAATGTGTGGAAACCAAGTGAGCTATTTGATTTCCCAGCGTCAGTGGAATGTTCGAATTCTAGCCTTCATTTTGTGTGTTATTATAATCTGACTGAAAAGATTCCCCTGGCTAGCATACTCTAAATATGTCGATGGTGCATTTTGTTTACCGTGTGTTTGTTTTGGGCGAAATACGAATAAACTAGACAAATTGTTCAAGTCTCCACACTCACTTTGGACGTCCGCCGTTTCACGTTTTACCAAACACGCCAGCGGGAAATGTGAGATGCATAATTTTGCAGTGATCGCAATGGAGAATTTTCTGAGAAACATGAGAAGAGAAGCGGTTCCAATTGATCAGCAGATCAACAATTTACTTCAACAGCAAATCAATAGAAATCGCGAAATTCTGAAATCCCTTTTTAAAATAATTTTCTGCGGAAAAAACAACACAGGCCTCAGAGGTACACGAGATTATGATAGAGGAAATGGCAGTCTTTCCGGTAATTTCCATGCACTGTTAGAATTTCGAATTGACAGCGGCGACCAAACACTAAAACATCACCTGGAAACCGCTCCCAGAAATGCGACTTATATTTCTAAAACCATTCAAAATAAGATGATTACAACTGTGGGTGCTATCATAGTGAATAATTTGTCACAGGAAATCAGGGACAGCAAATATTTTTCTATTATGTCTGACGAAGCAGCTGACATATCAAATAAAGAAAACCTTTCAGTGGTGATCAGATTTCTCGATTCGACCAAAACAGTCAGAGAAGAGTTTGTAGGATTCTACCTTTGTGAGGATATACTATACTGCAAATCCTGATCACTATTCCCATTTCATCGGCATCTTGCGAAAGGTCCATTTCAACCCTCCGAAATCTGAAGACTTATTTGAGAAGTACAATGGTCCAGGATAGACTGAATGGATTAGCAGTGATGCATGCTCATTGGGAAATGGAATTAGATCTTGAACAAATTATAGATTTATTTGCTAATTTACATCCCAGAAGAATGAGAATGGAAAATATTTTAAATGAATAATTTTGTACCAGGCAGTCACTAGTGGTTCTAGACTACTTGTGAGTTATGTTCCATCGGGATTGATGTTCCATCGGGATTGATGTAATCCTTAAACTGATGGAGAACAGTACAGATACATAACTGGTGTCTGTGGTACAATTGTATTAATACTTATATCTGGACTGACACTGGGTATTTGATAAGCTTAAATGGTTTTCACATATTCTCTCAGTCTGAGCTCATTGGACCACATCAATTTATACACTAATCTAAAAGGCTGAAAAAGGCAAGTATGATTCCAACTTTTCAGTTTTGCTGATACATTTCCACAACAATGTTTCTTAATATTCACTAATAAATCCTTATTTTTTTTCCTCCACTCCCACTTTGAGCTAACTGACCTGATTCCCATTGGAAAGTTATTGGCACCCCCACAAGCATCCAAGACAGCAATCCAGGCAGCAGATCTACTACATTTTGAATTGTAGCCCTCAATCTTAATTCACATGCTAGACTCCTTAGACACAGAAGGGCAAATTTCTGGACAAAAAAAAAATTCATGTTTTTCTGGTTTGTCTGTGTAAATACACAGAATTGATTTTTTTTGTACAGAATTATGCCTATCTGAGGAGGTACTGTTAATGTGTCTGAATGGCTTAAAGTGCTCTCAGAATGCAGGAAAATTGCATTCTGAGAGCACTAAATTTCACATTAAGGTGCTGCAAATCACTCATGTAAAATCCTGGATCCACCCCTGGTTTCGATGGTTATACTTGGTTGTGAGCACGGGACCAAGAACCAGGAAAAATGTCATTAAAGTCTTCTTACTGGAACGATGGATGATTCATATTTCGACGTTTGTCCACAAAAATAAAAGCCAAAGTTTAACAAAAGAACTGAAATTCCTAAAACAGTTAACACTAACCTACTTGTTGTCACAGCAGAACTTTTGTACCAAATCCTTCCACGGTGGGAAATTTTACTGCCAAATGTGGCCAAGTTGAGTGCACAATATGTTGGTCAGCCGTAACACCCGACACAATACTTCATGAGTGTGACACTTGAAAGGCCATGTGTGTTTGGGCACTGAATATGTGTACGAATGAAGTATTAACCTTCCTGATTCGAACAAATTAAAAATGGCTGCTGTTGTGAGGCTACTTCATTATGCATGCTGTACTTGAATTGTCTTGGGAAGTTCGCGTGCAAACATTTCTAGCTCGGCTACAACATGCGTAATGAAGTAGGGACCTGAGCGGAAATCATTCCGAATATTATCCTCGGTGCACTTACTGTAGGCCGGTCTGAACTATTGTCTGTATGGACAATTTAGATAAAGGAAAAGTGGAGAAGGCTTACGAAGACCTTAAAAATCTTGTGGAGCCAATTACAGAGCCATTTCGGACCATCGAGGTCAAAACATAGCCGGGCATCGCGTTGGCCAGTACTACCCTATGATTTAACGCAAAGCAGAGAGATGGTACAAGCAGTTTATGAGAAGATTATCGTTTAGGTGTGCTCCGAGAAGTCCTTGGAAATTTTTTATAAAGGTGGAATTGCCTACAGAATTATTCCAAATTATACGGACACTTGCGTCAACCACAAACTACGGCTTATTCACCGGCGAGACCAAAAGAAACACAAGAAGGCTGTCTTGGCGTTTACGTCTTTTGCCAGGGCCGGTAAAAAGTCTTTTTAATAAGATTATGGGCACCTCTTACTCAGATGATGAGTTTCTCAAGAAGAAGTTCAAGAATAAGAAGAGAATTGAGGCTATTGTAAATGAGGAGAAGCAGTTTGGAATGACATACGATTTTGATTAGGAAATTTTACAATTTGATTTTTGTTATAGTGTTTGCAATATGCACAACTTCCCAATACACACATCGGTACTTCTGTAAGTTGTACTCATTTCCATGAGTTAAAGAGTACACATTTAAACCATGAACAATAACTTGTACTTGTTGATACAAAGAAAACATTTTGGTTCCTATTGTCTACGATGTTGTAGGTAACTTATAGTAGAGTGCACTCATTTTATCTGTGAAACAAATAATACTAGCTACTACTAAATAGTGTTGATTAGACAACAGGAAACAAAGAAATTAGCATAATTTAACACCTATTTTGTACTGTTTATATTTCACGGATTAAGTGTGTGCGCTCTAATACATTTATTTGTTTTGTTATAAGGTGCTCATGCTAAATTCATGAAATAAATATTACTAAAGATACAGCTTGCTAAACAGTGTAGAGTAAATACACTTAATTCCTGAAACAAACATAGTACAAAGTAGGCGATAAATAATGCTAATTTGTTTGTTCTCTATTGTCTCATCAACACTACTATTTATTATAACTAGTAATACTTGTTTCACAGATTTAGTGCTTCTACTCTAGCATAATTTAGTGCTATTTGCTGTGTAATTATACGTTCACTGGTTTAGAGGGAGCACTTAACCATTGTATATAAATATAAACACAAGGAATGAGTCAAATA
This sequence comes from Ricordea florida, assembly GCA_949710005.1. Classification (NCBI taxonomy): domain Eukaryota; kingdom Metazoa; phylum Cnidaria; class Anthozoa; order Corallimorpharia; family Ricordeidae; genus Ricordea; species Ricordea florida. Next base: position 14,658,540 of record OX453275.1, read on the forward strand.
CAAATAACTTTTATTCCATTAAAGTCAAATACATAGATATTTTTTTTATAATCTCATAATCGGTATATATTGAGTATTTAAAGATGCATTTAAAACATACAAACATAAAATAGTTTTGCATTATTCATTGTTATGATTTCCCGGTCAATAGACAGTATTTGAAAAGGCACAACATCAAAGGCATAACAACTGTTATTGATTGGTTATAAATAGTTAAAATCAGTTATCAATCAGTTTTCCTTTTTTAGAGTAACAAAGTCAATTTATTTGAACTGTAAAAAAGTATTGGTGATAGTACTGCACTGTTTTTACTACAGTCAGTCATATTTCTTTTACAGTTTAATGTGAATAGAACAAGTCTATCTCAAAATTACTTTTTGGCTCTTTTTAGCATATTTGTATGCAGAGCTTTTGAGTATTGATAGATAGATATATACTTTAAGTGGGTATTTTCAAATGAATAAATATAAAGTTAAAAAATAAAGTTAGAAAGCAAACACTAAAAGTGTGTAACATAACTAGTTCAAAATAAAAACAACAAGAAAACAAACTTATTAATTTTTTCCTTCTGCTTAATTTGTGCCATTCAGCTGTCCTAGCTAATTAAAGTAGTACTACTGTTTCATGGATTTAAATGCAATTTTTACTGTACATTTTTATATGTACACAATAGAACAGCAATGAAGCAATTAGAGTGGTTTTTATAAACCCATGAAACAAAAAAGTAATCATAAAAGAGTAATAGCCAGATTCACACAATAGAAAACAAAGTCTTGAGTTGAATGCATGCATGATTTCCATGACCAGTCCATGATTGTCAGGACAATATTACTTACTTGCTAATTAATTCGGCTCGAATTCTTCCTCAAAGCATTTAATTGCTTTGATTTTCTTAAAAATTCTTCTTTTAATTCAGACCTCCTTTGAGCGAGATCGCCTATGGAAAATCGCAGTTTTTCTGTAGTTTTGGTCGTTCTTCGCGGAGCTCTTCGCTTCTTGCTCCCCATCAGCCACAGCAGCACTCAATGCCACCTAAAAATTCACCAATTTTGTGACAAATTTTCAATATTAAATAAATAACAATCAATGTTCTCGAGGTTCCAAAAATATTTAGTAGAGTCAAAAGTGTGGTTCTATGGTTTTAATTTGTTCATAAATCCTACACGAAGGCAAAAAAATAAGAAATAAAACAAGGTACTCACACTTCATATCGATGATTGCTCTTCAGATGTCTATGCCAACTTTGCTCCGGAGCAAAAATGCGAAAAAAAAGTGAAAATATAGCAAATTTGGTACGAGAAGAAAGCTCACGATGCGAAGAAACGATTTGTCTTTGGTGCAAAACAGATAAACTAGCTGCCAGGCTTCTATGGGCCAATAAAACTACAATACCAGCTGCGGATCGAATGAATCAATATCGGCCGAGCTCAATTGTCTCTTTAAAAGACTGGGATCAAGTGGACATTCTTTTGGCTGATAAAGGAGTAGAAATTTCCCACCGTGTTCCTTCCCACTTCATTCAGACCCTTGGCCAGGTTCCCGTATGTAGCTGCACTTCCCTCTCTCTGCATCCATTTTATTAACATTTGGTAACTTTTCTCGTATGATTTAGGGCAATCGGAATCTATTTGATCAAGGTCTGCATCTGGCAGGTCTAGGGCGCGTCCAAGCTGTTTCCAGTTGCCGCCTTCAAGTACGCGATAGGCAAGGTCGTCGATCTCTTGTTCTGTGAGGCTACCATCCTTGTAAGACAACTCCTCCTCAGCGGCTGCATAAGAAGAGGTACTTCAGTTGTTAATTCAACCATTGATAAAGTAACAGGAGGGGAGATGGGTGACGACTTTACTAAACGCTAACTGGCAGTGTTTTGTAAGTGTTTTCCCCCCAAAATTTTAAATCCCCTCAAAATTGGGTTTCAAGGAAAGTACAAAACCTGCCAAACCTGCAAAACATGCATGGTACTTTCTACACATTCTCTGTAAAAGTGTTTTAGACTTCCCTCTTTTAAGATTCCTATAGAAAAACACCTAAGAAGTTCCCTCAAAGGAAGTTGATAAATTAAGCCCCGTTTTTTAGGTGAATGATTGCATAAGCTTCCTTGCTAGCACTTATCCTATGCTATCACAAATCAATCTTAAGCTATATTTTACTGCTCTTATGAACAAAACTCCAAAGAAAATTTAGATCAGCAAACTGCCTGACATGTCTCATGGAAGACATCAATCAGACTGTTCTAATAAATCTGTACGACCAAATAAAGTTATTACTTATTGATTTAGTCTTAAGTGATTTGCTTAGTTAAACTTTTCTTACAACAACTACTCTCTTCAAAGCCTGTTACAGCCTGCACAGCACAGTACTTGAACACAAGGTCTTCTTTGTTAATAATTTGTAGTGCTCGACCCAGATCTTCGCAGGTACGCGGAAGCTTGGCCTGGTACCATTCTTTTAACATGACGTAGCACTGCTCATAGGTCTTTCCTGGGATGTCCGCCTTTATCCTGGTGACACTGTCTGTTACGCCCAAATGACGGCCGAGTGCCTCCCACGAAGAGCAAACATCTTGAGCAAGACAGTGAAGGACTTTCTGAGAAAGCTCGCCAGTCTTGAAAGTTACTTTCTGCAAAGGATCTAAAATAGAAGAAAATGTCCTTAAAAGTCATTCCCACAAAGATGTACTCAACACTTACACTTCTCAAATGTTGACACTCTGAAATCGTGTCCGCCAGAACATAATGATCATAGTAACATAATTTTAATGTAAAAACAGAAAAACTTCATGCAAACATAATATAAAAAGTAACTGTGAAACACACTAACCGAGCTAATTCCCGGGTTTTTCAACACGAGACAACTACAACCTGTTATACTTTCTAGAGATAAGGTTCTAGTCTAGTCCATTCTACCGGGGGAACTTCAACCTGTTATACTTTCTACAGATAAGGTTCTAGTCTAGTTAATTCTACCGGGGGAACTTCGCGCTTGGGCCATAAATCCGAGCGGAAAAAAACGAGGATCCGTAACTTACAGTACGGACCGAGTAAACGAGGTTTGTAAGCCGATATTTATTGTATTTCTGGAGACATTTTGGCGACTGAAAAAAACTTTTGGTTGAACAAAGTGTTGAATGCATGTTGAAGCAAATGTTGAAACCGTTTAAACGGGCCTTTAGGTTTCTCAACCGGGAATGATGGATTAATATACTCCACAGACACGTTATTAGGGACTTTAAGCAAATCGCTACGGCGACCTCTACTACGGCGGTCGTGGATGCGGAGTCCTAGGGAGAGTACGTCACCGTAGCTTGCCAAATTTCAACTTTAAGCAAGCTCGGTCCAAACAGTGACTACAACATTTCTTTCTCACTTGTTTTGGCTGTTATGACTTCCTTTAGAGAAGCGAGAAATTTCATCTTTCTCATATTGAATAGTGATCACATGTCATGTGTTGAAATACTTGAGATAACGCATCATATTTAAGTTGTTGCCATCTCTCGTATTTGAGATATTTGGTTTGGAAATTACATTATAATTTATCAACAACAGAATTCAATGGTGGACAAGTAAGAAAAAGGCCAATTTAAATATTTCATTTGTCAAGACAAAACATCATCGGATGGCGAAAACTAAACTAAAAATGATGATCGCGGAGTTCGCAGCAAGTGATTTTTCTTCTCATGTATCGTATTTCACAACAAATCACCAAATTCAACGTTTTGGATATTTTATTCTTGTTTAAACAACCTTCAGTGACATTTATCTTTGTTGCTGACAGTCGTACTTACGGTTTTCGTCTGGCCTTCGTTTTCTCCGGCGGTTTTACAGCAGCGGCCATGGAACACTCGAATCACATTATGTTGAGGATCGAAATCTCAAACTACGAAAACGCAGAGAAAACTTATTTACTGGTAAACCAGAAGCCTCAACTGCTTTCTTGATAAAGTGAAAAACTATCTATGGTGGTTTTTAAAATCAGTGATTGGAAAAATAGGAGAAAAGTTGACTTTTATACCAACGTAGTAGCGACTACGGCAGAAGACAGGTCTTCACGTTGTAGGATTTGGCGCTACGGTGAAAAGACATTTCCAAGCATGCGCACTGCGTCATTTCTGGGCATGTTTACTTCCGGCCGCCGTAGTAGAGGTCGCCGTAGTGATTTGCTTAAAGTCCCTATTATCTTCTGGACGGTTGAAGACGCTGAGTTGTTCGAGCTGATCGAACTTATCCTCTCGCGTATTAAGGGATTTGGCCCTTACGTTGGGGTGACTCGACGGGACCCACATTCCCCACAGTCTCGAAGGGGCCAGCTGCACAATTGTAACCCTCGATGTTGGGGTCGAAGACATTGTTAAATTCATCCGGCGGTATTTGAACTGAGCTCTGATTAAAGGTGGTAGCTGGATATCTGGGTCATTCTCGGCGTGCTTTGCGTTGGTTGGGAAAGGTGTTCTCGCTGGGGGGTCTTTTCTCGAGGAGCCTTCATCAGTGAGTGTTAAGTCACAGTTCACCTGTCAAAAATGGGCATTCCTCTTGAGAACCTGTGGATCAGATGAGAGGTTTGGAATGCGAATCTTGCCCACTATGCTTGACACAATACTGGGAGGCGGCCAGGTATGAGAGGCCTTTACATTTCTAGCGCTTGCTGAGTCGAAGGGTGGTTCAAGGGCGCGCTCGGCGCCAGGTGACACCTTGCTCAAGAGTTCGACTTCGATGCACCCCCGGGCCAAACGGTTGTTGTGCTCGTGGGGGCACGTAACACCAGACCATGTCTCGCAGCTGTTGTCTTCGTCGAGTGAGGTGGGGAGCCTTACGTGTAGGTGGCAACTCCAAGTAGTACCTGACGCTTAGCAGATCACACAACGACGTCATTGGTCCCCACGAACGGGTTTTCCGCTAGGATGTCCACGTCGAGACCTTCGAATGTGTACTTGTGGCTATCACGAGTGAATGTAAGACAAGTCTCTCCAATGACCTTGAGTGGTGATGAACCGTCAGCTTGGTGGGCAGACTGTAACGTAGACTTCACTGAAGCACCGAGATATACTGCTAGCGATAGTCGGATCAAGTTCCATTTAGCCCCATTAGTGATGGCAATACGAACGGAGTAATGAACCGTGTCTTTGTACGGCGACTGACGAGTTTGTAGTCGGAAAGCTGCAGATGTGGTGTCAGGCTCTTGATCCTCCACAGGGTGAGGAGATAAGCTACTAAACTGTTCATATTAATCGTCCTCTCCTAAAGTGCCGGCAATTTGCCTGGTCTTAGGCATGTAGCACCTGTCTTGATCCGGGAGAAAATACATGAGCTAAGGAAGTGTTTGCTTTGTCTCCTCGTTTCTCTGCATAAATTACAGGACATCTCTAGGCATGATGTTGGTCTTTGGGATAGACTCCATTTAGAGAGGTTCCTTGCTGCAGTGCGCATGATCTTGGCCTCGTTGGGTGTGAACATTCTTCTAGGAGTGAGGCAAGAGCCTGCCAGATCTCAGGCTAAATTGAAGCAAGGGTGTGGGAACGTAATTATGTCCCGTAACGCTGTTTCACGAGTTTAGGGAGGAAGGGGTGGATGAGCCTGAGCCATAAAGTACAAAAATCTGTCATCCTCGTTGATGGTCTCACCATGGAGAGCTTATTGGGCTCTAAATGGATCTCATTTAAATCGATAAAATGAGATCCTGTAGCCTGGAATCCGAAGGGGAGCCGAGTGGTTTTGCAAATGGAGTCTATGGACGTGCAGGACTTCACAATGACGCTCCTCGAGATCACGGGGCGAAAGCCGGCGACTTACCCCCAAGCGTCAGTCCTAGTATTTGGACCTTTTGCTGAGCTGTCCGTCGTCCGGCCTCTGGAACGGACTCAGGGTCTTCATCAAACCCTCGAAAAAGGGCTCCCTTGGTTTTCTTGCCCCAGGTCTTGCCTTCAATTAAGAAGGGGGCGAGGTTTGCATCTACGGAGAGGGTGTGCACTAAGTTTTGTTTTTCCAAAGAAATTGATACTCTCTATCTCGGTTAGGTACCACAGTTTTGGTGCACGGCAAGTCAAAGCCATTTTGAGCCTCTTGTTTTCTTTTTTGTTGTGTTTTGCGAACGACGTTTCGCTGCTTCAACTTTCTGCTTTGAAGCGGTAGGTTCAGGAAAACACTGTCACCACGCCAGTTGATTAGACAGGGAAATCAAACACTCGCGGTAAACGAGCATGAATATAATGATGTAACTAAACGCGTGGGAACAAGATGGCGACCCGAAAGGAGAGAGGGCAAATACAGACATGCGCATGCATGTACAAACTAACGTGCCGCTGGTCGGTACTGGCGCTTGCCAACCGGATTCAAGATAACATGTAAATTTCGCTTAAATGAGGAAAGAAAGTTTCAATAGGTGTGATTTGTACGCGCAAACTGGTATTTTTGGCAGTCCGAGAGCTGAATAACTCAGCGCGTATTTATAACAGGTATAAAGAACATATGCAAGGCCAAGCTACATTGATATAATCAACATACTTTCCATTGTACCCAAGGTAACTAAATGATAAAAAACAAAGCTCAACACAATGAAAAAATTATGTCAATCTCAAGACAAGGGGAGGTGATGAAAGTATATCTAAGCGATTCACTGATCCTCATTCACTGCCAAAACACAGTGCCTATTGTCCTTTCAGAAATACACAGCACACTTAGGGTCTGAGCCGGTAGCAAGTAAACAAAACAAGCAGACAAAGTGACCACTGTACAACCACATTGTGCTGGAACACTTGGCTTTAGATTATACCACAAAAAAACTTTTATTTCTTTACTTACTCGGTGGGGGAGTTTGCTCTCTCAAGGAAGGACTTCTCACATTATCCGGACCGTAGGGATGCTCCTGTAATGCGTAGCAGAAAGCAGAAAAGAAATGATCATTTCAAAAATTGACTTTGCTGTTTTACTTTCACATAAGTAAAGAAAAATATGGGCTTGAAGAGTACTGTCAAAGGCGCGACAGAGTGTATAAAGAAAATATTAATGATTTGTCGTGAAATAATTATATTACTACGCGTCTCATTTACAAAAACCTGGCTTCCATGTGGTTTCCAACGATCTGTGTAAATACATGGCTTTCGAAAGCGATTACATGAAAACACTGTCCAGCGATCGTCAGCGATTAACAAAAAGGCCCATAATACCCCACTCCTGCCGAACTTCCATGCTACGAAGACAATACTTAGGCGCATTAATAATTTTTGGGTTAGGACAAACAAAGAACTCCCATGTTCACCATGTTCAAGGTGTTGTCAAACAGAAAATGCGCAGATACAAGTATTATTTCATTTCTTTTTTAATTCATATAAATTTAATATCATTTGATGAGATAATCTGGAATGATCAAGATATAAAAGTTGACGGGAAATTCATATTCTATAGCACATGGTCCAAGAAATATTCTATAAAGTTTCTGTGGAGAATCATTATTGAAAGCATAGGGCATTTAGGAAACTTGAAACACTTGTTACTACATACAGCACACTTGCAATGAATATATGAGAAAGATCATAAACATTTTGGCATTACAAAATTTATTTTCTTCTCTATAAAGTTTTTCCAATCTAACAGGTTAACTGCATCTTGTGGTTGTTATTAAATATTGATATTTGACATCATAAAAATTAAGTAAACAGCAGAAAGTAACAAAGTTAATATGTTATGTCTAACTTTGCAAATTAAGGCTTGAATTAACATTTCATTTGTGGAAAAAGGGCAGGGGTTCTAGATAACAATATTATCATTGGGGGGGGGGGGGGCGTCATTGAACTCTAAGGTAAAACTGACCCCTTGTGAAAAGGCTATGAAACTTGTTGTCTCTACGCAATATTATTGAAACCTTTCAATCAGAGAATACATACATATATATATATATATATATATATAGCAAAGAGAAATACTACTCAGAATTCAGTAATCACATTTGCTTTATTTTAAAATGATCGCATTGATCACTGATAATATTTCAGAACCAGTACTTTATAGTGACACAGGGTATATATTCTGTTGAAAATGTTTAAGATAACTGCTAGATCAAGAAAATTTACAATATTTTCACTGTTGCAATGATATCAGATCACATCGTTATAAATGATTGCTATAACAACTGCAACTCTCTGTGTTGGGAATTACTTCAAACCGGAAACGCTATCGTTTTATTATGAAAAATACCTATTTACATTCTCTTGTAATCCGTTGGTCGTCTTCCGATTCCGTTTTTAGACTAATAGAATTATTTTCCAGAGACATCTCCAATCGTTGAAGTCGTTCTTACTCGGTGTCCCTTCTAAGTCGTTTTGCTAAGTGTAGTACACCAATATATTTCGTTATGTAATCCTTCACTCATGTCCTGTATTTCTATCAATAACACATTCCAATTCAAAACTAACTTGATTGAATTCCTGGTCCTTTTCCCTGCTGTTTCGTTTGCCTTTTTCTGGAGCGAGCAGTTGTTGTCTTGGCTGCGATGTCTGTTGTTATTCTCCCTGCTGTCGTTTCTCTATCCCTGCTTTGCGTCGTGCTTTCCTCGTGTTGATCACTACCTGCTGCGCCTCGTGCTTCTCTATGCACTTCTCTCGTGTTCTTAAAAATTCCCGCGTGCTTATATAACTCAACAATGCACTCGGGCGCGTTTTTTATTTCTATAATATATGTATATGTATATACATATATAAAAACTCTCGGCTCGATTTACTCGGGCTTGCGAGCCACGTGGTCTGACCGGAACCGACACGATTAGTAACCTCGCTTCGGGAGGAATAATAATAATAATAATAATAATAATAATATATATACATATATATTTAGAGGATATTACACGGTGGCGCGAAGATATGAATTTTATTTTCGAGTGGCAAAACAATATTTTACGAACGAGCGCAGCAAGTGAGTAAAATATTGTTTTTGCCACGAGAAAATAAAATTCATATCTTCAAGCCGCCGTGTAATGTTCTTTTTATTATATAGACAAAAAGACATCGATAGAAATTTCGGGGGGAAATTACCGAAATTACGTCATCGATAAACTCACGTGTGAGATTATGGAAAATAAACCACTCGGGTCCCGGATGTAGTTTTTATGAATTTTACGAGTGGTATATTTTCCAGTAAAACACTCGTGTCTATATAATAAATATATATAATATACCCCATTTCTATTGCGCATAAATAATCATATGTGCATTACAATCAGACCAATAGACCATGACACCAGGAACACGCCATACTCTTTTCGAACAGTACCATGGGTTCTTTTACGTCCCACATTACAGATAGAGTTGTGAGACGGGGCCTACGGTTTATCGTCCTTATCCGAGAAGACTAGAAAGTCTAGCCATTTGCAGATGTCATTTCAAAGGCAGCACTTTCTACTCAATTATTTTAACCCTATCTAGACCGGGCTTTTTTTTGCTTGTTTTGCCCGGAAGGGGGGGCCTAATCGGCCCCCCCCCCTCCGTATCTCGTTAACGAATGGTCCTATGACCACCAAATTTAGAGTAAAAGGTGTATGGGCCAAAAACAATCTACAGAGGTAGTTTGACATCATGATGACGTAATACATTCTTTTTATGACGTCATCTCTTTTATTTCATTGTAAAATACGGTATTTTTTTCTCTTTTAGGCATCAAACGTTAAAACATAAAACTGAGCAAGATAAATGTTACTAAAAACAGTATTGTATATCTCAAGCATTGTTCACATAATTGGCGATTAATATATACGTCATGATGACGTCATATATATGTATGTGTAATGACATAACTTTATGACTTTTCAAAGTATACCTAAAATGTAGGTAATCATTACAAGATCATTACAAATCAGAGTTCGGTTAAGTCTTAATGTCAATCGCCATTTTTGTTACCCACAATGCATTGATAAACTATCCCAAAATGCAATTCTCCATAGATTTCCAAAAAATCAGTAAGTGTCCTACTTACTCGCCAGAAAATAGCAATTTTCTTGAACAACAATGTTAAACAGCATGTGTGTACTGTTTTTGATAAAAGGTTTACCAAAAAAAAAATCAAAGTTTAGTAAACTTTTTTTTTCTTATGATCCGCAATCTTGGATCCGCCATCTTGGAATTTTTCAGTTATTCTTTTCTGCATAATAATGTTTAAAAACATACATCAATTGACTGGAAACAACTAATTATAGTTTATCAAACATTTTTATAATCAAATCATGGTATTTACTTATCTAATATTAGAGATATTCTCATGAAACTAAAAATATTGTCCGCCATCTTTATTTTTGCTAATTATAAATTCATGAATTCATCTAATTTGCATACAATGGTCATAAATTGTATAAACTACTATTAAATTAATGATTTATTGATGAATCAGTGTGAAAAGACCAGTGCAATGGTGAAATTGTAAACAATATGTCCAAAGAAATACTCATTCCAAAATTTTGAAAATATACACAGGATGAAATGACATATTTAATGTTTCTTAAAGGTAACTTAAAGATACAGTAAAGAAGCATTTGCTGTATCTTTACTTTTGACTTAAATATTTTAAGTGTTAGTTTCCTTAACCTTTAAGGATAGCAAGTAAACTGATTAATGAACGACTTAATCATTATTTAAGATCTGTTCTTAAAGAGTCATTAATGACTCCTTTAAGAACATCTTAAAAATACAGTAAAGCATCATTTCCTGTATCTTAAAGAAACATCTTAAAGATACAATAAACCATCGTTTCCTGTATCTTTAAGAACATCTTAAAGATACAGTAAAGCATCATTTCCTGTACCTTTAAGTTTGGCGAAACATTTTAAATGTTTGTTTCCTTAACCTTTAAGGATAGAAAGTAAATTGATAAAATGACTTCTTTAAGAACATCCATCTGAGTAATTAAGGGTCAGGAAATAGTCATTTCATTTGCTTTCAAATAGTAAATGTTTATTAAATGTAAAGGAAAGTATTCTTTATGTATCTTTAATGACAATTTAAAAGGAAACAAGTGTTCAATGATTAATTAGCTATAATTTCTATGGTGAGTATATTAAAAACTGTTCTTTAGTATCTTTAAAGTCTAAAGGGAATAAATGCTAAGAGAATTTAATTTTTTTTATAACATTTAATTAAGTGGACAAGGTAAAATTACTTCCTGCAAACTTTCTCTTCACCATCACCTTTTACATTTTTGGATATAACATCTGCTGCCTGATTTGCCCTGTCCGAATACAAGCGCTTGTAATCACACAACTCATATAAGACAGTACTGGAGTTGCAACAGCCACATCAAGCAATACATGTATATTATGGCTGTTAAGAACCAATTAGATTTGAGCATTTTGTTCTTGACACATGTACAATTAACTTTCCAACTGAAACAATGATTGAACTAAATTTCTATATTTCTATTCTTCTCTGGTACTGATTCAGTAAGAAATATAACGTTTCACTGCATTTGTTTTGTATATATATATATATCTATTTGTATTTCTTTGAAAAATTTTTTTTTCAAATAAAGACTAATGTGTCACTTAATCAACCCCTTCTTTTCATAGTTAATTTACCAATTCAAGAATGTAAGTGAAAATGCATTATTCAGCAAGGTAACAACTTATAAAAAATCTGAGCATGTGTTCTTTCTAAGTAATTAGTTAAACATTGCTTGTATTTACTGCAAAATGTTCAAACTGCAATTCTATACTTTTCTGGTAATGATTAACTAACGTATATAATAAAATTTCATTCACATATACAGCTAATTATCTCTATTTTTAGTATAAATACTCAGGTGATTATACAAAATCACGCGCTCTGATTGGTTCGCTATCTCGGATTATCAGCCGATAATCACCTCAATGAACAACATGGCTGACAGTCGTTCGCGTGCTTTTGATGAAATAAATGTTTGTCACGTTATACAATGCTTTTTCTTTCCTTTTTTGAAAGAATCACCTGTGTACTTATACTAAAACAATTATTCACCTCAGGCTCAATGATTCTCAGTGAATATTCCCAGAGAATCACTAAGCCTGAGGCGAATAATTGTTAAATAATACTACAACTGAAAATTGTTTCAAAATAAAGTAATCAATTCTAAGCACATGCCCATTCTGGGCAGTTATCCGGTTTTGGACGGACAGAGATCATCCCTTCATGCCTAACTCTTTTTATAAGTCGCTGCCTTGAGCGCTTGGACTGGTTTTTTTCATGTGTTTTGTCCAAGACTTTTTTCCTTTTTGTTAATCTTTCACTTTCCCATGTGATCGTCCTAACTATGTAGGTTAGTTGATCATCTTCATTTGATGACTCCTCTGTGGACATGTAGTCCTCCGTTAAAACTTCAGCCACTTGCCCTTTCTTTTCTTTGCTCCAATTTATCACTTCCAAGGCAAGTGTTCTTCTACTAAGTTTCTGCAATGAAATTAATATTAATTTCATTAATATGATCCAAGTTGTCCTAAAAAAAACAAACAAAGCCAAGGAAGAGCAACAACAAGGACAAGAACAACAACCAAAGACAAAACAACTTGTAATATTATATATACACACACACACACACACACACACACACACACACACACATACAATAGGGAAGGAAACCCCAGCTATTTTTGAACAATAATTATTGGTCAAGCTGTACCAATGAAAAGCAAGGGATGATTCTTGATAGACATAGCTGTTAACAAAAATTATTTTAAACAATATTTCAATATGAACTCACTTCTCTTTTTCTAGATTGCCGCCTGCACTTTTGCTTGTGGTCTTCATATTTGCCACTACTTCTTTTCTTAACAGTTTCGTAAGTTGAAAGAAAGTACCATCTAAATGCCTCTATGGTAATCAAAGAAAAAGAAAGAACATGTATGAGGACCTGAACTGGAGTCAAATACCAGGGTTATGTATGACTAGGGTGGGAAGTGGGGATTGATTGCATTTGGAATTGACTGATGCATTGACTTCTATGACCTTCTACAACTGGAAGAATTAAATTCAGAGACACTGATCTCTGTTATTTTCACCTGTCCCTTTATTAGGGTACATCTTTTCAGCTTTATTGATAATGAAATTTTTGTTTTTGTTTTGTTTTGGTTAGTGCATGTCTTCTTTGAGACAAATCATTTGAAGGGATTAAAGGTTTGGGTCTTTGAGTAAATGAATTAATGTTCATGATCATTAATATTGTAATTAATACCAGTATTTGTTTCCTGTACTTCATGGTACAGGATCAACCTGCCAACTACATGTAGATATACATCTTGATGAAAGTGCACAAAAACCCAGACATGTTACTAAATGTTTTCAATACTAATACATCAACATTATTAGGACTACAGGGTTTTGACCTGAAGAACAGCTCTTGTAGTCACTTCGTCTTGTGAAGACTAATTATTTAATTTAATTTGCACAAATGTTACTTCAACTCTATGCAAACACAGACCATGCTTGTGTGTCTCAAAATGATTATTGTTAAGCTTTGATGCAAATTTTCAGACCAAAATTCACTTACATACTAGGTTACACTTTTATCAGAATATAATATAAAATTATGTATATATATATATATATATATATATATATATATAATTAATGCAATGAAATTAACCTTACCCTCAATCTGTGCATCTGACCATGCACAACGATCTTGCCCGCCTACATAGTGATAGATTTCATCCTTGACTCTTTTGAATACCTCACTATTTGCAGCTAAGTTAACACTAACAAAAGAATCAAAAAGTAAGAAAGAAATGAAGAAATACTTTACAAATAAGACTAATTAGGTTTTAGCACTGTACATCAACAAATTAGTGACTAATCATCCACGCATACCTGCATCTGTCCATCATGCCATTTACAAATTCGTCAAAAGTGACTGATCCTTTATCAATCGGGATATAGCTAGTGTCTTGCAAATTTTACTAAAATGTTACAACTCTTGTGGTCAATAGCAAGTTTACATCTAAAGTCCTAAAAATCATGAACTGTCAAAGGTGATAACAACCACAGACTTTATGGACTGTTGTTATTAAAAGTATCTCAAACTTGATGAGTGATTTACTTATGAAAAATTAAACTTGGCATGAGCTTCTTTACCTCTCTTCAAGATGAAAACCACTGAAATCCTCTTTCTCAGATAGAGTGCTGTACACTTTTCGCAAGGTACGCTTAAAGAGAAATAAATGTCATTAGAATGTGTATCATTTATCTTATTCATTGTATTGGTAAGTGCAGAAAGTCAGTAAAAATCAAGCACTTTGATTGACTTGCACAGTTAGGACAGTTTCACTTATCTGCACATTGATACACTCAGACTGGTCTCCAACACAAATATTTCAACCATGCAGGTGACCTACTGGTCTCATTTACAATGTATAGTGACACCACTAATCTGATGCATAAATGCATAGGATAGTATTTTTTACCATGGCCTAATCTACACATTAGAGAGAATCAAAATGTACTGGATAGGTAAACATATGCATGTACATGTATCTGGTTAGCAATGATTCCTTTTTCCTGTCCACTTGCAATACAAACCTTTATATTTTTCACATGGCAGTTAACTCGATTACCCACGATGCATTTAATGCCTGGTCTATTTCGCTCTCAAGACAATTTAAGTTGACATTATATGATTTTTTTGATATATTTTTCTTATGATTAGGCGAACTTAAAGAGAGCATGTTGATAACGAGAACAAGAAGATGGAAATTTATTTAAGCTTACAGACACAAGCTTTAGAAATCGGGCATATGATCAAGAATTGCAGCTTGAATAAAAAAAAAACTGGCGTCAACAGCGTAGAACTAACCGTAGATAACGAAGCCTAGAGTTTGCAATACCCGGCCACTTATTCTCAAAGTGCTTTACTGCGAAACACTTACCCGACAACTAGGGGGAACTTGTACTTTATCCTTCTTACGCGACAGCCGTGACTGCCCTTGGTTTCCAAATGAGGACCTGCTTGTTGAATGTTGATATCAATGTTGTTGAGCTGCTGTATAAGCTTATGTTAGGACAATAAGCTTGCTGCAATCGATTCATTCCTCTCTTTGTAGTCGCTAGTTTTCCTGTGTTTGGAAGAGCAGCGATTTTGCAAGGGTTTATTAACTTTTCAATAAGCGTGGGAAGCCGGGTCAAATAACTCTTTCCTGCAAAATGACCACCATTTTGAATCAGATAAAGGACTATGTAAATTTATCAGGTACATGTAGCTGATTTTATCTTCATCAACTACAGGTGTCTAAAGAGAAGCCTATTCAGGCACATATTGCAGAGATTGACCGTAGTCTATTAGAGACTCCAAGCGATAAAGATGAGAGAAGCCACCTTGGTTCAGGTATGTTTGGTTCCTGCCAGAAAATGTTTTACCGAGGTACACCTGTAGCTGTCAAGAGCTTTTCCTCTGCTACTTCAGAAGATGTTAAAAGAGAAGCCATGATAATGATGTCATTGCAACACCAAAATATTCCCTTTCCTTTAGGGATCTCAATAGAATCAACTCCTAAATTATTAGTCATGAGTTATTATGACATAAACAACAAAGCATTTACAATGTACACTGCCCTCCATAGCAAGTCACTGCATCTTTCACAAGCAATTTGGTGCAGCATAACACTGCAGCTGGCTCAAGCAATTTCATATCTGCACTCTAGAGGGTTTATTCACCAAGACATTAAATTGGACAATGTTCTTGTTTCATTTTGGAATAATAAGTACAGAGCAGTCTTGATCGATTTTGGGAAGTGCATAACAACAGCTGCTGGGTCTGTCAAACACCTCTCACATGAAGAGCAACAAGAATACCACAAGAAGCATGCTCACATAGCTCCAGAAATAGTATCTGGAGCAAGTAAACCTTCTGCTGCTAGTGATATTTACTCCTTTGGTAGAATAGCTTCTGTAATTGCCAAAAGTGTTGAAAGCACTGTCCTTAAAAGTATAGGGAACAAGTGCACTAGCTTCAATCCAAATACAAGACTGCATTTAAATGACATCATTAAGCAGCTTGGTGCTGTTACCGAATAATTGTTGTGGATTGCTGGAAATTGTTGGTAGGAGTTTGTTAGCATGACATTTATATTCTAAGAAAAAATTATTCACATTGACAAAATTAAAGGAAATATTTCATTGTTTTAATTATCAGATCCCATTGCAACTGCTTTCAAATGCAATTTAGATAGTGACTGAATCCGAATAAGTATTGGTACTTGCAAGTTTGAATTATTTCTTGAATAATGGAGTAGCTCACCAGAGTACTGAGCCGCTTTCTTGATGGCTCATCAAATGTTAGCAAGTGGCGAGATGGCGCATCTTGTCAGTCAGTTCTTTGGTGATGCTAGCTTTCAGAGTTTTCTGAAACCTACCCAAATAGTGACATTCATAGATGTGTGCACAGATTATAGGAAAAAACCATTAATTTTCATTTTTCTGCTGACATGGCTCCATGCATAGCAGTTTCTTGGGGATCAAACCAGACAAGATTATTAAGAGGGCTTAATGGACAAATGAATTATTTATTGTTTAAATTTTAAAATATTACAGTAATAATTAAATTTAAGTATCAGTTCATGTTGTGTTGATTTGCCAATAGAGTGAGAACAAGAGTAAATGAGTACATTTATCATCATGTTTATTTATAAATACATTTGCTGAATATTAAATATACATTTATTATTTCAACAGAGATTTTTTTCTGAAAGTAACATACATGTACATAATTAGTTTCATGTGTGTAGATTATATTTAAGATGAAATAAGCTACATTATTTGGCTGACCTTGCTTATTTTATAATGGATTTAATAGACAAATGAATTATTTATTGTTCAAAAATATCACAGTATTCCCATTCAAATTAAACTTATGTATAAGATCCCATTTATTGATGGAGTAAGAACCTAAATAAGCAGGTGTAGTAAAATTCAGTAACAAATTTGCATTCCTGTATGATGGCGTAGCTCACCAGTGTACTGAGCCGCTTTCTTGATGACTCATCAAATGTTAGCAAGTGACAAGATGACACATCTTGTCAGTCAGTTCTTTGGTGATGCTACAGCTGTAGTTTCAAGAGGTTGTTATGAAACCGAGATGCAAATACCTACATACAGGTATGTACAGATTACAAGATGAACAAATTTGATTAATTCTGCAGATGTTGCTTCATGCATTGCACTTTCATAGGGACCAAACAAATCAAGATTAATAACTCTTTACCCACTAAGAGTGACTTCATAGATTTTACTCTGTCTAATGCCAGACGGTTTTACTTGTCACAAGGAGACCTCTTAGGAGAGGTCTCAAGGAGACCTCTAAAAGACAAAATATTTAAATTTTTAAAAATTTCCCAGCATTACAGTTATAAATGAACTTAAGTACCACATCCCATTGTTTCTAGTTTCGAATATTAGAGAGAGCAGTGTTTATGGAAACCTTAGACTTTAATCATCACCTTTAATTTCAGGAAAGAAGTTGCTGATATGTAAAAGGAAAAGTAATAAACTGTATTGTTTTGGTGGGTTGACTTTCACTCACCACTTTTGTGTCTTCATTGTCAAATTTAGGTCTTTTTCATGGTAGAGATCTATCAGTCACATTATTCATCATGTAAACACAAACTGGGGGTCATATGCCATTTAGCAAGTCAATCAAGTCCTGAGTTATGTCATAACGAACACAACAATGGGCCCAACCCTTAAACAACATAATATACTTCACACAATAGAACAACACAGTAGTGTATATACATGTATTGACTTGGTATATGGAGCATCATCCGAAATTGGTGAATGGAAAAAAGGGCTTTTTTGCAATAACTGGTAAATTGATATTCTCCATTGGTTATGAGTCAAAAGCTGATAATGAGGTCAGTTTCAACCATGTGGAAACCCAATATCATACTGATACTGTAGAGAAGAGTGTGATGTAGTTGGGTTGGGATGTATGCAATGAGTTTTAATCGTATGGAGCACATGAAGTTAATGTTCATTGCCGCATACTGAGTAAGGGACTGAGTAATTTGTTTAATTATGTAATTTGATATAATATTTTTGGAGTATAAGCTCAGAGCATTTTATTTAAATCATTGGTTCCTTTTGTATTGCCTTGTGGGGTAGAGAGCTCATGGTTTTTTCTCAGCAACTTTGATAAATTGGTTTTGTAAATTGTACTGGTACACTTGAGCTGCACTGTTCTTTAATACATGTAGCATGTCAGTTTGTTTTTCTTTATTTTTGTTGGTTTGCTTTTAACTGTTGTCTTTACGAAAATTTGAGTGTTACCGCTTAAATACTGTAGTACATTTACTGGATCATGTATCTTATGGGGGTGCCTTGACCGATACATCGGTCGACCCATCGTTTGAGATCGGTCAATGTCTCGACCGATATACTCGACCGATACTCGGTCGTCATATCTACCATGTATCGGTCGAGTACCGATCGAGACATCGATCGATATCTTGATCGATGTGTCGACGGATGTATTGGTCGAGGCCCCCATAAGGTACATGATCCCCATTTTCTTAGTTAAAGGCATATTTCAATTTAACTTTTTTTCTGAGACCTCATTAAAGGCAGTAAATTCATGTTTGTTGACAAGTACATTTAATAAAACTTAAATGTCATTAAAGACATCTTAAAGCGTTCCTTACCCTTTAAGAAGCTTTAAGAAGCTTTATGGCTTAAATTAAACATTCTCATCAGGTTTAAGTGCCATATAAATCTTTCCTAAAGATTTATAAATGTGATTTTTAACTGTTGTCTTTACGAAGATTTAAGTGTTACCACTTAAATACAGTATTACATTTACTTAACCTTTAATGGGAAAATTAAAGTTAGTTAAAGGCACATTTCAATTTAAGTTACCTTTCCAAGACCCAATTAAAGGCAGTAAATTCATGTTTGTTGACAAATACATTTAATAAAACTTAAATGTCATTAAAGACATCTTAAAGATTTTCTTGCCCTTTAAGAACTTTAAGAAGCTTTACGGCTTAAATTAAACATTCTCATCAAGTTTAAGTGCCATTTAATTTTTTCTTAAAAGTTCATAAATGTATTAATTCGCCCTGTGATACCTGTGACGAATCGGCTACCATGGAAACACCAAAAATGACAGACATTCATAACCAACATAGAAATGTTGCCAGATAAATTTTAGGAAAAGTCATGAAGTTTGGTGGTCCTAGCTTTCCTGGTTTGGGAAATACGAGCTGTTAAATTTGGGTAGGGCCTCAAAGGCCCCCCCCCGGTCTAGATAGGGTTAAGACCATGAGTGTTGGTCCGGCCGGGGTTTTAAACCCGCAACCTCCCGCACGGTAGTCCAGTGTTCTACCAACTGAGCTAACTGGTCGGCGGTATATTTAGGCAATAGATCACACTTTCTATGGGTTTACCGGCGTGATAACCCACGCGGGATGTTGGGAGAACACGAGAAGAGCTTGTAAATCACGAGCCGAAGGAAGTGGGTTATCACGCCGGTAAACCCATTTAAAGTGTGATCTATTGCTTTTATAAAATAACTTTTAGTAGAATGGAGTCTTTGAGGTAAAAAGTATGCTTTTAGTACCGTGATCAAGTCATGTCTTCTCTCTAAAGTCATCATTAGCCAATCATGACTCACGATTTAATAACGCTGAACTTTCTCAAAACTCAGTTCAGTCAAACAACAAACAGCAGCACTTCAAAACACGAGTTTTTGCACTCATTTCATGATAACTTGTGAAAGCTGTTTTACAGGAAAAGTCAACACATATTCATGCGAAGGGAAAAATAAAAGAATACGTTCGTGGTTTGTTTACTACAGAAGTAGAAATTAATTGTACCTCGCAACTGTATTTTGTTGAGTCGATCCGTAAGATGTTCGTGCTTACAGACGGAACTGGCAGCTATTGTAATGGAGGACTTCATTCACTTTTTACAAGCCGCAGTGGTTTAAGATCTGTTTTCTGGACTTTATTGTGATCAAGAAATGCTGCGGTAACGACGTGGCTGCATTTGCGAAGTTGTCGCATGTAACTTTATATGCTCGTACAGCGACCGATGGAAATATGTCGAAGAAAGGTTTCTTTGCCGTAGCCACATATTGGCGTTAATATTTGTCGATTTGTGAAGTCAGGTGGTTTGAGGTAGGTTATGGCATCAATATCACGGAATAATTTGTGCAAATGTTGGAAAAAACCAGCCCGAAACTCTGACATCTTTCATCATCGTTGGCAGCTTGTTTACAACCTACAGCGGCCGATTTTGAACCATATCTTGATCAGAGATCTCTTTTTGGAACAATTTCTTTCATTAAGGAATTTAATTTTGACATAAAATAAATTAAGAATGCTAAAACTATCCGTTTTGTTGCTGTTTGGCACTTGATTAAGTTTTCCTAGAGACTTTCTACACCAGAAATTCACACAGTTGTTGTCTTTCTCTGCGATTTGGCATCGTCGTGAAATGTAAACTGCTTTCCAGCTTTGTGTTTGTACTTTACAACTTCTAAAGCTATGGCAGTCGCGAATTGTGACCCTCAGTAATAAAATGTGGAAACCAACGCTTTTAAGATTAAGAAGGGCTGGGTAAGTAACTTGTTCTGTTTTTTAACCCTTCTAAAATCGTTGTTTGCAGATCAATAGCGGGTTTTGTTTATGGCTTGTGGTCCGGATGCCTTTTTCTATGATTTTACCGGTATAATAAACCATAGGTTTTTGACCAATCAGATCACACGTACTATCTCAGTTATTTTATAAATACATATATATATTTATTATATCTCTCAGTTAGTACGCGCGCTTTGATTGGTCAATTTAGCGGGCCGTACTTCACTGCACGGCCCGCTTAAGTTTGTTTTGGTCGCCAAAATGACTCCAGAGATATAATAAATATCTTATTAACCTCGTTTTCTCGGTCCGTACTGTAAAATACGGATCCTCGATTTATGGCCCAAGCGCGAAGCCCTTGGGCCATAAATCGACGGGAAAAAACTCGGTCCGTATTTTACAGTACGGACCTCGAACTCGATTAATAAGAGGTATATACATATATACATATATACATATATATACATATATACATATATACATACATATATACATACAACTATATATACATATATATATATATATATATAGTTGTTGCGGGAGAAAAAACACAAGCAAACTACAGGTTTATCCCTACAAGCCTGTTTCGTTTGTTTTGCAACAGTGAAAATATTGTAAATTTTAAAATTTTAAACAAAACCCTCTTACGCAATACCTGAAACTTAACGATCTCTATTATTATGTAAATTTAACTACTTTGTATATAAGCGATGGTAAAGGACATTCCCACCATATCCCCTGATGAGTGGGCAACCACGAAACAGGCTTGTATGGATAAACCTGTAGTTTGTTTGTGTTTTTTCTCCCGCAACAACTACTTCGCTCTACGTTCACGTATTGAGCACTGTTTTACGATTAATCAACTTTTACACTTTATATATATATGTATGTATGTATGTATTCTCTGATTGAAAGGTTTCAATATAATATTGCATATCTTAGAGTTCAATGACCCCCCCCCCTTCCCTGATAATATTGCTATCTAGAACCCCTGCCCTTTTTCCACGAATAAAGTGTTAATTCAAGACTTAATTTGCAAAGTTAGACATAACATATTAACTTTGTTACTTTCTGCTGTTTACTTTATTTTTATGATGTCAAATATCAATATTTCATAACAGCCACAGCATGCAATTAACCTTTTACATTGGAAAAACTTTATAAAGAAGAAAATAAATTTTGTAATGCCAAAATGTTTATGATCTTTCTCATATATTCATTGCAAGTGTGCTGTATGTAGTAACAAGTGTTTCAAGTTACCTAAATGCCCTATGCTTTCCATAATGATTCTCCACACAAACTTTATAGAATATATAGAATATATTAAAAATATATTATGTTTAACATAAAAAATATAACAGTAATCATCATATCAATACCAGTAATAATAATAGTAATGATAATAATAATAATGATAATAATAATGATAATAATATAATGATAGTTCTTCTTGTTACTATATGTCATTGGTTACAGTTCAATACCTCTGGCTGCCATGACTTTTTTGATGAAATACCATCCTTATATTAAATCTTTCTTCTGCAGTTTTTATACTAGAAATTTTCATATATTCAAAATAATATAATCTTCTGTGGTTGGGTATGGATATTTTGCCTGTCTCTGTAACAGCACAATTAAACGTTCATGTGGTATATACTTTTCACTGATTGATGTTGATTTCACATTATTTTTTTACAGGAGGAGGTAGTGCAGCAATCTTTTTGAACATATTAAGATTTTAATAACTCTTTCTTACATGTATTGTCTTTATGATATGACCTAAAAATAGCACAACCACATACTATACAGTGGGCACTCACTATTACCAAACCTTTATTCAAAGTATTTGTAGAATCCAATTGTTTTACCCCCAATTTTTTTATGTAATGACATTGTATCTCACACTTCTGTTGATATGGCATCTCTTTTGAAGGAAGAGGAAATTTTCTATCTACCACTGGGGGTACCATTGCAACTGAAAAGAGTACACAAATTAAAACATGCAATATTGATAATGCTCTCAATTGTGGTTACCCGGGAATGAAATAATGACTGCAGTAGACAATAAAATATCTAATCAGAAGATTCTTCTTACAATGAATCTCATGCAATTATAACCAAAAAACATAAACAAAAAATAATTGGAGCATTCAACTCATCCTCAGTGTAAGAACATATTTTTTTTAAACGTGATGTACAACAAAGAAGACAAAGCAGTAGAGACTAAGAAAATAAAACTAAAGAAAAAAACACAGGTTTTTACACCGTGGTAAACACAAGCATTCATATCAACTCTTCAAGATTTCACCTGCAAAAGATTTACAATCATTTTCAATTTGTGTTAAGTGAATATTATTGTGATACTTCATCGACTCTGTATTCCCTGTCAAGATAATAAATAATTTTAGTTCTATTCCCTCTGGTGCAATCTCAGTGGCAGTGAAAGAGCTAAATGAAGGTCAATTTTTAAGCACTGTGTTGAGCGGTATACTGATCATGTAATTTGCACCAGGTGTCACTAATTGTGTACCAAATACAGCATAAGAAATAAAATAATGGGGATTACGCTGATATAAAAACAAAATACAAAATATAAAAAAAAATAAGAATAAAATATAAAAGCATTGTGACTTCTTCAAAAACTAGCTTCGCGAGGTGTTTGCGGGAGTCGTATTTCTAGTATACACTTCATATCAACGTTCTTTGGTAGCTTTTTACTGGGAGACCTGTGTCAATCTTAGTCTTAAAATGGACTTGATTTTCTTTTTTTTTTCTTCCTGTTTTCTCCAGTTAGAAAATTGCCTTATTGCCCAAGATTGCCTATATAAGGGTTAAAAATGACGTCACCCGCGCGCTGTAGAGACTCAATTAGAATATTTAATTGTTTTTTTTTCCATGGTGGTGAAATGGATGTAACACAAATTGTGTTTTATACGATCTTCAAACAAAATATAACCTTATGGGGTCGGAGAATGAAGTTTTAAAAGTCATGACTATAAGCCCTGGTACCAATTGGGCTTTCCTAAGAAAACTTCGCCCGTCAAACTGGGCACCTGGAATGTGAGAACCATGACACCAGGTTTCACAAACAATCTGCAAGATATTAGTGATGCTCGAAAGACTGCAGTCATCGATCAAGAGCTCAGTAGACTGCAGATGGACATCGTCGCCTTCCAAGAAACCTGACTGCCAGACTCGGGATCCGTGAGAGAAAAACACTTCACGTTCTTCTGGTAAGGGAAGCCTACAGATGCGACCAGAGAGCATGGAGTGGGATTCGCTGTCAGGAACATCCTGCTGGGATTTATTACCCCACCTACGGAAGGAACCGAGCGAATCCTTACTCTGCAACTTAACACCCCAGCCGGACCGGCCAATCTTGTCAGTGCGTATGCCCCAACACTGACCTCACCTGCCGATGCCAAAGACAAATTCTACGATGAACTTAGCACAGCCATTAATCAGTTTCCTGAAGGGGAGTCTTTGTTTATCCTCGGGGACTTCAATGCCAGAGTGGGCACTGACTGCAACTCTTGGCCCACATGTCTCAGGAAATTCGGTGTCGGGAAAATGAACGAGAACGGACAGCAGCTGCTGAAGCTCTGCTGCCAGCACAACCTCTGTGTCACCAACACCTTCTTCAACACCAAGCCCCAGCACAGAGTCTCCTGGAGACACCCTTGATCCAAGCATTGGCACCAGCTTGACATGATCCTCACCAGACGCTCCAGCCTACCAAACAACAGGCTCACCCGCTACTACCAGAGCGCCGACTGTGACTCTGACCACTCCCTGGTCTGTAGCAAGGTCAAGCTGAGGGCAAAGAGACTGTGCCGAACCAAAAAAAAGGAGGGCAGACCTCGCATTGACGCCAGCAAGACAGACAGCCAGGAAAGAGTGGAGAAGTTCGCTGCCACTCTGGAGAAATCCCTTTCATGCCCACCAACAGCAAACGCACAGCAAAGATGGGAACACTTCAGAGACACTGTGTACAGCGCCGCCATTGAAACATTTGGCAAAAAGAATGGCAGATCTGAAGACTGGTTCGAGGCCCACTCTGAAGAACTGAGGCCAATCATCGAGGAAAAAAGGAACACCCTGGGCGCCCACAAAGCCAGCCCTAGTGAAAGGAATCTGCAGGCCCTTCGGGCTGCCCGCAGCAAAGTCCAGCAGACCGCCAGGCGATGTGCCAACGACTACTGGCTAGAACTCTGTACCAGGATACAGCGTGCAGCAGACATCGGCAACATCAGAGGAATGTACGACGGCATCAAGCTGGCCCTGGGTCCAACCCAAAAGAAGAGTGCCCCCCTTAAGTCCACCTCAGGTGAGGTCATCCAGGACCGGACAAAGCAGATGGAGCGCTGGGTAGAGCACTACTCTGAGCTGTATGCCAGAGAGAACGTAGTCTCTGAAGATGCCCTGAACGCCATCGAGTGCCTGCCCATCCTCGAGGAGCTAGACGAAGAACCAACGGTTGATGAGCTCAACAAAGCCCTGGACTCCCTTGCTCCTGGCAAAGCGCCTGGAAGAGACGGCATCCCTGCCGAAGTCCTAAAGTGCTGCAGAGAGACCCTCATCGCTGAACTGCATGAGATCCTATGCCTCTGCTGGAAAGAAGGAGAAGTCCCCCAAGACATGAGAGATGCAAACATTGTCACCCTCTACAAAAACAAAGGTGACAGAAGCGACTGCAACAACTATCGCGGTATCTCCCTCCTCAGCATTATTGGGAAGCTGTTTGCTCGAGTCGCACTGAAGAGATTACAAACCCTGGCAGAGAGAGTCTACCCCGAATCCCAGTGTGGCTTCCGTGCGGGCAGATCCACCATCGACATGGTCTTCTCCCTCAGACAACTGCAGGAGAAATGCAGAGAACAGAGACAATCACTTTTTGTCGCCTTTATCGACCTGACAAAGATCGGCTGTCCACCCAGACTGCTCAGTGTCATCAGATCCTTCCATGACGACATGAAGGGCACTGTGGTCTTTGACGGCACAACATCTGATTCCTTCAGCATCCGGAGCGGGTTAAAGCAGGGCTGCAACCTTGCGCCAACATTCTTTGGCATATTCTTCGCAGTCATGCCTTTGGAAACGCCACCGAAGGTATCTATCTACGCACCAGGTCAGATGGTAAGCTCTTCAACCTCTCCAGACTAAGAGCCAAGTCCAAAGTCCAGCTAAAATGCCTCCGGGACTTCCTCTTTGCTGACGACGCTGCAGTCACCGCCCACTCAGCCGACGGTCTTCAGCAACTCATGACCCAGTTCAGCCAGGCCTGCCAAGACTTGGGTCTTACCATCAGCCTGAAGAAGACACAGGTCATGGCGCAAGATGCAGACACACAACCACACATCTGCATCTCCAACCACGAACTGGACGTGGTCCATGACTTTGTATACCTGGGCTCTACCATCTCTGACTCCATCTCTCTTGACACTGAGCTCAACAAACGGATCGGCAAAGCCTCCACCACGATGGCCAGACTGACGAAGAGAGTGTGGACCAACAGCAAGCTGTCAGAACATACCAAAGTACAGGTCTACAGTGCCTGTGTGGTAAGCACCCTCCTGTATGGCAGTGAGTCCTGGACCATCCGCGCACGGCAGGAACACAAGCTGAATGCTTTCCACATGCGCTGCCTGCGACGCATCCTGGACATCAAGTGGCAGGATAAAGTCCCAAATACCACTGTCCTGGAGAGAGCTGGAATTCCCAACTTGTACAGCCTTCTGAAGCAAAGACGCATGCGCTGGCTCGGCCACGTTGTGCGCATGGTCAATGGTCGGATCCCCAAAGACCTTCTGTACGGCGAACTGGCACAGGGGAAGCGACCCACAGGCAGACCACAGCTGCGATACAAAGATGTCTGTAAGAGGGACATGAAGGTCCTGGACATTGACACTGACACCTGGGAGTCTTCAGCCTCAGAGCGTTTATCATGGAGACAGGTGGTCAGCAGCAGTCTCTCTGGCTTTGAAAAGTCACTTGCAGAGCAGTCCGAAGCCAAGAGACTCAAAAGGAAAGCCTCCGAATCCAAGCAGACAGACAGACCCCCCTCAGCCTTTGTCTGTTCACGGTGCCAGAGGGACTGCCATTCCCGCATCGGGCTGGTCAGCCACACCCGACGCTGTTCACAACTTGGACCTACACCCCAGAATGCAGGCCCATAGTCTCCCGAGACTGACAAATGCCGATGATGATGACCACTTACAGATAAAGTTAACTATCCAGATCCAACTCGCAGAGCCACTGCAAGCTCAGCTTGTGGTAGTTTTTGTAGTTATGCCTAAAACGCGTCGTATATCGTAAACCCTAATTTTCTATAGGTTAAAAAAACGTCGCCGAGGCAGAGGAAGTCGAAAACAATTCAGAAATTGGCAGAGAATACGGCATAAGCGAATCCATGGTCCGGCGCTGGCGACTAGATCAGAGTCTACATTTCTCGTCGCCGTAAACAAAACGATGGATATTACTCCTCCCAAGTATTCATAGCATTATAGCGGTCGGTACGAGTGGTTCGCAGAGCAGGCCAAGCGTTGGTTAATATTCCGCACTTGTTGTTGTTCCCAGATATCGTTTCTTCGCTTTCGCTATTAAACTTGGGATCACACTGAATGGCATAAGAGTCACAATTGTTTTTGTACCATGGGAACAAGGGAAGCTGATTGGTCAACACTAATCCGATCAGTAAACAAACCAAGGGGTGCTTTCCATTCACCAAAAAGTTTCGGTTGGAATTTTCGGAAATTTTGGTCTCGAATGGAACGGGCTTAGTCTCGGTCGTCACGTGGTCAGTTTTTGCCCCCAGGCTTCTTGACGCCGCTTATCGTATGTGTTTAAAATGGCGTGTGTTTTAAAAATTTACGCAGCAACCGGTTATGATCCCGATTTCACTTTCAATTCGCTCTTGTTCGATGATGAAACCGAAATACTCTTACTGGATGCAGTTTCGTGCTTCATGCGGAGAAGTCGGAACCGTATAAATGGCTTCATGCAAGAAGCGGTTCCTTTGTGTTCGCCGTCGGAATTTTGTATTCTTTTCTTCCAACCTTTCTACCTTGCTTGTTCAGAATTATAACTTTGCTAATATTATTTGCTTCTAGTATCTTGTCAACTAGCCATGTAGAAAATTTATATTGAGAGATTTCAATAATGTACCTTCTTCCATCGTTTCTTGCTTGTCCTGAACCAGTTCCTTTGTCCTCCATCCGATACCTAGTTTTATTCTTGGACATCTTTATTTTCTCAAACAGACAACCCTACAGTGTGCACAGTTAGGAGAGGAGCGAAAGAATTTACCGTAACGAAACCAAATATTAAATGAGTTTGACAACTCGGAACTACTTGCGGTTAACATCTTGGCACCAGTCTCCTCCCAAAGACAAAGTAACATGGCATCATGGATGTTGGAAGCCAATAACCTTCCACACTGAGTCCTCATTGACATATAGATTCCTGAATGTCACATCATCGGTGAATGTCACCGTCCTTTGCAATTTCCCTTGTAAATCTGAGTGGAAATATTTTACTCGATCCGTTACTTACTGCAGAACTGAATCTCGGTTCGACAGTGCGTTCAAGGAAATCAATCCAATTTCCAAGACTGTTTTTACTCCTGTTTTTACCTATGAAGCAATTTTTTGAGCGTGGTTTATCAGGTTATGAAAACCGAGACATTGAAAAACTAAGCTTCCCAAGGTAATCACGAGTATTTCGAAGAAAATTTCTCAATCTCAGCCTTAACTCAATAGCACCTATTATACAATATTAGGA
This sequence comes from Ricordea florida, assembly GCA_949710005.1. Lineage (NCBI taxonomy): Eukaryota > Metazoa > Cnidaria > Anthozoa > Corallimorpharia > Ricordeidae > Ricordea > Ricordea florida. The sequence goes on from OX453275.1 coordinate 14,686,887, forward strand.
GCGCATCCCTTCTGTACGGTGATTGGTGGAATCCACCTCATATTTGCTTGCGTATGAACAACATAGCGAGTGTAAAAACAGAATAGAACGATTGAAAGGCCGTAAACCTGACAGCCGCATTTGTATGAAGAAAAATCATGTTTCTGCCTCTCACCTTTGGATCCACTTTTTATTTTCCAAATTAATTGCGGCTACTTCATGCTCAATGTTGCCTCCCAGTAGAGTTTATCGATCAGCGATTTCTGAGCATATAGTTTCTTCCACATCAATAGAAGATGTTAGACGTTCCACGGATTTTTCGACCTACCTGTGGTTATTTTGACAAATTTAGATATTCCCATCAGTAGTATAGTCGGAATGAATCAAATACCACCTCCCCCTGAACCCATTTTTCAGGGGCTGGGGAGCCTGCTCAGGGTTCCTAGCTCGAGGGCAAGAGTGTTTTGACCAAAATATGAAACAACATAGGCGGGGTTTATTATTCCCAAACCACTCTCCCCCGAACTAGGAACCCTGGTCAGGGCCCCAGCCCCTGAAATATGGGTTCAGGGCGAGGTTGTATTTGATTCATTCCGATTATACTACCTGGGGCATTTGAATTAATATTGGATATACTACTATGCACCGCTGTCTAGCACTGTGGGGACACCCAATTAGAGAGTGGCACCCTATAGGTATCAGACGCACAGCTGCCTCTGTGCCGATAGTACTTGCGAACTTCCATTTAAAGAGAGGAGATCCTATAGGTATTATATCACTTCTAATATAGACGACCTATAAACATGCTCACCGTTAAAGCACTACGCTCTTTAGCGAGAAGATACGGGCTGCCAGGGCGCTCGAAGCTCAAGAGAAAAGCTGACCTCCTACTAGCGATCGGGGAGGCCCGCGCCGCGGAGTGGGTCAAACGACTCCGGCGAGCGCAACAGACGGGGAGATACCCTGCCGTCAGAGGGGATGATAACCCCCACAAGAAGTGGCAGCGGGCGCGTGAACTCCGTCAGCTCGCAGGACAGGTCGACACCGCCCTCCTCGCGGAGGTTAACCGAAGGAGGACTACCCCTATATAGAGGCTTCAGATCTTGCGAAGCATTGGAAAACGATTCCCATGGAGGGATGAGCCCCTTGCGCGCTCTATCGTGCGAGAGGGCCCACGTTACTCGAAGAATTGGACGGAGAAAGAGAGGGAGAGGAAGGGGGTCGACGCCTCTGGAAGTGGTCTTTCTACTGAGGTCTGGCTGGGCCTCTCGTGGACCGGATCATGGATAAGCTGAAAGAGAGGGTCGAGTCCAGCTTCTATCTCCGTTACAGTTACACCTATCGACTCAAGAACCTCGAAACGGGTGCTATTATCCTGTTTCGCAAAACTGCGAAAGGCAGCCCTTGGATCCAGCATCTCGAGACGCAAGCTAGAGACTGGCTGAAGGCAGAAGAAGAGACGCGCTTGAGCATCAACCAAATCGAGCGACCGAGCACCAAGTGGGTCTTCATCCGCTTTATATCCGTTGAAGTTAAGGCTGTATTAGAATGCCAACCTCTGTTGGGTACAGGTCCACTACCGGACTGGCTGAGGAGAGAGCGGGGGATGTACTCCTTAGACACGTACAGAGATAACCTCTGCCTCTTTGGCTGTATCGCGGTCCATCGAGGCGCGCGCGTGGATCGTTGCACCAACCAAGCCCGAGCTCTTGCGACAGAGTTCTTCAGAACGCCCGACATCCCAGGCACATCTCTGGATGAGCTGAGAAAAGTAGAGGCTCACTTTAAGCTCGGGATCCGGGTATATGAACCAACAGCGACTGGAGACTGGCTGCTTCGGAGGCAACCAGCTTACTATGAACAAGTAGGCACTCACGCAATGACGATCGGTGTCTATGAGGGGCACGCGTTCCTCATCAACGACATCAAGAAACTCGCGCGTGAGTACGTGTGCGGGGAGTGCAATGCGCGGTTCACACAGTCCAACAACCTCCATCGCCACGTCGACCGTTGTACCCGAGGCGAGACGCAAGTGGTCTGCCGTGGAGAGAAAGTGGAAGCTCCGCCGTCGGCCTATGAGAAGGCCTTTTATCCGCAAAGCCCGGATAGCCGCTCAGCAATACAGTGGCTCGAGCATGAAGCCCGCACCAGAGACAAACATATCCATCACAATCTCTGCGGCCACGGAGGCGAGCGATTTATAGAAGGTAGTCCCGTAGACGGTTATGAACCGATGACAAAGACTGTCTTCCAATTCAATGGGTGTTACTGGCATGGGTGCAAAGTCTGTTTCCCAAGGGCGGAGCAACACTGGGCGCCAGTTTGGAGGCGCACCGATAACAAGGGCAACCCTGTCACACGCGAAACGTCATACAAAAAGACGCTCGAACGTGAAGCTAAGATCCGCGCTGCTGGGTATCAGCTTGTAGTCCGGTGGGAGCACGAGCCTAAGCCTTGGGAAGATGATCCCCTGCCTGAAACAAGGACGGAAACCTATCCAAACGCGATCGTGTACGACTTCGAGAGTTACCTCGACAAATCTCACGCCCATCAACCAACAAAGGATCTTTCACTAGAGGGGGTCCACGTGCCTATCTCTGTGTCGCTGACTGACACCCTCGACTCTACCCCTGAGCACCTCTGTAATAGAGACCCAAAGGCGCTCGTGGCGGAGTTTATGCAAGCCCTCCAACGGCGAGCCGCCCGGATACGAGAAGTCATCCGACGGCGGTTCCTGCCCGACAGCATCGAGATCTTGGCAAAAAAGCATCGGCGCGCGATCGAAGAATGGTTTCGACCAAATCCTGGTGCTCGGGTTCAACTCAGGTAAGTACGACCTGAACCTGATCAGGAACCACTTCGTCGAAGAGCTCTGCAAGGCGTCCGACAAGTTGATCAAAGTTGGGTGTAAGGCGAACCAAATCATGTTTATAGTGACTCCGGGATTTAAATTCCTGGATATCCTTAACTACCTTGGCCCTGGTAAGAGCTACGATGACTGGGTGAAAGCGTATGGGTGCACCCACACGAAGTCCTGGTTCCCCTACGAGTGGTTCGACAGCCCAGAGAAGGTCATCTTCCCCGGCCTCCCCGACTACCCCAAATGGTATTTGAAGTTGAAAGCCTCCTTCCCCCTAAAGCTGTCGGAATATCACGCGTGCCAGAAGCTATTCCGCGAGAAGGGGTTGAAGACCTTCGTGGACTGGCTCCGTTATTACAACGACCTCGACGTTGGGCCCTTCGTCGAAGCGCTGAAAAAGATGCGCGACTTCTAAACCGCGTACGGAATCGACATCTTTAAATACGCGGTAAGCTTGCCCGGTGTGTCGATGAGGTTCGTCATAAGAGGGACGCTGAAAGGCCCTGAGGCGCCCGAGCTGTACGCTCCCGGAAAGGAGGCGTACGACATGCTCAAAGCGAGCGTCACGGGCGGGCCCTCGATCGTCTTCACGCGGTACCACGAAGCTGGGGTGACGCGGATCCGCTCCAACTAGTACACAAAGCCCGGCCCTGTCAACGCGTCCTCGGGTACGACGCGAACGCGCTTTATCTGAGCACCATGGCGGCCCCGATGCCCTGCGGGGAGGGAAGGGTGGCTGAATGGAGGGGGGCGGGTGTCGTCGTGTTCGTGTCGACGTGTTCTCCGCGAAGGAAGGTGGTTCGGTTTCGCCAACGTCGACATCGAGGTCCCCGAACGTCTCCGGCCGAAGTTCGAAGAAATGGTCCCGCTCTTCAACAGCAAGGAGGTTCCCGAGTCGGATGTCCCTCGGGAGATGCTTGACTATCTCTAGCGCACATGACGAACCCGTGCCAGAGGGGAGAAAAAGCTTGTCGGAGCACTGAGCGCGAAGAAGATCCTGTTGTACGCCCCGCTGCTCCACTGGTACATCGACCACGGGCTTGTGATAACCGCGGTTCATCGCACAATAGATTAAAAAGCCCAGAAGATCTTCGGATGGTTCGTCGAGCAAGTCACAGAGGCCCGCCGGCAAGGCGACGTGGCAAAAGAGAAAGCCCTCCTGGCCATGGCCGACCTCTTCAAACTGCTCGGCAACAGCTGCTACGGGAAATTCATCGAAGCGCTGGAGCGTCAGACGGAGGTTTCCTACACGGTGACGAAGCGGTTGTCGATCGTTCGCTCCGCTCGGCCTGGTTCACAGACCTAAACGAAATCAGGGAAGCCTATGAGCTCCATAAGCGGAAGCCGCGGATCGAGATCACCCGCCCCTTCCAAGTCGGGATCGCCGTTTATCAGCTCGCGAAGCTCCAGATGCTCGAATTCTACTTCGACTTCCTTGACCGCCACGTCGACACGCGGACGTTCGAGCTGATCCAGATGGACACGGACAGCCTCTTCATGGGAATCGCGGGCACCCGCCTGGAAGACGTCGCCGCCCCGAGCTCCGCGGAGAGTTCGAAGCGTGCAAAAGGAGTGGCTGGCTTGGGACAAGTGGAGCGGCCGCACGCCGGGCCTATTCAAGCTCGAGTTCGAGAGCGTCCGGGCGATCGCTCTCTGCAGCAAGGCGTATTACGTCGACAATGAGAAGAAACGGAAACACTGGCGAAGGGGATGTCCCACGTCCCCAACGACTTGACCTGGGGCTGCTACAAAGCAGCCCTCGATGGAGTGCGGGACAAGGCAGAAAACCGGGGGTTCAGAATGGTCAAAGGCGCCATGAAAACGTACCACCAGGATAAACTAGGGCTAAGCGCGTATTATGGCAAGAGACGGTTGCTACCCTACGGGATTCACACCGAGCCCTTAGACTACGCCTTCAGGGGGTAATTTGGTATTTCATGGCACCACCTGCAGCTCCTCGCGGACGAAGCCTCGTTCGGGCCCGCTCCTGAGATAGTAGACAACAGGCTCGCCGGGCCGAATGACAGCGCGCGCTTGCTCATACACCTCGAGACTCCAAACTGGGTCTGTTGCGCGCCTTCGCCCACCCTCCTGTTCACCAGGCTTGTATAAATATCGTACGTCGGCATCAGAGGAAAGTCTCTCCTCCTTCATACCAACCGCTCTCCCAGGAACAACAGAGGAGGGCTTTTATGCCACCGATTTGGCCTCGATGGCATCCTGCGGCTTTTTGCCAATGAGGCACGTTGGTTCGTTGTTCAAAGCTGCGACAACCGCAGGCAGCCGAACTACCCACTCAACCGATCTTTCCCCTTCGGCAAGAAGCATCTCCTGAGCGTACTGGTACCCGAACAACCGCTCGGCCAGAGTCCTGTTGAACCTCTCCGCTATCGCTTGGTCTCGGTGGATATCGACGCGTCCGCGCCGGACTTCGGTATTGTGTTTAGCTAGTAGCGGTGTCACAGCACCCATAAACTCTTTTCCTGGGTCGACCTGAAGTAGCTTGGGCCACGTGAGAGGGCTTCCCTTGTAGATGCGCTCGAACGCCCCCGCGACTTCTCTCGCTTCCTTTGAAGCCAAAGGCTCAGCCTCCTTGTAGCGCGAGGCAACATCGACCACACTGAGCGCATACTTGTAAAGCTTCCGCCCCCGCCAAGGTCGGTCATGGGGCAGAAATAGAAGATCGGCCTGATGAACCTCTTTTGGTGTTGAGACATTGAACCTCGGCCTTGGTATGTGTTGTGGGGGCGGCAGGTAGATCTGCCACATTGCCTGTTTCTGGAGACACACCTGGACGGCATCTTCAGAGGCGCCAGCCGCGGCCGCCAGCTTCTTTATCGCGGCGAGCCTCTTCCAATATCCCTGGGGGCTGTAGTAGATGCCAGACAGCTTCTTTTCCATTTCTATACCAATACCGCGGCAGCTTTCCCGGTTTCACAACCATCGGCTAGCAGCATATCCAATGGCGAGCATCCCACCACCTCCATAGGCTAGTTCACCAGTTCGTGGGGCGAGGATGGGTTTGGGCGTACAGGTCGAGGGCGCGGTTCGTTGCGCCTGTGTGTTGGTCAGCGCGATTGCGCAGGCGTTCCTTTTCTGCTTCCCAATCACCCAGCGTCTCGTGGCGTTCTTGAAATGCAGCCCAGTCAGCCTGGTACTTCTCCAAGGCTTTGTCGTGGCGCTTCCGCTCCGCCGCCATTGCATCGGGGCCCTTCCCAGCTACCGTCCGAGCGAGATACGACCCACCTTCGAAGGCCGTAGCGTTCAGGATAGCCCCACCCAGCATCAACGCTATGGTTGCCATTATTCAGCTGGAATGATCTTCTTATCGACTAAGTATTGCTTGGCGGCGACGGCGCCCGTGAGAACTGCAACCCACTTTGCGTAGTTTTCAATAGATGCGAAAGGATCCGAGGTCATAGGCGCCTTAAGAACTTTTTTCCCCACCCACACAATACCCGCAGCAATGCCAGTCAGAGTTGCTGCCTCGACCACAGTGTTTACGAGTTTGTTGTCCATCAAGAGTCTATACTTTACAAAAATCTATTCCATAATTCCATAAGCAGGAGGCCCCAGTTCCACGCACTGCCGATGGGGAGACTCGCCGCTAATGTGGTGTCGTCGCGGGCCTGCTCTCGAGCCAGGGCCTCACGAGCTGCTTTGTTCCTAGCAGCGAGGGCCCGGCTCGCCGAGACCTTCTTAGGATCCTTCTGCTTAGTCACCTCTGCAAGTGGCGGCGCTGTAATACGATCTTCTTCCATCACTTTCAGACAGGGCTTCCCGCAAACAATTACGAGCCTCGTGGACAATTGGTGGAGTGTGCGCTTCGTCTAGAGCGTGGAGAATTAACAGAAACACGACGAGCATGGCGCTATAATATACACACAACAAAAATTGCTAGCGAGTGCTAGTGAGTAGGTGCTGGCAGGTCCACAGGCGCGCTTGCGTCTTCTCTGTGGCCACCTACATGTGCCAGCGCAGGCACTAGCGCCACCAACCGGCCTCCGCGCACCGCGATTCAGCCAGCTCCATAGCTCAACTCACGCCGGATCAGGGCATCCTGCTGGAGGTCTGTTAACAACGCCTGTTCATCATCCAGCTGCTTCCCTACTGCTCCCAGCACACGTGCCACCACCTTGCACGCGACCTTTAAGAATCCGCTGGAGAGACTGTGCTCGACCTGCTTTCCGAGGGTCACCTGGTATCGAAGATGGAGCGAAGCAACCTCCTTTTTCGAGAGCCTGTTGACGTCCCCCAGCGACAGCTCCTTCCCCAAGTACTCCTTGGTGTTGCCTGCGGCCGCAAGAATAGCCAGTGCCTCCCGTCCCTCGTTATCGTCTACGGCTGGCTCGCGCTCGTTGGTGATCCCTTCCTCGCGGAAAATTTCATCCAGTACGTCTTCAGCCATGTCTATATATTAGCCGAAACAATTCTGCTGGGGGCTGGGATCTCCAACACGATATCGAATGGGTGACGGAGACGGAAGCAAAGTCTGGCGCACGGATGCTCCTTGAGCGCGGATAGCATTTGTTGACGCTCCGCCTGTCATGTCCCACCCCGTAGTTCTCCCAAAGCATTTTCCCATCGAGCTCGCTCGGTCTGTAAAACGTGAGCGTCGCTGCCACATTCTCCCTGAAGGCCTTTGCCACGCTCGTGTACTGTTGCGTAAGGAGCCATACTAAAAAATTCTTATGCCTGCCAGAGAAAGCCAGCTCGTTCAAAGCGCTGCGATGTCTTTTTACGTCTTCACTGGCGGCGCAGTCGTCCAGAATAAGCAACACCTAGCCAAGACCTTCGAAGACCGCGGTGCACAGCCGAAGGCACTTCTCAATTTCACCACCCGAGTTACCTGGTGCCAGGGCCACGAAGCCGGGCTCCTTATGGGCAAATCCCCGATATGTCTTGTTGTGAGCGTATATCGGGCAAATCAAACACACGACGTTAAACTTCCCACGAAAAGGGCCGCGGAGCGCTTCGACGACCAGTCTCGACTTCCCGGACGCCGTTGGGCCTACGATAAGCAGGTGGCCGGGTATCAAATCGGTGAGAAAGTCCATCCTATATAGGGAACGGATTAATAGTAGGCTACTTGGCTATCAAGGTCGAATGCTGCGTCGCCTAGGAGGAAGACATGGCAGTTGCCATTACCAGAGCTGCCGGTCTTTCGATAGATCCGGAACTGAATGTTCTTTCCCGGACCGAGGGCTGCGTGTCCGTCGCCGTGCACGAGGTGGTCACGCGCCGTGCGGAGATCGATGAAGATCCCCTATTTGTTCTTGAAGAACCCCGTCGGCTGAACCACCGGGTTGTGAGCTGGGGGGTGCACCAACCCTTCTGCAGCGGCTCGCGCGGTCTCCCAAATGTCTGCAGGGAGCATGCCGCTGGGGTACAGCGTGTTGGGGACGCCGTTGAGGTCGAACTCAACCTTTGTCACGCCAGGGTTCGGGAAGGCTTCGCTGTCTCGTGCTCCCGCGGCGTACGGGTCGACGAACAGGAACAGGACACCCACAAAGCTTTTGAATTGCACGGGGATGTTGTCCATGAGAATTGACGCGGTGGCCTTCGCAAACGTCAGCACTTTGTGGTGCGAGATGTGGTTGTAAAGAACCACGCTCGGGGCGTGCTGCGCGTGAGTGGGCGACTCAATCACCTGATACACCATTTTGATGTTTTTGAGCGCGTAGGTGCCAACCTAGTTCGGATCCGAGCTTGTGATGACATCTTTGGGGGCGGCGAGTGTGTGCTCCAACCGAATCGGTGGAAGACTCGCCGTATGGAGAGCACCGTGGGTGCGAAGGAGCTCAAGATCGAGTGGGAAGTCCAAGACAATCGCCAGGTCCCCCACCACATCCCCTTTGTCTCCGGCCTCTGAGCGGATCTTATTGACCTCGGTTGTCTGGATCCCTTGCTCGATGCGTTTAGCACGCTCTGCGGTGGGCAGCCATAGGTCGGCCCGCTCCAAGTCCTCTAGGGTTTTATCGCCCATCTTGACGACCCGTCGCCGAATCAAGCAGCGCCCCAGGTTGTCGACGAGGCGGTTGTTGGCGTGCTTCGACGCTCCGCCTAGCTCCACCTCGGCCACAGGGGCAAGAGTGTCTGGGACTAGGACGGTGTCATCTGGAAGCCTGGGAATGTCAACGTAAAGGGTCTCTTTGGGGTTCGCCGAGCTCGGGTTAAAGGTCAGGCGGTGGGTCACGCGTTTTCTTTTCGTGGCCATGAGAGTGCGTGGCTCCTCCCGTGGGTCAAGCTTCTTGGAGATGTACGCCATTTTTAGCTTGAATTATGTATAAACAAAAAATGGATATCAACCCTGATGAGATGATACCTTTGTTACCCCACGGCGACGACCGTGACCCTGATGAGCCTAGTAACCCATTCCCCACGGTACCCGGTGGCGCTGAAGGCGGAGAGCTCATCGGGCTGCATGACTTAACACCGCGAGGAGCGGGGGCACGTCCGCGCGAGCTTGGCACAACAGAAACGTCGACGTCGATCAACCCCGTTACTGGCAGGTCAATCGATACAAGATTGCTGGAGAGCGCGCGGGAGGATGTGAGGAGAAAGTTTCTCCGCGTTAACGGAGTCGAAATCGGTCTAGGCGAGAAGGGGCGTGTTATGATTCGCAGGTGGGAGGTTAAGAACCAGGGGTGGCGACCACTGTACCCCAAGGATGGTAATGTAACGCGGAACTTCGCTAGCGAATTGAAAGAAGCTCTCGGACCATCCGCGGAACAGATCTTGGAAGAGAATAACGCAAAAACTCAGGAGCTCGAGCAGCAAAACCGACAGGACGAGGAGACAAGAGACGCTCCCGATACTTCACCGGAAGATAGGCGTGCCGCGGAAGCGCGGATTGCGGCGCGCAATGAGGAGATTGAGGAGCTCGAGCGGCAAAGTGAAGCCGTTGAGGAGCGAATGTCTCTGCGGGACCGCGTGAAGGCCATTTTCAAGAAGTACGGCTTCACTGTCCTGGGCGTTATAGCAGCGGCTGGGGCGGTCATCGGGGTGATCTTCGGCGTTTTACAGCAGAGGCTCGCCGGCGTGGCGCGTGGGTTAGGCCGGGGACTGAAGACCATCGGAAAGTATACGTGGAAGCGAAGCAGCCCCTGAACTATAGGCGGGAAGGTTTTATTGACCGGGTCGGTAATGGACACTCCACACCCCGCAGTTGCACACCATGTGGCGAAGTTCAGCTGTTGAGGCCAATATTCGTACGCGGGAGAAGAAAGCCAATGATGATCCTCCTTTCCGAGCGATGTGTGATGGTCGTTTCCTTCCAGAAGTCTCGGAATCCTGCTTTGAAAGCGATTTGGGGGTCAACAAAGATCTGGAGCTCTCGAAGCAGCGGTGCGATATCAGAGCCCGTTTCAGAGAACGGAAAGGCAGGCACGGGGTATTTTGCGGTGTGGAGAAGGAAGACATCAGGAAAACCGATCTGAAGTCTGGCTTCTACGGCTTTCTTTGCAGCTTCTGCGGCCTGTTTTGGAAGCAATTTTATAGCATTCCAAAGAACTATTTTAGCGCTCGCCTTCGATTGATCCATTGTATATATACGCGGGTAAATAAAATGTCTCTCCACATAGCAGCAAGCGAGGGTGTGAATGAACTTCGGCCTCCGTTCGGTGGTGAGCTCTCGAGTGTCGCGGCTCGAGCCGTGACGATCCCCGAAGTAACGCTCACAGTACTTAAAACGATGGATATATATTGCTTCGTGCTCGACTCATTGCAGCTGTCCCGCATTCGCGAAGGAACCGCCGATTTGGCCACGATCAGTAAAGCGCAAGGGACCGTTTTGGTCTCCATTCCGAAAGGCGAGTACAACCTCCACTGTCTCCAGCAGGCTATTATCTCGGGGCATGGAAAGGAAGTCTCCGCTTGCACTTGTGAACTTCGGATCACCACTACTGGGGTGTATTTCTTCTCGAAAGTACAGGTAATCCTAAACAGAAAGCTAGCCGCCTTGTTGGGGATATCCGAAGTCCCGCGCAATATGTTTTACGTTCCTGTACAATGGGGCCAACCCTCTGTTTCAGTCTACTGCGATTTGGTGGAACCCAGGAGGTCGTATGAGGGGGGCAAGTCCTCCTATCTGCTGGCAAGGGTCGAGCCCCTGAAGCTTCAAGGCCCTTCGGTGTGGCATTTGTGGCCCTTTTATCTCCCCCTTAACCCTACAAAAAGAAGCCTCTTTCGAGTTTGGTCGGTCCCATCGACCAAGGTAGAGGTTCTGTTGGAGCTAAAATAGATTGCCGTTTATATAGACCATGGAGTCCGATTGCTTATACCCAAACGTTCCCACCGCCCCCAGCGACGATGAGGGGCAGTCGTTTCGGCTTAAAAAGATTTGCGACATTCAGACCACCCTTAAGAGCAGTATCGCCCACTATGAGGGCGTTCGGAAAAAATATACCCGCGCTCGGGAAATTCTAAACGGGGTAGCTTTGGCCTCTGGGAGTCTGAGCGTTATACTCTCGGCTTCAGGCCTAGCCACCTCTTTGACCGACCTTGGGATTGCCGTCGGGGTTCTGTTAGGTGCCATTGGAGGCCTCTTCGGAATCGTGTCAGCCTCGATGGCCGGGGTCGGCAAACGGATCGCTGGAAAGATCTCCAAGCATGAGCAAACCGTCGCAGTTGGTGAGGCGAAGTTGAGTACCATCAATGACCTTGTCTCGAAATAGTCTAGTAGCCAAATCCAAAAAGGGCTCTATTTTTGGAGTTGGCTGCACCCCATGGGTGGCAAGCTGTTCTTGGTATCATTTTAAAGCTTAAAGCCTGCTGATCACGAATCTGCATGTTAACACATCGAAAATATGTCCAAAGGCCTTTGTAACCTGGCCTAAATAACCCATACTCCTTTGCGCCAAAATTTCACTGGACTGCAGTTTTGCCATTGTTATCATGTTTTTACGACAAAGCTTTATCAAAATCGACTTTTTTCCATGCTTTTAGCCTTCTAAAACCCTGTTTAACTTAAAAGACAGCAAAATTCTTCAATTTTACACATTTTATCAAATTTTATGCTAATTAAAATGAAGAAAGAAAAAATGCAAATAATAAGAGGAAAGGTACAATCAAATACACTACTTTCTTACTCTAAAATCATATCTGAACAGAAAATGATTAAGTACGCACTGAAGCAGACGAAAAGCCCAATTTAAGACATTTTGGCCAAAACCGGAGTGAAAAATCACTTCCGGTTTTCTTATTCTTCGATGATAACGTATCTTATATGGCAGGATATTTCGAATAAATACTCTTCGAAGGAAGAAGAAAGTCTCTATAGAAACGTTTGCCTTCTAATCAGTTCAGTCTAACGGTTCTTCTTCCCCATCGCTGTCCTCAGCTTCTTCTTCCAACACGTAGTTGTGAGGGTTCTCACATTTTTCACCGCACTGGCATGATTCTGGGCATGGCAGACCATTCCTCTTGCACAGGCAACGACCAGTTGTGCAGTTTGTAAGGCATCCACACATTAAAAGCTCCAGTAAAGCCTCAGGAGCAGGCGGTAACGACATCCAGTCAATCCCAAGATGGCCATCTGAAATGAACCAACCATGGCCCTCAGGTGATCGAACCTCGGGATTTGCATCCAGTGCACGTCGCCATACAGCAGCTTGGTAGTTCGCGCGTAGTATGTGATTCCTCACCGCATCTTGACATGGCGGAAGACTCTGTGACTGGCTTTGCTTTGTACAAAACAAAACATAACGACATTCGTTAACACCAGCCAGATCTGGCCTTCCATACATCTTGCAAATAAACTCCTCACATTCTGAGAAGGGAACTGTTTCCATGTTAAATGAACGTCCAAGTAGCGCCATACCTTCGCATGCCATTGGGTCAATCTCACAAAGTTTCAGAGCAGTCTTCTTTCCTTTACCCGCAAATGCGCTGGTTGAGTCACATCCAGTTAGGGCGTGTAGACCAGGCAGGGCATCACACAATTGGGGCCCAACAGATTCCGCTATGTCAGAAACTTCCAGGAAGATGTTCCTCGTTTTCTCCTTTTTCATGATAAGAAGTCGTGCCGGTATCTCACTGCAAAAATGACAGGCCAGGATTGCCACGTCTGTATCAGGAGACTTAATTATGATGGTGCTCTCGCCATTTTGAGATGCATGTTTTGCATGGAGAAGCAACTTTGTGTCGGCTTCCTCGTGGTTGCTGTTTAGTTCGTGAATCTCCTCACAAATGACCTTTCCCTCATTGACAGACAAACAGAAGCAATTGCTTTCAACAGCGAAATAGATTTGGTGATTTCCAATTCGCTCTGCATATTTGTCACTCGACCACTGCTGAAGGAGGAACCTTGTTAGTGTTCTTTTGTTTTCGTCACTGCTTAAGAACTTCTTCCATTGTTTCGGACACTTCTGACCACCCCCAGTTATTTTAACTTTGACAGTTCCTTGACTAGCTCGCTTAGTTCTCTCAGGATTCTTGATGGAAACACCTGGATATCTGTCAGTAACAAAATCGACCCGTCCTGCTAAGGACGTCGGTGGAACAACTGAATGAAAGACAGCATCCGCTAACTCTTCAAATGTTGCTGGAATTTCTTTCATGGCTTGGAGTACTGCCATACCATCAACAATTAATGCTGCCGTTGGTGTAACGTCTTCAGCCGGTTCGACTCTCTTCACCAGTGACTCCAGTAGCTTGGCTTTATTGGTTTTGCATAGGGACCCGTCAGCAGAAGCCAAAGACCATGGAATTGGCCCCAGAGAATACCTAAAGACTTCCCGGAGATCCATATCTCTCGTCTGGGCAACAACGAGAAGACGCGCGAATAGATCCCGATCAGCCTTTAGCATGACTTCTCTTCCACCTATCTTGACTGGCGCAAGGTTGACACTATCAAAGGTGGCCAGCTTCAGTTTGGGTATTGGATCATAGAAGGGAACTTCATTAGTTGTCAACCTCTTCTTGATAAAAGCTGTCATCGCTTCTTCTCCCTTATCATAGGCCACTAACAGGTCTTCCTCCAATTTCTTTGGGGCCGCCATTCCTGATGCAAGGTGGCAAATTTCATCAGTGTCATTTGGCGAAAACGGATTGCCCCAGTTGCTCAGAGTTGACTGAACCTTCTTCACATCGCCTTCATCGACTGACATCCTCCTTTTGCCTTTCTCCTTTATTACACCATCAGCATTTGTCACGGACATTCCGGCCATTTCACGACAAGCTTGGGTGATGGCTGCACGCTCGTGTGAAGTTAGTAACCATCGCTGCACGGCTCCTTTGTTCAGGCTGAAGCCAATGATTCCGCCTTGGGATTTTGTGTCTCGATTGATGGTCTGTTCAATGGTGTGGTCGACGGCCACTTGGCTGAATGCATTTCCGGAGCGTTGAACTACAAAGTCGCCAGCTTGGAAGGCTTCATAGGCAGAGGGGTGTTCTTCCTTCAGGGACATCATGTCACACCAGTAGACTGGTAGGTACCTCGAGTAGTTAGTGCGATCATATGCGAACATCCAAGGAAGCATGTCGCGAACACAAGCAAGATGTAAGCTCCAATCCCCTTCTCTCGTCGACCGTATGAAGCGCAGAAGAAGACCAACCATTTCAATGTATGATCTCCAGTATGCAGTCATCTTGTTGCTTGACTGTTTGCCGAATTCGTCAAACTTCAGTCGGAGCTCGTCGAGTTCAGGCATTTCGTACAACTCTTGGATTGTGGAAGATTTTGGGTCTTTTTGCACTTTGGTTGTCGCTGTCACTACGGCCTTTCTAAGCAACTGCACCTCTGGATCATCTTCTGTTGCACCAACGAATATCTGCCAGCTGAGTCGCAACAAGGCCTCCAGTACAACCTAAGATGAACCATATCACAAACTACAATAAATCGAGGAAACTGGCTGGCAATCTAGAGACGAAGCTTATTACTCCAATTATCAAAAAACATCAATGTTACAGAAAAATAACAACACCTAGAAAGCGATACAACAACAAGGGCTACAATATTATTGAAGAACACTAGAAAGCAATAACTATATATAATTTACTATATATGGTAGCCTTGATGTCTATTTTGGGAACTGCAGATAATTCTAGGTATTTAGAGCGCAGCTGAGATGTTACTTTGTCATCGGTAGAGCGTGGTTACTGTATAATAAATTTGATATCAATGTATAAAACACTTGGAAATGGGTGAGGGGAGGGGTAATATGCACTTCCAACTAATGTTAGATACTTTAAGACAATATTATTATTATTATTATTATTATTATTATTTTAAATAACTTAATAATGCGTCTAAATATTCCTATTTGTAATAAGTGTTTTTAATCATTGTAATATTAGTTAGTATTCGTTCTTAGTATCTTAGACACGGCTAATTTGAAAACCAATAATTGTAATTGAAATTATTACCATGTATGGATAAAGTTAACTCATTTATTCAGGTCTTAATAAATTTGGATATCACGAAAAGCTTTATCGATAAGTGTCCAATAACAATAACAACAATAGTGGCAATAATGGCAACAATAATTGCAGTAATGCTAACAAAGAAGAAAAAATAACCTTGTGCGTGCGGATTGCCCTGTTGTAGTGCTTTCCTCCAAGTACACCATTCAGCGAGCCACTAGCCACCAGTCTAGACTCGAGCAGGAGGTCTCTCAGTCCACTGTCCCCGAACCGCTTTCCTATAACTGAGAGAAATACGCACGTGATATGGAAGCTTCCCATTCGTAGCACAATGCTCCTGAACTCCTCCTTCTTCTTCCAGACTACCTCTAAAGCCTTTGCGTATATGGCTTGATCCAGGACCACAACAGTGTCATCAAGGCATAGCTGAGTTGCCATTTCAATAGATTTCTTTAGCAAAGTATACACAGTGGACAGGTCAGTCGGTGATGCATCTATGAGTTGGCAATATCCCACCACACTCTTAGATGGAATTTCCTGGGTGGTTGACAAGGCATTGAATCCACTCCAACCCGGTACGGTTTGCAAAGTGTCTGTCAACTCATCAGTTGGATAAGTTATCCGTGACATAAACCAAGCAAAGTCTTTAATGGGGATCCTCATTGCCTTGCACTGATCATCATCTGTTCTTCTAACAATTGCAGGAACCTCTGCATACCCACCGGGGCCACACCTTTTTCCGGCATTGTAGTCGTAAATCTGTTGATTTAAATAAGTGAAGGCTTATTACAGTGTGGCTGATCTGAATATCAGAACAATAAAGGCTGAAGGCTTTTTGTCGGATGGCCTTAGATAGAGTAGCCTGACTAACAAAAACTTTTGAAGTGAGCTTCTCTTGCCTATTATTTTTTACCCATACCTGGCTTGGAGGTCCATGAAAAGTGCGCCTTCGGATACCCCTTTGTTGCTGCACTGTGGGTGGTAGATCACATCCAGCGACTTGCCTTTGCACCACGATTCCATTTGTACAATGAGTTGTGCCTCTTCCTGATAAGGTTTCTTCAAGCAGATCAATGTTATCCCAGCAAAATGTGCTAAACACATTGGGACTGACAACACTAGGAAGCACTACACCATGCTCTTGTGCTTCTAGGTGATTCTCGGCAAGTCTGGTCTCAATCTCTAGAACCTGATCGTACGATATTCCATGACCATATCTATTAAGCAGAGTGATCACTTCTCTGGAACCAGTGAGGTTTTTCACTGTGAGAGGTAAAGCAACATGCTTCGGAGTTTTCTGCCTTCCATGTGATACATTGTATGAGAGGTCTTGAGCAAGGGAAAGAACAATTCGCCGACAATGTTCCTCCACATCCACCTTCTCGTCATTATCTTCTCCTGGCTCACCACACTCGCTTAGGATCCAAGCAAGTAAGTTGTAAACAACATTTGAAACTAACACGCTCTCTTCCTTAATGTCGTTAGAAGACGGTGGCCACGGCATGTACGATTCTTGACTTAACAGGGCGGATCGCACGGCCTTCGCGGCATGATATACATGGTTCTTGAGGGATGCATCCTCTGGCTCTGTGATGAACATTTCATTTTCCATGCTACGGTTGAGACCACACTCAATGATCTGCCCCTTGGGCACATCTTCACAATAGACAATTTCAGCCTGCGAGCGATGCTTTGGGTGCCAGAAGCTTATTCTACCTGGATACGCTTTTTGCATTCTGATCTTCAGCTTTTCAGAACGATACAGAGGGTTCTGTATGCCTAGTTGAGACAAAAGTTCCACATATCTTTGCCGTAGGTCAAAAATACGCAGAACTTCTAATTGGCCAAATAGTTTCGGTTCCACCTCAGATTTGAGTACTTGGAAGGCATCATCATACCGAGATTCTAGCTTGCCTTCTTCATTTTTCTTGATCACTTCCATTTGCTTCAAGTTTGTGTAAGTCCGGTAACAGGTCCTGTGATAGCACAACTCTATGGCAATAGGATCTTGATCACGTAGGGCTACGCTAAGCCTTTGATCACCTCGAAGTTTCGCTGCCTCGAGAAGAGTTCTTCCAGCTTGCATTGTTTCACATGTGGTCAGCTTCTCTTTTCTCCGTCTGTCTTTTGAATCGGTCTTTACTGTTTGACATATCGCACATTCCTTCATGTCTATTGCTTGTAGGGAGGATCGCGTCGGGCGAGAATCAGATTGCAGCTCAGCAGTTCCAGTATCGCTCTTCTCTGCCGGTGAAATCTCCTCTATCTTCCTCTTTTTTGCAACACGCTCAAGGAGGTTCTTAGCTGTGTACGTTTGGTAACATTTTCGGTGATACACACCAAAGGGACCTCTTTCCCATTTTCCTTCCATACGTTCTGATATCTCATCCTTTCTAACGTCACAGGCTTCCTTGAAGGTGCTCCAGCTGACATCCGAGAAGTTTGTTAGTAGACCTTGCACTCCGGATTTGTGGCACAAGCAGGTCGAGGCACTTTCAGATGGTCTCGGAGACAGAGAGAATGCCATGAGCACGAATGCAGCCACTGTGAATGAGATATAGTCACTGTTCTGAATCGAAACTTGACAAAACGTTAGGCTTAACTTAACTTTGCTTATTACATTGAAAGGGTACAATACGAGGTCACTTTAAGAGAACAGTAAATAGCTAATCAAAGAAAACTCTTCTTGTTAAACGATATGACGCTTCAGTGTTAAAAGACGGGACGGATCCACGAAAATGATAATTTTTTTCCTTAAAATTTGCTAATGAAATTAAACAGGTTTATTTCAGTAAATTTAGCTGATTGACATAAGCAAACAAAGTGCATACTTGCAGAAGTTCTAGAGCTGCCTGTGCTGCTTCGTGGGGGCAGCCATCTTGGATAAGAACCGCTGGTTGTGACAGCAGGCTCACGAAATAAACACAGGTTACCCAACATAATCTGATCATAACTGGCACTCAATAAAAACTCTTAATAACTGAGGTATATGTACAAGCTAACATTCCTTGTTTTTTTTGTGTTAAGTAATAACCTATAACGTCAGCTCTGTACAATTCGAAGTCTGTCATCACAACTTAAGATGTCAATAGTCACTTTTTAAATAAATTTTCAAATTAAGACTACCAAGTTTTAACCAACACTCTATTTCAGTTATTTTGTGTACTAAACACCTCGTCATATTTCAAAATACAAATCCATAAGGTTGTAACATACGTCATTAGTATAACTATCATAGAATAATCAAACCGGAAGTGATTTTATTATCACTTCCGGTTTGGCTAAAATGTCTTTTTAAAATTGGGCTTTTCGTCTTATTCAGTGCGTACTTAGTCATTTTCTGTTCAGATAATGATTTTAAAGTAAGAACGTAGTGTATTTGATTGCATCTTTCCTTTTTGTAAGCATTTAAATAACCAAAATGCAAGTGCTTCATTTGCATTTTTTCTTTCTTCATTTTAATTAGCATAAAATTTGATAAAATGTGTAAAATTGAAGAATTTTGCTGTCTTTTAAGTTAAACAGGGTTTTAGAAGGCTAAAAGCATGGAAAAAAGTCGATTTTGATAAAGCTTTGTCGTAAAAACATGATAACAATGGCAAAACTGCAGTCCAGTGAAATTTTGGCGCAAAGGAGTATGGGTTATTTAGGCCAGGTTACAAAGGCCTTTGGACATATTTTCGATGTGTTAACATGCAGATTCGTGATCAGCAGGCTTTAAGCTTTAAAATGATACCAAGAACAGCTTGCCACCCATGGGGTGCAGCCAACTTGCAAAAAACCGGTTTTGGCTACTAGACTATAACCATGGCTACCACCAGTTCTGCCTCGACCCCGAATCACGAAAAACCATGACCTTCTCCACTCCATGGGGCAATTACAGGTACAAACGACTGGCCTTTGGCGGAGTAAACAGTCAAGACCTGTTCGATGCAGAAATAAGCAAGATCATATCAGGCATCCCAAAGGTTCTCAATAACCGTGACGACATTATGATCGGTGGTAGAGACTGGGATGAGCACAACAAGTCTCTTGCGCAACTTCTACAGAGATTGGAGGATCACAACCTGACCCTGCGACGTGAAAAGTGCGAATTTGGAAAAGCGTCCATCGACTTCCACGGACACTTGTTTACACAAGAAGGTCTTAAACCAAGTCCAACCAAGATTCAAGCTGTCCAAAACTGTGCTCCACCAGTATCCAAAGAGGAATTAGTCTCTTTTCTTCAAATGGTAGCCTACCTATCCAGGTACATCAGGAACTTCTCCAGCCGGTGCGAACCACTGAGAAAGCTCACGAAAATCAACGCCAAGTTTGAGTGGTCGACAGAACAAGAAACAGCCTTCAAGGACCTGAAAGCCGCCATCACAGCAGCCCCAGTCCTAATCCCGTACCATTCAGAACACGAAACACTTGTCGTCTGTGACGGAAGCCCAGAAGGATTAGGAGAAGGTCTGTTTCAGAAGACTGGCAAAGGATTCCAACCAGTACACTATGTGAGCCGGACCTTAACTGACACAGAGAAGAGGTACTCTCAAATCGAGAGAGAAGCACTGGCAGCCGAATTCACTACAACCAGGCTCCAGATGTACCTGCTTGGCGCACCAAAGTTCCAGTTAGCAACGGACCACAAGCCACTGCTTCCACTCTTCAACAACCCAACAGCTAAACTGCCACCACGCATTGAAAGACTGGCCTTGAAAATGCAGAACCTCGACTTCGAAATTATTCACATCCCTGGTAAAACCAACATGAGTGACTACATGTCCAGACACCCACTGCCGGAGACAGGGAATGACCGTCTTGAGAAATATGTCATCGCCACTGTCCACTCAGAGCACGCTGTAGTTCTGGACAGAATCAAAGAAGAAACCGCAAAAGACAAACAGCTTACAAAGCTCGCTGCGGCCATGCACACAGGCAAATGGACCAAGACTGACCCAGACCTCAAGCCATACTTCGACCTGAGAGCAGAGCTATACATGGCAGAAGGACTGATCCTGAGAATGGACAGAATCATCCCCCCAGAATCACTACAAGACAAGATTATCCAGATAGCCCACAAGCAAGGACACTTGGGTATCAGCAAGGCTAAAGAAATGCTACGCAGAAAGTACTGGTTTCCCGCCATGAACTCTCGCATTGACACCGTTGTGAGCACTTGCTTTGACTGCCAGATAGCAACAAACACGCAGCATACTGAACCAGCGAAGATGACAAAACTACCAGAGAGACCTTGGGAAACCATTTAAATCGACTTCTGTGGACCATTCCAAGGCAAAGAGGACGCACTGGTCATAACTGACCAATACTCAAGATACCCAGAGGTTGAATTTGTTCACTCGACAGCCATCAAGCCGGTACGGAAGAAGTTAAAGAAAGTCTTTGCCACTCACGGAGTCCCCAAGACAGTCCAATCAGACAATGGACCACCGTTTAACTCAGAAGACTTTAAAGAATTTGCAGCAGAAATGGGGTTCACGCACAAGAAAATCACGCCACGACATCCCAAAGCCCAGGGACAGGTGGAAGGTTTCAACAAGCTCATGAACAAGACAGCCGCTATAGCACGCGCAGAAGGCATTGATCTCCATGAGGCAACCTGGGACATGCTACAAGCATACCGAGAGACACCTCATCCAGCCACAGGAAATGCGCCATATGATCTCCTCATGAATCGAGCAATCCGTACCAGACTTGACCACTACCCAACAGAGAGAGCCAGCAGGGACGAAGAAGTCAGGAAAAGAGACAGCAAATACAAAGAGAAATTGAAGTCTTGCCATGACCGAAGACACAGAGCCAAGAAACACAAGTTCAAAGCCGGAGAGGCCGTTCTCCTGAAACGTGACAAGAAACGCAAAGGAGACACCCCATTCGAACCGTACATCTACATTGCCACAAAGGTAATTGGCTCCACAATCCATGCTAGGAGAACCAGTGATGGGAAAACAGTATGCAGAGATGCATCCAAATTCAAGCTGCTCAGAACAGCCTACGTCCCAGCAAGAGACAAGAAAACAAACCCTGTAAGACCAGTAGTACCACCAGCTGTCACCCAGGAAACAACACCAGTGGCAGCACCAATAGCCACCCCAGGCATTGTCACTCGACAAGTGCCAATTGAGGCAACGCCTACCAACCAAACCCTACCCCTGCGCAGATCACAGCGACAGACCAAATCTACATTTGATGGACACCTGAAGGACTATGCCAAATGAACATTGAATTGACTTTGTACATTGATCAGATTTCAACAATGATTATGAACATTGAACACTTGTCTCGTTACTGACAATTGACTGTGATTATTTCTAATTACTATGGTACTACGGTACCAGCATTGAATACATTTCATTGATTAGGTGCATGTCAATTAAGTATTATTTGTTGATGAGTCATTGATTAGTTGCATGTTAAGTACAACCAAGAACGAATTGGATACATGAATTTTAAGGAACTGATCTGAAGAAGGAGGAGTGTAGCGATTACATCATTGATACACGTGATTAATAATCTACCAATGTAACATGATCATCCAAGAATGAGATTACAGTAGATCACATCTGAGACTGAACGCGTGTACACTGTACTTGTCTTTCTTCGTCTTACCCGATCACTACACCGAGGCGCAGATGCGTAGTGAGAGTTTGGTCGAGATAGCATCAAGAAACTGTGTTATCTGGCAACTGGCTCAATAGGCCTTGAATGATGGCTTTAATACGCTGCATGTATTTTATTGCTATACTACTGTGTGTATTTTACAATGTAAAGATAGGCTTTTACTCCAAACAGTGTTCAACTTCGATACCTGTTCAAGCAAACAGGTGATAAGAACTGAGAAGACAATCAACTCAAGGACAGAAAAGATTTTATAAACCAGCATATTGGGAAGTACTTGACACTTACTAAGGAAAATGACTGACCCAATGACTTATACGTAAGGCAACTTGCTGGGTGCAGGGGCGAGTGGCTCGTCTTTTTGGAAAAACTTGTGACAAACATAATTTTTTTCCCTTCCTTTGGTTTATCATATGCAAGGAAAAGTGCTTTTTTATTTTGCTGCAGTACATCTCCATTCTTGTTTGAAGCTCTTAGGTTTATAAGTTCAGCAAGTGAACATAACAAGCGAACATCCACGTCTTTTCTTTGAGCTTCTGGTAAGTGAGACAGCTTGGAATCCAGGTCACGCAGCACATGAGACTTCGAGAGCCTTGCTGTGTCAATGGGACTATCTCTACCTAATTCGCAACTACATTCTTCCTTAGGCTCTGAAATAACTACATAAACATTTGCAGGCTGTGCCTCTTCAGAAAAACTACCTCTTTCGACATATGACTTTAACAGATTAATGTGACACAGCTGCGTTTCCTTACGCCTGTCTGGAGTAGTTACTACATAATTAACTTCTGCTTAATAACATAGGGCCCAAAAAATCTACATTGTAATGTATTGCCTGGTACAGGCAAAAATACACGGACCTTCTGTCCTGGCTTGAAACTTCGCTTTAAAGCATCTAAATCATACCTTTCCTCAACTGATTTCTGAGATGAACTAAGATTGGCCCTTGCTAATTCACAAGCTCTAGATAGCTTAGTACGGAAATTTAAGACATACTGCAAAAGATTAATACGAGGCTCATTAGAACTAGATAACAACTTCTCTTCAAGTATTTTCAGAGGTCCTCTCACAGTGTGACCGAACACAAGCTCAAAAGGACTGAAGCCGAGAGATTCTTGCACAGACTCGCGTGCAGAAAACAACAAAATTTGAATACCTTCGTCCCAGTCCTTCTCCGTCTCAAAACAGTACATTCTAATCATGTTCTTCTCAAGGTTGCAGAAATGTTCTTGTGAAAATTCAGTTTCATCAACTACTCTTTCAAATAGACTTGAAACATCTGGATCTTTCCGCTGTTTTGTAATAAACGGGGGGGGGGGGGGGGGGGTAGATATCTACAGATAGCTTCACCAGTCACGGCAAACGCGACCTCCAATCAACTCTTGACTTAACAGATTCTAGAAACATCTCCTCATAACACCGGCGATATTTAAAATCCCCAATTCTTAGATTCGATTGCCACTAAATCCCACGGGAATTTGGTTCACCCTGAAGGCAAAAGCCTCACGAACTCGTTACCATAACAACTACTGACACTTGAGATACCGAGGAAGTTGGACACGCACCCGCTCTTTTACATCTTTTTGTTTACCATCCATCGGTAATGGAGGAGTTATGATGGATAGAAGAGCCAGCCGTAACCTTGAGTCTCAAACACCTAAACCTAGCAACTGCTACTTAACAGAAATAAGTTGTAATCAAACTCGGAGGGTAAAGTTGGCTACTTGTACGATATAATAATGAAAAAAGATGTACTTATATCTACTAAGCTAATGAAAAGGTCATTTCATGTGATGACCGAATCTGTCAGTCATAACTTTTAAAAACACAACCCTTCTCACCTCCATATATATTCCCTATAGCAACAACATTGAACAAAACAACTCACAGGGGAAAGTTATTAACCGAAGAAATGAAAAGGTAAGTTATATCTATGAAGCATATGTTTCAGATATATCCCACGATAATCAAGGTTTTGGATCCTTGATAATCTCCTGAACGTTCCTCACAAACTGAATAAAATAAGACAACTTGGAAGAAACATTGACTGGGCTAAACGCATCAAGGCCAGCAGCTGTAGACCAATCTTCAAAGTTAAGTAAGACATCCGTCTATGACACAAAGAATAACAAGAAAATGTAAATGAAAAGCATGTCAAATGTCTAGAGGCTTAGATCGTGTTCTATGAATTTAACAGGCTCTACCCACTGCGATGAATGTTTTCTATCAAGAAAGTAAAGAGAAAAAAACAGAGATAATACCCAAGTGTATGTTTCCTGGGCCAATCATTTTTGGCGTATGTAGTCTGGATACAGAGATGTCTCAGCCCATCCAAACCTTACGGGAAAACGTTTGTCTCTTTTACGAATGACTGTTTTATATACTTAGACCATAGAAGGTTTAAAAAAGGCAGTCCCCGGTGTGGCGAGGCGGTTCGTTCGTGTTCATACAGAACAGATCAGTAAATACCTACCTTGGTTGGAACTCCATACTGTTGTTCCAGAATGTCCCCTTCTATTTGTGTTTCATGACTCACAGTCAGGATAAATGTCCCACCGTCACTTGGGTACACATATGTTCTGCGCACACTCCGTCTGTAGTAGCTCTGTTGGAAGTTTTCCGGAAGCTGACTGGCGGGTGGGAGAATAATTGCGTCACCTTCAATTCGCATCTCCGATAAATATTCACACAGAACTTTGTCCTCTTCCTCAATGTCAATAAGCGATTCGGGATGTTTTTCACCTGAATTGAGTTGAAAATACGGACAATAAAGGTACTCAGCAATGCATAAGGATGGGTAAGACTTTATTACCAAATACTAAAAATAGGCAAGCATTGCATGCATGTGGCTACTGCATTTATGAAGTTTATTCGGACCTTTTTGCCATACCTATCGCCTTTCCTCGATTTTATTACTTTTACATGCCCACAATTCTTCGCGGTGCGCGAATTGTATTGTGCATTGTAATTGGCTAAATATTAGGCACGCGCTGGTTGGCTCCCTCACTCACTCACTCACTCACTCACTCGTGTTTGCTTTGACGTATTGGCTCCTGCATTATTTCATAGGCAGTAGCCAAAAAACTGGAAGACAACGCTAAAATTTTGTCACTATACGCCTGTATAACAGACTTTGGGACTCGGGGTAGCTAAGAAAACGCTTTGCTTAAAAAAAAAATTAGTCTTCGGAACCATATATATAACTCAGCAACCTTGGCATTTTGAGCGATCAGAATTGCTCTCCACCTAAGCATATTCAACATGGCACTCCCCAATTATTTTTTACCTTACGGTGGTAAAAGTACTTTATCAACTTGTTTGATTATCCATTTTCTTGTGTTTTAATTCCCCATCGACGCACTTAGAAACTACCCCCACCCCCAGGCTATACATATTCAACACTACCCACCTCCTAGGAGGTGAATAATGCTGGGGCTTCTGGGTAATCCTCGTCCAGATCAGGTTTGGTTTAAGACTAGACAAAATGGCGTCCAAGCGAAATGAAAATGGCGACCGTCGATTGTCGCTTAAGAGCTATTTACGAGAGGTGTCACTAGGAAGATTACGCAAAACACGACCACGATGAAACGTTGACCAGGGCAGGACCAACCTATAGCGCAAAATAACGACACATTGAGACTCAAATCCCGTAAGTCTCTTTTTTCACCGGTTGTGTTATCCTTGGCGTGGCCTTCCTATTTGCTTAAGCTCCCTACTGAGCTGCTGAGGTTGCTTCAATGGAATATACTAAAACAATTATTCTGTCTAATCTCGGTAAATAGTGGCTTTAGTGATATTCTGCAACTATCCACCTCAATTTCTAACATTTCTAAGATTTCTAACCGAGTTCACCCTGAGCTTGCTTGCGATAGGGTTGGCCATTGAAAATGAAACACACTCGACAAATACTCAACACTGCTATGTAGTAATTCTTTCGTTGGTCTGTATTTTGGACTATAGCAATGGTGTCAGCAAATCGCCGATTTTAAGCTCCCAAGGTAACAGCGCTCTTTAGGGACTTGCTTCACTGCAAGGCTATCCCACATGATTTTACAGAACTCCTTAAGTTTTGAACTCAAACACCATTGTTTGTGATCTTCAGGAGCCAAAAATAATCTTGCGGAAGGCAAGGAGCACTGAAGAGAATGAACACCAGAGATAAAGGATTGATTTCTTTGCTACCGCCCCATAGTCAACATATCTACGGAACATTTAATTTAACGTGTCTTTTCAACTTTTTAAAGTTGAAAAGACAACTTAAAAGTTCTTTTCATGTTAGTTGACAATGGTTGAATCAAAAAACGACAACTAGATTTTAATAACTAAATTAGCAAAATTCGAAACCAAATGGAAGAAAGGCTTTAGGCCGCTGAAGCCGTATAGACAGCTTTGAATCAAGATTGAGTCCGAGAGTTGGTCTAGCACATTTTCAATCCCAGTAGTGACGGAAAGACGCCGTTTTGCACATTTATATAGTGTATTGAATTACTTTAAACAATTGTAATCCTCACACTCCAAACCAATCAGAGAATTACACTTTTTGTTCCCAGAGTCAACTTTTCAGTCAGAAAGTATTGCAGGAAAAGGTACTTATTAAAAATTACATTTTTAAGTAATAACACTACGTTAATCAGTATCGTGTAAATCTTACTTGCTCGCAGCACAAAGCGACAATCAAAGTTTGAAGCCGGTGTCACCACGTCGATAATTAACACTTTCTGATAAGGTGTACAGAGAAAGAAGCACGGCTTCTTCGATGTTTTTTCCTCAGTTGGGTCGCCATAGAACTCTCTCTTTCGAATTCCTCTCATGGGGCATGGTGGTGCGAGCAAAAAGTTCATTTTATCCTCTGATCCTTCTTCATTCACCAACCAAGTCTAATATCAAAAAAAAGCATTAAACTTCTGCTTAACTGACATTATACACGTAGTACTCTAATTGTAGTGCAGTGGGTAGCGTGTTGTTACTGTGCCTTTTGCAGCGTTCACCAAACTTGAGTGGATTAAGACTTACTCAGAAATGTTGGACAAATGTTTGTGCGGTAGATCTCGAAAACGTTTCAGTTTGACAAGGGTTCGTTTTCACTCAAAATTTGCTTCAGGACAATTCTTGTCGTTAGTATATACCGACTCAGTAGTCTTGGCATTTTGAGCAATCTGACTGGCTAACCACCTCGGGACATTCATCACTATTCACTTCCGAGGAGGTGAATAGTGTCGGGGCTTCTCGGAAACCCTCATGCAAGTGAGTTTTGGTCGCATCAGGGGGCAGAGACACATCAAGTGGCTTAGTGGAGAAGTTGTTCACTTTTTTTACTTGGGCGAACTGTAATGCCATGAGCTGTAACCCTAAAAAGTGTAAAGAGCTTGTCGTAAAGAAAAAAGGGAACTCCACTTACTATCCTGTTGTTCTTAATATACCACAACACGCCATTCTTGCGTTATTACGTCTGACCTTCCAGAATGACAGTAAATTTTTTTGCACACATAAAAGCTTAACTGTGCAAAGCCAAAAAATGCCTACATGTGCTGAGAGTATGTAGAAAAGAGCGGTACAGCCAGAAAGAAATTGATTATCTCTTTTGAAATATTGCTTTCCCTAATAATATATAGATTTAGCCAAGCCTAAAAGCGGGGCTCCCGTTAGTACTTTCATTTTACTTTAAACTGTAAAAGCATTCTAAAATATTGCGAAGGAATTCACAAACGTTTTTAACTATAGTTAAGTGTCGAGGTCGGTTAACTTGCTATGATTTTTGTCTAAACTTTCGTCTGCCATTAGTGCGGTCTTTCTACCCACAAAGTCATGGAGTATACTCTACAAAAAACACATTATCAATGTACTGTATTCTATTCCTGATGAAATTAACCATTTTATTTGCGTAAATGTATTTAAAAGATTTGTACACGCTACTGGGAAATGCAGGACACAACTGTTGTCATTTTCGTATTAAAACGAACACCTCGGTAAAATAAATGTTTACTCCAAGCAGGGTGCAAAGAAAATTAATTTTACAGATTGCCCTTCGGGCAAGCTGTAACCAACATCTACCAGCCCGAAAAACATTTTTCACGAGAATGAAAAAATAATAATTAATTATTCTTTTCTTAATTACATTGTAAGTTTAAAAAATTACTGCCTTCATTTATTCACTACAATCAGCTGTAGTTTACGGAACCTTATAGGTGCCATCCGACATCCGACTTTAAAAATCCGACATCCGACATCCGACTTGTTAAAATCCGACATCGACTTTAAAAATCCGACATCCGAGTTCTTAAAATCCAACATCCGACTTGTTAAAATCCGACATCCGACTTGTTAAAATCCGGCATCCGACATTCGACATCCGACATCCGACATCCGACATACGACATCCGACATCCGACATCCGACTTGGTAAAATCCGACATCCGACATCCGACATTATTGGCTCAGGTCAGCGGGAAACGTCCAAAAAAAGATGGCAGCGAACACGGATAGTTCTTCACTCCTGCTTTGATCGTTAGAAAATGAGGGTTAATTTTTTTGTTGCCACTGCAGTGTTTTCTCTGTGTACGTTTATCAGCATACAGTGCTGCGAATAGGACAATCACATGACTTTTGGAGGGCATATAGTTTATTTGTGGCCCGAGTAGCATCATTTGCGCCCGAGCGCGAAGCGCAAGGGCGCAAATGATGCTACGAGGGACACAAATAAACTATATGACCGACAAAAGTCATGTGATTATCATTATTATCAATACACAAGGCCAAATCGTACAAATTCATTTAATAAGAAAAAAATGTTTAACAGAGATGTAGCATGAAACTATGGTATGGAAAGTTGTTGCTACAATACGATCAGCTAAACAAGAGCCAAATAAAATTCCTTTTTGTTTACAATAAAATGTCAAATATAATCTAGTTTTAAAAAGATTGGTAACAATTAGCAAAAAGACAGTTTATATTTAAAAAAAATAATAGTCTTCCCGTTCACAGGCAATGGACTCAGCTGCAGGGCCGTTAATGCATTAACGGCCCGCTTGGAGTCATTTGCGGCCCGCAAAGCGCGTGTTTTCAAGAGGGCGGTTTTTAATTTGCCCGCGTATCTTGATAATAATGCGTATTACCAGAGTATATTCCGACGTTAAGAGGCGTCGAGCGAAATCGTATTCTTTTATAAGCTTACTGATCTCAGTATACACCTTATTCCAAAATGGCCGAAAATACATTATTCTTTTGTCTTCATGTTAATTGGCCCTCATTGCCTCGATCGCAACTGCAGAATTTAAAAGAATCTTTGGCTTAAAACGAGGCAATGAGGGCCAATTCATTTGCGCCCTTGCGCTTCGCGCTCGGGCGCAAATGATGCTACTCGGGCCACAAATAAACTATATGCCCTCCAAAAGTCATGTGATTGTCCTATTCGCAGCACTGTATGCTGATAAACGTACACAGAGAAAACACTGCAGTGGCAACAAAAAAATTAACCCTCATTTTCTAACGATCAAAGCAGGAGTGAAGAACTATCCGTGTTCGCTGCCATCTTTTTTTGGACGTTTCCCGCTGACCTGAGCCAATAATGTCGGATGTCGGATGTCGGATTTTACCAAGTCGGATGTCGGATGTCGAATGTCGGATGCCGGATTTTAACAAGTCGGATGTCGGATTTTAACAAGTCGGATGTTGGATTTTAAGAACTCGGATGTCGGATTTTTAAAGTCGATGTCGGATTTTAACAAGTCGGATGTCGGATGTCGGATTTTTAAAGTCGGATGTCGGATGGCACCTATAAGGTTCCGTAGTAGTTACTTAACAAAAGAAATAAATAACCGTAAAAGTGTGATCTGTAAGTAGACCTGGTCCAACGCAACACGTGAATGACTAACATACATTTGAGACATTTTACGATTTAGAAGAACATTTTTTACGAAAACAACGGCGTTGAAACCAAAGTTCTCAATCGACACGCTAAATGACAACGTCGACAACGCGAAAAGCTGCCAGTGAAAGCGCTACATTCTGCAATTTGCCGCCAAGAGAAAATTCCCGCGGGAGTATTTCTTAGCCGTCGACAGGGGAGATGTTTATATGATTAAAGGACATAAAAATTTGAAATCTTTCATCAGTTTGCTTCTCATTCAAAAGTAGTGCATTCAGAAGATCATTTTTCTGAAGAAGGTTTGTTTAGAAGTCGGTTTTCCAAGTCAAGTGTCAAGTTTAAGGGAAAGTGGAAAGTGCGAGTGCTGAGTCACGCATCAGTGAGCAAATATTATGCAGACAAAACTTATGCAAATTTGTGGTCCATAGCACGGAGTCTTTCCACTTCTCGGCTTTCTTCGCTACAATTTTGTCTGTTTTCCACAGCACGGAGTCTTTCCGCTTCTCGGCTTTCTTCGCTACAATTTTGTCTGTTTTCCACAGCACGGAGTCTTTCCGCTTCTCGGCTTTCTTCGCTACAATTTTGTCTGTTTTCCACAGCACGGAGTCTTTCCGCTTCTCGGCATTCTTCGCTAAAATTTTGTCTGTTTTCCACAGCACGAAGTCTTTCCGCTTCTCGGCATTCTTCGCTACAATTTTGTCTGTTTTCCACAGCACGGAATCTTTCCGCTTCTCGGCGTTCTTCGTTAACATTTTGTCTATTTTCTCGAGCCCGGACTCTTTCTGCTTGTCGGCGTTCTTCGCTATAATTTCGTCTCCTTTCTCTTTCCCGAGCGCGCCTTCTTTGGCGATCTACTTCGCTTATTCTTCCTCAGTTAATTCTTGCTCTCTTTCCCGTTGCTCTTCACCTGAACCCTGTGTTCTGCAAATTATATTTTCTCTGCTATTGTTTGTTGACATAGAGTAGTATAAGAGGAATGAATTAAATACGGGTCAGTGCTAAATCGGCAAAATACGCCCTAAAAAGGGGTCAAAAAATACCGAATAATTAGTGGGAGCAATAGAACGACAAAGTGAGCTGAAAAAAGGGGTTTCACAAAAATAAGCTGTAAAAACATTGAATAAAAGGTGAAAATTACCGATAATTAATGGAGGCAATAGAATGCAATTTGAACATATATAGAAGATTTTCCGAAAGTTAATGAGGCATTTCAATTTAGACAAATATGCATACTAGAAATCTTCGGACACAAAAATTATTTCCATTTAGAGAGTGGCGATACCAAAAGTATTTCCATTTAGAGAGTGGCGCACCACATTTAGAGAAAAGTGACACCGTTGTCTACTAATGTTCACTTTTCAAGAACTACAGGCTTTGGCAAGGCAATATGAAATCCCGGGAAGGTCGAGGTTGAGGACAAAAGCTCAATTTCATCGAGCTTTATTGGCGCACCCTCGAGCACGCGTGGAAATAGAACGTGCAGAAAGGCGGGCGAATTTCAACCTCACGTCCCGCGATGGCGCCCTCGTGTGGGTGAGTGGTGATGCGCGGTTGCGAGGTCAGCTTTGCGACGGGACATTCTATGCCCTCGATGATCAACTCCAGAGGGAGTTTCAGGCCCGTGGGGTGCCAAGACAATTAGCGGCACTTCTTGAAAATGTCGGCCGAAGCGGGTATTTCCCTTCCATCATCCCGCGTACAAAGTACTTTTATTATACAGAGGTACAGGTCGCGGAGGCCCGACTGATTTACCGCGAGTGTCAGCTCGCCCACAATCGCTGGTTGGAAAATAAGGGCGGCAAATTTTTCCCGCGTGACGAAACACGAGCACATTTCTATGAATTATTGGACGACGCCTTCGCCATGTTCGAACGAAAGGTGGAAGACGCCGAAGAGTTTGGCGCGCCCGAATTCGGAGCAACCATGAATTGGTTGAGCGCGTTGTGGCTCGACTAACCCGACCATCCCCGCTTTTTTTCGGTCCACTAATTATAGAATAGCAACCAATAGGTCATCAATATGGATGCAATGATTGTTGAAAGCTTGGATTACCTCTTGCAGTTAAAAGACTTAGCAGCCTCTTTCTTAGAAGACACTCCAGATCCGTTCGGTGTTCTCAGAGGGGACACCCTAAAAGGAATCGATGGTCTGCTTCAAGGTAACCCCGAGCTTTGCCAGAGCGTGATCTCAGGCGAGTTTGATCATCTTACATGGGGACCTCCAATTGAGAGGCGAAACGAGGGGTATAGACCAAGACCAATATCAAAAAGTAAAAGGTCGGAGTTGAACAAATTGCTACTGAAAGAGTTCGGTCTGGATTTACTTGAAAGAAAATCGATAATAAATCTCGTGAATCGTATTGAGGACAACTTGGGGCTTGTCTCCGAACGCCTACGACTTCCCAAGCTTATATGGCTGCTGAAAGTGATCTTCGAACTCCGAGAGGACCCCGAAAGAGCAGCCATGTGCGACATCTCAAAAATTCGCCAGTCGACTCTTCGAAAATATGATGCTCTATGGCCCAAGCTGAAGGAATGGACATGCGGTCATCGTTCAACGTGGAAATAAAAACCTCCACTGAAGCGAGTTTTTCGCGCATCTCTGCGACCAGTTCGCTGCGAATCTCGGTCCGCAGCTTTATCAGATCGAGGGCCTCGTTTTTTGTCACAGCTTTTTGTTTAATCTCGCGCTTGAGTGTTTCATATTTTTCAACCTCGGAGAGAATGAGTTGAAATTCCGTAGCGCTGATTTCGTTATCCTGCAAGGCTTTCGAGACCAAGTCATTGATGGTACTCAACTTCGTCTCACCAATCGCGACGGTTCGCTCATGTTTGGAGATCTTTACGGCGATACGTTTACTGACCCGGACCATCGAGGCTGATACGATTCCGAAGATGCCGCCAATAGCACCCACAGGAACCCCGACGACAATCCCAAGGCCGGTGAAAGAGGTAGCTAGACCTGAAGCCGAGATTATAACGCTCAGACTTCCAGTCGTCAAAGCTACACCGTTTAGAATCGTCCGAGAGCGGGGATATTTTTTCCGAACCCCCTCGTAGTGGGCGATATTGTTTTTTAGGGTGGTCTGAATGTCACAAATCTTTTGAAGTCGAAACGAATGCCCCTCATCGTTGGGGGCGGTGGGAACCTTTGGGTACAAACAATCAGATTCCATGTCCTATATACAGAGCTCCAACAAAACTTCTACCTTGGTCGTCGGTACCGTCCAAACTCGAAAGAGATTTCTTTTTGTGGGGTCGACGGGGAGATAAAACGGGCGCAAATGCCACACCGAAGGACCTTGAAGCTTCAAAGGCGCAACCTTCTCAAACAGATAGGAGGGCTTGCCCCCCTCATACGACTTGTTTGGGTCCACCAAATCACAGTAGATTGAAACAGAGGGCGGCCCCCATTGTACAGGAACGTGAATCAGAACGCGCGGGACTTCGGATATCCCCAACAAGTGGGCTAGATTTACCTCTAGGATCACCTGTTCTTTCGAGAAGAAATACACCCCAGTAGCGGTTATCCGAAGTTCACAAGTGCCAGCGGTGACATCCTTTCCATGCCCATAGACAATAGCCTGCTGTAGACAGTGGAGGTTATACTCGCCTTTCGGAATGGTGACCAGAACGGGTCCTTGTGCTTTTCTGATCGTGTATAAATCGGCGGATCCTGAGCGAATGCGCTCCAGTTGCAATGGGTCGAGCTTGAAGCGATATATATAAGTTGGTCTAAGTATTGTGAGCTTTATTTCGGGGATCTTTACGGTTCGAGCTGCAACACTCGAGAGCTCGCCACCGACCGGAGGGTGAAGTTCATTCACACCCTCGTTTGCCGCTATGCTGAGGGACATTTTATTTACCTGCGTATATATACACCATGGATCAATCCCACGAAATAGATCTTTGGTCTGTTTTAAAAACAGCGTTTCCAAAAAAGGCCGTAGAATTTGGAAAAACCTTGGAAAAAATTAAATTTCCTAAACAGAGCAATTTTCCACAAGCCCTCCTTCTCGGCAGTCCGGACAAATACCCCGTGCCAGCCGTTTCGTTCGCTGAAACAGGCTCTGAAATCACACCGCTGCTTCGCGAGCTCGAGATCTTTGTTGACCCTAAAATCTATTTCAAAGCAGGAGTCCGAGACTTCTGGAAGGAAACGACTATCACACATCGCTCGGCAAAAGAGGCTCATCGTTGGCTTTCTTCTCCCACGTACGAATATTGGCCTCAACAGCTGAACTTCGCCACATGGTGCGCAACTTCGGGGTGTGGGGTGTCTATTACCGACCCGGGAAATAAAACCTTCCCACCTATAGTTCAGGGGCTGCTTCGCTTCCACGTATACTTCACCGTCCGCCGTATCCTATTCGAGCTCTGCTGCCCCCTCCCCGGAGACAAGGCGTTCCAAAAAACAAACAACCCACTTCGCAAGTCCGCCTTTGAAAGCCTCTGCATCGAATTCGGGCTGCCTAGAGCCCCCGACTTTCGTTGGAAGGGCGGACGAAACCAAGGTCTTGGAGACTTGTTTATAACGTACCCAAGCGAGGGCCCAAAGAACTTGCACGTCATCCGTGGCTATGACACCGAAGCAAACACATGGCCTGATAGCCTGAATCTCTTCTCAGACGAGGGTGGGAAAAAGAATCAAGGTAATCTGTTGACCTTTATCCGAAACGATGCCCATGGTGGCGCACAATACAGCTGGTTTTCACCGAAAAAGGGTGAAGGACTGACTGAGGCCGGCATGGGGCGTCTCAATCGTAGTATCGAGGCTTTAGTTTATTGTGTTCTTGGCTCGCAAGTCAAACCCCGATCTACTATCGTAGGGGCGAGCGGCAGTGCTGTTGAAACCCGCCAAATTCAGACAACTTCTAGAGGAGACAAATGTAGTAAACGATATCTCCACCGGCATCCAGAACTATCAAAGGGCTCTGTCAGACGCCCGAGCGCAGCTGAATCTGGCTGTCGCCCCAGGGCTCTGGTTGCTCCCCAGCCGCCTGGTCATCAATTCAGAAAGCGTTCTCGGGTACAACAACGAGCTCCAGAAAGCGACCAGTGATATGACTTTCGGGGTAAATCAGCATGTGAACGAGAGGACACATAAGCGCACGCCCGTTGCACCAAAAACAAAAGCCCCCGTTCCACTTGTTCCGAAAACAAAAGCCCCCACTGCACCGAAAACGTCGAAAACAAAAGCCCCCATTACCGTTTCGCTGACCGCGCACGAGCGAAATTTAGCTGCAGTCACTGTTGTGGCCGCAGGGGCGACTTGGTGGTTGTTTAGGTAGACTTCTTCTTGTAGCGCTCGATGAGAAACACGACCACGGCTACGATCAAGAGCCAGGCGTTTTTGGCTAAGAACCCAACAACTTCTCCGGCCGTGCGGAAGAGGAACGAGACAATGGCGCCCATGGTCCCAGGGAGGAGGTCCCCGATCTTTTTTCCGATGGCCTTCAGTCCCCGGCCTACCCCCTGCGCTACGCCGGCGAGCCCTCGCTGTAAAGCGCCCAAGATAACCCCAATGACCGTCCCAGCCGCTATGAGAGCCCCCAGGACCCCTACTCCGTACTTCTTGAAAATGGCTTTTACGCGATCGCGCAGAGACATTCGCTCTTCCAAGGATTCTCTTTCCAGCTCGAGTTTTTGAATCTCTTCCGCACGCGCTGCAATCCGCGTCTCCAAAGCACGTCTATCTTCGGGTGAAATATCGGGGGCGAATCTCATCTCCTCGTCCTGTCGATTTTGCTGCTCGAGGTTTTCTATTGTGTTGTTATGTTCTTCGATTATCTCACCCACGGAGGGTCCTAGAACTTCTTTCAATTCTTTAGAGAAGTTCTGCGTAAAACTACCATCCAAGGCTTTCAGTGGTCGCCACGTCTTATTTTCCCCCTCCCACACACGAATCATAATACGCCCACCGACAATACCGATTTCGTAACCGTTAGCGTGGGGATATTCGCTCTCCAATTCCAACTTCGCATCTTTCAGCATTTTTTCGCGGATTGGTCTCCCATCAAAAGGGTTGGTCACCAGCTTCGTTTTTGGGCGTGCCCCCTGCAACAACATTGTATCAATTGGCTTCCCAGTAACAGGGTCGGTCGAAAACGTCGTTTCTGCTGTGGCAGGCTCACGTGGACGCGATCTTAAGGAATACATCCCGATTTGCTCTCTGCCTTCGTCATCGTCGGGTAACGTGGGAAATGGGCTACTAGTCTCCCCACCTTCAGCACCACCGGGGTCGGGGTCATCAGGGGGCATCAAAGGGGTCATCTCATTAGGGTTGATATCCATGTTTTGTTTCTGCGTATACATACAAGACAAATAAAATGGCGTACATCTCCAAGAAGCTTGACCCAAGGGAGGAGCCGCACGCTCTCATGGCCGCAAAAGGAAAGCGTGTCACCCACCGCTTGACCTTTAACCCGAGCTCGGCGATCCACAAAGAGACTCTTTACGTTGACATTCCCAGACTTCCAGCCGACACCGTCCTAGTCCCAGACACCCTAGCCCTTGTAGGCGAGGTGTCGCTAGGCGGATCGACGAAGCACGCCAACAATCGCGTTGTCAACAACCTGGGGCGCTGTTTGATTCGGCGAAGGATCGTCAAGATGGGCGATAAAACCCTAGAGGACCTGGAGCGCGCTGACCTAGTTGGAGCGTTCTCCGACCTGTGGCTTCCCACCGAAGAGCGAGCTAAACGTATCGAGCAAGGGATCCAGACAACCGCGGTCAATAAAATCCGCTCAGAGGCCGGAGACAAAGGCGATGAGGCGGGGGACCTGGCAATTGCCGAGGCCTTCTTAAAGTATCGGCTCCCAATTGATTTTGAGCTCCTTCGCACCCACGGTGTTCTCCATACGGCGAGTCTTCCGCCAATTCGGTTGGAGCACACACTCGCCGCCGCCAAAGATGTCATCGTAAGCTCGGATACGAACAAGATTGGCAGCTACACGCTCAAAAACATCGAAATGGTGTATCAGGTGATTGAGTCCCCCGGTTACGCGCAGCACGTCCCGAGCGTGGTTCTTTACAACCACATCTCGCACTACAAAGTGATCTCCTTTGCGAAGGCCACCGAGGCAATTCTCACGGACAACATCCCCGTGCAACTCAAAAGCTATGTGGGTGTCCTGTTCCTATTCGTCGACCAGTTCCCCGCGGGAGCACGACACAGCGAAGCCTTTCCGAATCCGGCGGTGACAAAGGTTGAGTTCGACTTAAACGGCGTCCCCAACACGCTGTACCCCAGCGGCATGCTCCCCGCAGATATTTGGGAGACCGCGAGAGCCGGCGCAGAGTGGTTGGTTCACCCCCCAGCTCATAACCCGGTGGTCAGCCCTACGGGGTTCTTTAATGACAAATACGGGATCTTCATCGATCTCCGCACGGCACGCGACCACCTCGTGCACGGCGACGGACAAGCAGCTCTCGGTCCGGGAAAAAATCTTCAGTTTCGGATCTATCGAAAGACCGGTGGTAGTGGGCATGGCAACTGCCACGTCTTCCTCCTAGGCGACGCAGCATTCGACCTTGGAAGTCAAGTCGCCTACTATTAATCACCGTCCCTATATAGACAAGATGGATTGTCTCACCGACTTGATACCCGGCCATCTGCTTATCGTTGGCCCAACGGCGTCCGGGAAGTCGAGACTGGTCGTCGAAGCGCTCCGTGGACCTTTTCGTGGGAAGTTTCACGTCGTGTGTTTGATTTGCCCGACATACGCTCACAACAAAACATATCGGGGATTTGCCCGGAAGGACCCCGGCTTCGTAGCCCTGGCGCCGACCAACGCAGGCGGTGAAATTGAAAAGTGCCTCCGGTTGGCGGTCTCGGTCTTCGAAGGACGTGGCCAGGTGTTGCTTATTCTGGACGACTGCGCCGCCAGTGAAGACGTAAAAAGACATCGCAGCGCTTTGATCGAGCTGGCTTTCTCTGGCAGGCACAAGAATTTTTCAGTATGGCCTTTGACCCAACAATACACGAGCGTGGCAAAAGCCTTCCGGGAGAATGTGGCAGCGACGTTGACGTTTTACAGCCCGAGCGAGCTCGATGGGAAAACGCTTTGGAAGAACTACGGGGTGGGACACTCGAAGGAGGAGCGGCACCAAATGCTATCCGCGCTCAAGGAGCATCCGTACGCCAGACTTTGCTTCCGTCTCCGCCATCCATTCGATATCGTGTTGGAAATCCCAGCTCCCAGCAAAATTGTTTCGGCAGATATATAGTCATGGATGACACCGTGCTGGATGAAATTCTCCGCGAAGAAGGGCTGTGCTCCAGCGAGCCCCCCGTAGACGTCCGGGACGAACGGGAGGCACTGGCTATTCTGGCAGCCGCCGGTAATACCAAGGAGTACTTGGGTAAGGAGCTGTCTCTGGGGGACGTCCACAAGTTCTCGAGCAAGGAGGTTGCTTCGCTCCATCTTCGTTACCAGGTGACCCTCGGAAAGCAGGTCGAGCACAGTCTCTCTAGCGGGGTTTCGAAGGTCGCGTGCAAGGCGGTAGGCCATTTGTTGGGAGCAGTAGGGAAAAAACTGGATTCCGAGCAGGCACTGTTAACAGACCTCCAGCAGGATGCTCTGATCCGACGTGAGTTGAGCTACGGAGCTGGCTGGATCGCTGTCAACGGAGGTCGATTGGTGGCGCTGGTGGCTGCACTGGCTCATGTAGGTTGCCACACAGAAGATGCTAGCGATCCTGTTGTTCCTCTTGCAGGTGTAGGTAGCCACACAGAGTCTTCGACGGCCGCAGGCCCAGACGACATTGTCGATCGCTAGGGGCCCGCTGGCAATTTTTTGGTGTTTGTATAGTATACGAGCCCTGTCTGAAAGTGATGGAAGAAGAAGATCGTATTACAGCGCCGGCCGCTCCCGTAGCTCCGAATAAGCAGAAGGATCCTAAGAAGGTCGCGGCTGGCCGAGCCCTCGCGGCTAGGAACAAAGAAGCTCGACAAGCTCTGGCTCGAGAGCGGGCTCGCGAGAGCCACGACGAACCACACCGAGCTACAACAAGCTGGAATTGGGGGCTCCTGATTGCTGCAGGGAGCCTCTTTGCCAGTCTGTATAGTCTGTATCTAGCGCATCTCAATCGCAGGGAGACGCAGCAGCCAAAGCTTACTCACCCGCCACCCGAGCCTGCGCGGCCTCGCGAAATTATGGAATAGATTTTTGTATTGTATAGACGCTTTTCCATGGACAACAAAGTCGTAAACACTGTTGTCGAAGCGGCAACTCTGACAGGCATTGCTGCAGGTATTGGTTGGGTGGGAAAAAAAGTTCTCAAAACGCCTATGATCTCGGACCCTTCCTCGTCGATTGAAAACTACGCGAAGTGGGTTGCAGTTCTCTCGTGAGCCGTCGCAGCTAGGCAATACTTAGTCGATAAAAAGATAATCCCAGCTGAGTAGAGATGGCAACCATAGCAGGTATGCTGGGTGGGGCTATCCTAAACGCTACGGCCTTCGTAGGTGGCTCGTATCTCGCTCGGGAGATATCTGGGAAAGGTCCCGATGCAATGGCGGCTGAGCGAAAGCGCCACGACAAAGCCTTGGAGAAGTACCAGGCTGACTGGGCTGCCTGGCAGAAAAGCCGCGAAAAGCTGGCTGATTGGGAAGCAGAGCAGGAACGCCTGAGAAATCGCGCTGACCAAGACACAGCCGCAACGAACCGCGCCCTAGATCTGTACGCCCAAACCCATCCTCGCCCCACGGATACCGACGCCCCACAATGGAGCAACTATTACAGACCTTCGAGAGACCAGCGAACTGGTGAACTAGTCTATATATATAGGTGGTGGGATGCTAGCCGTTGGATATGCTGCTAGCCGGTTGTTGTGAGACCCAGGCGACTTTTTTTTCGCGATGGAACTATAGACCAATGGATCAGAAGCTGTCTGACGTCTACTACAGCCCCCAGGGCTATTGGAAGGGGTTCGCTGCCTCTAAGAAGTTGTCGGACGCGGCTGGCGCCTCGGAAGATGAAGCCCGAGCGTGGCTAGAAAAACAGGCAATGTGGCAGATCTACCTCCCGCCCCCACAACGCATACCAAGACCGAGGTTCAATGTCTCAACACCAAACGAGGTTCATCAGGCCGATCTTCTATTTCTACCGCATGACCGACCTGGACGGGGGCGGAAGCTTTACAAGTATGCGCTCACTGTGGTCGATGTTGCCTCGCGCTACAAGGAGGCTGAGCCTTTGGCTTCAAAGGAAGCGAAAGAAGTCGCGGAGGCGTTCGAGCGCATCTACAAGCGAAGCCCTCTCTCCTGGCCTAAGCTTCTACAAGTCGATCCAGGAAAAGAGTTGATGGGTGCTGTCTTGCCGCTACTAGCTCGCCACAATACCGAAGTCCGGCGCGGCCGCGTGGATATCCACCGAGACCAAGCGATCGTTGAGAGGTTCAACAGGACTCTAGCCGAGCGGTTGTTCGGTTACCAGTACGCCCAGGAGATGCTTCTTTCCGAAGGTGGAAGATCGGTTGAATGGGTGGCTCGGCTGCCTGCTGTTGTCGCGTTTTTGAACAACGAACCGACGCGGTTGATCGGAAAAAAGCCGCAGGATGCTATCGAGGCCAAATCGGTGGCACAAAAACCTTCCTCTGTTGTACCTGGGAGAGCGGTTGGTTTGGAGGAAGAGAGACTTTCCTCTGACGCCGACTTACGGTATTTATACCAGCCCGGCAAACAGGAGGGTGGGCGAAGACACGCAACGGATCCAATTTGGAGTCTCGAGGTTCTCGACCAAGAGCGCGCGATTGTTCGGCCTGGTGAGCCTGTGGTCTACTATCTCAGAGACGGCCCCAAACGAGGCTTCGTCCGCGAAGAGCTGCAGGTAGTTCCTTGGAATACCGAATTACCCCCGAAAGGCGTACTCAAGGGGTTCGGTGTGAATACCGTCGGGTAGAACGCGTCTCTTGTCGTAGTAGGCGGAAAGCCCTAATTTCTCCTGGTGGTAGGTTGTCATCTTCCCGTCGACCATGCGGAAGCCTCGGTTTTCTGCCCGGTCGAGCGCTCCATCGAGGGTTGCTTTGTATCTCCCCCAGGTCAAGTCGTTGTCTTTCTTGGCCATCCCCTTCGCCGAGGTTTTACTTTTTCCTTCGCTGTCGACGTAGTACGCCTTGCTGCAGAGCGCTATCGCCCGGGTGCCCTCGAACTCTAGCTTGAACATGCCCGGCGTCCGTCCGCTCCACTTATCCCAAGCCACCCACTGTTTCTTGCAGACCTCGAATTCTCCTCGGAGCTCTGAGCGTACGACTTCATCTAAGCTGGCCCCGGAGATGGCCATGTACAAGCTGTCCGTATCCATTTGGATCAGCTCGAAGTCTTTCCTATCTACGAAACGATCAAGAAAATCGTAATAGAATTCGAGCATCCGTAGTTTCGCTAACTGGTAAACCGTGATCCCGATTTGAAACGGGCGGGTGATTTCTATCTTCTGCTTTCTCCTGTGTAGTTCAGTGGCTTCACCTATTTCGTTGAGGTCCTCGAATCAGGAAGATCGGAGAGCACGATCGACCACCGCTTCGTCTGTTGTGTAGAAGACAAGCGTCTGGCGCTCCAGCGCTTCAATGAATTTGCCGTAGCAGCTATTCCCCAGCAGTTTAAAGAGGTCGGCGAATAGTGCTTTGTCTTTGTCGGCATCGCCTTGGCGTCGAGCTTCGGTTACTCGGTCGACGAACCACCCGAATATCTTTTGGGGTTGGTAGTCGATCGTTCTGTAGACCGCGGTGACAACCAAACCGTGGCCGAGGTACCAGCGGAGAAGGGGGGCGTACAACAAGAGCTTTTTGGCCGACAAGGCGCCTACAAGCTTCGCATCTGTTGAGCGGGTTCGTCCTGTTCGCTCGAGACAATCCAGCATCTCTTGGGGGACCGCTTCGACGGGAATCTCCTTGGTGTAGAATAGCGGGGGCATTTCTTCGAACTTTGCCCAGAGGTTTTTGGGGACCTCGATGTCAACCTCGGCGAACCCGAACCACCTTCCTTAACGGAGAGCCCCCACGAACCCGTCTACATCGTCCGGCCTACGACAGTGGGTCACCGTTCCCTCCCCGCAGGGCATCGGGGCAGCCATGGTGGAGAGATAGAGCGCGTTCGCGTCGTAACCTAGTATGCGTTTACAGGGTTTAGCCTCTGCGACCTGATGTGAACGAATTCTCGAGACTCCCGATTCGTGATAGCGTGTAAATACGATCGAGGGACCCCCTATGACGCTCGCTTTAAGGATGTCGTACGCTTCTTTGTTGGGGGCGTACAGCTCAGGCGCATTAGGACCTTTTAGCGTCCCTCGAAGGACAAACCTCATCGAGACACCCGGTAGACTTACCGCATCTTTGAAGATGTCGATGCCATAGTCTGTGTAGAAGTCGCGCATCTTTTGGAGGGCTTCGACGAAGGGGCCCACGTCGAGATTGTTGTAGTAGCGGAGCCAGTCCGCGAACGTCTTCATCTCCTTCTCCCGGAATAGCCGCTTGCAAGCCCGATATTCGGAAAGGGAAAGGAGATATTTGCCTTTTAGTTTCGAATACCACTGTGGATAGTCCGGTAAGCCGGGAAAGTCGAGCTTGTCGGGGGTATCGAACCAGTCGTACGGGAACCACGACTTCGCGAGGGTACAACCGTAGGCTTTGACCCAAGCATCGTAGGTTTTGCCGGGGCCGATGTAGTTCACAACGTCCAGGAATTTGAAGTCCGGAGTCGTAATGAACATGATCTGGTTGGCCTTACATCCCACTTTGATGGACTGGTCGGTCGTCTTACATAGCTCTTCGACGAAGTAGTTCCGGATCAAGTTCAAATCATATTTTCCGGAATTGAACCGGAGCACGGGGACTTGGTCGCACCACTCTTCGATCGCTAGCCGATACTTTTTGGGCAAGAGCTCGATGGTGTCGGGTAGGAACTGACGGCGGACGTCTTCTCGTATCCTAGCAGCTCGGCGTTCTAGCGCTCGAATGAACTCCTCGATAAGCAACTTCGGATCTCGATTACAAAGGTGCTCAGGAACAGGGTCGAGGGTGTCTAATAGTGAGACGGAGATAGGAATATGTGTTTCCTCTAGTGTCAGGTCTTCTGTAGGACGACGAGTGCTGGTCTTGTCGAGGTAACTCTCGAAGTCGTACACGATCGGGTGGGGGTAGGTTGCCGTCTTTGGATCGGGGATGCGATCTTTTCTCCAAGGTTTTAGCTCCTCGTGCTGCCACCTAACCACAAGACGATACCCGGCGGCGCGGATTTTGGCTTTACGCTCGAGCGTCTGTTGGTATGCCATTTCACGCGTAACAGGGCTGCCCTTTTTCTTGGAAAGATTCCGAAGTTGCTCCTGACGTTGCTTCGGAGATGGGAAACAGATTTTGCATCCGTGCCATAGACACCCATTGAATTGGAAGACGGTCTTTGAAATGGGATCATAACCTTCTACGGCGATACCTTCTATCATTCGCTCGCCTCCGTGACCACATAGCTGGTGATGGATATGGATCCCTCTAGCGCGGGCTTCATACTCGAGCCACTGTACTGCTTGGATGCTATCCCGTTTTTGTGGGTAGAAGA
Organism: Ricordea florida; assembly: GCA_949710005.1. NCBI lineage: Eukaryota > Metazoa > Cnidaria > Anthozoa > Corallimorpharia > Ricordeidae > Ricordea > Ricordea florida. Next base: position 14,730,125 of record OX453275.1, read on the forward strand.
CCTTCTCAAAGGCCGATGGTGGAGCTTCCACTTTCTCTCCACGACAGACAACTTTTGTCTCACCTTGGGTGCAACGATCGGCATGTCGATGTAGGTTGTTGGACTGTGTAAACCGCGCGTTGCACTCCCCGCACACGAACCCTTTCGCAACTTTCCGGATGTCGCGAATGAGAAACGCGTGCCCCTCGTAGACGCCGATCGTCATTGGTGGAGTACCTACTTTTTCATAGTGCGCTGGGTGCCTCTTATGCAGCCAATCTCCAGACTCTGTCGGTTCGTATACCCGGATCCCGAATTTGAAGTGCTGCTCTACTTTCCGCAGCTCGTCCAGAGAAACCCCTGGGCAATTCTCGTGCGATTGGTATATCTCTGCAGCAAGATCACGAGTTTGGAGGGTGCAACAATCCGCGCGCGCGCCACGATGAACCGCTATACAGCGAAAGAGGCAAAGGTTATCGCCATACGTGTCCAAGTAATACATTCCCTTCTTTCTTCGGAGCCAGTCGGGTAGTGGTCCTGTACCCAACAGAGGCGCCTGCCGATCTAGTACGACCTTGACTTCCACATAGATAAAACGAATGAAGGTCCACTTGGTGCTAGGTCGCTCAATTTGGTTAACATTCAAGCGCTTCTCGTCTTCCGCCTGCACCCAGTCTCTAGCTTCTGGCTCGAGCCGCTGGATCCAAGGACTCTTTTTCGCAGTTTTGGGAAACAAGATGATTTTACCCGTTTCGATGTTCCTTAGTCGATAGGTGTAGCTGTAGCGCAGATAGAAACTGGTCGCGACCCGCTCGCGGAGCTTATCCATAATCCGATCCACCAGAGGCCCGTCCACGCCGCGGAAGAAAGACCACGTCCAGAAGCGCCGCCCGCGTTGCTCGCCCTCTCTTTCTCTTTCTCTGTCCAATTCATCGAGTATACGCGCGCCTTCTGCGACAATAGATCGCGCTAAGGGTTCATTCCTCAAAGGAAATCGCCGGTTTTCAATCCTTCTACGAGCTTCTGCCCTCTGCTTACCAGTAGTTCTCTTTAGTGAACCCTCCGATAGGAGAGCGGTGTCAATCTCTCTCGCAAGTTGACGGATTTCACGAGCCCGCTGTCCCTTCTTATTTTGGTCCCATATATCCCCTCTGGTAATAGCAGGGTATCTCCCCGTCTGATGCGCTCGTCGGAGTCGTTTCCTCCACTCCGCGGCGCGAGCCTCCACGATCACTCGTTGGAGGTCAGCTTTTCTCTTCAACTTCGAGCGCCCAGGCAGCCCGTAGCTTCGTGCCAAAGCGCGTAGATCTTTGACGGTAGGCATGTCTATATAACAGCGATATTAATATTTCTCTCGAATGGAAATACTTTGTGTGTCGCCACTAGTCTCTCGAATGGAAATACTTCTTGAGTCGCCACTCTCTAAATGGAAATACTTTTGTGTCGCCACTCTCTAAATGGAAATACTTTTTGTGCCGCCACTCTCGGTGCGCCAACGTTTTTGTCTCGATTTCTAGTATGCATATTTGTCTAAATTGAAATGCCTCATTAACTTTCGGAAAATCTTCTATATATGTTCAAATTGCAATCTATTGCCTCCATTAATTATCGGTAATTTTCACCTTTTATTCAATGTTTTTACAGCTTATTTTTGTGAAACCCCTTTTTTCAGCTCACTTTGTCGTTCTATTGCTCCCACTAATTATTCGGTATTTTTTGACCCCTTTTTAGGGCGTATTTTGCCGATTTAGCACTGACCCGTATTTAATTCATTCCTCTTATACTACTCATAGCAATAGAAATTGTTTCGTTTATCCTTTAGTAAAACTTTAACAGTGTAGAGTAGTAATATTGTGTCTCAAAAAGACAATGAACTGAAAATTTCTTTTTCAGTCGTCAACGCAATTTCCCGCCAAAAATATGCGGGCTACCAGAACAGCTTCCAAATAAATCACGTCACCTCGATGAGTTGACACATGAGCCCACAATATGGTCATGTGATGCTGGTCAGTGGCTATCCCGTTTTGACAGCTGTCAATTGACCATATTGTGAATGTCCAATATAAAAGATGTGGATTTGCCAAGACAAGTCTGAGATACCCCTCCCTTCCTTTTGATAGTCTCCCCTACCCTACCCGTACAATCTGTAGACGCGTACGGACGTACGTACGGACGTACGTACGGACGTACGTACGTACGCTCGGTCAGTCACGTGACAACCAAACGAAAAGAGGTTGACCATATTCCATGAGTATGGGGGTCTGCTCCACGTGCGCTTCGCGCGCGGGAGCCCCGCTATAACCTACGGACTACTTGTTTATGGTGCCTCTGATGTCCTTGAGTAATTTTTAGACACATCCTATAAGTTGCGCTCTATATCTACGTGGCTGAATATTAGATCATTACTACAAAACCAAAATAAAGTGATTCTTAAAGTAGTTAAACAGCGGGATAACCACCCTCTGAAGGTTTGCTTACCGCAAGAAAAGAACAATTAAACTTACAACCTTAGACGCATATGCTGCCAAAGGCCTAAGATAAACATTGAACGTTATAAGAACACATTTGTAAATAGATTAGATTTTTAAATATAACCTTTTATGATATTTTTAGGATATTTTATGCCAGATATATTGTACCAAGTTTAGTCTTTTTATTCTATTGTAATATTTGAACTGTACCTTGAATCTTTTTATTCAGAAGAATTAGATATGTATTTTTATGTAATGAGCACAAAGACATTTATTACTGTTATTATTATTATTACTATTATTATGATTATTATTATTATTATTAAGACAATTATTAAAGAAAGAAATGGCTGGCATCAATTTTTGCTTTACAGCTGTTTCCGAGAGGTGACACCAGGGATACCCTTCTGGCCGGGCCAACATTTTTCTATTTTTTTTAATTTTACCGGGAGTAAAGAAAAGGTTAGCTCGTCCAAGGTAGCTTGGATAGGCGGGAGACCCCTCTATCCGGGACAACGCATGGTTTCATTATATAAACGGGGACTAACAGCACTTTGGGATTAGTCGCCGTTTTCCATTTATTTTCAGTTAGTATTGTAACAGAGCTATTTGTAACCTGCGTAGTCAACAACTCTTGCAAGATTGAGCTGTTAATGTTAGTTCGTTTCAATGAATCCAGTTTAAATGTCTGTACAATGAAAAAATGTATAAATGGGTAACAGCAATGCGATGTTGGGGTAACCCATACACAGCCGATTAAAAGCACTCCTAAGTGCTTCGGAAGCCAGGAAATGCTTTGCCCGTACCTGTGGAACTCATGGCTCGTGTAAGCCTTTACCAACCTTACGAACTCTCATAGATTAAAATTTTATCCTATTTCATAGGCAAGTGTAGCCTTACAACATTGTATTCATGCGATGAAGGACAGGAAAAACGTAGTGAAGGTGTGTGCTGGAGTATTGAATAGGAGCAAGTTTCATCCGGAAAAGCTTATTTCTAAATGTATAAAGGGCTACATGGCAAAATTACAAGTACCTTAACTTTCACTTCCCTCGCCGATGGAGTGTAGAAGTAAAAATCGTGCCTCACATCATGGGTAGACTTTTTTGCCTTTTCAGAAAGAGCGTGCTCCAATTCGAGTACCTCTGTATATTCCATACCGGCTCTAAAGCGCCCCTTCCATTCACCACTCTCAAGTTTCCGCTTAATATCTTCAATTGAGACTTCACCTTCGTCCTCTATAGAATTGAGACTCGATGTCAGAGATACTTCCCTGCATGTACGTTTGTTTGCAGTTAATTAGTAAGGTTAGAGTACTAATACCGAGAGAGGTAAAGAGCTCTCTTAAGCACGTTATTTTTGCATTTCAGGTTGCTGTCAACTCGGAAGAACTGACAACCGTTCAAGCCTCATGATCAATGCTAAGCAACTAGTATTTTCAAGGAAAAGCCTCCTTAAGCCTAACGGCTCAGAGCAGCTGCTACTGCAGCTATTGTTAAAGATACCGCTGATAATGAAGATGATGAGGACGACGATAAGGATAATGATGATGTCTCGCATTTTTGAACGTGTGAAATTTATCAACTTCCGACCATTTGAGTAGTTCAAGGACTTGTGAATATTTCGACCTTATCGATAAAGGAAAAATTCAACTGGAAATTTACAATCCTGGATAAAGCATTCTTGACATTTTTCATGACTTCCGTTGAAACATTAGTACCTCTATTTACCCTCCTTTCCCCCACTGGATAATGTTGATTACCAGAAGTCCAACACATGTGAAACAACGTATTGGTATACTGCAGGGGAAAATCTTTGTAACAAGGTTTTGTGGTTGACTAGTATCGGCAAATTAAACAGAAAGGGACACAAAACAGGTTACCGGTCCCACAAGGCTTAGTCCAAAATTGCACACGCACTGAAATAACAAAGCTCGTGGTATAAGGGCCCGGGACAAATTATTTTACGCCTTAACAGATAAAACGTCTCCTCTGTACTGTTGGCATTTAAGCCCTTTTATCAATAACCGGTGCCTCAGATTTAATCTTAGTCTAGAAAAGCTGGGCGAATCCAAGGCGATCCCAAGTCTTTTTTCCTATACAAACGGCTTCTTATACTAACAGTACTTAAAAGAAATCCTAGCATAGGAGATTTCGATGCAACAGAGTCCGGGCAAGGCAGGGAAGCAAGTGTTTTTAACATATCAGTACCTTCATCCACATTTCCAATAAATGCGTGTCCAAAATGACACCAGAGATCCAGCTCAAGCTCATTTATGGCTTCATGTTCACGAAGACGCTCCAAGGCGGGCACCAATGGATTCTTTACCTTTTCTTCTAGATCCGAACCACAAAGGAAGTCGTCCTGTCCTCTCTATCTCCAATTGCAACAGAACATTGAAAATAATAATAAACAGAACCAAGACCGAGGACAGTTTTTAATGCCACAATGCCTTAATGGATTCTACGTGGACTTCAACGTTCCACCCGAAGAGGACAATTGTTTCACTGATGCTTTAGGTGTGTGGAAAGGAAGAATGAAAGGATGATAAAATCTGTCATTAAGTAATAAAATCTGACATAAATTACATATGTATCATTTCAATAGAGTCCTAAAGTGTGACGTCACGTTGCCATGGCGCTAAAAAACTCAGTTCTAAACAATGCAGATGATCAAGAGCGCGTAGGTCATGTTTTCTTTGTTGAAAAGTCAAAGCACTTAAAAATCCTGTAATTGTTTTAAAAAGTCACTCAAGAGGAAGATCTGCGGGTGGAACAGTCAATTGCGCTGTCACAATTGACGCTTTTGTCTAAAAAGAAAGGTCCAAACGGTCATAAATGGTCTACTGCTTTGCTCCAACGTGTAACCATGCGTCAGAGAGCCATACTTGCCGGTTCTTCGCATTTCCAAGTCCCCAAAAGGCAACAAACGAACACAAACGATGGATTCGTCTGATAAGGTTGGTAAAAATATTCATGATCTTGTTTTTTACTAAGAATACAACTTCAATATGTCGATTCTGAGCGTAAGGTTTACCGAATGATTCGCTTCACTCGGGTTTCACTGGGACGAAGTTGTGCCGATGCAAAACAATCGAACTCAGTGTTATTTACCTCTCGAGACCTATCATTGCTTTTATGATTCACCAGTTAATTGCCTTCACTTCACCTTAGTTTGTGAACCTGTTATTAAGATTGATTTCTCTTACAACACAATGTGTTGGCTAAACATTCTAGGCCGTCAAGTCTAACAAGTTTATTATTTTAATATGAATATCGTTACATCTGATATGGTGGTTTCTATTTGCTCCTTCCACAGAAGAGAAGATAAAATACCCAACAAATACTCGAGGGTGTGTAGCTGCCATTTTAGAGATGGTAAAAAGTCGAATGGTCCAGAGATTTTTGAGCGAAACAGAGACAAATTATTTCCTGAACAAAGAGGGTCCCCTCCGAAGAAAAAGAAGACTAAGGCTGCCTTCAGGGAAAAGACTCTTACTGAGATGATCGAAGACGCTCGAAAAAATGAGTCACCATCCACTCAGGAGAGTAAAGAACAAAACCAGAAAACAACACGGGAGGTTATTCTGGAGGCAGAATTGGACCTAGTGAAGAGCGATCTTAAGAGTCTAAAGGAACACGTCCAGTACAAAACCAAGTGTTACACTGTAGGAGAACTGTCAGGAGATGTTATCAGAATGGAAACTGGGCTTCCTACAAAGGAAGTATTTGAAATTGTTGTGAGATATGCCTTAAGGTTTAAAGATTCAATAAATTATTTTGCTGGCTGGACGGTTGAATCTATCAGTTTTGAAGACCAGATTTTCATTACTTTAATGAAAGTAAAACAGAACTATACACCAACCTGCACTTGGCTTAGCTATTTAATTGCAGTGTTGCTACAATTGCAAACATTATTTCAACATTTATTCATGTGTTGCACGCTATTTTATTTAATGACATTATGACATCTATTCCTTCCCGAGACAAAAACAAACTATCTGCACCATCCTCTTTTCATCAATATGGTTCATGCCGGATTGTTATAGACTGCACTGATATTGAGGTTGCAGCATCTGGACTAATGAGTCAACAAAATGCAACTTATTCATCTTATCGTGGAATGAATTCATTTAAAGTCCTTGTTGGTGTTGCACCAAATGCAGTCATCACATATGTAAGCAAGCTCTACCCGGGGGTCTATCTCAGACAAAGCCATTGTCCAAGAGTCAGGCCTTCTCAACCACTTAACTCCTGGGGACATGATAATTGCAGATAAGGGATTTCTTATCCAGGATATTGTGCCACGAGGGGTTTCTGTTAACATCCCACCATTCCTGAACAATGGAACTTTTACTGAGAGTGAGGCAAAGGCAACAAAGGCTATAGCCAGATGTCGGATCCATGTGGAAAGGGCCAATGCTAGACTTAAAGACTTTAGAATATTAAGTTTCATCCCCTCTTATTTACGTTGTTATGCCGATGTATTGTTTCAGCTGGTTGCAGCACTCGTAAATTTGCAGTTTCCTCTAATCAAAGAGGGGTGTGAGGATATGACTTTTGAATAGTTTTTTTCCTAGTATATTATTGAGTGACATTACATGTATGTTTAAGGTTAAAATAAAATCAGGTAAAAGAATTTAACTTAGATTGATTCTCAATTTCCTTTGTCTTCTTGCTGTAGTTATTTTTGAAGCAGGATTGCTGTCAAAGAACAGAATAATGATGGCCTTCATTAAAATACTTTTTAAGTTACCACAATATAACAGCGTAATTCACAAACTATGACAATCCTTTCCGTGACAACCTATGAAAAAATTATAAATGGTAAAAAAGCAGAAATCAAAATATGCAGGAGCACCCCTTGCCCCTCCTCAGCCCACCCTCTTTGACAAACTAGAGAAGGGGGATGAGCTATCAAGCTATGACAAAGAGTTTTTTTTATGATTAACCAATTACAATTTATAACAGAACAAAAGAAAATCATGTTTACTGCACATTTACCATTTCTTAAGTATACAGTCTCGTGGAAGGTTAAAAATAAAATAATTTACAATTTAAAAAAACTCTTCACTCTTTTATTCATGCGTCGCTATGTAAACATCAGGAAATTAAATGAGGAAGCACTGATCCTTTCAGATTTTATCAGTGAAATTAAGCCCAGATATCGATTGGAAAATTTCATAGTTAACGCCTCCTAGGCATCATAGTATACCATCAAGGAAAAATGTAACCTCCTTGGAACTTTACCCTATGCCACACACTTTTATTTTTCCCTTCTTGTAAATATTTTTCAATTGTCATAGGTTAATGTCACCACTTCTGTATATTTCGTTGTGATAGCTACATGTACTATTGTAATACCTACTTTTAGTTTTTGTAGTGTTTGTAAATAGTGTTGTAACTTAAACATTACATGTAATTTTTTTTTTAAACTAATAAAAATTATTAAAAAAAAATAATTTACAATTCTCCTTCCACAATTTTTGGGAAAATATAATCATAATAAAACTTAATTAAGCGTGGGATGTTTGCAGCCCATGTGTCATCCCTTTCTATTTTCAAAACAGCGACATCTTTTGTAGTCCAAACAACAAAAAAACAAAACTTTCTACGAGACAAATACATTTGTCCCTGGACTTGATCCCAGTACACATGGTCTTTCCTCAAGGTGTAACCCTGCCCACTTTCAGTTTTTTTAAGGCAGAATGATGTTGACTTCAAAGCCTCTTCTATTGTCAGGTTTCGTTCAGTGTATGGGCACTTTGACTCCAAAACAGTTTCATCGTCTACAATGCTATCAGGTGAAGCACCAAGAATTCCAGAAGAATGAAACCAGATACCAGTATCCTTAACCATTTTCCCTGTTCTTAAGGTGAATGCTTTAATGGCTTCTTTTTCATTGTTAACTCCCCATTGGACTGCTTTGACTCGTGACAAATCATACTCCCCAAGGAGACGTTTTACCAGTGAAGGAGTGACTCTTTTGGCTTTGAGGACAGAGCCAAAGTTACTGGCGGTAAGTCGACCCCTTCTTGCCAAATGCCAAGCAGGATTGTCTCTTTGGCCCACAGTTAACTGGCTAATTCTTGCGATCTTATGCTCATCTAGTTTTGAACGGCGAACCAAGCAATCCAGCTGTCCTTGACTCCCTCTAGCTTGAAGAAACTCGTCAGAGAAAATACTTTCCTCGATGGAAGGCATGGGCAGTTTGTTAGCAACAGGTGGCTCAGGGCTAAGCAGCCAGCAGAGACCAGTAAACTTTCCATATTCCTTTAGGTCTTCATACAACGCGAAACGATCGGCTTGCGTCGGGTTCCTCGACAAAGCACAGTACCTTTTGGGTGGAGGAAATAGCTCTGAAACCGCTTGATTTGACAGCGCAGTCGTGGACTTCCTTTTTCTCCACTGGCATTCGACGTCTGTGCGGCTAAGGTTGTGGATCCCATGAATAAAAAGTGCGGCTGCATGACTACATTTAAACGCTCCTCTTGGACATTCGCATTCGGTCGATTTTATTTCTTGTTGGCCATCCAAGTAAATCTGCAATTTTCCATTTAACAGACAGATGAAAAATATGTTACGATATATAAGCAGAAAGATGTTTGAATTGGCTAAGCTCGCATTGTTTGTGGTAAGTTTACGAAAAAACCCCAAAAGATACGCTAAATAATATGCTTAATTTTCGATCTATGAACGTTGTTTTGTTTCAGAACATCGGGAAATTCTTGCTTAGACCATTTGAACTAAATACAACGACATTTTTAGATCAAAACGACACAGTATGCTTCACAGCTTATGCTTCCTAAGTTGATAAATCGTAAAGTTAACTCACCGTGACTTTATAAACCTTCTTTTTCATACTTGCGTGTACTTCTCCTCGTAAAACTCCTTGCTGGTAACTAAAAGCTTCCACATGATCAGAATTAAAGTGGTTTTCTCCTTTTTTTATCGATTTCTTTTCGTCCGAGAAGAAAGAAAGCAGCGATGCGATACATAGCGTGGCCATTTTGATTGAAATGTGACTTTGCTTAGAACTGAGTTTTTCAGCGCCATGGCAACGTGACGTAATCGCTTTAGGACTCTATACTGGACGTTCGTTAGTATCCAGTTTTCTCGCGCGTCAAGCCAAGCTAGGAACCGGAAATGCTATCATTCTGTAATAGCATATCTAGATATAACGGTTTAATCCTTGGAGGAATGAGATGTAGAGTAGTATTTGAATGGGGGATATTAAATATTTGGTTCAGGAATCACCTTTGCTTAGTGCGGAGATTATACCCGTCCTTCGAATCAACGAAACCTCCTCTCCCTACCCCCGAAAGTGCCACAAGTCCTCCGTCACTAAACATGGCATCCAGTAAGCTTCTTACAGGACCGCTGCAGAATTTTGCTTTTTCAAGCAAAGGCGCTAGACTCCACACGTTCCAGCGTTTCATCGGAAATGAATGTATCGATGGCGTATATACGATTGTTTTCGGGCGAAATGTCTCCCGGAGTCTGTTCTAGGAAAAATACCTATGACGCAAGCGTTTTCCTGGAAAAAAATTGGATCGGGCAGAATGTGATGTTATCAGGAGTGGAGACGGGAATTGGAATCCTTGGCCATCATATTTTGCATTTAGTGTTTGCAAGTTATGTCTGTTCTATCGTGGAAAGAAATTTCACAGTGGCAACCTAACTGTAATTACGATCAACAGAGTTGGCACGGTGGCCTTTGGGAAGGAATCTATGCTAGGAGTTACACCCGCCTGCGTGTGTCTCCTCCCCTATTACAAAGCTCAAACTAACACTAGCTAAGAAAGAAAAATATTTTGTTCTTCATGGATTTGTATGACCTATTATGAAGAAGACATGGCTGTCGAAGAGAAAGACTATTTAGATGCCTTATTGTCAAGAATCTGTCCAGACATTCTTGATAGACGCTCTTTGAAGCTACATGTACGTTTAGAGAAATTCCTAACTAATGTCCCTATCTGCTACGGGGAAGAAAAGAAATATAAACTCAACGAAGCGAATCTTGCTTACCAATTTCGCTACAATTTTTCAGATACTTTTATAAAAAGTAAGGAGACGCAACATTTTAAACTGACACGTGCTACGTCAGAGGCGTTTTTCCAGGACCTTGAAAGACATTTCCAAGAAGATGACACCTTTTTTGATCAACAATTGTCGAGGGAGCTTCCCAGTTTTAATGTCTTTGAACAGAATGTGAAAGTACAAGGAGTTGTGCTGTTCAAATCAGAAAAGTACAACAAGGCATTACTTTTAGTGAAGAAAGAGTCCAGTAGAGGTCGGGGAGGAAGACGCGATGATGACAATCATGAGTTGTTTCTTGACCTGAAAGATGAAGCAACACTGGGAATTGGATCGTGCATCAGGGTTGGAGACATTGTTGAAGTCATCAAACCCAGAAGAAAAGATAGAGATGCCTTGGAGCCTGAAATAATAAAGTATGGCAAACTGTTTTCAATATTAACTAATTAAAGTGCATTTACAGTAGTCAATCGTTACTGAGAAAATAAAACAAAACATCAACATGGAGGTTGCAAGGGGAAACAATTAGGCTGGCTGTAATCTTTTTCAGCGCACCTATATTTCAAATTATTACTAGGCTTAAATTATTTACACTAATTGCAGCTGTCATGCATCACACAGCCTTTAATATACATTAAAGACTTTCAGATAAATTTATCATGCAACATCTTAATTTCTTTCATTAATAAGCTGCATTTTATTTTTCTCAAAAGCCCATCTTAAATTGTATATCAAACCTTGATAAGCATGATGCAGCCAAACAACAGTCCAAACCCGGGGAGGGGGGGGGGGAAGGGGGGTACTTTAGGAATTTTTGGGTGAGGATGTGCAGCTGGAACCCTGGAACCCAATTAGCCTATACCAGAACTGGTTCAGCTGAATTTTGCTACCCTATACTACATGTAGAGTAAGCCCCCCAAATCAATCCCATCCTAGAGTAGCTGGTATCCAGAAACTGAGGTCACTAGCACAGTCTACTAAGCCAAAACAAAACAAAACCACAATCGTTTCAACCAACTGGTCAGTTTCCTGAAAAATGATACCCTATTCTAGACCCAGACGCTCTGATTTATATACCCCATGCTAGAGTAAAGTGCTTGAAAACTATACCCTTCACAGCGGCACATACCTATATAGCCCATATATGGGAGTACCCCCCTCAGGTCCAAATCCTCTAACTATGACACTTAAAAACTCATAGTAGTCTGCTTATATTATTTTTATTGCAGTAGTTTGTTATTTCAGACAAGTTTGGCATCATTGAGTATGCATACCCACTGATCTGAGGTAGAATTAGATTTTTGCAGAAAATAACTTCCTTGAGGAACATTTTTATAGGCTTACCTCTGTTCCTCTTGGAGTGATACGAGATTGAATGCCATATTTATTATTGAATACCAGTATTAGCTGGAATTACAGCCATGAAAATGTATCCTAAAGAAATCTTGTTAACCTCTGAATGCAGTTTATCACCTAATGGAGTATTTTGAAATAAGTAGCATTAACTCATTTCCGACGGTCCAAAAATCAAGCAAATTGACGGACATTTCATTTTTATTTAACATCTCCGCAGATATTTACAGCAGTGATCAAAGATATACCTCATTTTGAAGGGTACAAAATAGGCTTTCCAAACATGTATATTTCACATTCTAGTAAGCAATAATATTTTCCACAAAAATTTAGCATGTTGCCTAATTTACATAACTTATGCATACAATTTGCATATAAATCCCCATAAACCAAGATGCCAGCCAATTGCTGAAAAGAGTTAAAAGAAAAAAGTTTTCTTTTTTTATCTGGTATTATTTCTTTCAAATCTGCTTGAAAAATAGCAAATCCAGAATATAATACAATTTAATTTCTATAAGCCATTCTTACAAACACAAAATCGATAAAAGCTTGTTTTTCAAAATTTCCGGGGAGCTATATCCATATGGGAATGTCCGTCAGAGTATGATGTCAAATGATAGGAAAAACCCTCCTCCTTAACCTCTCCTCACGCTCTCAAATCAGAATTTAAAAATTCGTCATGCATCTGTCACTAAAGTATACGAGCTAAAATTCACCAGGTGATTGGATGCGTTCATTTACTTCCTGTGTGCCAAATTTGGAAGCAAAAGGAAGTAACGTAATATTTTGGTAAGTTTTCTAAATCATGGGGTCGTACAAGACCCCATAATCATGCGTTTGATGGAAACGGGTTAAAGTTCCTGTCAGTGATCCATATATTTCCCATTTAATACCAATTAAAATAAATAAAAAAACATACTTGTTTTGAGCACCATCTCCCCTCCCTTCCGAGAGGTACAAACAGTTGATTGTTGAGTTTGATTGTCTGGGTGTCAGTAAGTAGTTCTGAAAGAAAATTTGTTACGTCAGCAATTCTTGTCCTAGCTGTTGCTACTCCTTAATTAAGTAATTGTTAATGAAAGCTGGTACATTAGTAAATCTTTCAGTCCATGTATGGTAGTTGTACAAGTATTTGAAAGTGGAATGCACAATATTATTTTGTTTTACAGATGTTTTCTTCGTAGCAAAGATGATATACTGAAATTCTTGCAGCAGTTACTAGACTACATCCAACATGATGGCTCCACTGCTGCACTAACTGAACTTTCAAGGTAGGTTAAGTCTTTTGCATATGTGTGGACCACGAGCTGAGGGGCAGTCAATATCTTGTACAAACACAATAACAAATGAGCCAAAATACTATTTAGGCATCAGGGCAAAAAGCTTGCAAATTGGGCTATTATATGCAAAAAGCAAAAACACCATTGTTGTCAGTTCTAGGACTGAGGAAAAATCTTCACCAATCTAGCTTGCCTGCTCAAATTGCCATGCAAACACAGTGCACATTGATTTGTTTCATCTTGGTTGCTCTCTGAGTGCCAGCCTATATAGTGTAAACATACAGGACCATTTTATACCTGACTGTATGACCTAGTATTTTTCTACAGTGCATTTCTACTTGACCCAAAGGTCATGGCTATAATTTTTCAAAGCCAGCATATCCAAGGTGATTGACATCAGTCATCCAATGACAAAAATGTTGTTGGTATCATGCAACATAATATTGCCTTGGTTTATGCCAAAATTATGGCTTAAATGAGTATATCTTTACTCTATAAATTCTACAGTACCTGCCAACCAAGTAGCTCAGTTGGTAGAGCACCGTACCACTATGCGGGAGGTTGCTGGTTTGAACCCCATCATCAGACTCAGAGTCTTTTAATAACTGAGGAGAAATTGTGCTGCCTTTGCAATGACATATGCAAACGGTTAGACTTTTTTGTCTTCTCAGATAGAGATGATAAATTGTACATCCTGTCTCACAAAAAAAAACCTTTTGACGATAACTTAGAGGGATGTGAAAAACCCTGCACACACTGATCGTATAGAGTAGAGGACATAGATCCCACCCGCAGTGTTGTGGTCAGCTGGCCTTTGGTTTGGGTTGTAAATTAATTCACATAGAGATTACCTCATTGCATCTTTTCCCGTTGGACAGAATTGTCCAAGAAAAGTAAAGTATATTTGGTGTATGTCGGCATATACTGGTACATGCAATAAATTGGATTATTTATGTTGTAGGTGTCAGGCTACTTGGGAGTACACTCTTCAACTCTCAGGTGAACAATGTGATGACCAGATTGTTGAAAACATCTTGCAGATTACAAACCATATATGTTCAACATCACAAAGGCAAATGTCTCAAACCCTCATTGATGTTATAAAACCAGTTGGACACAGTCCCTTTTTTACTCATGTTCTTCCAAAGTTTGTCGAAAGGATTACCAAGCAAGAAAACAGTTGGTAAGTCTGCAATTTTGGGTTTCTGGTATTTCTTTTTCTCAGTTAAAAAAAAAAAATGGTGATCTAGCTGGTTGTAATCATTAACACTGGTACTATACGTGTACATTGCAATTGCTGCTGGTTGGTATCATAAATGAATAATTGTTTGCAAGTATTTTGTTGTTGTTTGTTTCATTTGATTTGACATAGGAACACTCCAATTCCTAAAGAATTATTTTCTTGGAATCACAAGTATTCTCAATATGCAAGTATCAAATTCTACCAAATTCTATCCAATTTTAGTTTAACCCAGAATTCTTAATTGACAATATTGCTCTGTCTCTATTTATTACTTATTATAATTGTTAGCTCTGTAGGAGTTAAGATTTTTTTATGTCTATCATATTTTTTTATTTCCTTGTGAGTTGTCTCAAGCATGTTTCATTTTTGTTTTGAATAGTGAAAATTGCAGTCTGATTGAAAAATTTCTGGAGCACATCCTTAATGTCTCTCCCAGTTGTGGTCAAAGAGTTTTATCAATGGCCAAAATGGTTGCCAGGCACATGGTTAGTAGTGCTCAAGATTTTGACAGTGCAAAAAAGAATGGTCAGCATGCAGTAGATTTTCTTGGAAAGCTGTCATCAGTCCTTGCTCTTCAGGTTCCAGGGGCATTTAAAGATACTGAAGCCTTAAATTGGAGAAAATTACCTCTGATCCCAGTTGCTCAAGAAATACATCATGTCAGTGAGTATTTAAGACAGATGCAAAATTCCAATGATTAAAGCTGTATTTCAAGTCTGTATCTTATCCTGCCTATTAACATGCAGGTAATATTGAACATTGGGCTATATCTAATTGTAGGCATTCAGTACAGCATGTTTAGACAGGGGGTGAGAACTCTAACGAAGCCTGTTTCTGCAGAAGACGACACTTCTTTCAAGAAAATTGGATAAGGCATTGGTAATCGGGAAACTACAATTTTTTTGGGAAACGCATATGATATATTTCTGGGACATGACAGAAAAGTATTGGGACATCTACACATTAATCTACCACTGACAATATTAATATTTCAGAACGTACATGTAAGAGGTACATAAATTAAAATTAATTAAACTCAGATTTACACAAAATAACCTATAAATAATATTTGCAAATTTTGACACTTTAGATCTGTGAAGATCGATACATTAAATATGCCTTAACACTGCATGTCAAATCCACACAAAGCATAAGATGTATATTATTAAATATACATTACGTTTACAATAATTAAGAGAAAGAGCTAAATTAATCTCTGAATACACTTCCTGCAATGCCATCATAATTTTGGGAAGTTTTATTTTTTTATGGGAATGTCTGCAAAAAAAATAATTGGAGGATATTCCAGATTTCGGGATGACTTTCAGTTTCACATTGTAGTGCTCAAACAGCGTTTGTTAGAATTGTCACCCGCGGCCTTGCAGTTGTTTAGGATGTACAGTGTACATATACCTGTACCTTAATTAGAATGCATGCATGCTGCATTCAATACATGTAATATAAGTGATCAGTGAGGTTCTATTTCCAAACCTGTAGCAATTCCCGTACAAAACAGCTAGATCTAAAATTGTCTTTGTTAGACCTAGCAAAGATCTTCTAGACATTTACTAGATCGTTCCAAGACAAACTAAATGTCTAGCAAGTCTAGCAAATGTCTTGAAAGACATTTAGCATCTAACTAAGCTTAAATGTCTAGGAAATGTCTTGACGGATTGTCTTAACTAGATCTAAACCTGTTCGAATGGCCAGTATCGATAACATTCGGTATTGAGAAAATAGGGAAACTGATACTTGATAAAGTTAAGGCGGGATTTTCGGTTAGCATTGCCTTTGAGGGTGTGCAAATACAACTGCGGCGCGCGGGGGCGACCATTGCACTTTGTTGATTACTTTACTTTACGCACTAACTAGCGGAAATATGAGTGCGAATTTGTGTGCTTGTGTCATTTGGTTGGAAGAAAACCAATATTCTCTTGTACCAGCCACCGATATTGTGGAAGGATCCACTGTCAACGAGGCAGTTGTTGCTTGGCGCTTCTGTAAGAAAAATAACGTTCACACCTCGTGGTATAAAGCTAAGATTATCAAGTATTCTGGTAAGTAATGCGTTTTCTTCATCACTTGCTCTATATCAGTTGCCTAAGGCAGAAAACGAAGCCTTTCATGTGAAAGTACGGAAAGGATGAATATATTTTGAAAATTGAAATTCATTTAGGCGGGAAGATCCACAACAGCGTGATAGCCGAGATAATGTTTCTTGGTAAATTAATGGTTGTTGGTAAAATTATTTAAAAAGCTCTATCTGTTTAGCTTATATGTTTCTTCTTGTCACTGACAACCAAAATAGCGCGGAATTTGTCAAACTGAGAATTTATCCGATTGATTTATATCCCTTGTTCAAGCTCACTTCAAGAAAGGCTTAATCGATTATTGAACCACTCAGTGGAAGCTAAACGTGTTATCTTTCCAAATGTACATTAATGGCAGCGATAACTGTTGATGAGGTGGAAGAAAGACTAAATTCACTTGTCCACTGATCATTACATGGTCAATAATTTTTGGCGGCCCATTCGTGAACCAGATCGACGTGACAACATTTGCACCATAAACAACTATGTAGAGAGCGTCACGCGATCCAAGGAACTTATATTACCTGGAACAAATCAAGTAAGCGATTAAGTTAGGATCATTTCAGTATTTTTTCCAGCAATTATCAATTTTTGCTGACAGACAAGTTAAACTTTTCCTGTGTTTCTTTTCAGCATATCTGCTGGCCTGTGCCCGAAGCCTTAATGTGCCGCCGATAGAACCGGCCAAGCTACGCAAGATGTTTACCAACAAATTAAATGCACCACGGCGAAAGCCAAGAAGAAGGAACTTCTCTCCCTTCAGTGAATGGTCTATCAGTTGGCAAGTTAAGACTGACCTCGTCTCTTTCGCAGCCGTTGTTTGATGGAGGAAAGCTTAGCGTGTTGCGTACCGAGTCCAAACAACGGCCACGAAATATAGAAGTACAAGTCGTTTAAAAGTATATCTCTTTCATTAAGCTTCTATAAACGATCCCAAAACTTATTTGTTATTTCTATAATATTTGTTGTTAACGCGTCAGACAGTGCACGCCGGAAAATATAACAGTATCAGTCACTACAAACTATACCACCAACTTGAGTGTTAGATTTGGCAAGAATCGAACTTTCGCCGTCTGCCTTTCAGCAGCGCAATAATGTGAAATTGTTTACATTTAATTTGAATAGGAGATATTTTTCTATTTTTGGCAATTCCTATTTAGGAATTAAAAGAAAATGGAGCGAGTTCAGAACTAGATTTTTCCGTTCGGGATTGTCGGAAACGTGGTTCTAAGTCTTACTATTATATCATGTACAAGGAAAGAAGCGGAAAACTTTGGCGTGCAAGTATGTGTCATTTACATTTCTACAATACATACTTGGTAGTGAAGCGTTCAAAGGGTCTTCAAATGCACTCATGACGAATGTTAGAAAATAAAGAATGTTTTCCACTGCATGTGGTATATGTTTATTTTACCCTGCTAACACCAATCGACAACTTCGACAGCGCAAGACGGAGCGGTAAGAAGTGCATAAACAAAGATTTTGAGGTACAAGGCGAATCGCGTGCAACATGATCGCGAGGTACGTTTGTCAGTCGTCGGATTCATAACCACCCGCTGATTGAAATGTCTCCAAAATGCCTTTCTTTTTAGACTTTTTAGACAATTCTAGACATTTGGACATTCTCAAGACATTTCTTTCTAGATAAATTTATCGTGACACAATTAATTGTCTAGAAAAAGTCTAGCTTTTGTCTAGGAATGTCTAGCTGTCAAAAAGTCTAGAAAAGTCTAGCATTTTAGCTCACAGGACAGATCTACGCAAGACCTTTCTTTGAAAAAAGCCGCCAGATCTACGCTAAACTTTTCACTATATCTAATCAAGACATTTTCTAGATCTAGCCGTTTCGTACGGGTTAAGACACAGTTAACTTATTTATAAATACCAACTGTGGTCCTGAAAACACACATTTTCATATGGATTAAACCAGTTACATTTAAGTTAAATTACAGCAGCTGAACGTTTTAGGCTAGGTACAGTAATTTCTACCAGGGGATCATATTATTTCTATTGAAAAATAGTAGAATATTTTTTTACCAGGTCTGCTGTTAAATCCACAATGCTATGTTGTGAAAGTAATCTGCTTTAATGCTGTGCTTGGAAAGCCATTAATCATGAACAGTAAAAAAGGCTGCATGTGTTTCAGGAAGTTCATGAGGACTGCTCTTGAAAATGCCTCTGGCAGCAATATAAATGATACGTACAGTATCATAGTTAAATCTTATTGCACGCCTTGAATGCAATAACCTCAGTGACGGTTTTATATGTATATATATACATTAATTTCTTGTCTGCACAGACTTAAAGACGGATGATCTTCCAGTTATAAAGGAAGAGGGGAAGTACCAATCTGAGGAGGAATATTTAAACACCTACTTCAGACTGCTCAGAGAAGAGTGTTTTCACAAGCTGAAAAAAGGAATCACAAGTTTT
This sequence comes from Ricordea florida, assembly GCA_949710005.1. NCBI lineage: Eukaryota > Metazoa > Cnidaria > Anthozoa > Corallimorpharia > Ricordeidae > Ricordea > Ricordea florida. The sequence goes on from OX453275.1 coordinate 14,749,010, forward strand.
GTCTCAAGCGACAAAACCAAGTTTGATACTGGAGATATAATGCTATATCGGTGAGCTTGTAAGGAATTTTTACAATCATATACAAAGTATGGGTAGATTTGCTCCAATTAATGGATGAAATCATAGTGATTCTTTAATATTGTTGCTACATGTACTGGCAGAATTTTTCTTTACCCAACAAGGCACTATCAAAATTTCATGCCCATGTATTTTGGCCATTACAGCTCTTAATTATTGTCCTCAGTGTAGAACAAGCTCCCATGACTATGAATATTCATTTTTTAGCATAATGTTAAAATTACTTGTCCAACAGATTTTGCATAAAGTAGCATTTCTTTCAGACGTATAAGGCTATTATATAGCTTATATCTACGCTACAGTATATAGACCCCTATTAAAGCAGGGCTAAAAATTAACTCCAGGGTGCTTGGTGGCCAGTTGGCCAGTTTCTTTGAATTCTTAGTGGCCCATCCCAAAATGAAGTACAGTGTAGCCCTCAATTTTTTTTTCAGAGTCACATGGCGATCACAAAATCAAAATGGCATCTATATACATGTATGTATGTTGTGAATGTGGATCGCTTGTGACATCACTGTTAAAACGGCTCGGAATTTCCACTTCAGAACTAAAAATTAACTAAAATGGATGATCTTAGAGTCCAGGCAAAGAAATGAAGAGAAAGGTAGTCTAATTTAACCATATATTGAGTTTTATTTTTAACTTTATTGTGCTGCGCATAATTTACATTCGAACTTATTGAAATTCTGTAGCATAGTGGCACATCGGGCATTGAAACCTTAACTTTTGGTAGCCCTAGTCAGTTTTAACTCGCCACTGGGGATGGTGCAAACACCAATTTTTAGCCCTGATTAAACAAGTTCTTTTAAAGGTTACTTAATTAATGCTTTTAAGAAAGGTCCTATGGTAACAATATAACTGTTTATAAGTTGCATAAGATGTGACAAAGAAATAATATAATTGTGTGGACTTTTAACTCAGCATCTCCTTGAGGGGTGTTGCTACTCGTCATGAAAACAGGCCGGTTGTTTTGTCCATTGGACTTAAGTACACAATGATGTCTCAGGACAAGGAAAAGTTAGATTTTGAGTAAGTATGGGTTCAAAGAATCCTTGCATCATGTTCTTGTTATGGGTGATCACAATCATCATCATCATGCAGGGCTGTTACTACTTTTTCAAGTGGGTAGGGAAATGAAAAAAGTAGCCAGGGAACAAACATTTACTGGTGTGAATAATGTTTTGGTTTTGTATCAAAGTAGTAGTTAGGGCTCAGACTTGCGGTAGCTGGGGGAAATCCCCAGCCCCTGGCCCTTAGTGACGACAGCCCTTATCATGATTATTGTCACCAGTTTATCATTGTCACGATTATCATTATCCTCTGCAGCCTTGAAACCCCTTATTGCCATCACTAACACTATAATGTTATCATCAACAACAGCAGCACATCATCATTAATTTTACTTTCATTTTTTAATCACTTCAGCCTTATATCAGCTTCTCCTTTTCATTTTTGCCATGTCGATGACCATTCTCATTAGCACATTCAGTTACAACATTACTATTTTACTAGGTACTGTTTTCGAGTAACTATAACAGCAAACCACATGTAGCCAAGCTATTCATGGCTATATTTAACACCTTTGCTCAGTGATGCATCGTTGCTGCAGTGTTCAGACATGCATTTAATGGTCATCATCAAACAGTTCTTGAACATCAAAAAAAGAATGATTTTCCTTGCCACCAACAATATTAACATACAGTCTGTGATAAAGCAAGTTGGTGTACAGGGTACAGATTCCGTTAGAAAATTAAGGAGTTGTGGGGGACATGTATTGGTAATATACTGATCGAGAGCTAGGATGGAGACAATAGAGGAACGTTACGTCTCTTAACCAGAGATGTGCTTGAGGCCAGGCTGAAACCAATCAGCCATAGCTGATCGATGCACTCCTAGATGTACCAAGGCCAATTAAATTGGCCCATGTTCTAAATACATCAGTTTCAATTGGATTATTCTAACAATAGATGCTTGAAATTCACCAATTAAATGCTAACTACCATCCTAGAGGCTTTTGGAAGTAAGCGTGAGTGGCCGAGGTATTGAAAACAGATCGGTGAATGAAGCTAAGCGAAATCATAGTGTTAAATGAACACACGCATTAATAAATGTGTCCCTAATTTACATGAGTCACGAATCTCCCAATAACTCCAAGTTTGAAGTGGTTTTGGGAGCTGATAGTATAGTGATGTTTATTCGGTATCCAAACGAAGCAACAGTGAAGATGAGAGTGGGTTCAGTTTCTGAAGGACAGTAAATCAAGCGATTTATTGATCAAAAAATCAATGTTTGCACACGTGTCTACTCACCCAAACCTGGTTCATTTTAAAAAGGAAAATTAAAGAAGTACTTACATTTTAGATCATTTGGAACTCAGTACAAGCTTGTTTCTTTCAGATTTTGTATTAGCAAAATCAAATTGGCTCTTATTCGAGCCATTTTTTTGTGCATATATTATTGCCCTGCTTACCATGTATAGTTTAATTTGCTGTACTGGCTACCATAAGTATAATTTTTTATACAACCATTATTTGATGGATGGACTTTGGATTGATGACCCTTTTCCAGCAGTATTTCATAGATTTATGATAGCAGTGACACCCTTAAGTTCAATTTATAATATTTTGAGTTTCATGTTTTGGTAAATTATTAACTTTAATAACCATGAAAACAGTATTAATAATATTCTAATAATTTGCAACTGAAAGATCTGTCTATATTAGGATTAAAATGGTGTCTACTTTGTTTAAATTTGACCCTTGGTTGCATTTCTATGTTTATTTCAGTACAAGCATATTTCCACTTGAAATCCCTGGCATTTGCAGGGACTGTTGTACCCCCCCCCTCCCCGCCCCTTAAATAGCTGGCACATCTTCCAGATCAACATGGGACTTCCCTTACATTTATAATACTGTGTACAGTATACTGTATTTAAGCAAATGGTCAATGAAATGAGGAGATGTTCAACTTAAAGATGCTGTGGTGGATTGATCAAGAACTGTAAAATTCTCAAGATTTACTTATAACATTTAAAATGCATGGCACTCAGTTATGAGAAGTGATAGTCAAAGCTTGGGAGTGAAAGGGTTCGGGTGCTTTTTTTTAAAATGATATAGTAGCAGTCTCACTTTCACACCAGGCTATATAATATTTATTTTAACAAAGAATGACTCTTTAGCAAAGTTAAAGTTTGATGATAATGTTCAGGTGTGGTGACCTGCATTATGGGTTCAGACTATAAAGACTCAGTGAAGACTATGAGGACTTGTTCATGTATATCTCTGTATATATTCTGGCAGTATCATCCCATGTGCTCTATAGTAGTTAGTTACATCAAGTGATCAGTGTGACGTATAATTATGTTGTAGTAATGTGTTCAATTTTTTCCTTGGTTCAAATTAGAATTTTCCTTTGTTTCAAACTCGACATTTATCACACATTACCATACCAGAAAACAAAGGAAAATAAAATTTGAACCAAGGAAAAAATTGAACTACAACATATACAATCATTGAAGTATTGGCTTACCAGGTTTAGGAACTGGTCTCTTGATTGACTACAGCTTTATTTAGTTTAACTATATCTTGATACATTTTGATTTCACCTCATTATGTTGTAATTAATTTTCTTCTATTATGCTTCTGTTGAGGTTGCATGTCTTCATCAGAAACAATCAATTAATACTTTTGTGTTGCTTAAGTAAATGGACAAAATCAATTTGATTTTCTTTGGCTAATAGGTCCATTCCATGGCTCAAGTTTGGAAACCTACTTTGCATATCATTTGATGGCAATTTTGAAGACCCAAGTTGGGCTGTGGTGGAGAAGCACCTGCCCGATCAGAAGTTTGTAATATCAGTTACTGTTATGACATTTGCCCTGTGACAGACTGTTATATTCAGTTTCATTTAAGTTATTAAAATGAATTAACTAGTAGTGCTTGTAGTGAAGATAGTACAGTTAATTATACTGATTGAAATTTCCCATAGGTCGTACAGGTAGCAGAGATATTACTTTTGTAAGCTTTACAAACTTGCATAAAAAATCAATTAGTGAGCAGTCCATTGTAGCAGTCATTATTGAAAAATATGGACCATGCATAGACCTTTCAGAATTATCCTCCTTTTGAAATGCACCATCTCAGCCATATGATAAGACTACACATAAGATGAAAATAAAAAAAAAGGTTTAAAATACATTAGAGCTGTTTAGAGAGTATCACCAAGGTGATGGCTTTCATATAACTGCATTATTTTTGGCTATTTTATGGCTAACAATTAACTTGTTTGCTTAAGTACAGTTAACAGAAAACTTAAAAATTAATTTCCAGTCTTTTAGAAGTTAATAATTATTTTCATTGTTTTTAAGTTAAAAATATATTTTTGTGGCTATAATGTATTTTGCGGTTATAATTGTTAATTTACAGCTAATGGTTAAATTATGTTTGGCCCATTTTTTGGCCAGTGGTTAACTCCATTGAGACCCTCTGTTTAGTGAAGATAATTTGAAACATTTTTCCAGTTACAAAGTTGCAGAGTTGGTAACCTTAGGATTTCAAGCATTCTGATTACCTCACCATCTTGGGATACTCAACCTACTATCCACCCCCTAGGAGATGAATAGTGCTGGGGATTCTAGGAAATCCTTGTGCAAGTGACCTTTGGTCAAAGAGAACAAATATGCCATCAAAGAAAAAAGTGAATGGCGTCAACTCTAGCTTTACAGCTGTTTCCACGAGGTGTCACTAGGAAGGTTAAGAAAAATTCGACAACAACCAAGATGTCAACCAGGACGGCACCAATCAATAGCGCTAACTGTACTTTAATTACTAAGCATGCTTTTGTTAATAAGGTTTTGTCTGTATCTTTATTTAGTATTGTGTGGGTAACACTGTGTAAAGAAGCTGCCGTGGACAAGATAACTGAGGCTCAGCTGATCACAGAACTTCAAGAAATTGCAGACAAAGGTAAAAATTGCCTGTAAACTGTGAATTTCATGGTGTCATTGAACATGTATTAAACCCTCATAATGGGAATAAACTTGCCACAGAATTGGTATAGTTGTTTTTTTTTTCTACAAAATGGTTATTTCCATGAAGTCACAAACTTGTTAGAAAGATTGGCTATAATGACACTGGGGTGTTAGCAAAGGAAAAGGGAAAAAAGGGCAATTAGTAGTTAAATAACGACAATAGAAAAACTAAATCACCAAAAAATGTAAAATGCACTTCAACAATGGAGGGAGCTTTTTTCTTTAAAATTGAGTGTTGTAGTTGTGGCAAATTTATCTTGCAGATTGTAAATGTTCCTCTTTTATTTTTTTTATATAAAATAAAAGTCCTCTCCATAATCGCATTGCTGTTAAGGATGTCATGAAATTTCAGAGCAGCTCTTGAAATAAAGGTGTTCAACAACGGCATTAATTGATTTACACAACTTAAATATCTTCTTTGTGGTATTGTAAAATTGAGACTTGTACAGATACCATATATATACTTGTTTAAGATTGTAATCTTTGCTAGATGAAGAAGCTTACATGGCTGAAAGTCAGACATTCTATGTGTCATTTGGTCCAGCGATGGATGTTCTCCAACATAAAGGTAAGATGTCATTAATCATCAAAGTTACTATTTCCCAACGTATTTGTATACTTATTAATCCACAAACTCGTGATCAGAGAGTGTAGTTGAACACTGGTCTGTAACTGGACAGCTACATCAGCCATTAAATTTTAATTAGTTTTATATCCCCCACTTTAATAGCCAATCAAAATATTCATATCACAATTCACCTTATTCCAAAATACTAGCCAATTTATTATTTTTTTTGTTTGCAGGTTAATTAGCCCTCTTTACATCATTTTAACTTCAAAATTCTTTTGTATTTTGTACATGCTGGCGAGGCAAAGAGGGCTAATTAACATGCAAACAAAAGAATACTAAATAGGCGGCTATTTTGGAATAAAGTGTATCAACAATTTTGGAATGTTGGAATTGTCATTAATCTGTTGCTTTGACTGCTATAAAAACGATATTGTATTAGACAATCAGTTATTTTTTACTGGCTAAAAATTTGTTATCTACATAATAGTGCGATTTTGTATTCGTTCATGTGATTACAGACCGAATTAGACTGCACTTAGTCCTATGGTTTTTCATTAATGATAATGAATTTATATATATAGCGCACTTTTTCATATGAATATGTTCAAAGGCGCTTTACACTTCTATTGGGTGAGATCGGACGTCAGCATGTAAAGGCGCCTCTGGCTGCCGCTATCAGTCCAGATATGATCTCACCCACCCACCCAACCCATGCATGAATTGTCAGATGAAACCAGACGTAGAGATAGGCCACCTCACCGGGAACTACGTCCCCTACTCTTTTCGAACAGTGTGTGGGTTCGTTAACTTTTAGGAACAAGTGTTGTGAGACGGGTCCTATAGTTTATCGTCCTTATCCGAGAAGACTAGAAAGTCTAACCATTTACAGATGTCATTACAAAGGCAGCACTTTCTCCTCAGTTATTTTTAAGACCCTGAGTGTTGGTCCGGCCGGGATTTGAACCCGCAACCTCCCGCACGGTAGTCCGGTGCTCTATCAACTGAGCTAACCGGTCGGCGGTTTTATAGAATTGTTATTGTTGTTATGGCTATTTGTTGTTGTTGTTGTTGTTGTACCGTCACAAATGACTATGTGATGGGCAGGAAAATGGCTGACAACAAGTTCCGAGCGTGGAACGAAGACTCGTGAAACGCACAGAATGTTCGAGGAGGAAGTCACCTGATTATATATGCGTATCCTCTAGAAAGAAAAAAATATTCGGCCGAGGAAATGGTTTTGCTCTAACTCCATGAGATATAGGAAGGTAACCCATACGCCGTACAAGATTTAAATACTGGAACAATTTTTGGATTTAGCTTATGAGAAAATAGCCTCTTATAATTCTGGATGACAAGAGAACAATCTTAAAGTCCCTACAATTATACTTAGCTGTTAATAATCTGTTTTTGAGTCTAATGTTTGGGTGATTTCATCCTAGGGGACAAAAAGCAATCCTTAATTAGTCGTTTCCATAGGAAATCATTTGAACGAAGATACTGAGCGAACGTACGTTTATAGCAGTTGCTACTTTGAGAGGACACGGAAAACGGCATCCAGGTTTATCACGAAAATAATATTCAGAATACTTGTAGGTTTCTAGTTCCCTTTTTTAATCAAGAACCCGCGCAATTATTTCAAAATATTCACAACCACCATCAAGTGTAACCGGGACGAGTGTGGAAACCGTGATCGGTACACTGAGCAGACAGAGGGGAAATTGTATTAGAGAGAAATGACAACATAAAAGACACGAAACTGAAGTGGAACCACACTCGACCAGTTGTCGCAGTTAGCTTAATAAAATTCTAGTTCTATTATTATTGTGTCTGGCTATTCTTTCTTTTTGTAAACAGTTCTTACTTTTTCTTATTGCATTAAATGTTAGACCATGTGCCGCTTAAAGAGTTCTTGGTGGATGCTGAAAAGTCTATGAAACAAGCAGATTACATAGACAACATCACACGTCCCCCGGACTGGGGAATAATCTTTAGGTCCCTACCTGACGCTATCCCGGATGAGGCAAATCCCTACCCTCTTCTGGAAAATTTCAATGCTTTGAAGTTTGGCAAAGCTGTTTCAATACTTGATAACACACAACTTGATGCTGTGGAACTTACACTGAAGAACAAGCTTACATTGATTCAGGTAAATGTATAAGACTGTTAATATAATGACTGTGCTTGTGCCTTCTTTTTGTGTACTGGTCAGCAAGCAAGAAAGCCTCCCATGAAGTAGACATTAGAACAACTTTCTCTTTTTTAGGGACCCCCAGGAACTGGAAAGTCGTTTGTTGGTGTTAATCTTGTTAGACTGCTGGTTTCTATGGATGTACCACAAAATCATGGTCCCATATTGGTAAGGAAGACTCTCAAACATATTTACAACTATGCCGTGGGGTCAGAGCTGTTGGTTCGTTATGATGTTCCGTAAACCGGGTACTGGAAATCATGAGTTCCCATCTGACTACTATTGTGTGCAATCGTTACTTTTGTTCTGATTACGTTTGTCACTTTTCACTCCTTTACTATACCGCCCTTTTTAAGGGGCGTGGTCACAGGGTCTAATATATTTGACCTCTTCACGTATTGGTCTAGCCTCAACTCACTTTATGACAAACATACCAAAATTCTGTCCTACTGTTATTGTTTAACGTTTTTGGAATGATCTTCCTCCTTCCATTCGAAATATCCCATCAAAAATCCTGTTTAAGAAAGCAGTTTTCAAATGTTATTTTGTTCAGTATTAATCTCCTTGCTTGGTGCCACGATGTATCTTTGTATGGTGTGTGTGTATGGGTATTATGTCTGTTACGTGGTGTCTTTTTTTGTGTGTGTTATTTTTATTTTTAGTAATGAGCTATAGATAACAATTATAATGAAAACAATAAAATAAAATTATATGAAAAATGAAAATTTTCACGTAAACGTTTATCGTAAATTATACTTGAAAAATACCATTGGTTAATAACTGCAAGATTGAATTGAAATGGAAAAAAAAATTACTCTCCACCGTGCCCACACGAAGCCTCATTAGCTTTGAATCGCGCACCGCCAGTGGCGCGAGTATTTTTATCGTAGCAATAATTATAGTGCAATGGCAAAGAGTTACCTCAGTGTTAATCGTGATACGTGTGTGGAACTTTCAGGTTGTGACCTACAAGAACTTTGCTTTAGATCATTTTCTGGATGACTGTCTTAAAACACTCCCGCATGATGCAAAAGTTGTACGAGTTGGAACAATGACGGAAGAAGCCTCGGAAAAGTTGAAAAAGTGCTCAGTGTACGAGGTTAGGCGGTTTGACTCAGTTCATGCTAAACGTGGTACGTTAGTCAGTCATCATGCAAGAGGTCTCAAGATTCACGATCTTTAAAATAGCAAAATTTAGTCTTGAAGGATCACTGTTAACTTTGAATTACGGGACCCCTAAATCTTTGTCTGACAAATTTATCTCGGCGAATTCTGTCAATACTTACAATCTGTAGAGCTTAGGTATGAGCTAGGCTTTTTTCATGGAACATGACTTTATTGTCAGGTAACCCTCAAGATAGAGAATGTATGTCGGGTTACGTTAATTGTTTGCCCATTCAGATGGCATTTCTGACAGTGTAGCAGGCAGAAATAGCTATTTTGCCGGCACGGACCACAGGACTGGGTCCGAGTAGAAGGGATTGTGGATAGCGTCATTGGATATATGTAATTATTCGTTATAGATTTGAATTAGTCTAGGTCAGCACTTCGTTCATCCAGCAAAATTTATTTTGTAAATTATGAGTTAATGTATCTTTGTTAGTTCCGGTTAGCTCAGTTGATAGAGCACCGGACTACCTTGCGGAAGGTTGCGGGTTCAAACCCCGGCCGGACCAACACTCAGGGTCTTTAAATAACTGAGGAGAAAGTGCTGCCTTTGTAGTGACATCTGCAAATGGTTAGACTTTGTAGTCTTCTCGGATAAGGACGATAAGCCGTAGGTCCCGTCTCGCAACCCTTGTTCATGATAACTTAGTGAGACGTTAAAGAACTCACACACTGAACGTAAAGAGTAGGGGACGTAGCACCGGTGTTGTGGTATGGCCTTTGGGTTGGCGCTTCACATAGGGATAACCTCATTACGCCTTTCCCCCTTGGACAGAATTGTCTAAGAAAAATGAGTACCGTATGTTCTATGTTCTATTTTCGCGTACCTCTGCCCCCAGAGTTGGCGGCACCGTAGTTGTTTTCAGCAGGTTGGGGGTATACGTTCCCTTTTTCCACAAAGTGGTTTTGGGTTTTCGTATCCGGCGGTGTCGCATACATTTTCTATAGGAGTTTCGATCTTTTGTGATCGAGAGTATTCTGTTAAGTTGATGGCAGGTTTGCAATAAACTAGCTTTGAGGTCCTTGCTGACCTACAGGCCCCTGTATCTACACTGTTGTGTATACTTTTTTGGGTAGTGTAGGCAAAATATGGTGATTACTCCATTTTAGTATATCCCAACCTAGCAACCTTGGCATTATGAGCAATCTGAGTGGCTCTCCACCTCGGGATATTCAACATTATTATATCTGCAACCCCTGGATATGAGAAAACGCGCGCCCTGATTGGTTCCATACTCACAGGCTATCAGCTCTTATAACCCACTGATTAATTTTCGCGCTATTTTATTGGTTATTTTAGGTCACATGGTGTCAAATAGCTGGACGGGTATCAGGCGATATACCTCGGCCGCGTGGATATTTGCCCTGCGATTTTTCAGTCGCAAGAAAACACAACAAAGTCAGTCTCTTTAAACAAACTCGTTTTGTAGAATCCAGTGATCGTAGTCAAGTAGTTAGTCGCAGCTGTAGCTCCGGATAAAACAGAAAATCAACAAAATAAGCTGCTGGTGTTTTTGGCCTCGAGGTGAGCAAAAGTTACGAACCCTTGGGCAATCAAATTCTTGAAAATCTCCCCACTGAAATGTGCAAAAAGGCTGGTTTTGCACAAAGCTACAGTTCCCACTGTCTTTAAAGCTGCCAGTTGAGAAAACTTTCCAAGCCAAAAACGATAAACTACGCAAGAGATAATTATAAATCCCTCAAGTCGAACAATGCAAAGCCAAGTACAGAAAAACTGTTCGAGTCATCGGCAAATATCGGTCGATTAATAGCTCAACAAAATTCAGTTGTCCGTTCAATCTATTCTTGGAACTATAGTTCTTCCACCTGTTTTTTTTCTTCGACCTACTCAGCGCCCGCCATTCAACATCAAAGCCAAGTTTGCGAACAATCCACTTTTAACGTAAATCCTCCAACAACACCAGATTTTCCAATTTCTCTTTTTCATGGGTGTAATTTCTTTCGCAGTGTTAGTGGTATTGTTGAATTTTCTTTTCTAATACACTGGAAACGTTTAGCTTTGACTTCTCGAACAACGCAGTTGACAAAATAAACCAAAGTGCCGTGTTTTCGAGATTTTCATGTAAGGGCGTTGCGAGAGTATGTTTTACAATAACTGAGCGAATTCTCGCGCGCTGATTGGCTAATTTTTATCATCAATAAGAGTACAGACACATAAAATGTTAATTTATGCAAGGTTTTTTCGCGTGATAAGTGAGCTGTCAAACAGTCAGATTTTTACCCAATCAAATTGTATTACGTGTTGTCACAAGCCAATGAGAAGGCGAGAAAAGTTATTGAGAATAGTTGCGCCCTGATTGCGTCAATTTAAATAAAATTCAGCATTTTTCGAGTTTACTTGCTGTTTACTTGCGTTTTCTTTTCATTTAAGTCTTCATTTGACCTTTTTCGCGTTTCGTTATTGTAAAAAACAAATTGACGTCAGTTTTTTATGCGTCGGTCCTCTTATTGATGATAAATTGCGTCATAACATTGTCAAAGTTTGTTGTAGATCCACTCGCCTATCGGCTCGTGGATCTACAACACTTTGACAATGTTATGACGCAATTTATCATCAATAAGAGGACAGACGCATAAAAAACGGACGTCAATTTGTTAATTCGACATGACAGCTTGTCAAGCTCTGGTCCAATCACAGTTTACGTAAAACAATTTTAACCAATCAATGTACGTGCAGTGTTTGCGTCAGTCGCAATCCCATTCAGACGACTTGTTTTTCTTTGTCTTCAACACGTTCAAAGTACATGTAAAAAATCAACTCGCGATCGCGGAGGGTTATAAAATAAATAAACCCCTTTCTGGCTTACTGGTATATGGGAGGATAATGCCCTTGGCTGAGAGATTGTCCTCAAAATTTCACATATGCCCTCGAAGCTTCGCTTCTCGGCCAACTGTTCATTTTTCGGACAATCTCTCAGCCGCGGGCATTATCCTCCGATATACCAGCCGCCAGAAGGGGTTTATTTACTAAATATACCATAATATACTAGCAATAATCACTGATCAGTGAAATGCGTTCGACTTTGATAGAGACGTTGAATTTTGATACCAATTCTCAATTGTCACGAATTATTCTACAGTCATGCTATGTCACATAGAAGGATGAATACTACCACAGACTGTTTAACAAGCGATAATACAATAACGGTAATGAGCAGATGCTACAAAGCATAATGAGCTTGAGCTCCGTAAGTTTATTTCTCGAACACAAATCGACCGAGCTACACAGCTCGTAAAGTTTGTTTTTCCGCCACAAATCATGGCCTCCTGAGCTACACAACACAGTAATTTTGTTTTCCGGCCTCAAATCCTGGCCGGCCGAGCTACACAGCTCGTAAAGTTTGTTTTACGGCCACAAATCCTGGCCGGCCGAGCTACACAACTCGGTAGGTAACATGGAATGATTTACGCACCGGTCCCTACTTCATTATGCATGCTGCAGTTGAATTGTCATGGGAAGTGCGCGTGCAAACATTTCTTGTTTTCTGGGAACGAAACCGTACGGCTACAGCATGTAATATATAGATTTAGCCAAGCCTAAAAGCGGGGCTCCCGTTAGTACTTTCATTTCACTTTAAACTGTAAAAGCATTCTAAAATATTGCGAAGGAATTCACAAACGTTTTTAACTATAGTTAAGTATCGAGGTCGGTTAACTTGCTATGATTTTTGTCTAAACTTTCGTCTGCCATAAGTACGGTCTTTCTACCTACAAAGTCATGGAGTATATTCTACAAAAAACACAAATTATCAATGTACTGTATTCTATTCCTGATGAAATTAACCATTCTATTTTCTAAATGTATTTAAAAGATTTGTACACGCTACTGGGAAATGCAGGACACAACTCTTGTCATTTTCGTGTTAAAACGAACACCTCGGTAAAATAAATGTTTACTCCAAGCAGGGTGCAAAGAAAATTAATTTTACAGATTGCCCTTCGGGCAAGCTGTAACCAACATCTACCAGCCCGAAAAACATTTTTCACGAGAATGAAAAAATAATTATTAATTATTCTTTTCTTAATTACATTGTAAGTTTAAAAAATTACTGCCTTCATTTATTCACTACAATCAGCTGTAGTTACTTAAACAAAAGAAATAAATAACCGTAAAAGTGTGAACTATAAGTAGACCTGGTCCAACGCAACACGTGAATGACTAACATACATTTGAGACATTTTACAATTTAGAAGAACATTTTTTACGAAAACAACGGCGTTGAAACCAAAGTTATCAATCGACACACTAAATGACAACGTCGACAACGCGAAAAGCTGCCAGTGAAAGCGCTACATTCTGCAATTTGCCGCCAAGAGAAAATTCCCGCGGGAGTATTTCTTAGCCGTCGACAGGGGAGATGTTTATATGATTAAAGGACATAAAAATTTGAAATCTTTCATCAGTTTGCTTCTCATTCAAAAGTAGTGCATTCAGAAGATCATTTTTCTGAAGAAGGTTTGTTTAGAAGTCGGTTTTCCAAGTCAAGTGTCAAGTTTAAGGGAAAGTGGAAAGTGCGAGTGCTGAGTCACGCATCAGTGAGCAAATATTATGCAGACAAAACTTATGCAAATTTGCCGGGTCCATAGCACGGAGTCTTTCCACTTCTCGGCTTTCTTCGCTACAATTTTGTCTGTTTTCCACAGCACGGAGTCTTTCCGCTTCTCGGCTTTCTTCGCTACAATTTTGTCTGTTTTCCACAGCACGGAATCTTTCCGCTTCTCGGCGTTCTTCGTTAACATTTTGTCTATTTTCTCGAGTCCGGACTCTTTCTGCTTGCCGGCGTTCTTCGCTATGATTTCGTCTCCTTTCTCTTTCCCGAGCGCGCCTTCTTTGGCGATCTACAGTACTTCGCTCATTCTTCCTCAGTTAATTCTTGCTCTCTTTCCCGTTGCTCTTCACCTGAACCCTGTGTTCTGCAAATTATATTTTCTCTGCTATTGTTTGTTGACATAGCAATAGAAATTGTTTCGTTTATCCTTTAGTAAAACTTCAACAGTGTAGAGTAGTAATATTGTGTCTCAAAAAGACAATGAACTGAAAATTTCTTTTTCAGTCGTCAACGCAATTTCCCGCCAAAAATATGCGGGCAGCCAGAACAGCTTCCAAATAAATCACGTCACCTCGATGAGTTGACACATGAGCCCACAATTTGGTCATGTGATGCTGGTCAGTGGCTATCCCGTTTTGACAGCTGTCAATTGACCATATTGTGAATGTCCAATATAAAAGATGTGGATTTGCCAAGACAAGCCTGAGATACCCCTCCCTTCCTTTTGATAGTCTCCCCTACCCTACCCGTACAATCTGTAGACGCGTACGTACGGACGTACGGACGTACGTACGCTCGGTCAGTCACGTGACAACCAAACGAAAAGAGGTTGACCATATTCCATGAGTATGGGGCTCTGCTCCGCGCGCGCTTCGCGCGCGGGAGCCCCGCTATAATGAAGTAGGGATCTGTGCGGAAATCTTGCCGGTAACATTCGTTGCGAAGTAAAACCGAAGTTCGATGACGGAATTCTTCCTCGGTATTCAACATGACGCAGTAGCTCTTTCTTCTCGAACATGGCCGACTTGACAAAACAGATCCCAAATTTGCCTTCGTAGTCACAAAAGAATTCGTACACGCTTCTTTAAGACATCCATAAATACTGCCTAAAACACTTTTTAACACCATTATCTCTGCTTTGGGAAACTCTCAGAAAAATAATGTGAACACTTACCGTTCGCCGTCCCTTACGCTCGCTAATATAAACTAATTTTGGTCTTGAGGCGTCAATACCGCATGATATTGACTGCTAGTTGGAAGAAAATATATTCGGCGTATTTGGCGGAGTCACGTAGCGACGGAGCCCAATATGAAGAATATATCTTCTCCCAACGCCGTCAATATAATGCGGTATTGACGCCTCAAAATCAAAATTAGTTTTTTATCGCGATTCCTCCGCTATTCGTGCGAAAATAAAGCAAATTTGAAGTTGTTAGACGTCTCAAAATGTTAGCGAAAGGTCCTCTGAATCGCGATTTCGTGAAAACCTGCACGACGGAATCCATGACGTCATGACTCCAATGACAGAACCTTTCAAGTTCGCGGGGGGTGAAAAGCGTGTCCATACATACATATATTTCAAATTCGCCTGCATTAGGAATGCATTCTCCTTCGTCGAACGCAATAAACGGCCATCATTGAGGAGTGATTTCTTGAATTAGATGGGGAGAAATTCAAGTCTTGCTTGAAAAAAATATACCGAAAAACACTACCGAAGCAAATAAATATGGGATGAAATTATTCGACGGTAAGTGAGCAAATGATATGGAGAAATTGTTTATTACGAAGGAAATTGAAACTCTCACTAACAGCCGCCATTTTGAAAAGTCTATGGAGCCTGTAAACTGACTTTTTATTTTATTTCAGCCTACTTTCTCCACTTTTAATTCTCAAACTAATTTGCTAACTCGAAAAATTTTGACAAGTACATTAAAGAGATGTTTAAGAACGAGCCGGACTCATGTTTGAAACCTTATTTACACATCGACTCGACAACAATTGTCGGGCCAACAACAACATGATTCTGTTTACAAACAATAACAAAGTCAATTCTTGTCGTACAAACTAGTTCCAGTGTCTCATTAGCGAGGGTTTAGAGATTAGCTCATGTACGACTCGATTTCGTGGAATAATTGTTAACTATCCACCTCTTAGGGGGTGAATGTAGCCGGGGCTTCTGGGTAATCCGTGTGCCAGTGAGTTTTTGTTTGGAGAAAAACAACTTGACGGCCAAGGTACCAAAATATTGCCGCCGTTGATTCTCGCTTTACAGCTTTTTCGAATACGTTTTACAAGGTAAATTAAGCAAAACACTACCACGGTGAAACGTTGACTAGGTCGGACCAAACAATAGCGCACATGAACGACACAGTAAAACTGCATGTGCAAAATAAAGTCCTGCAAGTCTCTTTGTAGTGAGAATTACGATTCAACAATTAAACGTTTTCACCGATTGTAAAGCTCTCTTCTGAGGTTGCTTTATTGGGATGTACTAAAACAATGATTCTCTTCATTCTCAGTTTTAGGAATATTCTGCCACTATTCACCTCGATTTCTAAGAATAATTGTTAAGTATGATTGTATCACGTCACCCCGGCCGCAGGGCTTTTATAGACTAATAGTAGTTTAAATTGAGTTATTCTTGAAAAATACAGCTGGGTAACCCCTAAACTGCGATGATTAAAAATTTACTTTTAAAAGGTTACTCGACTTGTTCAAGACAAGACAAGACAAGACATTTATTATCAAAATATTGCCTGTACAATTTCTTGGCACGCAGTTAGCCAAAACAACGTTAGTCGTGGCGTGCCAAATCAATTCTATTTCAGATCAGATATTACAAGTAATAAATAAAAACCAAAGAAAAAGAAGAGAAAAGTATGTGTAAGTCAAAGCAAGAAGAACAAATCTATTGAATGCAAGCTTTGAAAAAAGCTAAATGATAGAATTACGCAATTTTATTTCACGGGTTATCATCGTTACCGTGATCAAGGTAATCATCTTTGTCTTTTAACATTTCAAAGAGCACACTGATTAATTTTCGTTTAAAAACTTGTTTCGACATATCTCTCATTCCAGCTGTTATTTCATTCCATAATTTAGCGCCAAAAATTGGGACGGCCAGTCTTAGTTTTTCGAGATTACATTTTTTAATGTACATATTATTTTTCGAAGATGATCTTGTGTTATGTGTGAATAGATGATGTAAGTTAGAACAAATTAACAATTGTTGAGGGTGCGGTATTAGTATAAATATCATGCATCAGGTACGATACACACTTAAAATAGAGAACGCTAATTGGCAGGATATTTGCATCAATAAAAAGAGGAATGGCATGAGCTTTCCTGTTAGCGAAAAATATGAGACAGAGAACCTTTTTCTGAAGCAATAAGATTTTTGTTAAATGTGTTTTTGACGCCTGTCTCCAAACTATCAAACCATAGGATAAATAAGGCAAGATTAACGCACGGTAAATATTTAGCAAAGTATGTTGAGGAACAAAATGCCAACCGTTTTACTTAATTTAGTAGCTACATTATCAAGTGTTTTTTCCACGAGAGATTATTGTCAATCAAAATGCCTAAACAGACCCCTGTGGAACACCATTAGAGATTGGAGTTGTAATAGATATTTTGTTGTGAATTTCTAGTGTTTGTAATCTGTTGCACAAAAGGGATTCAAACCAGTTGTTATTTCACGAAAACCGTAATGATTTGACTTATTTAGAAGAATGAACTGGTACTGATCGATGTCGAATGAACTGGTACTGATCGATCCTCCACCAAGTGACAACACTTTCGTCAACAAATCCAATATCAAAACACCTGAGTATAATTTCATAAAGGCAATCTATTCGGTATTGCACATGAACCAAAGTGTCAGAGGAATTATTTCCTGACTCCAGCTGTCTCAAAATATCAAAAAGAACATTGCGAATATGATTTCTGGCAGCCACACAATTACCCTCCTCGTCCGCCATTTTGACACATTGGACCCATTCCCCGCTCGTGCCCAGTCGTCCAAATTTTGTACACTGAGTGCCATACAGGATATGACGTAAGCATAAATCACTTTACCATAACTCAAGACAGAAAAGCATAATACAATACGATCCGAAAGGAAGGCCATAAAACAAGGCAAGGAACAGAATTGGGCGATTGCAACAGTAAGCATAATTTGATTTCGCATAACGCAATGTAGAAGATCATGATCCAAGACAGAAGAGCATAATACAATGTAAAAGAACACAATCCAATTCAGAAAGACATAATTGAATGCGAAAGTTCTGCATTGGAATTTACAATGCCAAATGAGAAGAGCATAACAGCACTTTAGAAGTCTAAAACACCATGTTAGAACTGCATAAACGAATTTCTAATTTTGGCGGTGATCACCCCTCATAGTTTTTAAAACTTATTGAGTCAGTTAGCCTTCTATAATTATTAGAATCGAAGAAAACTTTATTCCTTGTTTTTTGCTTAACAAAATACTTTTCAGCATGCTATTAGCAAGTTTTGAGAACCACTGAAAACTATTGAGAATTGAACAAACTTGTAAAATTCGGTTCGCAATTTCCTCAAGAAACAATATCTCGGGATCTTCCGGGTCTTAGAAATTGCTTGAAATGGGATGCGTCGAGTATTTTGGTATTATTTCTATCCTTGCAGGAGCCCATTACCCTGATCCAGGGCTCCTGATCCTTGTCAGTGGTTTGTTTACATGCGTGCCGACAATTATATTTTTATCGCCTTGAACTAACAAGACGATCTAAGATCGTAAGTCGGACAACAGGTAGACGTGCTGTTATGAGTGTTGACCACTTATGGTGCGGAGTGGTCCAAAAAAGAAATGCTAAGGGTACCAAGGTCCTGTCGTTTCCTCGAGTTTCATCGCGAGGCACCTTGTCTTTATCAGCAAATGCTCTTCTGTCACTCTGTCCACATTTTCTGTTCACTGGTAACTCGTTTGATTTCTGGTTTGATTCTAGTAAGACATTCGCTAAATCATTTGATTCTTTTGCTATTTTCAGTTCGCGGAACGACCCGTTTCGAAATATACGCTCATTACACACGCCATCTTTTAGAGTGGGTCTACCGCGAACGGTTTGTGGGTCTGTATGTTTGAGCGTAGAAAAGATGACACCATTTGTTTTCAACATATTCGCCATCGACTTCGACATCGTAGAAAGAAGTTTGCGCCCGTATTACGAGTCTGCGGTATTCCCCATTGCACGTGACTGCGATTTGCGATGAAACTCGAGGGTAAACCTATAGTCGGTTGCCCGACTAATTATGCGGCGCCATGAATTGAACAGATCACCAAGACATTTATTTATCTCAGGTTCTACTTGGTCTAAAATAATCACTTGAAACGGGAATATACTCCACAACGTAAGGCAGTGCTAGCTAGGAATATTTCGCTGATGCGTTGAGTATTCTTACATTATTTTTTTATCACAGACAATGTTAGGTTTGCACTGCACGTGTGCCGACAGACGTCAGCATCGTGTTTCAGTTTAGCTCCACCTCATTCCCAGGGTCCTCTCCTACACGGGGGCCGAGTAGGAGAGGACCCTGAGAACTTTAGCTTTGTGTTTTACACAATAAAATTGTTTCATATAGAGCAGAAACGCATTCAAAATGTCTTAAGAGCAGCAAAAAAGTGTTTTTCTTATCCTGAAACCTTATAAAACAAGCTTAAAATTGCTCAGAAAAAAATCGCATAATCTTCATTATTTATCGCATAATTGGCCTCTTTAATCGCATAATCTGCCCTGCAAATTTCGCATAATTTGCATTTTTTTTATCGCACCCTATCAGAAGGCCTGCATACTAGACTGAATTGCACTAATTGCACTAACTATATCTACAATGGCATGTTCAGTAGAGATCCCTTCTCTAAACCCATATTGAGATGAAAACAAAATATTCTTAACATTTATAAAATGCGCCATTCTTTTGTACATAGCCCTTTCAAAGATTCTATCAAATATAGATAAGAGAGAAATCGGTCTATAGTTGTTTGCATCTGTTTCATAGTCAGTTTTAAATACCGGTATGACTTTAGCCTTTTTGAGTTTGGAAGGGTCAATACTTTCGTAGTCAATGGGTCAACACTTTAAGAGAACTGTAGAGAACTATAGCTGATACAAGATTATTCTTCATTTTTTTCAAAGGTTGGGCGTTCTCAGTGGACACGGCCTCTCTTTTCTCGGAAAAGGAAACTAACTGGACAGCTGTGGGCAATGCAGCCTCGAGTAGAACCAGCATACATTGCACTTACTCGAACAAGTATTTTCTGTGCGGATACGTTTTTAAAGGTATGATCAAACTGACCTTCATTGTATTATTATGTTGACCGACAGACAACCAGAAAAGCATGCACCTCACAAGAACAGGGCAGGAATATAAATGACGAATAAATAAGTTATGCAACGCTCGATCGAACATCTCTACTACCCCATAGATGCCATTTTCAGGATGCTCAAGTATCCAGAGATCGCTTTTAATTAGGCGCCTCCTAAGAGCAGGTACTTGCAATTGTAAATTGGTACGAAAAATGACCCACCTTCTTACCATGGTCTAACCTGTAGAGTTCATTCCATTTATTTATTTATTTTTTGCTTTGCACCGAACTTGACTGTCAAGAAATGAAAGGTAAATAAGAGCAATTTGCGGATGGTACTCAGTTATCTTTCGTGCTGTGAGACACACTCATTAAAAAATTCCCTGACAACGGTTTGGAACTTTAGGGGACCTTAGTGGTGCTCACGGTTACATCTGACTATAAATGTGCCCGGGGAAATGGGAAGGGAACAAGACAAGTTCTCTAGATTGAATTCGCTATCCCGTCAAAATTCGCGGAACAAACTACGAGACAATCAGTAGGGTTTGTAACCAAAGATCCTCCTGTACAATTTCACGATGCAAAACTGGATTTCTTTATGTGTTCTGGAAACTTGACGTACGAAAGAAGGGCCATCAGTAAGAGAAATTATTCAAATTTCTCTGACAAAAACAGAGACAATAGAAAAAGGGGCAATCGCTTCAAGAACCTAAATGCACCAAAAATTGACGTAGTAAATGTGGAAGTGATAACACTGTTAAGGTTGACCTGGATTCCGAAGCTTCCATCTACAGTGTCTCCAGATTGAAGGGTAAATCTTCGTTACTTTTTTAAAACGTATAGCTGTTTGAATTTTTTTGTAAAACTCTATCCTCGATTCAAGTCTTCCTTCACAAATGCTGAGACACTCACCTTTTTAAATAGCTTGATTCCTACAAAAATATGATCAACAGCAGGAGTTAAGGTTGTGCAGTAAGAAAGAGAAACTAATGGGGGAAGAGTCGTTATAACGTTTTGTTATAAATTAAAACTTTAGGTTGCGGTCCCGTTATCTTTTGTCAACATCTTGCGTTAATTTTGATATTAGAAAGCCCCTGAGACTCAACTAAGGCATCTGTTGACGGGATTTGATGTGGATCCTGCTGAGGTGGAAAAATTGCTAAAACATCGTCCTTCCTCGGATAATCGACTGAAAGGTTAGTTGAAATGCTTTTACTACCACTGGCACAACTGCTACACGATGATTATTGTTATCATTGCCATTATCGTTAAGATTGCGCTTGCTTTGTAGAATAAGATTACCAAAAAAAGGTGATAGCAATGATGAAGAACAGTATCTCAATAACATATATCCTACAATCAAATCATGGTATATATCAATTAGTAACTAGAAATACGACTCCCGCAAAACCTCGCGAAGCTAGTTTTTGAAGAAGTCACAATGCCTTTAGCTATTATCCTAATCCCCATTACTATATTCGTTATGCTTAGTTTGGTACACAATTATTGACACCCTGTGCAAATGACATGATCAGTATACCGCTCAACACAGTGCTTAAAAAGTTAACTTCATTTAGCTCTTTCACTGCCACTGAGATTGCACCAGAAGGAATAGAAGTAACATTATCTGTTAGCCTTACACGGAATACAGAGTTTATGAAGTATGACAATAATATTCACTTAAAACAAATTGAAAATTATTGTAAATCTTTTGCAAGTGAAATCTTGAAGAACTGATATTAGTGCTTGTGTTTACCACAGCGTAAAAAACTGTTTTTTATTTTAGTTTTATTTTCTTAGTCTTTACTGCTTTGTCCGCTTTGTTGTACATCACTTTTAAAAGCAATATATTCTTACACCGAGGATGAGTTCAATGCTCCAATTATTTTTTGTTTATGCTCTATTGTCATCATTGCATGAGATTCATTGTAAGAAGAGTCTTCTGATTAGATATTTTATTGTCTACTGCAGTCATTATTTCATTCCTAGGTAACCACAATTGAGAGCGTTATGAATAGTGCACGTTTCAATTTGTTTACTCTCTTCAGTTGGAATGGTACTCCCAGTGGTAGATAGAAAAATTCCTCTTCCCTCAAAAGATATGCCATATCAACAGAAGTTAGAGATACAATGTCATTACATAAAAAAAAATTGAGGGTAAAATAATTGGATTCGACAAAAACTTTGAATAAAGGTTTGGTAATAGAGAGTGCCTACTGTATAGTATGTGGTTGTGCTTTTTTTAGGTAATCATAAAAACAATAAAAAAATTAATGCAAAATCAACATCAAGCAGTCAATAGTATATACCACATGAAAGTTTAATTGTGCTGTTACAGAAACAGCCACAATATCCATACCCAACTAAAGAATAGTATATGAAAATTTCAATTATAACAACTGCAGAAGAAAAATTTAATAGTATGGTATTTCATAAAAAAAGTCAAAGCAGCTCGAGGTATTGAACTGTAACCAATGACATATAGTAACGAGAAGCACTATTATTATATTATTATCAGTATTATTATTATTATTATTAATTACTGGTATTGATACTTTTATTATTATTGTTATATGTTTTTATGTTTTTCTTAATGTATATTGTTATGGGATGGAATGTATGTCCTTATCTGGGTAAAAGTATTGTTCCTCTACTACTACAAGCAATACAAAAATCTTCTTGATAGGCTTTCCATCAGAGGTGGTGGTAATCAAAACAGCTCTAAAGAATGTCATTTCTTCTTTAAGGCTTAAAATCTAGTGCAGTCATTTGTCCATAAAGTTAGTGTGGAAAATCATGATTGAAAGCATTGGGCATTTATGAAACTTGAAACAATTGTTACTATATACAGCACACTTGCAATGAATATATGAGAAAGATCATAAACGTTTTGGCATTACATACTTTAGTTTCTTCTTTATAGTTTTTCCAGTGTAAAAGGTGAACTGTATGTTGTGGTTGTTATTAAATATTGGTATTTGATATCATAAAAATGAACAGCAGTAAGTAACAAAGTTAATATGTTATGTATAATTTTGCAAATTAGGGCTTAAATTAACTTTTCATTTGTGGGAAAAGGGCAGGGGTCCTAGATAGCAATTTTATCAAGGGCTCATAGAACTGTAAGGTAAAACTGACCCATTGTAAAAAGGCTATGAAACTTGTCTGTCCCCACGCACTATTACTGAAACCTTTCAATCAGAGAATACAGTACTTAGTGACACTGGGTATCTATTCTGTTGAATATGCTTAACATAACTGCTAGATCAAGATGATTTACAATATTTTCACTGTTGCAATGATATCAGATCACATAGTTATAAATGATTGCTATCACAACTGCAACTCTCTGTGTTGGGAATTTCTTCAAAATGGAAAGGCTATCGTTTTATTACGAAAAATACCTTCATACATTCTCCTGCAATATGTTGCTCGTCTTCCGATTCCGTTTTTAGAATGATAGAATTATTTTCCAGAGACATCTCTGATCGTTGAAGTCGTTCCTCCTCGGTTTCCCTTCGAAGTCGTTTTGCTAAATTTAGTTCGCCAGTATATTTCGTTATGTAATCGTTCACTCATGTCCTGTATTTCTATCAATAACACATTCAAATTCAAAATTAACTTGGTTGAATTCCTGGTCCTTTTCCCTGCTGTTTCGTTTGCCTTTTTTAGGGCGAGCAGTTGTTGTCTTTGCTGGGATGTCTGTTGTTATTCTCCCTACCGTCGTATCTCTGGCTGTGCTTTGAGTCGTGCTTTCCTTGTGTTGATTTTCACGGTATTCGAACTTACTCGACTACGATGTCTTGCTGCTTTTTCTTGTATATCTCGGAGATCTTCTTGCTGGGATGTACTTCCAGGAGGAGTGAAATCGGTTCCACAAAATTTACATTATTTTCAAAAAGGCATCACCGAATACGCAATGGCGGAAATTCAGCAATTTGTCAAATGCGCTACTGTGGCCTGGTAACCACGCCTGCGAACGGACACCTTTAAAATATATATATATATATACATATATAAAAACTCTCGGCTCGATTTACTCGGGCTTGCGAGCCACGTGGTCTGACCGAAGGCGACACGATTAGTAACCTCGCTTCGCGAGGAACAACAAGCCCCTCCCCTCCTCCCCCCCCCCCCCTCAAAAGTTGAAATTGAGTGCGGAAATTTAAATTTAAATTTTTGCTTGTATATAATTAACAAGTAAATAAAGGGTTACGAATGCAGTTTTATATAAACTAGAAATACGACTCCCGCAAAAACCTCGCGAAGCTAGTTTTTGAAGAAGTCACAATGCTTTCATATTTTATTCTTTATTTTTTTTTATATTATATATTTTATTTTTTATACTAGAAATACGACTCCCGCAAAAACCTCGCGAAGCTAGTTTTTGAAGAAGTCACAATGCTTTCATATTTTATTCTTTATTTTTTTTCATATTATATATTTTATTTTTTATATTAGCGTAATCCCCATTATTTTATTTCTTATGCTGTGTTTGGTACACAATTAGTGACACCTGGTGCAAATTACATGATCAGTATACCGCTCAACACAGTGCTTAAAAATTGACCTTCATTTAGCTCTTTCACTGCCACTGAGATTGCACCAGAGGGAATAGAAGTAAAATTATTTATTATCTTGACAGGGAATACAGAGTCGATGAAGTATCACAATAATATTCACTTAACACAAATTGAAAATGATTGTAAATCTTTTGCAGGTGAAATCTTGAAGAGTTGATATGAATGCTTGTGTTTACCACGGTGTAAAAACCTGTGTTTTTTTTCTTTAGTTTTATTTTCTTAGTCTCTACTGCTTTGTCTTCTTTGTTGTACATCACTTTTGAACACAATATGTTCTTACACAGAGGATGAGCTGAACGCTCCAATTATTTTTTGTTTATGTTTTTTTGGTTATAATTGCATGAGATTCATTGTAAGAAGAATCTTCTGATTAGATATTTTATTGTCTACTGCAGTCATTATTTCATTCCCGGGTAACCACAATTGAGAGCATTATGAATAGTGCATGTTTTAATGTGTGTACTCTTTCCAGTTGCAATGGTACCCCCAGTGGTAGATAGAAAAATTCCTCTTCCCTCAAAAGAGATGCCATATCAACAAATTGGGGGTAAAACAATTGGATTCTACAAAAGCTTTGAATAAAGGTTTGGTAATAGTGAGTGCCCACTGTATAGTATGTGGTTGTGCTATTTTTAGGTCATATCATAAAAACAATACATGTAAGAAAGAGTTATTGAAATCTTAATATGTTCAAAAAGATTGCTGCACTACGTACTCCTGTAAAAAAATAATGTGAAATCAACATCAATCAGTCAAAAGTATATACCACATGAAAGTTTAATTGTGCTGTTACAGAAACAGGCAAAATATCCATACCCAACCATAGAATAGTACATTATTTTGAATATATGAAAATTTCTATTATAAAAACTGCAGAAGAAAGATTTAATATAAGGACGGTATTTCATCGAAAAAGTCATGGCAGCCAGAGGTATTGAACTGTAACCAATGACATATAGTAACGAGAAGAACTATCATTATATTATTATCATTATTATTATCATTACTATTATTATTACTGGTATTGATATTATTATTGTTATATTTTTTATGTTAAACATAATATATTTTTATGGGGTGGGATTCATGTCTTAATCTTGGTAAAGTTATTGTTACTCTACTACTAAAAGCAATACAAAAATCTTCTTAATAGGCTTTCCATCAGAGGTGGTAGTAATCAAAACAGCTCCAAACAATACCATTTCTTCTAAAAGGCTTAGAATCTAGTGCAGTCATTTGTCTAGAAAGTTTGTGTGGAAAATCATTATTGAAAGCATAGGGCATTTAGGAAACTTGAAACACTTGTTACTACATACAGCACACTTGCAATGAATATATGAGAAAGATCATAAACATTTTGGCATTACAAAATTTATTTTCTTCTTTATAAAGTTTTTCCAATGTAAAAGGTTAATTGCATGTTGTGGTTGTTATGAAATATTGATATTTGACATAAAAATAAAGTAAACGGCAGAAAGTAACAAAGTTAATATGTTATGTCTAACTTTGCAAATTAAGGCTTGAATTAACATTTCATTTGTGAAAAAAAGGCAGGGGTTCTAGATAGCAATATTATCAGGGGGGGGGGGGGGGGTCATTGCACTCTAAGGTAAAACTGACCCATTGTGAAAAGGCTATGAAACTTGTCTCTACACAATATTATTGAAACCTTTCAATCAGAGAATACATACATATATATATATATATATATAGCAAAGAGAAATACTACTCAGAATTCAGTAATCACATTTGCTTTATTTTAAAATGATCACATTGATCACTGATAATATTGCAGAACCAGTACTTTATAGTGACACAGGGTATACATTCTGTTGAAAATGTTTAACATAACTGCTAGATCAAGAAAATTTACAATATTTTCACTGTTGCAATGATATCAGATCACATCGTTATAAATGATTGCTATAACAACTGCAACTCTCTGTGTTGGAAATTACTTCAAACTGGAAACGCTATCGTTTTATTATGAAAAATACCTATTTACATTCTCTTGTAATCTGTTGGTCGTCTTCCGATTCCGGTTTTAGACTAATAGAATTATTTTCCAGAGACATCTCCAATCGTTGAAGTCGTTCTTACTCGGTGTCCCTTCTAAGTCGTTTTGCTAAATGTAGTACACCAATATATTTCGTTATGTAATCGTTCACTCATGTCCTGTATTTCTATCAATAACACATTCAAATTCAAAACTAACTTGATTGAATTCCTGGTCCTTTTCCCTGCTGTTTCGTTTGCCTTTTTCTGGAGCGAGCAGTTGTTGTCTTGGCTGCGATTTCTATTGTTATTCTCCCTGCTGTCGTTTCTCTATCCCTGCTTTGAGTCGTGCTTTCCTCGTGTTGATTTTCACGGTATTCGAACTTACTCGGCGACGATCTCGTGCTAATATTTCTTGAATATCTTGGAGATCACCTTGCTGGGATGTACTTCCAGGACGAGTGAAATCGGTTTCCACAAAATTTACATTACTTTCAAAAAGGCATCACCGAATAATGGCGGAAATTCAGCGTTCTCAAGTGCGTTACTATTGCCAGGTAACCTGGCCTGCGAACGGACACCTTTAAAATATAGATATATATAAACATATATATAAATATATATATATATATACATATATAAAAACTCTCGGCTCGATTTACTCGGGCTTGCGAGCCACGTGGTCTGACCGGAACCGACACGATTAGTAACCTCGCTACGCTCGGCCTTCGGCCTCGCTTCGCGAGGAACAAACACTCGTAAATTGCACTCGCCCTACAGGCTCGTGCAATTTTTTCAGCCTTTGAAACATTTACTTGCCCTCATTTATTCCAAATTGTACTCGAAACCATTTGATCACCAATACGAATCTCTTAATTTTTGTCCATACAGGACTCGTTGAGGAAGCACTGAAAGAGTGGTTACCACCGCAGGAGAAATTTGACTCCTTCGCTGGAAAAGAGGACAAACCAACTCGAAGTAAACCTTTAGAAGGTGCAAAGTCAAAGGAGACTAGGTGTTACATAGCGTTTTAAGCATTGTTTAGCTGTTTTTAATGTACCATAAAGCTAATAGTCGAATATTGTTGTTAATGTGTACCACACAAGGTTGGAAAATCAAAACACTGCAAATACTTCGAAGCAAACCCAAACTAAACGCTATTGGAAGCTCGAGCTGCAGTTTTGTCTTCGAACAAACTTGAAATGTGTTCACTTCAAGTTGGTATTTTGCGAAGGACGGCAAAGTAACCTACCAGACTGTATTTAGCACGTGCATTTCGTTTGGGCGTCGTGGTTTTCTTAATTCATTGAAACTCCATAATGTCTCGAAGAGAACGGAAATTGATACTCTGAAAGAATTTTGGAGCAGATGGAAAGGGCTTGATCAGTGTTTAAGAGCGACTGTCTTTAAACATCGACCAAAATTTCGCTTAATTTTTCTCATTGATAATCCTAAATGAGTAACCAAACAAACTGTAGTTAGTTTTACCAAGCACGGCTTCCTTTCGTTAAAATTCGAGAAAACTCGCTGTGCCCGATTTGGGCTGAAAATCTATTTCCGGTGAAACGGAATTTTAATCTGATCGATTAACGCGACAACCTGCTACCAGTTGCGAGACCTTGAGCAACGTACTTACTTTCCATAAGCCTTCTTGTTCTTATAAAAGCAAACATTTTTAAAATTCGGAATGTGTAGCCCGAGAAAAAAGCGCTCAGAGGGTAGGTTTCAGTTCATTTTGCCTGTTCAAGGAGCCAATTCTGGTATAGAAGAAATATTACTCACAGGATTTTAAAAGAGTAGACAATGACAAACGCGGAAAATACCTTTCTCAGCAAGAAAATCTTCACCCCATTCCCTATTTTTCCATGGGGTAATTGTTATCCGTTTGTGGTTTCTCTTTTGTTCTACATAGAAAAGTACTGACCAGAATCTGGCGCTTTAAGTTGTGGGCCAGCGATACAGAGTAATCGAACTTTTGTTCTCGTGGGTTAGGTTCAAAATTAAACCTTTTTTGTATGATGCTGGTTTACGAAGAATGAAAGGGATCGCTAGCGCCTTGTCACCCAACATTATGCAATATTTATTTTGCCTTCTGCATTGATATTTCGCGCAGAACTTGAAATACCGCTTGTTTTACAAGCGCCTTAATCGTTTGGAATTAAATGGCATTATGAGCTACGTAAGTTGTTTTGTCAGTGCGGAAAGCATGTCAGCAAAAACCTTTTAACGACTTAATAACAGTCTGATAAATCGAACTCTTTGTTTGTAAGTCCGGTAGACAGTAAAAAGCAAAGAGACAAGAAGACTGAGAGAGACACTGAAGATCCCAATGACTTAAGAGAGCCTTGTTCAGAAGAACGAGAAAGACGCCTGGCTGTAGACGAGGAACCACCAGAGGACGATGAAGGAGACGAAGATACAGAAAGCGGGCAGCAGGACAGTTCCAATCAAATACCAAGAACTTTGATGCCATGGCAGAGAAAATTGGCCGTGCTGGATAGTGCCAGTAAATGATTTTCTTTTCTAGTCCTATCCTTTTTTGTTACGAAAACCTTATGTCTAATATTTTCACTTTTGCCTAGTTTGTAACGATTCTCTGAAACCGAGGGGAATAGCAGCACTATTCACCGAGTCAGTGGCTTTACTTTATTTGGCAAACCTAAAGCTCTCTCTCGCTGCTTCACCCGTTGAAACCAGCTCAAACCTGTTCAATTGGATTCCCCCCCCCCCCACCCCACCTTCTTAATTGCTAATACTCCGATGTATTTTTTGCAACATTTCCTTTCTATGTGCACCATTGAGTGTAGTATTGATATCTTGGCGTGGTATTGCGTCTTTGAAATCTCTAAGAACAGTGGCAATTTTGAACGCCATATTGGTATGTAGTGCGCTTGATACGAACCCTGCTGTAGATTTCTGCTGACCGACATGGCCCATTGGGAAAATAGGACCTGCCAAACGTTTGCGAAGGTGACTCTAAGGACAAAAGTGTCATATACCAGGGAAGGTACACATTATGAAAAATTTCCAGTTTCTGACACTGACAAAACGTGACGGGGAAACGCGAAGCTGTTTTAGACTGGGCTGCCCCTAGCAAATCAACATGCAGTAAAGCAGTTCTTTTAAAATAGATTTGGCCTGTTGTTCGTTCTCTTAACTAGGATTTTAATGTTTGCACGGGCTTAATTATAACAGGCGACCATGGCATTCGTACCCAAAACGCCGGTTTTTTAGGCTAAAAGATATATTTTCTTTAAATGTAGAGTATGCGTTTGAATATCACCAAAGTTACTAACTCTATTTTATGGTGAGTGTAATCTTTTCCATGTTGGTTAATCAGTAAGACATCACATAGTTGTCCTGACATCAATTGTATTGTACTTTTTGCAGGTGTGAAACCTTACAGGAACCTTTTGGATGTACACAATGTGTGGGATCTAACTGAAAATGAGAAGATCCAACTTGTCTATGTTCTCCAAGCAGAGTTTCATAAGAGAGTATGTGAAGAGTTCCAAACTGTGACATCTGAATATGTTAAGGTAAATTACTGTAACGTCTTGCTTGTTTGTGGTTTGCTAGTGATTGGGGACCGGGTAGGAAGGGGGATGAGTGGTCTTGAGACTGTGTCCAATATCCTGTAGCTCGTACAACATATCTTCCAAGACGATGATACTTGCAGTCATCGCAAGGAAGCCTAAAGGATCTGTGTACCACGAAAGAGTGAAAAGTGACTCCTAGTTGGATTAAGATGTATGGTTACAAGGTTTTCAATAAAAATTGAAGGAGCAGGAGAAGTTTGTAAAGTAACAGGAGAATATTCTGAAAGAGCTCCACGTCTGAATTAAAAACTAGCTCAGGCCATCTAAATTTGACTGCAGGGTTCTTCGTAGTAGCCGGAGAATTCTCCGATCTTCGATGCCTAATGAACACCCTGTGGTTAACCTTCTTTTGACAAACTATTCTTTCCTTTCGCGTTTTTCGAAACTATAAGCCTCTTGGCGGGGTAGCGTTTTTATCGAATTGCAAACTCTTGGTGTTCGATGTAACTCTAAGTTTTGTCTAATATAAAGAAAATGACACGGTTGCAGGGCGGTACGAAAGGTCTTTTCTCGTGTTCAAAAAATTTCGTATCTCTGTGTGTCAGATTCCACTGTCTATCGCCGGGTTGTAGTGCAAAATACTGACAATGAATGAACACTACGGAGTGCACATACGGGTATTTATTACACGATTAAGACAGCTCAGAGTGCCAATAACTAAAATCAGCCAATCAGATTCCTTGATTTGTGGTCCCGCGGGTCCAATATTTTACCGGCATCGGACCGGGTAATGTCCCGAAAGATCTGCTTAATTTAAAGTCGTATTTTCGTCTTTCAAATCCAGTCATGTAATAAATCTCTTATTGACCAAGCCTTCTCGGTACCGTACCTGGAGAATATCGGCCCTCTATCTTTTACGTCCTGTCAAGACCTCAAGCCGATATTCTCCCACTCCGGCCCTGGTGCTTGGTTAACCCCTTAGATATATATACTGCATATGGAGTGTTACTAATAGGTTAGCACCCCACACTGAAATCTGCGGAACTTAAGTTGAATGTTTAGATCGTGTGCTACAATAAAATATATACCCACACACGTCTACTAGTATGGAAATGGCTATTTTCTCAGATCCCAAAATCCTGGAACTTGTTGAGTAAATGGATGTGGATGTAAATAACAACAAGACATCTAACCCTAATGTTTTCAATGCTGTGTCAGATTTGGAATGCAAAATTAGGAGTGTTTATTAGATTTTATTTTGTTTAATTTCGAAATCCTTAGTTCGCATTTGGCTTTAGCCGCTGTGAACGTCTTCAATTAATTTTGTATTATTATAACTCGTCCATGAAAGTGTCTTTTTGTTGCGTATTTTTTTTTTTAATTCTATTGCGTATTTTAGGAGTACCCCCCTTAAAACCACTTAATGTAAAAGGAGCTTCTTCCGATTAAATCTTCAGATACACCAGAAATTGCAAGAGTTGAAAAGTCAACAGGGCATTGAGGTGATGAGAAAATGTGCTGTGATTGGTATGACCGTCACCGGGGCAGCAATGAGAGCAAACTTACTCGGTAAACTATGTTGGACTGATAATCTCTTCAATTTAAATTTTAATTTACTCGTCTTTTGTCTCTTTGCACCTATGTCAGGCATGGAAACAGCAACAGCAAAGGCCTGCACAGCCACTGAAATGATCCCGGGGCCTGTACAGTTCTTACTATCTGTGCTATTAAATAATCCATCGACTCCGAGTGCTTGGTTTCGCCATTTACCTTGTCGCTTCTGCTAAGGCAATTCGCTAACCCTCCAATTCCTCGATCATTGTAGGCCGAATTCGGACGTTTTCTCTCAATTCAAGAGACTTCCCTGTCTGGATTTGTTTACGTTCGTACGATGCGTGTTGTTCGACAATGCTGCAATTTCTTAATTTCTTCCTCATTAAACGTTTCAAACTCGGCCGATGTGAATCGATTTTCTCTTTCATTCGCCAAAGCTATTGCAGAGTGACGTCAAATGTCCTATAATTAACCAGTAATTTTTCTTTTGATGACAATTTTTAAATAGTATTTTCCTTGTTTTTTAGATTAACAATTAGGTAGCCCATGTCGGCCAATAATAAACAGACAAATATTTTGATGAATGAATGTTAATGTGATTTATGGGGAGCAGTGCTATCTCTGTGACCCGGGTTCGATTCCCGTCGTTCCATGTGGGTTGAGTTTGTTGTTGGTTCTCTCCTTGCTCTGAGGGATTTTCTCTGGGTTCTCCGGTTTTCTTCCCTCAATAAAAAACAAATACCTTGGCCTGTACACCTGTACACCTAACCTAAAGGACACCAAGGAGTGAATTCTATTAATTTCTTGGTGTGTGTCCTCATTAAGAAAAACGTCCGAAGTCTTACAACGGCGAATGAATTGGCAAACGTTTTGCGATTGTATACGCCGAAGGAAAAAGATGATGAGAGAACAATTACTGAATGCCTTGGCTTCGGCTTTTGTATGATTACAACCATTATTGGGTGAAGCTGAGTATGACAGTGACACTTATCAAGGCTGAGGTTTCTACCTGCTGAAGTTGAAACAAAGGCTCGATTATTCTTGCTATTATTCGAAAACGGAAACCAATAATTGTCTTGTTGTGGATACCCTGAGTGCGGCCTGTCCAGACGAGAGTGCTCACAAGAACTCAGAGGTCAATGTACAGTACACTGATCGTGCAAATAACTTTATTTTGAAGCCTCTGTATGCGATTGTTGGCTGTAGGCATGACGTCACTTCTAGAAGTACGAAAACAATTGTCTGTAGGCATGACGTTACTTCTAGAAGTACGAAAACAATTGTCTGTAGCCATGACGTTACTTCTAGAAGTACGAAAACAATTGTCTTTAGGCATGACGTCACTTCTTGAAGTACGAATACAATTGTTTTTAGGCATGACGTCACTTTTAGAAGTACAAAAACAATTTTTTGTAGGCATGACGCCACTTTTACATTTATGAATTGTCAGCTGGTGACTCAACGAAACAGTGCCAGCAAGAATTAGTTGGGTGCTTCTAGCCAATCAAAATCATGATGGAGACAGTGACGCCAAAGTATGATAGAAGGAGTTGTTTCGATCTCGGAAGGTATTTCAGTATCCTGCATCCTCTTCTCCATGTCAAACTTCACAGTAAAAGTTTTGAAAGCAGCTTCTCCCTGTAAACCTGATGAGGTTTACTGTGTATATTGTAGATTTAGCAAAGATACTTGGCAAACAAAAATTAATGCTATTTATTTTGTGCAATAAAGGTTTTCTTTTCTTTGCTCTTTTACGCAGCTGACATCAAACCGTCGGTGATGATTGTAGAGGAGGCGGCGGAGATCTTGGAAGGTCAACTGGTTGCAGTTATCCCACCTTCAGTCCAACATCTGATCATGATTGGTGACCACAAACAGCTAAAACCAGTCGTCCACTGTGATCGTCTAAGGCGAAACAACAATCTGGACTTGTCCATGTTTGAGCGTCTGGTCAAGTGTAAGTTACCATATCAACAGCTTGGAAAGCAGTGCAGAATGATCGATAGGATCGCTGATTTGTTGAGAAAGCTGAAGATCTATGATAAGCTTGAAACCAATTTTGAGGTAAGGTCATGTAGTCTTTAAGGGTGCCGTTGGAAGGAACGCTCCATTTTAAGTATTGATGAAATGAGAGATGCGTGTGATTTTGACGCTTATCAGTCGTAAGTCAATTTGTTCGTTTTGTACACATGCCAGTGGAATGCAATACTTTATATTACGAATGGCTGACAGAAGCATGTCTCGTGATTTGGACTTATCCTGGTCCCCTGCGCTGGTTCTGAGCCGCCAGGTATTTTCATTGGATATTCCGTGGCGCAAGCGGTCGTGACCTTAAAAACAAGTCATTGTACGTCATAAATAGATCATATCTTTGGAGATCTTGCAGCAGTTCACCACCAAAACTTACTCGAAGCCGCTTAACAAAATTCCTGCCAACATTATTAACTACTTTGTTGTTTACATGCCCCGTAACGGTTAAGTTAAATATAAGAAATACCATATACTCGTGTAGTTGTGGATTATGAATGTCGAGAGTTGCACCTGGATTAGCAGTGGATGGGTTTAATGTGATTCTATGTAGCGTGGACTCCGCTTTCAAACCGTAGGGCACACGTGCGTATCTATTTGGCTCCAAGTCTTCACTCACTACTGTGGTCATCTAATATTGGTTAGTGTATCAATCTTAAATGGCTTATCATGAGGCGTTGAAGCTATACTTATACCACGTGGGGTAGAGAAATGAGTGGTTACGCAAACAGCGTTGGTGGAATGTCAATATGCCTTCAATATATTATCTACGAAAATTAGTTGAAAAATTTGGACGGATGGTCTTCAGAGTTAGATCTGATGGATTTTGATTTTGATTGGAATTTTGCTCTCTGTATGATTATACTTGATTTTGTTGGAAGTTGTTGGAGTTTTCTCAGATTGATTTTTATCCGATTTTGATTTTGATCGGTCTGATTTTGACTGATTTTTCATCTGATTTTTGGCTGATTTTGATGGATTTTGGTCTGATTTTGATTTTGTTAGAGCTGGTGGATTCTGGATTAGGGGGGATAGGGTTCTGTGGCAATTGGTTAAATCATTTTTGCCCTTTGATTTAATTCAGTTGTCTTAGGACCAGCATTCCTATAGTGCTCGAGGAGGAAGTGTTTTAATGTATGAGTACACAGAATATGGCTTGTTCTTTTTCCCCCTCGCTACTATTTTTAATACTTTAGAATATTAAAACTACTTAAAATAATTTATTTACGCTCGGATTTAATAATGAAATTGACCTGGCTGAATCAAAACGCTGTTATTTTCGTTAACTTTCTTAAATGTGTTTGATAAATCTTACACGTTAACCGTGCGAAACGACTCGGACTGAGTACGAAGCGTCCGAATTTGGGTTCGAAACACCTGGATTTTGTTTTTACCTAAGCTCTGTTGCGGCAAAGAATTTTCAATCGCTACCGAAAAGTCGCATTATTTTTTAACGCCGAAATAAAGCATGTAAGTAAAATCCCAATACGATCTATGTTAAGTCTATTTTTAACTAACTGCAATCTTTGTATAAATGTTCAGCTTGTTAGACAGTATCAGACGCCATCATGTGTGGAGCAACCCATGTACTTCTGGACTCACACTGAACATGAAAGCCAGTCAAAAGATTCTCACAGTAAGAGAAACTCCCGAGAGGCTAGAGAGATTGTAACTGTTGCGGAAGGATTCTGTCAAAGGGGTGGGGTTCAGCCGTCAAAGATAACAGTTTTGTGCTCTTATCGCGGCCAGGTATAAAGTTATCTTAAGCCGTATTTGCATAAGAATAATAATAATAATAATAATAATAATAATTATAAACGTTTTTTAATTAGGGTGACAACTATATATCTACAGGTAGTATACACGCGGCCCTCAGAGAAACAAAACTCAACTAAAATATATAAGTCAAACAATAATTACTTGAAGAGGAGTCTTGCTTGGCAAAAAGTGCTCGATGCTATAAAGCAGAGCTTTTCTACGGTGTAGTGAAGTCAAAAAGGAGGCATTGGTTTGCTGTAACTCTGCGTTTCACGCCTTGTCGCGATCGTCAGACAGACTTAAAACTAAAAGTCTTAAAAATAAAAATAAAACAAACTTAAAAATAAAAGTCTGTCTGACGATCGCCACAAGGCGTGAAACTCAGAGTTACAGCAAACCAATGCCTTCTTTTTGACTTCACTACACCGTAAGTCAAACAGTATACTGAATAAATCCCTAGCGACGTAGATCTAAATGACAAATTCATTACTAGAAAGCTACCTATGCCGAAAGAGTCACACTTTTGAGTTGGCTATAAAAACCATCATATAATTTACACGCTTTCGTTTCATTTGGCAGACTTTTCCAAATTTTTGCCGCATTGAAGGTAAACGTTCGCTGACCAAAACCTTTCTTAACTTTCGGTAGTTCCTCGCGAAGCGAGGCCGAAGGCCGAGCGTAGCGAGGTTACTAATCGTGTCGCTTCCGGTCAGACCACGTGGCTCGCAAGCCCGAGTAAATCGAGCCGAGAGTTTTTATATATGTATATATATATATATATATCTATATTTTAAAGGTGTCCGTTCGCAGGCCAGGTTACCTGGCAATAGTAGCGTATTTGAGAACTCCTGAATTTCCGCCATTTCGAATGCGGTGATGCCTTTTTGAAAGAAATGTAAATTTTGTGGAAACGGATTTCACTCGTCCTGGAAGTGTATCCCAGCAAGATGATCTCCGAGATATTCAAGAAAGAGTAGCCCGAGATCGTCGCCGAGTAAGTTCGAACACCGTGAAAATCAACACAAGGAAAGCACGACTCAAAGCAGGGAAAGAGTACGACAGCAGGGCGAATAACAACAGACATCCGTCATCGCAGCAAAGACAAAAACTGCTCGCTCTAGAAAAAGGCAAACGAAACAGCAGGGAAAAGGACCAGGAATTCAACCAAGTTAGTTTTGAATTTGAATGTGTTATTGATAGAAATACAGAACAGGAGTGAACGATTACATAACGAAATATATTAGCGTACTAAATTTAGCAAAACGGCTTAGAAGGGAAACCGAGTAGAAACAACTACAACGATTGGAGATGTCTCTGGAAAATAATTATATTAGTCTAAAAACGGAATAGGAAGACGACCAACAGATTACAAGAGAATGTAAGTAGGTATTTTTCATAATAAAGCGATAGCGTTTCCATTTTGAAGAAATTCCCAATACAGAGACTGCAGTTGTGATAGCAACTATTTATGATTATGTGATCTGATGTCATTGCAACAGTGAAAATATATTGTAGATTTGTCTGTTGTAGCAGTTATGTTCAGCATTTTCAACGGAAAAGATACTTAACAATTAGTGACTGGTTCTGCAATATTATCAGTGATCATTGCAATTCTTTGAAAATAAAGCAGATGGTATTTATTACTGACTTTTAAGTAGTATTTCTCTTTGCTGTATATATCTTTTCTACATATATGTATTAAGTAATTAAAAGGTTTCGTTGGGACTGACAAGTTCCATAGCCTTTTGAAAATGGATTTTTACATATGAGTTCCAGGTATCCCTGGGAATTACTCTCTTAGCCCCCACACTTTTCCCACAAATGAAAAATTCATTTAAGCCCTACTTTGCAAAATTAGGCATAACATCGTAACCTTTGTTCTTAATACTGTTTTTAAAATTCAGATGTAAAATACAAATATTTAACAACAACTGCAATATACAGTTGACCTTTTACATTGGGAAGACTAAAGTTTGTAATGCCAAATTTTTCACGATCTTTCTTATATATTCATTGCAAGGGTGCTGTATGTAATAAAAAGTATTTAAAGTTTCGTAAAAGCCCTGTGCTTTCAATCATGATTTTCCACACTAACTGTATGGACAAATGACTGTATGGACTAATTCATTTTTATGATGTCAAGTACAAATATTTAATAACAACCACAATATACAGTTGACATTTTACATTAAAAACACTCTACAAAGGAGAAACTAAAGTTTGTAATGCCAAAATTTTTATGATCTTTCTTATGTAATCATTCCAAGGTTGCTGTATGTAATAACAAGTCTTTGAAGTTTCCTAAATGCCCTATGCTTTCAATCATGATTTTCCACACCAACTGTATGGACAAATGACTGCCCTAGCATGATTGCTACAGGTCAGAAAATGGTCAGGGAAAAAATTCTTCAAGCAAAGGAAAAGTAAGGGAATTTCATTTCGAGTAAGGGAAAGTTTAAGTCTTTGAGAGAAGTCAGGGAAAAGTGAAATTTAAGAGTTCTTATTTATTTATTGCCAATTCAGCTATGATTTGGTGTAATTAAGAATGTGACATGAAATGTGTTGGAGTGGTAGAATTAATTGACAAGCTGATTTTGGATTGCCTAGAAAATCAATCCTTTTTCCATGACTTTGTTACCTTAAGAAACTATCAATCCATATGCACTTATGTGACTTTCTGAAAGCATATTAAAAAAAAAGGGTGTAGAGGTTGGCTGTGAGGTGACGTTGGAGGCCATTACCAGGACTAATTTGTGAGTTTTCTTATTTAGTTTGTAAGGGAAATTTTTACATTTATAAGGGAAAAGTAAAGGAATTTCAAGATCTTGTGGCTGTGGCAACCATGACTAGATTCTAAGCCGAAAAGAAGAAATGGTATTGTTCAGAGATGAGTAATTTTTACCACAACTGATAGAAACCCTATTCCAAAGAAAACTGTATTGCTTGTAGTAGTAGAGGAACAATGCCTTTACCCAGATTAGGACATACACCCCCACCCCATAACAGTAAAAATAGCAATAATAATAATAATATCAATACCAGCAATAATAATAATGATAATAATAATGGTAATAATACAATAATAATCATGATAATAATTACAAGAAATGAGAAAGTAAAAAAAGTGATAATGATATAACAATAAGTAAATACATAAAAATTGGGGTTCTATCCCTCATGGGAAAAACCATCATGAGTTCTTTAAAAACTAGCTTCGCGAGGTTTTGCGGGAGTCGTATTTCTAGTACAATATTGTGAGCCGCATTTCTTGTTTCCTTAGCATGAATTTCGCGAAAAGCTTAAACTTATCTCTTAAGTAAGTCGGACATTGTCCATTTAAGGCTTTGAAGATCATCTTTGCCGTTGCTTTCTTTACTCTCTCTTGAAAAGGAGCAATGTTCAGCTCTTTAAATAACACTTCAGAGTGGGCATCCCATTTAGAGTCTGTTATGATACGGTCCACACGTTTCTGCAATTGTAACATGCTATTCTCTGTTGCAGCTGTTGAGTCGCCCCAATTTGTTCGCCTTAGTCCATTACTGGCTGTATTATGGCATTGTAATACGCCAGTCGGGCTTCCCTTGTCAGAAATTTTCTTGTCCGCAATAGTAAGCCTGACCGCTTCGATACTTTGGCCCTTGTCTTTTCAACATGGATGGACCACGTTAAGGCATCGTCGATGTGCAGACCAAGTCACTTACTACTTTTGACAGTCTCTATTGGTCTACCTGAGATGGATACATTCAAATACGTATTATTGTCTTCCAACACCCGATGTTTGGGACGGCTGCAAACTGGCATGGTATTTGTTTTCTCAGTCTTCAAAGCCATTTAATTTGTTTTCGTCCGCCCATTTGCTGATGAGTGTGAGGTCACCCTCCAACGATGTATTGATGTCTTCCACGCTACGGCCTGCTGCGAATTGCGTCGTATCATCGGCGTTAAATGTAAATGCTGGTCGTCTTCTTGTGAAGGGATTGGTCGTTAATGAAAATAATGAACAGGAGTGGTCCGAGTATCGATCCTTGTGGTACGCCTGATGGTACTGGCAGAGAACCCGGTAGCTTTCCTTGGACACATAATTTTGGTGCCGTCCCTCAAGGTATGACTTGAATCAATGTAGGGACGCGTCCGAGAAGCCATAAACCAGTTGTTTGGAGTACGACATCGTGATCGACAAGATCAAAGGCTTTCCTGTAATCAATCAGTGTCAGTCCAGTCATGCAACTGCTGTCCATATTCATTAGGAGATGGTCAGCAAGTTCAATAAGAGTGGTCTCACATGAGTGAAATGGTCTGAATCCAGATTTGTGCTTAAACAAAAGGTCATGACTATTAAAGAAATGGTACATTGCAAGGTGCACATCACGCTCCATCACTTAAGACATCACTGGTAGGATCCTGATGGGCCTATAGTTTCCGACGCAGAGGTAGTCACCAGCCTTGAATACCGGGTCACTTTCGCGAGCTTCCATGATGCTGAGAATATCTTCGTAGAGATTGATGATCTTGGCGAGTGGTTTTGCGATAGCAGGAGCAGCCATTTTCAGGAGACGCGCTGATAAACCGTCTAACCCAGTCGCTTTGTTTGGTTGAATACTGGACAGATATTGCATGATGAAGCATTCCGATGTCTGGGCAATTTCGAAAATTGAGGAAGAAGGGATCTTTGTTTGTACAAGCTCTTCGAGGGCTGTAGGTCCGCATCAACTTAAATGTGATGAATCGATCTAATACTAAATTCTCCAAACCAAACCATAACCATATGTCTGGCTTTAACTTGCGAGAGATGGTCTTAGATCTTAGGAGTGTAAGGGTTAATATCATCATGATCATATTTTACCATCATCATTATTATTATTATTATTATTATTATTATTATTATTACTTTTTGTGACTACTAGCCAAGAAGGCTGGTAGGTAGGTTGGTAGGTAGACTAGCCAAACGACCGGCTCGTTTGAGGGCCACCACACGCATAAATGTGAAAGGTCAATTACACCTTTTGCTGTTCATTAACCGCAAAGGGATACTCATTCAAGCGAGAAAGCGTTATCATTAGAGCGAACAGGCATACAATAACACGAACGGAGTTTCAAGAGTACGATGGAACGTTTATTAACGTATTTAGCATAGATTTGACAATCATTAATATGTTTGTGCACGTTCATTAGCGTTTTCGAACTTTCATAAGCGTCTTTGTGTAATCAATAAACAAATTCACGCATTGAGTAAGGAAGAAATGATAAATGTGCGGCGTGCAGCCATCGAGTTTTGGACGCACGCGGGAGGTTGCTAAGCACGAAAGAAGTGCAAGAGATCATCTCTAGCTTCTTGAGTATCATAAGACTTCACAATGTCATGTCAGCATGCAACCCATGGGCAAATGCAGGACTAAAAATTAACTCGAGTGCTTGGTGGCCAGTCGGGCCAGTTTCCTAGAATTCTCAGTGGCTCATCCTAAAATGAAGTAGCCCTCGATTTCTTCTAGTTTTGAATGTGGATCGCTCGTGGAATCACTGTTAA
The DNA here is from genome assembly GCA_949710005.1 of Ricordea florida. Taxonomy (NCBI): domain Eukaryota; kingdom Metazoa; phylum Cnidaria; class Anthozoa; order Corallimorpharia; family Ricordeidae; genus Ricordea; species Ricordea florida. The sequence continues at coordinate 14,789,942 of OX453275.1, forward strand.
TACGGCTCGGAATTTCCACTTCAGAAGTAACAATTCACTAAAATGCTGTTGTCTTAGAGTCTAGACAACGAAGAGAAAGGTAGTCCAATTAAACTACATATTGAGTTTTATTTTTAACTTTGTACTTCGCATAATTTACATTGCAACTTTTCGAAATTCCGTGGCATAGTCGCACATCAGGCGCTCAAATCTTAACTTTTGGTAGCCCTGGTCAGCTTTAACTCGCCACTGGCGACCGTGCGACCGCCAATTTTTATTCCTGCAAATTTCTCGCGTGTATCAGCCATAGCGCGCGCTTTCCCAAAGCTATGTTATAATGCTTCTTGGACATTCATTGGCGCAATGCATTGTGACTCTACTTTTCCACTTGGAATTGTATGATTTTAACTTTCTTTACATTTTTTACAAACCTGTGAGTATGACTTTTAACAAACATACCTGGAGTTAGGTATAAATGTTAAATCACTCTGAGTTTGCACGGTGGACTACATGTTCATGCGTGTGGAATGGCTATTCAAAGAAACCGAGTTCCAAATGAAGTTAGAGGGCGTCTTGTGAGGGCCTATGAAGACCTCACAGACGATAACCAAATGTTTTGCTGATACATTAGGTGTAAACCGTTCTACGGCCAGGGGAATTTTAACACTGTACATCCGTGAGGGCAGTGTTCAAGAGCGACCTCGAGGCGGACGCAGCAATGTGAAAGTGGACGATGATATAAAGCAATGCCTAAACGACACAGTAGACGATAATTGCATGCAAACGGTAACTGAAATCAACATAGAACTTAGACTGAGGCTTCCAAGACAACCTCAAATTCTTTACCGCACAGTAGGAAGGACACTTGGTGGTATGCTTGTAATTCTTAAATTGGCCAGACCTCTACCAGTTGATAGAAACCGCCCAGATGTGATTCAAAGCGATTCAAAGCCGTTTTGAATACGCCAATTGGTTTTTCAATACAGGCGTGGTCCGTTATTGCGTCTTTATAGATGAATGCGGTTATGATATTTGGACTGCCAGGACCTATGGTAGAGGAACAGTAGGGGAGAGGGCCTACAGACAGGTATGCGGGCAACGAGGTAGAAATGATTGCTGTATCCCCAAGACCTGGTTTGGTGCACCATTCCTCCCAAATAAGAGGCATGACTGCCCAGAGATTCCAAGGTGTCTTGGTGCAGGCCCACCAAAGTCTTCCCCCAGATGACCAGGGTTTCTTCATTTACGGCAATGCACCTGCTCTTCACAATGACAATTATCCAGGTGCCAATAGCGAACGTAAGCCCCTTCCAGCTTACAGTTCATTTCTAAACATTGTGGAACAGGCCATTAGCTGCCTAAAGGCAGCTATAAGGGCTCACTTGTCACGTCCCTACCAGCAACATTTAATGGGAGATAGAGACGAAGCAAGAGGACGAGGCTTTCCACTCGAAGAGTTGATAAAAAATATTTCTTCTTAGGTTAACTAAAAGAAACATAGATGGTATCGCTCCACAAAAATGCATGCAATGGTACAACCACATGCAAACTCATCTTCCAAGATACTTAAATAGCGAAGGAAATCAAAGACAAATACACTTTCCTGATTATACTTGTTATGCGCTAATGAATGTCCAAAAAAAACATTGAATGTGTGAATTTGTTTATTGATTGCACAAAGACACTAATGAAAGTTCGAAAACGCTCACAAACATATTAGTGATTGTCAAATTCTATGCTAAATACGTTAATAAACGTTCCATCGCACTCTTGAAACTCCGTTATTGTATGCCTGTCCGCTTTAATGATAACGTTTTTTCGCTTGAATGAGTATCCCTTTGCGGTTAATGAACAGCAAAATGTGTAAAGAATACTAAGTCATGTTGACCGCGTTTAACAAATTTACAAATTTACTGTTTTAATACTACTTTAAAGTCCATCACCGACAAACACGCTCCTTGGCGGAAGAGATCCATGACTCAAAAAGTTCAAGCTCCATGGTTGTCTGATGAGATCAGATCTGCGAAACGTCGCCGAAGGATTGCTGAGCGTAACTGGAGGTCTACAAAGTCTGAATCTGACTGGAGAACATTCAAACTTCTTCGGAACAAAGTTGTCTTTCTTATGAATAACTCTCGTCGTGAATTTTACACAGATGTTGTCAGCAACATTTCTGGAGATCAACGCAAGCTTTTTACTGCTACAAAGAAACTGTTCAATCAGACAGCAGATACGCCTTTTCCACCTCACGGCGATAAGTTAGCCTTGGCTAATGACATGGGGTCGTTCTTACTTAAGAAAATATCGAATCTTCGTACTAGCCTTGATGCAACTGAGAATTTGTACAGCACTGTTAACCGCCATTCTTCTCATTGTTCTTCGTCCTTTACTGCTTTTCGCCGTATAGACATGGACTCTTTAAGAAACCTTGTCCTCAAAGCGCTGACAAAATCTTGTTTACTTGATCCTGCTCCCACTAATATCTTGAAAGATTGCCTTGATGAGCTACTTCCCGTGTTATCTACTATGATAAACTTGTCGCTTGAATCAGGATTTTTCCCTGACACTTGGAAAGAGTCGATTGTTACACCACTGCTAAAAAACAAGGTCTTGACTTGGTTTTCAAAAGCTTTCGACCGATCAGCAATCTTTCCTTTGTTTCAAAATTGGCCGAAAGAGTGGCAGCTGATCAGATTCAGTCTTACTTAAATGAGCGTGATCTTTTTCCTTCATTGCAATCAGCCTATCGACGGTACCATAGCACAGAAACTGCCGTGCTGCTTAAAGTCAAGAATGACATTCTGATGAACATGGAGAATCAGAAGGTCACGTTGTTAGTGCTTCTTGATTTAAGCGCCGCGTTTGATACCGTGGACCATCGGATTCTCTTAGATTGCCTCCAGTTTGATTTTGGAATTTCAGGCTCTGCACTTAGTTGGATTGAATCGTACCTTTCTAACAGAACCCAGCGTATCTATATAGACGGAGTTCTATCGAGTAATTTTAATCTTAAATTTGGAGTTCCACAAGGCAGCTGTCTCGGGCCATTATTGTTCTCCCTCTATGCTAGCAAACGTTTTAAGATCGTCGAGTCACATCTTCCTAATTCCCATTGTTATGCAGATGACACGCAACTGTACATCGCGTTTAGATCAGGAAATGATCTGGAGGAGACCGCTGCTATAACTGCCATGGAATCATGTATTGCTGATATCAGTCAATGGATGCATTCGGATAAGTTAAAACTGAATTCCGATAAGACAGAATGTCTTCTGATTGGAACACGACAACAACTTCAGAAAGTCAGTAACATTAGTACCTTATCGGTTGGGGACTCCCAAATTGCTCCATCTTGTGAAGTTCGAAACCTAGGAACCTGGTTTGATTCTAAAATGAATATGCTAAGTCACATCAACAAAACTTGCTCATCCACTTTCTATTATCTTTATAACATGCGCAGAATTAGGAAATATTTAAGTCGTTCAGTCACCGAATCATTAGTTCATGCTTTTATCACCAGTAGAATAGATTATTGTAACAGTCTACTATATGGCCTCCCGAATTCACATATCATGAAACTCCAACGGATACAGAATGCCGCGGCTCGATTGGTCACCGGAACACCTAGATTCTGCCATGTTACACCATTGCTTTTCCACCTTCATTGGCTTCCAATAGGTTACCGTATAAAGTTTAAGATTCTACTCTTGACATTTAAGTGCCTATATGGTCTAGCTCCTAATTATCTAATTGATTTCATTACTATCAAAAAGCAATCCAGGTATTCTCTAAGGTCAAATGAGTCTATATTCCTCGAGTTGCCAGGCATTAAGACCCATCCAACTCTTGGCGATCGTGCATTCCAGTCAGCTGCACCTTATCTCTGGAATGCATTACCTTCGGCAATTCGCAACATGAAGACATTGGACACTTTTAAGACTGCTGTTAAAACTCATTTTTTCAATTTAGCTTTTAAATAGATTTAATTGTTGGCTTTTACAATAGGTTTTTTTAAATACTTTTTATTGTAGGTTTTAATAGTTTCTCATGCTTTAGTCACCTTTAGCATAAATTTAATATAACAATATTGTAAAGCGCAACCGAATATATTCATATAGAGGTTTGCGCTATATAAATGTAAATTATTATTATTATTATTATTAGTAGCCATATGTAGTCCTAGACTAACCATTTTTATTAGTTGAATTCAGTAGGGTTGATGATCACCTTTATTTCACTGTCTTTCCTTTTTTCTGTTGTTTTCTTTCAATAGTGTTCCTGTTGCCTTCAATTGTTTTGGATGTCAATTGACCTTTTGTTTCTAGTGGTTCTTTGATTGAAACTAGTTGGTTGTCTACTTTAACGACGTTGCTTCTTTGAAAAACCCGTAGGTGGATGAAATAAAAAAGGACTTTAAGAAGTCCAAAGTACATGCTGTCCAAGACATCGCAGTCACAACAATCGACAGTTTTCAGGTAGAAATATGTTTATTTAGAGCAGTTTTCATTTGACTGTCGTAAAACGAAGTTCAAAGTAATTACTTTGACGAATCACCGCAGCTGCATACTGTCCACTGAACCAATCATAACTCATAGGCACAACTAAGAACTAAAAACAAACTAACTTCTAATAATCAATCAATCAAATTGCCTTTTTAAATTTGTCAAGTGACTTGAGTCGCCTCAATTACTTGACTAGATTAGTATATACCACACAAGTAAATAGTGCATTTCGCGCGTTCTGATTGGTTTGCTCGGAGGTGATTAGCAAAGTACTATTCACCTCCGAGCAGCCGAAGAGAAACAAAACGGCCTACCGTTTCGATTTCTGAAGAGGAAATTATTTGAATAGACGCTTGTTATTTGGCTCGTGTGCTATATACTAAAACAATTATTCACCTCGGTGTCGGTGAAAGTGGTGGATATTTACCGCGCCGCTTCGCGTCTTGGTAAATATCTACCACGATTCACCTCCACTTGGGTGAATAATTAATTATTTCATTCGTTCGAAGCAAAATTTGTCGAGGTCCAAAGACCCCAGTTCCTATTTAAAAAAGCGTTTCGTACACTATACTTAAACCTGGTGTTATAATCGTTTACTATTTAGGACAACATTAAAAGAATGTGTAAACAAGGTATTCAGGCACTTAAACATGAAGATGGCACGTTGCTCAACACGTCAACTTGATTGTTTGAGGAAGCGGCACTTTATACTGTACTTAAGCCAGTCACCATTGATAACAATGCAGAATAAAAACGATCGTGTTTATATTTTAATAATCAACTAAAAGTTGCTCCGATGGCAGAATCAAAATCAAACCTACAGGAACATGGTAGTTATCCCGAGTTCCCTCATGCAGCTATGGGAGTCTAGGGTTATTAAGTAAATAAGTTGAGTGATCAATGTTTTCTTTGTCCCTTGATGATGTAGTATTTCTACCGTATCGAGAAACGGAGCACACATCCTTGAAAATCCCTGAAATAATCATGTTGGAAAACAAAGCCTCCCATAGCTTAAGGTGGTACTATACAAAAAAAATCGCATTTTTTCGTAAAAAGTTGTGCAAAGTTTTTTTGTTCGATTTTACCTTTTTAGGCTTTTGTTTTTCTGCCCCTCAAGTCTTTTTGTTAATGTTACTCCAGCATATAGTGATAAACCGAAGCAGTTTTCGAAGAGCTTTTTTTGCCATGGTAACGCGTTTGTTTACGCCTCATTTTGAGCCTCAAAAAGGCCATTTTCCGTATGACAATCTTAAAAATCAGTTTACAAACTTTAAATTATTATTTCTTGAAATTTTAAATTTCAAGAGAACTCCAACGCTTACAATTAAATCATTTTTGGAGTGAGAGATCTCTTTATGTTTTTGCATTCAATGAACTGCAATCATACATTTAAGTGCAATCCTTGTTTTTCAGTGACCAAAATGGAATAGACCATTTTACAGTTGTGTGCTAAGTACCCTGGCCTTTGAATAGAAGCGAGGCTGGAGGTGACTTTGTTTTTGTTACAAACCTTCCTGTTCTTCATATGTAAATAATGTGATTTGCACATGAAAGGCAGGGATGTTTGTAACTAAGCAAAGTCACTTCCAGCCTCACTTCTATTCAAAGGGTAGGTTCCTAAGGACAAAACTGTAAAATGGCCTATTGCTTGTTCTCTCTATTTTTAAAAATCCGTATAGTTTTGTAATAGTTTTCAATCTATTTGACTGAGTAGAGTTTCTGTAGTTCATTGAATGCAGAAGCATATCAAGATCATTTCCTAAAAGTTTCAGCATTTTTAGTTAAAACCTTCTAGAGATAGAACTGTTATTGTGTGGACACCCACAGGGGGCATCAGTTGCTCATACATGGTTGCCCTGGCAGCAGAACAAGTTAAAAACTGCAAAAATAAACTTGTCTCATCAAGTAGTTTTAGCTTGCACGGGTAACGTTTTGTAAAACAACATGTGAAAAAATGAAGATTTTTGAGGGTTGTACCACCTAAAAAAACCTCAAACTTCTAACTGTTATTAGTATGAGTTACCTTGCTTGCACACAAGCAAAGAAGTGGAAGTAATTGTCTTGTTATCTATTCCTGATTAATCCAAATGCCCGGCTTATCCTTTATGGCAAGCAAGACGACGTTGGTGACACCAAAATCAAGGTTATCTTTAACGTCTAACATAACAAAAAATTGATTTTGAGAGGCTGGCATCGCGGTTAAAAAATAAGGAGGAAATTGGGCAATTGTTGAACAAGCCATAAAGAAAATTCTATGAAATATTGAGAGACTGTAGCAAGAGAAAACATCCGAAATCCTTCAATGAACTGTAAACTAGTAAAAATATGTAAACTAGTAAAAACTAGTAAAAAATCTCCCAAAGTACCAAAGAACCAGAACCCAAAGTACTTCTGAATGCGGATGGGGGGGGGGGGGGAGTGGGGGTAACATGTTGCCATGTTCCCTGAATCTTTTTGCATTTTCGTCCTCTTTCCCCTTTACTAAAATAATTTGTTTCCAGCAATTAAATCAGATGTTCATTAGCTCCCTAAAAATAAATCGAAAATATCCCCTGGTCCCTGAAAATATATTCTTCTGTTCCCTCATTCTCGTAAACCCCTGTGAAGGGCTCATTTTTAGGTGTTATTTCTCGTTAAAAGCATCTGAAATCCGACGACGGCCGATGACTTGAGGAACGTTTAGCGACTATTTGCGCCAAGGTGAGATGAAAGAGTTGAATTGAATGGCTGAATAATAGACCTTCTCGATCAGCGTAATTCCTCGTGTCATGCTCAGCCTCATCCATTTTCCTAATTCATTCAGTTTACCTCTTTATTTGGGAGGAGTGGACTGGAATGCAAAATTCCCTTGTATCACAGCCCTTTTTGTTTCGTCCTTTTTGGAACCATGAAAGTAACTAGAATAAACTGATCAGTAGCTATAGCTAAAGATCGACTGCTTTGTCGCAGGGTCAAGAAAATGACATCATTCTAATATCGCTGGTGCGAAGTAACAAAAAAGGAGTGATTGGCTACCTGAAGTCGATGAACCGCTTATGTGTCGCTATATCGCGGGCTCGCTGTGGACTTTACCTTTTCGGGAACAGCTCTCTCCTGGCTCAAAGATCGTACAAGGGATGGAAGGTATAGTTTTGCTTTGCCTTTATAGTTTTTACACAGCAACGTAGAAGTAGTAGGTTAATCTTTCCATTGTTCAGTATGTGCGGTTAGTAGGCTGGATACGGACAGTATTGAAGAACACGACAGCGATGCAAACTGAATTTACAATAGAGGATAAATGGAAACAAATGAAAAAGATTAAAACGGATTAAACAATTCTTAATTAACTTTGTGGTTCCCTGACAAAACAGCTACTTTAACCAACTTTATATGGTGCAGTGCTACACCGATCACAAGCTTCATACACATCAAAACTTTGTGTTTAAGGCGACGTTATCAAGTTACTTCGAAGGCTAATTGACGTACATGCAGTGTGCGCACTTTAATTTGCCAGTAATCAGGATACGGCCTATATCGACACGCATTTTGTTCTAAACACGTAGAGAATTTCAGACATTTCTACTGTAAAACACTTGCTAATTGTTATCCTTGGGTTTCTTCAAAATTAAACATGGCCTAGCACTGGCGTCGAATTCCCTATATGGAGAAAATCCTCAATCCCTCAATGCAGTGTTTCTAACTCTCTTATGGTGACGGTAACTGAATTTGTGTTCCAGACCCTCGCTTGTAACTGCAGTATTTTGTATCTGTCTAAGGTTCTCCGTGACGCAATGCAAAATGAGAGGTGTCACGGCACAAGATTCCCATTTTGCTCAGGGGAGGAGAGCGTGAGTATCCAACTTGTCCTTCACCCGTTAAATCTCAATTCATATGTTGCCAGCGCTTCCACCGAGTGAATAGATAGTATAATTGGCATCCTTTGTTCTTTATTAAATTTTAAACGACCACGGAGAGACAGATTTGTATTCAGGATGGAAACTTTACACTGACTTAGTACTGTTACAGTTTATTTTATAGCATAACATCGATACAACGCACGCCCTGAGTTGCCTACCAACTTAGTTTTATCAGGCTATGCCTACTTGTTTAGAATTTTGTGTTTGCATAACTTGAGCTCATGGAAGCGCGCAAGGCTGCTTTAAAAAGCTACAAAGAAACTACTTATTTCTGTCTGACTTCTAGTATTCCAACAAACTCAATCATCAAATCACGCTTTGATATGATTTATTTTTGCCGTAAGAAACTACATCAACAACAAAAACAACAACAACAACAACAACAACAACAATTTTATTTAGCTTGATAGGATAGTTGATGAATGGCTTACCCCGCAAAAAGATAGAGAAGCAAATCGAGACGGGGCAAGCCAAACACAAGAACACCTATTAAAAGTTAATAGATTCACATAACAACACTACAAATTAACAGTTTTCATGAGGATTGATTATTGATGTTATTATTAAGGTCAGCAAGTTTACACACAATTGCATATATATCACCCTTACTAATTGTCAGAACCACAATTTACCTGAAAACTAGCTATTTACGAATCTATAAGCTAATGGAGAAAACATATAGTTATAGAATTGGAAAGCAAAATTAAAATAGTAAAAAAGATAAAAACATATTATTTAACCTAACTTTCCCAATTATTACAGGGATTTCAATATGGTCATCATCGTTTTTCAGAATATTAAAAAGCGATGCTCTAAGAGCCCTTTCAAATGTTGTCTTTGACAAATCTCTTATCTGGCGTGGTATCTCATTCCATAGCTTTACCCCAAGTAGAGAGAAAGAGCGCTTTTGTGTCTCCATTCTTACGTAAGGTTCCCGGAAGTGGATGATTGGTGTAATTTTAGCAATTTCATGCTTTGATGAGTAAGTCCCTGATTTGATAGATATATTTCGTATTTCTGGTAGGACAGGTGCTATAATAGAGCTTGAGAGTCTAAGTAGTCTAGTAGGGAAGGAGTATAGACCATACGACTTGTCGTTTGGTATGGATAATATATCAGAGCGAATTTCGTCATGGAAAACCTGTTCAAAAAGGAAGGACGATAGCGGAGATATGCATTTACTAACATAGTCAAGACTTCTAAGTGTAACTGAGATTTCCGTCAGGTCAGACCAGTTGACCTGTTCACTCTTATATGCCAAAACTAAACCAAACAACAACGCAGTTGTTGTTGTTTTATCGGACTGAAGCAGGAGCTACACTTCGAAAAGTAAACGTCATCTGTTTGGAAAACAATTGCGATGGCATATTTTGAGCCTTAAGAATTTGTGAAACATGTATTTTTTCAGGACTGTCACAGACAAACTCGGAAGAAGGGAAGTCCGAGCTCACCCAACAGGAGTCGAACCTTCTATCTTCCGATGACTAGCTCGGACCCTCTTCCACTGAGCTATAGGAGACTCGTGGGAGCAAGGCCCGTAGGTTCATGTGACAAACATCCTGCATGCTCGGTTTTCCCGCGTTACTGGCTTAACCAAGAAATTTAGTTCAAGTAAACTAGCAAACATGAACAGGTTTTTCTTGCTTGCATTATTTTCAGCTTTGTAAAATAGCTGACGTATTCTTGGGTCTATTGTGCCTTTTGTTATGTTATTTCTTGTAGTTTTTAGTCATCTGGCTCTCTCTCCTGCTCCCATACTTCAGTAAATAGGGGCTGTAGAATCCTTGCTGAAAGTTCAGGGTTAGCCTTGAAAAGCTCCGCATTCAGGTTGTCTTGACCTGGAACTTTGTTGTTTTTTAAGGTTTTTATGGCTGCAATGATTTCCTGCTTGTTTGGAGGATCTGTGTTTACATCCAGGTCGGTCTCAGCCTCTTGAATGTCAGCTTTAACTGTGGGTGGGGGTCGGTTGAGGACATCCTTAAAGTGCTCTGCCCAACGAGCTTCCTGCTCTCTCTCGGTGGTAAGTAGACTACCCTGTAAATCCTTAACAGGGGCTACCTTTCTTCCCTCATACTTGCCACATACCAGTTTTGTGATTTTGTAAACCTTTCCCTGCTCTCTTCTGTTAGCTGCATTCTCTGCCTGGCTGCAAGTTCATCAATATATGCGCGTTTGTCGGCTTTTGCCATTCTCTTAACACTTCAGTCAGCCTCTCTATACTGGATCTTATAGCGTTCCAGCGACCTTTCTGATTTGGTGTCGAGTAGTTTCTTCTTCAGATTTCGTCTGCCCTCGATGGCTCTTAAGGTTGCTGGCTTTATCCACTTCTTCTTCTTTACTGCCCTCTTAAAACCTAGACATGCCTTTCTCTTCTCTGTGAAAGTGAAAAACACCTGCCGCCATGTATTGTTGACTTCATCGGGTTTGGGCTCATCATACAGAACCGCCAAGGATTGAAATCGATTTCTGAGTTGAGTGATGAAGGCGTTCTTCCTTGATGGCTCTTTCAAGTTGTCTGTGTTGAAGCGCTGGTTGCAAGATGGCTTTCGACCAGTGCTTCTTAGCTTTAGCCTAACATACGCCGTGACAAGATGATGGTCACTGCCAACATCAGGTCCTTCTCTCACCTTAACATCCAGAAGTGAGCGTCGCCATGTGCCATTAATCATCAAGTGACCAATCTGGTTCCGATCTCAACCGTAAGGAGAGCACCATGTACACTTGTGAATATCCCGGGGAGGAAAGATTGTTCCTCCAATGACCAGGTTGTATGCTGCACACAGTTCTGCAAGACGTTCACCATTTTCTTTCACAGTACCGCAGCCTTCCTTTCCCATTGCTCTATTGTAGCTCAAATTATCACTTCCTACCTTTTCATTAAGGTCACCAATTATAACCAGCATGTCATGACGCGGTAGTTTCTCCAGTTTAGCTTGCAGTTATGTATAGAAGCTGTCTTTCGTGGTGTCATCACTGTCGTTCGTTGGTGCATAACATTGGACAAGGGACAGGTTAACATGCTTCCCCAGCATTCTAGCTGTCATACGTCTGCCGTTGATTGGTTTCCACTCTAAGAGGTACTTTTCCAATCCTTTCTTGAGTATGATGGCAACTCCCTCGTGGTGTTGGTTGTCATCCCTGCCAGCATACAGCACAGTTTCTCCAGTTGATGTTTTCACTCTTCCAGAACGTGTCCACCTGCTCTCACTGACTCCTAGGATATGCAAGCAATAGCGCCTCATTTCAGCTGTAACTTGATCCAGTTTTCCCGTTTGATATAGGTTTCCTACATTCCAAAAACCTATTCTGGTCTTAGCCTTGGTGCCTAGGACTTTCATAATCCTGTCAGTGGCTTCCTTGCGGATTTCACCGCTGCCATTCATCCGTGTCATTTGAGGTGATTCTGAAAGGCCACGGCACACGGTTGTGGTTGTATCCTCTGCTGCTGTTTCCGTAATATGTTTTTTTTATAGGACAGGGTTGTTGGCCCTCTGCCAAACCCCCAACCTGGAGTGCCAGGGGATCACTTTTTGTCAGGCCCCTACCCTTCGACCTGTTCGACATGGATGGCCCTACCAGGAGTACAAGGCTCCAGCCGGCATAGCTCTCCGGGTTATTGGGACATGCAAACCACCCTACCACGATAAGGTAGTGATCCCATACTGGGTTTTGTAAACTCATAATCGTTCTACTGCTTCTCCGTCATTACACTCAGTCCAAATTTGCGATTCAAAATCCGCATGCATCACCTCTCTTCTTGATTGCCATAGCATGGTTCTGTACTGTTTTAGCCACTGAACCAAGAACGCTCGATATTTTTATTCTTTCATCTTCTTCAGTGATACGAAACGTTTCCGTATTTAAACGTTTCTGCTAGTTTTCATCTTTTCTTACGATGGAGAACCAAAATACTCGTATCTTCGTGTTTTTTTTCTTCTGGTTTTATTGATAAATTATTTACATGGCAGATTACTACTTGCAACAATAACAACATCATGACTACGTACAAAACGTTAAATTGCCCTAATATATTCTTTTAAGTTAATCTTTTGATTTAGTTTCTGGTGCCACCATTTGACAAAGGAATCCCAAAAAGGGGTGGACCTAGTGCAATAGACCTTATTCGCTTGTACATTTCGTTTTCTGAAAAAGAGTGCAGAGAGACATATTCATCCTTGCATGCAACATTTTTAATGAACAAGACAAAGGACCAAATCTCCTGAGTATCATCGCATGATCTGTATTGGGAAAACATATTGTACAAGCGAATAAGGTCTATTGAACAACATAAGAGCGGTGGTTTGTTCTTCAGATTTACCGAGTGGGCATGTGTCGCTTTCAACTGATCTAACACGGAACAGACTTACTTGATTAGGCAAAACATTCTGTATTACTTTATATATAGAAGTAATATTATAGAAATAATATTATATGTATATATAATAATTTCTTATACTAGAAAGAAATCAACTTTGTTTGTTTGGTGACTTTAAATTGTGACAAATATACTTCATGAATATTCTCTTTGGTGAACCGACAATTTAAGATTTTTTCACAAGCTGGAGGCACTGCTGTCTTATTCAAAAGAGAAGAATATGCTGCGTGGGTACTGAACGGGGTTGTGTTTGAGCTTGAGGTTACTGCGACACTTGCATTGTAGCTACGTACTGTGTTACCTATTATCCTTTTACTTTTGATTTTAACAGCTTTAATTATGCCATAGTATGAAGTGAAAGGTGTGGCAAGATCATATTTTTCTTGTATTTCAGATTAGGAAAGAAAGTTATCATACTCATCCATCGCATCGTGGATACGGATAATACTTTTCTTGAACCATGTGCTATAGAATATCGATTTCCCATCAACTTCTATATCTTGATCATTTCAGATTATTTCATCAAATGATATTAAATAATATGAAATAAAAAAGAAATGAAATAATAGTTGTATCTTCGCATTTTCTGTTTGACAACACCTTGAACATGGGAGTTCTTTGTTTGTCCTAACCCAAAAATTATTGTTGCGCGTAAATATTGTCTTCGTTGCATGGAGGTTCGGCAGGAGTGGGGTATTATGGGCCTTTTTGTTAATCGCTGACGATCGCTGGAGAGTGTTTTCATGTAGTCGCTTTCGACAGCCATGTATTTACACAGATCGTTGGTAACCACATGGAAGCCAGGTTTTTGTAAGTGAGACACGTAGTCATAAATTTAAATTTCACGACAAATCATTAATATTTTCTATATACACTCTGTCGCGCCTTTGACAGTACTCTCCAAGCCCATATTTTTCTTTACTTAAGTGAAAGTAAAACAACAAAGTCAGCTTTCGAAATGATCATTTCTTTCTATTTTCTGCTAATCATTTCAGGAGAGTCCTTCCTTGAGAGAGCAAACTCCCCCACCGAGTAAGTAAAGAAATAATTTTTTTTTTTTTTTATGTGGTGTAATATGAAGCCAAGTGGCCGAGCACGATGTGGTTGTACAGTGGTCACTATGTCTGCTTGTTTTGTTAAATTGCTACCAACTCAGACCCCAAGTGTGCTGTGTATGTTGTACAGTGGTCACTATGTCTGCTTGTTTTGTTAAATTGCTACCAACTCAGACCCCAAGTGTGCTGTGTATTTCTGAAGGGACAATAGGCACTGTGTTTTGGCAGTGAATGAGGATCCGTGAATCGCCTAGATATACTTTCATTACCTCCCCTTGTCTTGAGATTCAGATAATTTTTTCATTGTGCTGAACTTTGTTTGTTTTTTATCATTTAGTTACTTTGGGCACAATGTGAAGTATGTTGATTATATCAATGTAGCTTTGCCATGCATATGTTCTTTACGCCTCTTATAAATACGCGCTGAGTTACTCAGCTCTCGGAATGCCAAAAATACCAGTTTGCGCATAAAAATCACATCTATTGGAACTTTCTTCCCTCATTTAAGCGAAATTTACATGTTATCTTGAAGCTGGTTGGCAAGCGCCAGTACCGAGCAGCAGCACATTAGTTTGTACATACACGCGCAAGTCTGTATTTTCCCTCTCTCCTTTCGGGTCGCCATCTTGTTCCCACGCGTTTAGTTACGTCATTATTAGACTCGGTTACCGCTAATGTTTGATTTCTCTGTTTTATCAGCTGGGGTGGTGATAGCGTGTTCCTGAACCTACCGCTTCAAAGCAGAAAGTTTAAGCAGCGAAACGCCGTTCGCAAAACAATACAAAAAACAAAACAAGAGGCTCAAAATCGCTTTGACTTGCCGTGCACCAAGACGGTGGTGCCTAACCGAGACAGAAAGTATCAATTTCTGTGGAAACAAAACTTAGTGCACACTCTCTCCGTAGATGCAAACTTCGCCCCCTTCTTAATTGAAGTCACGACCTGGGGCAAGAAAACCAAGGGTGCCCTCTTGCGAGGGTTTGACCCTGTGACCGTTCCAGAGGCCGGACGACGGACAGATCAGCAAAAGGTCCAAATGCAATAACTGACGCTTGGGTAAGTGGCCGGCTTTCGCCCCGTGATCTCGAGGAACGTCATTGTAAAGTCGTGCGCGTCCATAGACTCCATTTGCAAAGCCACTCGGCTCCACTTCGGATTCCAGGCTACAGGAGCCCATTTCACCGACTTCAACGAGATCCATTTAGACCCCAATAAGCTCTCCATGGTGGTACCATCAACGAGGATGACATGTCTCCAACACTGGCGGTTTTTGTCGTTTATGGCTCAGCCACCCTTTCCTCCCCAAACTCGTGAAACAGCGTTACGGGACATAATTACGTTTCCACACCCTTGCTTCAATTTAGCCTGAGATCTCACAGGCTCTTGCCTCACTCATAGACGATATTCACAACTAACGAAGCTAAGATCATGCGCACTGCAGCAAGGAACCTCTCAAAATGGAGTCTATCCCAAAGACCAACATCATGCCTAGAGATGTCCTGTAATTTATGCAGAGAAACGAGGAGACAAAGCAAACACTTCCTTAGCTCATGTATTTTCTCCCGTATCAAGACAGGTGCTACATGCCTAAGGCCAGGCAAATTGCCGGCACTTTAGGAGAGGACGATTAATATGAACAGCTTAGTAGCCTACCTTCTCACCCTGTGGAGGATCAAGAGCCTGACACCACATCTGCAGCTTTCCGAGTACAAACTCGTCAGTCGCCGTACAAAGACACGGTTCATCACTCCGTTCGTATTGCCATCACTAATGGGGCTACATGGAACATGATCCGACTTATCGCTAGCAGTATATCTCGGTGCTTCAGTGAAGTCTAAGTCACAGTCTGCCCACCAAGCTGACGGTTCATCACCACTCAAGGTCATTGGAGAGACTTGTCTTACATTCACTCGTGATAGCCACAAGTACGCATTCGAAGGTCTTGTCGTTAAAAGTCTCGACGTGGACATCCTAGCGGAAAACCCGTTCGTGGGGACCATTGACGTCGTTGTGTGATCTGCTAAGCGTCAGGTACTACTTGGAGTTGCCACCTACACGTAAGGCTCCCCATCTCACTCGACGAAGACAACAGCTGCGAGACATGGTCTGGTGTTACGTGCCCCCACGAGCACAACAACCGTTTGGCCCGGGGGGTGCATCGAAGTCGAACTTTTGAGCAAGGTGTCACCTGGCGCCGAGCGCGCCCTTGAACCACCCTTCGACTCAGCAAGCGCTAGAAATGTAAAGGCCTCTCGTACCTGACCGCCTCCCAGTATCGTGTCAAGCATAGCGGGCAAGATTCGCATTTCAAACCTCTCATCTGATCCACAGGTTCTCAAAAGGAATGCCCATTTTTGACAGGTGAACTGTGACTTAACACTCACTGATGAAGACTCTTCGAGAAAAGACCCTCCAGCGAGAACACCTTTCCCAACCAACGCAAAGCACGCCGAGAATGTTCGCTTAGACCCAGATATCCAGCTACCACCTTTAATCAGAGCTCAGTTTAAATACCGCCGGATGAATTTAACAATGTTTTCGACCCCAACATCGAGGGTTACGATTGTGCAGCCGGCCCCTTCGAGACAGTGGTGAATATGGGTCCCGTCGAGCCACCCCAACGTAAGGGCCAAATCCCTTAATACGCGAGAGGATAAATTCGATCAGCTCGAACAACTCAGCGTCTTCCAGCGTCCAGAAGATATTAACGTGTCTGTGGAGTATATTAATCCATCATTCCCGGCTGAGAAACCTAAAGGCCCGTTTAAACGGTTTCAACATTTGCTTCAACATACATTCAACACTTTGTTCAACCAAAAGTTTGTTTTAGTTGCCAAAATGTCTCCAGAGATACAATAAATATCGGCTTACAAACCTCGTTTACTCGGTCCGTACTGTAAGTTACGGATCCTCGTTTTTGTTTTTCGCTCGGATTTATGGCCCAAGCGCGAAGTTCCCCCGGTAGAATTAACTAGACTAGAACCTTATCTGTAGAAAGTATAACAGGTTGAAGTTCCCCCGGTAGAATGGACTAGACTAGAACCTTATTTGTAGAAAGTATAACAGGTTGTAGTTGTTTCGTGTTGGAAAACCCGGGAATTAGCTCGGTTAGTGTGTTTCACAGTTATTTTTTATATTATGTTTGCATAAAGTTTTTCTGTTTTTACATTAAAATTATGTTACTATGATCATTATGTTCTGGCGGACACGATTTCAGAGTGTCAACATTTAAAAAGTGCAAGTGTTGAGTACATCTTTGTGGGAATGACTTTTAAGGACATTTTCTTCTATTTTAGATTCTTTGCAGAAAATCACTTTCAAGACTGGCGAGCTTTCGCAGAAAGTCCTACACTGTCTTGCTCAAGATGTTTGCTCTTTGTGGGAGGAACTCGGCCGTCATTTGGGCGTAACAGACAGTGTCACCAGGATAAAGGCGGACAATCCAGGAAAGACCTATGAGCAGTGCTACGTCATGTTAAAAGAATGGTACCAGGCCAAGCTTCCGCGTACCTGCGAAGATCTGGGTCGAGCACTACAAATTATTAACAGAGGAGACCTTGTGTTCAAGTACTGTGCTGTGCAGGCTGTACCGGCTGTACCAGGTTTTGAAGAGAGTTGTTGTTGTAAGAAAAGTTTAATTAAGCAAATCACTTAAGACTAAATCAATAAGTAATAACTTTATTTGGTCGTACAGATTTATTGGAACAGTCTGATTGGTGTCTTCCATGAGACATGTCAGCAGTTTGCTGATCTAAATTTTCCTTGGAGTTTTGTTCATAAGAGCAGTAAAATATAGCTTAAGATTGATTTGTGATAGCATAGGATAAGTGCTAGCTAGGAAGCTTATGCAATCATTCACCTAAAAAACGGGGCTGAATTTATCAACTTCCTATGATGGAACTTCTTAGGTGTTTCTCTATAGGAATCTTGAAAGAAGGAAGTCCAAAAAACTTTTACAGGAATGTGTAGAAAGTACCATGCATGTTTTGCAGGTTTGGCAGGTTTTGTGCTTTCCTTGAAACCCAATTTTGAGGGGGTTTCAAATTTTTTGGAGAAAACACTTACAAGACACTGCCAGGTAGCGTTTAGTAAAGTCGCCACCCATCTCTCCTCCGGTTACTTTATCAATGGTTGAATTAACAACTGAAGTACCTCTTCTTCTTATGCAGCCGCTGAGGAGGATTTGTCTTACAAGGATGGCAGCGTCACAAAACAAGAGATCGAGGACCTAGCCAATCGCGTACTTGAAGGCAGCAACTGGAAACAGCTTGGACGCGCCCTAGACCTGCCAGATGCGGACCTTGATCAAATAGATTCCGATTACCCTAAATCATATGAGAAAAGTTACGAAATGTTAATAAAATGGTGGGAGAGAAAGGGAAGTGCAGCTACATACGGGAACCTGGCCAAGGGTCTGAATGAAGTGAGAAGGAAGGATTTGGTAAAAAAGTTCTGCTGTGACAACAAATAGGTTAGTGTTAACTGTTTTAGGAATTTAAGTTCTTTTGTTAAACAATAGTGTTTATTTTTGCGGACAAACGTCGAAATATGAATCATCCATCGTTCCAGTAAGAGGAATTTAATGACATTTCTCCTGGTTCTGGGTCCCGTGCTCACAACCAAGTATAACCATCGAAACAATGGTAAATATCCCACGGTAACGAAACACAAATCCTTTATTGATCTAAATTGATCTAAATTGATCTAAACATTAGATCTAAACAAGAATTTAACATTAGAGAGCCTTTGCCCGCGATTAGCGAGGGCTATTCGAGGCGGGCAAAAGAGCAAAAAACAATTTAAAAGTCAATTAATACTGTCTACAGAACAAACCTAGAAGCAATCTAGTTTGTCGTGTGGTTTATAGGCAGAATGACACAGGGAGGCGGACTATAGTCAATATTGGGAGTAACATACAATGTTTTGATTTTGAGAATTGTACTCGTATATCAGAAATTCTGATGTAATCGTCTTCATTCTTAAGGATTTCAAAAAGTTTATTCTTTAGTTTGCTTTTAAACTGACTTTTATTTAAGACTTTGATGGTGAGTGGAATGCTATTCCAAATCAGGGCACCTGAGATAGAAAAGGCTTTTTTCATATTTTCAGTTCTAGCTTTCTCAACATAATAATTCTCGTTAGAAACAGATCTAGTCCGGTAACTATGAACAAAAGACAATTTCTTGAACATATTCTTAATTTTACTAGGAGCAAGATTATTATGAATGTCGTACATTAAAAGACTCATTTGCTCAAACAGCAAGAATGATATCGGCAACTGTTTTGTTTCTAAGAATAATGGGACTGCATGAGTTCTTGGATTACTGAAGAACATTAGCCTAAGGGCTCTCTTTTGGAGAATGAGTAGCTTATAAAGGTGTGTTTCAGCAGCTTGACCCCAAGCGCAGATGCCATAGTTCAGATAAGGTAAAATTAATGAACGATATAACGTGAGAAGTACATGACGTGGAACGAAATGTCTGAGCTTGGCAATAATCCCAATTGTTTTACTAACTTTTTGACAAATGTAATCTATGTGATATTTCCATGAGAGGTTCGCATCAATGAGTATACCAAGATATTTAATATAATTTTTCATTTCTAACGGTTGGCTAGTGTTTGAGATGTTATCAGTTATTCTAATATTGGGATTAAAGGAGAGAGTCTTTTGGCGTGGACGAAAGATGATATAGTTAGATTTTTCGGCATTCAAGGTTAGTTTATTAACAGCTAACCACGTACACACTTTGGAAAGCTCTTCATTAAATTCAGTTTTAAGTCGTTTAAGATCACCATTAGCATAAGTCACACTAGTATCATCGGCAAACAAGTAGAAATTAATCTTATCGGAGGATTTATATAAGTCATTGATATACAAGAGAAAAAGCAAGGGTCCCAGCACGGAACCTTGAGGAACTCCGCAGAGGGTTTGATTAGCATCAGATATATAACCATTAACAGTGGTATACTGTCTGCGACCAATTAGATATGACTTGAACCACTCCTCTGAAACCATAACTTTCGAGTTTAGAGAGAAGAATATCATAGTTAACCGTGTCGAAAGCCTTTTTTAAATCTATAAATAAACAGCAAGTAAATTGCCCTTTATCAAAATTAGTAAGAATATCGTTTATTATTTCTAGAGTAGCGTGGTGTGTACTATGCTTACCGCGGAATCCGTATTGAGATGAATACAAAATACTTTGTTTGTCAACAAACTTCATGAGTCTTCTATAAACCAATTTTTCAAAGATTCTATTGTAAATTGATAGCAAGGAAATTGGTCGGTAGTTTCCTGGCTTAGATTCATCTCCTGATTTGAAAATCGGAACGACTTTAGCGACTTTAAGTTTAGCTGGGAAACAGCCTGTGGATACTGAGACATTGAAGATTTGAGCTAAGGGTTGAGAAATAATATGACGAGACAATTTCAATATACTGACTGGACATGAATAGAGTCCGTAGGCTTTATTGTTTGGCAGCATTTTAATTTCAGCTTCAACTTCTGCAGGGACGAAAGGGTCAAAATAGAAAGAACTTACTATGGGCGGGTCTAAAAAAATACTAAAGTCATGATCTGGTGGCGGAGAAGGTATACAAGATGCTAATTTATGTCCAACAGTTGCAAAAAACGTGTTAAGAGAATTACTTATTTCCTTTGGGTTATATATCGATTTCGAGTTGGCGTTAACAAGACGGTGAATTGGTTTTTGACCACGTGCACGTTTTGCCTTTCTTGAGATAATGTCGTTTATACCTCTCCACGTTTGCCTAGAGTTGGCAATGTTTTCTACAAAGTAACGTTCATAATAATTTTTCTTGCTTAGACGCGTTAAACTCACTATTTTGGTTCGGTATAATTTATAGTGTTCCCAATCTGCGTTAAGAAATAATTTATTTTTTATTCGTATTGAAGTTCTGATTCCCCTGGTAATCCATGGTTTTGAAAATATTTTTTCCCTGCGCTTGGAGAGAATTTTCATCGGAGCGTGCTTGTCAATCAAGGTGTTTATTTTTTTGTAAAAGGTTGTGAAGGCCTTGTTAACATCATTATCAGAAAGATTAGACCATTCAATTTCTTGCAACTCCGAGAGAAACACGTTAGCATTGAAATTAAGGAAACTAACTAAGGAAATCATCAGCCTTGTCATGCTGTCTATAAACCACACCACAAATACTCTTTTTCTTATTAGAGTCAACGATCTCGATCCAAAGAGCTTGATAGGAAGAATTAGAAGTACGTTCGAGAACGGTATACTGCAAGTTACTGTTGCAAGCGTGGCCATTTGTTCTTCGGTGGATTGAAGACTCCAAGATCAACTGTAACCAAACATTTATTGTTCTTCTTTCACTGACATTCGCACACACTAGAAGTTACACGTGGCTATGAAATATATACATGGTGGCTGATGCAATACAGCCTCGATTTAATGTTAACTTGAATGACATTTCCTGTACGTAAATACTTCCGCTTTATGTAAGTTGGGTTTGCATCCAACACCCCCACTCAATCACAACTTTACAACATTTATGGAAGTAGTCTATTAAGTTTAACCCTAGTTACAGGCTTAGTAAAAATGTCTGCAACATTATTTTCTGTTGGTACATATGTCAGCTTGAGGTTTCCATTCTGGATCTCTAATCTTAAGAAGTGGTATTTAACATCAATATGCTTTGATCTCTTATGATGCACAGGATTATTAGCCAGTGCTATTGCCCCTTGATTATCTACATACATGCGAATAACCTCACAAGGGGGACCCACTAGATCAGCTAATAGTTGCCTAAGAAATTTAGCTTCCTGGGTAGCCATGGCTAATGCTACATACTCAGCTTCACAAGAAGACAGTGCTACCACTGACTGCTTTGCACTCTTCCACGATATCAGTGAGCTTGCACTACATAACTTAAAAGCATATCCACTGATGCTTCGTCTATCACTGGATGTTGCCCAGTCTGAATCACTGTACCCCTCTAGTTTCACTTCAGGCCCTTTTACAAACTTTAAGCATCTATCTTGAGTACCCTTTAGATACCTCAGCACTTGTTTTGATATGGCATAATGTGCCTTCATTGGCTTTGATAGATGCTGAGAAAGATATGTGACTACATAACACAAATCAGGTCTTGTGCATGTCATGAGGTAAATCAAACTTCCAACAATCTCACGATACAAACCTACATTTTCAAAATTGCTTTCATTAACTGTACTGCCCTTAGTTACACCCAGCTCACATGGGATTGCCTTTGGCTTGCATTCTGACATGTTGAACCGAGACAAAATCTTTTCTATGTACTGGGTTTGGTTCATTTCAACATACCCATTTCCACACTTGAATTGGATGCCTAGAAACCATGATAGAATACCCAGATCTTTCATTTTGAATTTCATCATAAGACATTCTTTAAATTCTTTCAACACATCTGTGTTGCTACCTGCAATAATTATGTCATCAACCCATACAATTAAAATTACTTGACCACTTTCAGTAGTCCTGACATAAACACAAGGATCCACTAAGGATTGTACAAACTCTTCTTGTGTTAGATAGTCATGTAACATACTGTTCCAGTTTCTCCCACTTTGTTTCAAGCCATACAATGATTTCTTTAGCTTGCAAACAAGTTTTTGTCCATTGGGCCCTTTTTGTTCATAACCTTCAGGTTGCTCAACATACAACTCACAGTCAATAGGTGCATTCAAATAAGCAGTCTTAACATCCATTTGATGGATAACCATACCTTTTTGAACAGCTAATTGCATTAACATTCGAACCGAAGTTGAACGAGCAGTTGGAGAAAATGTCTCGTGATAGTCTATACCTGGGGCCTGGGAGTAACCCTTTGCAACAAAACGGGCTTTGTACTTTTCCTCTCCATTGGGACCTAATTTGATAGTATAAACCCACTTTCCCCCCACTGAAGTTCGACCCTCTGGTAGGGAGGTGAGTTCAAATGTGTCATTATCCCATAGTGAATTTAACTCTTCATCCATAGCAACTTTCCACTTCCCAGACTCTGGGGATGTGATGGCACATTCATATGACTGTGGAACATTTCTAGCTGTGTAACAGTAGTCAACTGTAAAATTTGCAAAATCATCAATTGCATGATCAAGTTCCTCCCCTGTTGCATAGTCATCAAGGTATTTTGGTCTGACATGCTCCCTAGTGGGGTAACGCTTAACACTTTCTACCTTAATCTCAGGCTTTTGCATTTCGGGTTCTTTGGACTTGGCTGAATCAGATAACAATTCAACACTTTCCTCTTTATGGTCGAATCTCTCACTGAATTTGACACATCTGGCTTTCTTGATGGTGTTTTGATCAGGGTAATAAACAAGAAATGCAGGACTGGACCTATCATAACCTATAAAAATGCCTTCCTTAGCTCGAGCATCTAATTTGGTTTTGTTCTGTACATAAGCGTGACACAATGAACCAAATACATGCATGTTGGACAAATTTGGTTTGGTACCTGTCAAGCACTCATAAGGTGTTTTACCTGTTCTGGAATTATAACACCTGTTGCGGATATGTGCTGATGTCATGACAGCATAGGTCCATAACTGTTTAGGTAACTCTGCTTCGATTAACAGACACCTTGCCATATCAAAAAGCGATCGCCATGCTCTCTCAGCTGTCCCGTTTTGGTGGGGTGAATAGGGAGCTGTAAGCTCATGTTTGATGTGGTTATCTAACAATAAGGATTTGAATTGATCACTAACGTATTCACCCCCATTGTCAGATCGTAATCGTTTGACTGTACCAAAGGGTGCAGTATCAGCCAAGAACTGCTTCATTGCTGTGATGGCATCACTCTTGTTCTTTAGGAAATATACCCCAAAGGCACCAGAAAAATCGTCCACAAAAACCATTGCATAATTGTGACCATCCCTTGACCCTGGTGTGACAGGACCTGCTAAGTCAGTGTGTACTAACTCGAGAGGTGCAGTTGCACGACTATCTGGCTCTCTATTTCGAAACTGTGACATCTTTCCCTTTACACAAGTGTCACATTCAGGCTTACCCTTGGGCTTTGTTGTTATTTTCATCCCCTCAACAACATTTTCTAGTTTAAAAACATCATGCACGTTGCAATGCCCCAATATTTTGTGCCAAGTTTCCGCACTGTGCGCACCATTACTGGAATCGGCATAGTTGAGGTAATACAACTTCCCATATTTCTTCATAGCAAATTTGGTGTCACCTGGTGTACTTAGCTCAGCAGAATCTGGTGTCAAGTGTATGGAATTTCCCCTATAAACGGCAGATTGAACAGAAAATATGTTCTGTTTATAACTAGGTATATATAAAGCGTCTTCAAGAAAGACTTCATAGGGAACACCCCCTACATCATGCAGAGTAACTTGTGCCCTGCCCCTGGCAGACACAACACCACATGCCCTACTGCCATCAGCTAACTCTATGTAATGATTTTCGGGTTTGAAATCATCATCAAAATGTAAAAACTTGGACTTATCATTGAGAATATGAGCAGTAGCTCCTGTATCTACTAATAAGGAATTTTCTCTTGTTACGTTAAGAGAGTCTACAGTCACTTTGAACGCAAATGAAGCGCCCCTCTTATCGTCACTCACGGTTTTCGCTGTGTCCTTCTTGCGACAAACATCTGTGTTGTGTGTCTTGGACTTGCAGTGTCTGCACCATCGGTGATTAATCTTCTTCCTTTGTTCCTTTATGCGACATTCACTTGATTTGTGACCAGGTTGACCGCAGGAGTAACATGTTATATGTCCGTTCGATGCTGAATGTTTCTGTTTACAGTTCATAACATTGTCCTCTCCAATTTGTGGCGGCATATGAGATCTTTCGGTCTCTTCATAACTCCTAAGGGCTACTTTGAATTCTTGAAACTGAATCTTGTCGTCGCGCTGCGAAACAATGGCGGAAAAGGTTTTGTATTCCACAGGTAATCCTTTCAGTACCATGGCAATCAAAAGGCTGTCGCTCACTGTCTCCCCGGCGGATTTGAGCGATGCAGCTGCTGTTTCAGCACGTAGAACATAATCTGTTATGCATTCGTCTTGGGCTTTCTGCAGTGAAGTTAGTTCTGTATACAATGCAAGAACACGTGGTTTGCTTTTTCCCATGTAATGGTTCCTCAATATTTGGAGGGCTCTTCTGCCATCGTCCCTCGCATCCCTCATAATTAAGGACAGGCTTCGATCGTCCAAGTACTGGATCAGTTGAGCGAAGGCATCAATGTTCTTTTCCGTTTCTGTGTCATCTAGCTCACCTTCGGCTAGGAGAACATCGTACAACTTTTGAAGTCTCATAAGTCCTAGGAATTTTACTTCCCAAAGTTCGTATTTCGTAACATCACCGTCGAACATGAGCCTTCTGCTGGGCCCATAACCTGTTGCAAGCGTGGCCATTTGTTCTTCGGTGGATTGAAGACTCCAAGATCAACTGTAACCAAACATTTATTGTTCTTCTTTCACTGACATTCGCACACACTAGAAGTTACACGTGGCTATGAAATATATACATGGTGGCTGATGCAATACAGCCTCGATTTAATGTTAACTTGAATGACATTTCCTGTACGTAAATACTTCCGCTTTATGTAAGTTGGGTTTGCATCCAACAGTTACAGTTTATAAACATTCCCACACCGCCCGCTGAAAGAGGCGTTGTTACATACTCAAAATAGTAATTCGGTAAACTCGGAAGAAATTCATTACAAGCGCCATCACGAATTCGAATTTCTGTTAATCCTATAACACTTAAGCTTATTTTTAACTCGAAAAGCACATGCTGTTGGAATGTTTCGAAATTCCTGTTAAGGCTTCTTATATTACTGTGAATTATAGAGATGAAATTCTGATTATTTTGATTCAATCTTCTTTTAATAACCTCAGCAAAACTGTGAGGTGAATAATATCGCGATCGCAATCTTGGTTCTAAGAGATTGGAATCGCGGTCAATGTTTGTATTAAATGAGTTCATATAGAGTACTAAAGTGTGACGTCACAAATATCTCAATTTTTGAAATTATGGGATTTATTAAGATGTTTGCAAACAGCATGATGAAAAATGCCTACAGGCCAAAAATCAGCCTCTCATTTCAATTTTGGAGTGAGATATTGAAACTTTTACGCTCCAATGATTCCATACAAATCCTTCTAATTTTGTCTCGGTTCTAAACGTTTGGAACCGAGACAAAATTAGAAGGATTTGTATGGAATCACTGGAGCGTAAAAGTTGCAATATCTCACTCCAAAATTGAAATGAGTGGCTGATTTTTGGCCTGTAGGCATTTTTCATCATGCTCCTTTGAAATGTCTCAATTCGCCTTAATCACAGTCCGCCATGTTGGATGCAACGTCATCATTTTCACACGAAAGTGAGGCCACGCGTGTTAAAACAATCATGGCTGACTCGACGAGTACTCCGATTTCTTCAGAGTTTTGGCACCGCAATCTGGTGGACATACCGTCATTCACAAACGCCTTTATTGAAAAAATGGCCAGTGAAAACCTTCCAGTGAAAGTGACTTTGACATCCATCTTAATGCTTCTGTTCAATGAATGTATGCTTTTGAGGCGATTTAATGACAAAATGATGATTTTGTATTGTGTCAAAGAAATTCACATAGTATGTTTACTGTGAACAATTTTCAAGACTTTATTGTGTCATATCATAGTCTCAACGAGCATTCCTCATCTTGTGAGCCTTGTTAGACAGTTATTTTCATTAAGACTCCTGTACCTTTTACAAAAAAAGCTTTTGAAATTATCAATAACAATTACATGTAAAAGCACTATAATTTTCTGTATCTGTACCTTAGACCTTGCTTACTTGATTGCAATAACAAAGCGAAAGAATATGACTCAACTCTAATGGTAATTTTAACATATACATGTTATTATAGACTGTGAAATTCTACATTTTGACCTCTTGCTCCCTCCAAGATGAGCAACTACAGGTGAGAAAAAGGAATGTAACAAATGATAACATTTTTGAACATGTGTGCTTAGGCACCTACCCTTAAAATCAAGTAAGCAAGGATTTGTGGTGTATTTATCACGCATTAGTTTAGGAAGTCATTCATAAAATAAAGGTCCCTGAAAGTCTGTAATAAGACATGACACTGTCCATATCTGATTGATGCTGCCGGCCATGGTTAGTGGGATGACCCTATCAAAAAAATGAAACTCCTTGACTCTTCTAATGGCCCTTTCAACATGCACTCGAAGGTTGTGAATTTTTTTGCTCTCCTGGAGTTCACCTTTCGAAAACTGTTGCTTGCTGCTTAAAAATGATGGTATCACTACACTGCAACCAAGAGGTGTGAGTAGATCCTGTATTACAAAGCCCTTATCAGCCATAATCTGATCTCCAGGCTGGAGCAATGACAAGAGACCAGATTGCTTGACCAGCTCTTTATCTGATATTGACCGCTCAAACAAAGAACTTATGTGAATTATTTCCCCTGATGGTGAAATAACAACATTACCCTTGTAGGTGGTGTGGCTTTTGTAGGATGAATACATTTCACTATTTAACACTAAACTTGATGGTGCCTGAACCTTTATCTCATATGCATCAATAATACCCCTGCAGTCTGGGTACAGAGACTTGAAACAAGTAGGCATGTGCTTCTGGATTTTTGCCCGAGATGGCCAGATACGAATACTCCCAAGCATGAAATAAAGAAATTTTATCCAAGAAATGAAAACCCTACTTACAGTTGTTTGGGAAATATTAAAATTATCAGCTAATACTTGGTTTAAAGTACCAACCCTCAACTTTTGAAGAACTAAATAGAACTGGTCAAATAAACTTAGTTTGCAGCCTTGCATAGTTTGCCTTAGGTCTTCAACATCCCTAATCCCTTTATTTCTAAGGCGCTACATCTGGGACCAAGAATACATATTCTGTGCAGTGGGACTCAGAGCTCTAAACGTTGCAACAAGAACATCAAAGGAAGGAAAACCTGTGTAAAACCTAATACTGCTGTTAGGTTACATTTTTAGTTGTTCATATATTGTTTGCTTCTCCAGTGCTGCCTCCAGCTCCCCAATTCTCTGATGAGCTGCTTCAAGCAGCTCCTCTGTGGTCTTGGGAGGCTCACCAGAAAAAATGTAATCGTGGCAGTTCAAGGTAGGTGTGTATATGGGCTCGCGGGAGTCGACAAGAACAGAAGTGGATGCACAGGGTGACAGTTCCGGTTGGCCCTCCATTGGAATTTCCTCATCAGAAACTTGGCCGCTGGAAGTTGATGCTATGGATTAAAATGAAAACATATAAGTACGATTTTAACCAATAAATGTTTTAAACAATAGTGACAACATGAATTTACCTGTGGCAGTGGCAGTAGCAGCCGATGACACGCTTACATCGAATAATCGCACTCGTGCACGCGGTGCTTCTCGCGTCTTCGGAGATTTTCTTTTTCTGGTGAACTTGACCAGCAAAATACACTCGGAACTGCATGCTTCTCCAGAACACGCTTCCCTGTTAAAGTGGTCTTAAAATCCCCTTCCTTAAAGTGTACAGAGCAGACTCTTGTGCTGTTGGTTATCTGGAGATGGGCCAGATAATATGTAAGCTTAAATACATGTGCGCAAAAATGACATCGATAACGTCACCAACTTCCCTTGAAGCTTTTGCCCACGTCTCGCCGTATTTTGACAACCCACTGCTTTCGAAGGGATTAATCACTCGGAAATTGGTGAAAGGTAAGACCTTGAATAATTTTTTAGCGATTATTTTGACATTGCGGCACGCAACAGTGATCTCTGTTCGGCATGATGGCAAATCCTCGATCGCCGGAAGTTGACCTTTACACGCGTGGCCTCGCATTGGTGACAAAAATACATGACGTCAGTCCAAGATGGCTGCTGTACGATAAAGGCGAATAAATCCCATAACTTTAGAAATTTAGTTTTTGTGATGTCATCACTTTAGTACTCTATTGAAAATGTCTAAGTCATAAAGACTATGTAGTGTCTCCAGAGTATTCTTGGAATGTAAATTGTCACCTATAAGGTTGTTAAATCTGCCATGAACAAAAGAAATCTCTTTGCAATTATAATAAGGTAAATGTGTTGAGGTTTCCTTCGAATTGTGTTTTTGACGAGAGGCCATGTTATCTTTATTTTAACTAAAATAGCAAGAATGAATAAAAATGTTTGGTACTTAGCTCGACTGGTTAGTTTCATTCAGGTTCCAGATTGTTCGTAAAGCTGATCAAGTCTTCTATAGACCTGAGCTTGATCACTCTGGATTCGTGACTCTTGCGGAGAAGAACTTGGCCATTCTTTGCCCAGCAGTAATGAAAATGATGCGCTATCTTGAATTTGTTTGCTTCTGACAAGAGATGCTGCAGTCTTGGTGTTAAGTGATCATAAATCTTAGCTTGTGCTAACGACGTTTCCGAGTCGTATCCCAGAATAGAAGGATGAACACTTTCGACTTCTCGTCGACGATTCAAAACATTTTCTTTCGCCAACCTTCGAACAAATTTACAGATAATCGGTTTGGGTCCAAAGTCGCGTCTAGATTTGACCCGGTGAGCGATATCAATATCATGACATGTTATTCCACTTACACCGATAGCTTTAAAGATTTCAAGACATAGATTCGTGGTTTCAATTGCTGATTCATGTTCGTGGAGCTCGGGAAATCCAACAAGCTTGATATTATATTGGTAGCTGTAACTTTCCATGTTGTCTATTGCTTCACTGATATTATTGACTTTTTCACTAACATCTTCAATCTTCTTACCAAGTCGCTCTAATTCTTTCAATGCGTTACTTTTGAACAGGATCAGTTCATCATACTTATCGCTAAGGAAGCTTAAGCTCTTCTCATCTTCACGATTCAGAGAAACGGTCGCGTCAGTTGGTGGTTCACTCGCTAATTGAATTGAGCTCTGTTGAAGCAGACTTTTCATTTGCTCAACCTCTTCGCTTAAAGCTTGGACTTGATTCTTCAACTTTGAATTCTCTTGTTTAAGCTTCTTCGTATCACCCATATCGTCGATGTTAAGGCGCTTATTACAGGCCGCCATCCGCCATGATCGTTCGCCTATGTTCACTCTGTATTACAGATCATGACGTGAACAATAATTTGCGGAGCCGAGTTTCCCAACAAGTCTGCATATTTTATATATTTATATTTTACCAAACTGAATATGTTTGAAGAACCTAGCATTGTGAATAATCTGTAATCGTATAATGACTCTATTTTTATGTTGGTTACTACATGTATTTCGTAAAGTTCTAACAAATATTGATACATGTAGTCACTAGCAATTTAAGGGAACCTGTATATGAAACAACTACATTGCTGCATTGATACCAAGTGGTGAAGCCTGGAGTTCTGTTAAAATTCACAAAAAGTGAAAGCATGTTGTTGGAGAAAATTTATCATGAATGTAAATCTTTTCAGACAAAATCAAATCACCTCACTGCACAGCCAATTTTGTGGTGCATGTAAACCCTTTTACTCACTGGATCCGAGTAGTAATTCTCCCAACTGAGTATCACCTTGATTTGTAGAAAATAACCAATTTGACTGCTTGCCATATTTACTAACGAACACCTGCTCTAATAAATTTGGTCAACAGGATGTTATTCCTATTGAAGGATTGCCTTTGTTCTTATCTCCTTAGCCATTTGTAAAGTTTGATCATCACGGCACATGGGTAAACGACTGCATTGACCAAAGCAACTACAAGTTGTACTGTGCTTATACACCAGCTTTGTGTGTTTGTTGGTATCAGGATTATCAGTCGGGTTAACCTTCTTTTAATCCATTTTGTAAAGAAGCTTTTAGTTAGGTTAGTGTATACTTTCACTGTCAAGTGAGTTATATATGATGTATATATTTAGAGCGTTTTGAAGGATGAGTGACTTGGGTGCTGTTTGATTTGCTGTAATAGTTATAGCGATAAAATAATAACAATTTTATTACACAAAGTGTAGTCCCCCCAAGTTATGCTGCAATTGCCACCATGATCTTTACAGGAGTATTTTATATATGAAACAAATCACACACTAGCTTGCACTGCTACTGGAGACGTTGTTAAAGATTTGATCTTACCATTTTCATGCGATTTAGCCTGAATAAAATTATAAAACAGCCTGGAAGGTTGTCATGATTGTGCTTTACTCGGGTCACTGATAAGCAACGAGGTATATGACTTGTAGCTATAGTGTGCTTGTCTTGGGTCATGGCTTAAAGAACGAGGTATATCACATGTGTAGCGTGCTTCTGTCGGGTCATGGCTTAAAGAACGAGGTATATCACATGTGTAGTGTGCTTCTGTCGGGTCATGGCTTAAAGAACGAGGTATATTACATGTGTAGCGTGCTTTTCTTGGGTCATGGCTTAAAGAACGAGGTAAATTACATGTGTAGTGTGCTTTTCTTGGGTCATGGCTTAAAAAACGAGGTATATTACATGTGTAGTGTGCTTATCTTGGGTCATGGCTTAAAGAACGAGGTATATTACATGTGTAGTGTGGTTTTCTTGGGTCATGGCTTAAAGAACGAGGTATATTACATGTGTAGTGTGCTTGTCTCGGGTCCTGGCTTAAAGAATGAGGTATATTACATGTGTAGCGTGCTTGTCTCGGGTCATGGCTTAAAGAACGAGGTATATTACATGTGTAGCGTGCTTGTCTCGTGTCATGGCTTAAAGAACGAGGTATATTACATGTGTAGTGTGCTTGTCTCGGGTCATGGCTTAAAGAACGAGGTATATTACATGTGTAGCGTGCTTTTCTTGGGTCATGGCTTAAAGAACGAGGTATATTACATGTGTAGTGTGCTTGTCTCGGGTCTTGGCTTAAAGAACAAGGTATATTACATGTGTAGCGTGCTTGTCTCGGGTCATGGCTTAAAGAACGAGGTATATTACATGTGTAGTGTGCTTTTCTCGGGTCATGGCTTAAAGAACGAGGTATATTACATGTGTAGCGTCCTTTTCTTGGGCCATGGCTTAAAGAACGAGGTATATTACATGTGTAGTGTGCTTTTCTCGGGTCATGGCTTAAAGAACGAGGCATATTACATGTGTAGCGTCCTTTTCTTGGGCCATGGCTTAAAGAACGAGGTATATTACATGTGTAGTGTGCTTTTCTTGGGTCATGGCTTAAAGAACGAGGTATATTACATGTGTAGTGTGCTTTTCTCGGGTCATGGCTTAAAGAACGAGGTATATTACATGTGTAGCGTCCTTTTCTTGGGCCATGGCTTAAAGAACGAGGTATATTACATGTGCAGTGTGCTTTTCTCGGGTCATGGCTTAAAGAACGAGGTATATTACATGTGTAGCGTGCTTGTCTCGGGTCATGGCTTAAAGAACGAGGTATTACATGTGTAGCGTGCTTGTCTCGGGTCATGGCTTAAAGAACGAGGTATATTACATGTGTAGTGTGCTTTTCTTGGGTCATGGCTTAAAGAACGAAGTAAAAGTTACACTTATTACAACGAGAACCACTACGTGGAACTTAGCGGGGCCCAGTGGGACACGGGATTGCATAAATATAGTTAACCTCTCGCACCTCTCATGATGGAAGGTTCACTCAATGTAGATAGCTTTGATAAGTCGCTCTTATTCTCGATAAGTTTCACGATGGAAGGTTCACTCTTAAGTTATCGCTCGTACGTTTGTCTCTCCAAATATTCACTCTTAAATGTTCGCTCATAAACTAGTAAAGGTTCGGGAACAAAAAGCTATAATCTTTCTCTTGACTGTCCTCCATGCCTCTTACCTTTGAAAATGGCGGATAAGATTTCAAGGAGCCAGCGAGCAAAAGAAACGAGCCAGCGATATATCTCAGTCAACAATGTAACGTTGAAAAAACGGCAGAAACCGTTTGCGTTTTATGACCGGTGCCAGCCTTCGGCTGGGCCCCGGTAATGAAAGTAAAGTGACAAAAGTGAATGGAGCGACAATTTCTTGATCGGTTTTTAACGAGAGCGGGCCAGACGCATTTAACTCGACTAATTGTCCCTTGTGGAAAAACATTTGTTCTCTAAAACATGAAGAACGTTGTATTTAATGCTGAGGTTCGGGAATGTAATTATAAAGATAATTGAAGCGTTGGCAATAAAAAATGTTTAAAACTCAAAAAAAGTATATAAGGCCGTGCCTTTCATGATTGCTACTCGCAGTTTGGTTTTGGTTTGCGGGACGGTCACACTTCACTGGTTTTCTTCCAGAGCCTTGTAGGAGGCCCTGCCAGGGTAAATTCCGACAAGCGACACGGGCCGAAAAGTAGCGACAGCGACCAAATGAAATAGCGACAAACGACTGCCATTCTATTAAAAAATGTCGACAGCGACATCAAAGCCGTGAATTAGTGACAAAGAACTGAAGTAGTTGTCCCTTAATTTCCGACAGCGACGTGAAGCCTTGACAAAACGCCGACACGAGGCATTTTAAAATTCCGACAAGCGACCTGGGACCCCCCCTGGCAGGGCCTCTTGTAGGTTTATCAACAAGATTACGGTAAGAGAAACAGTATTTTACTCCTTAGCTCCAATGAATATACTTGATAATATGGAGGATGAAGGTCAATAATATCTAAAGCACCTTTTGTGAAGTTAAAGTTCTGATATTCAGGCCTGCGTTCATCAAACTTTTTTTCCCGAATTCTACCGCACAAATGAGTTCAGGCTGTTGTTTGGGAAACGTTTCTATTCAACAAATTTTCTCTCTTAAAAAGTAAGCCTAAGAGAGCCAGATGTTTAGAATGACTCTTGCATTTTTACGGTTAGTTTTTCCTACTTTTCCGTCGCAAAACTCTTCGAGACCTTCGCTAAACGTCCGCCAGATCTTTCACCGTTTTTAGATCGTTTTTATGCCGAGTTGGAGTTGTTTTGTAGTTCTTTCCTTTTGCAACATTGCACGATAGCGTAGTCAACGTCTTACTTGAACTGAGAAGACTTGCAGGTCTTCTTCGTTACGGTATAACTATAAAAGTATGCACATTCAATGAAACTAGGAAAAACACGGGAAAATCCATACCAGCTCAAAGTTTAAGTACAATAGTTTATTGCACTGGAAGAATATCAGGGGCATCCAAGGACGGAATCTCATGAAAAGCCGTAGATTAGCCTAAAATGTTCCCTACAACGCTCTACAAGCTCGTTTAGTGAGTTTGGAGCTTTCCTACGAAATGTTTATCAGTTCGGATATGTTAGGGGAATTTTATGACTTTAGAAATTCCTAGGTGGCTATTTATCTTGTCCGAAAGTTTAAGCAACCGTGACAGGTCACATCGAAAACTCTAAATTATGTAGTTGCCCTCTTTTCCGCGAACATTGTAGGAAACGTTGTTTTAAAATATTTTTCTGTAACAAATTTTGGAGAAAATTATAGAAGTTATAAATAGCGTCCGAATATTTTAGGTACCGAGTTCCTTCACCCGAAAACATTAGGATCTAGAATTGGCACAAGTCAAAGATGTCTCAATACATCGAAAACAAATTGAAATGATTGAACTTGAAATCGTGAATTGTTACTGTGAGCACATGAAAATTAATGTATAGCTACCAGTGAATTTTCGAGATGCTAGCACTACTCTGAATTACGAACCAGAACATCATTGTTGTGTAAAAAGTTTCACTACACGCTGCCCTCTTTGCCAAATAAAGAATATATCACCTTAATACTGATGCTCGGTTGTAATCACGTGTCCAAACATTTTGGATCAAATGTGTAACCTGTTTGGGAAAAACGTTCTCTCTACGGGGAGTGGATGTGGGTTTTTAACCGCTATATGGCCCACACGGAAATATGCCTCTGGAGAGGATGTGGATTTCGGCCTCCTGTGATTTAGACATGGGACAAATTTAACACCGACTCAATGCTCATATCCGCCATGCGAAGTTCTCACTTCCAGATTTACCACGTAAAAAGTATGAAAGATACAAACTTCTCTTTTTCCTGATTGAACTGCAGCTGAACCAAGATAACTTGAACCTTCATGGAAGAGTGAAAAAGTTAAAAAAGGTTCGAGTTATCAGGCGCTCTGGGAGTTGTAAGAAAAGACCAAAACAAAAGTCACGGAATTAAAGGGGTTTAATGCTTGCATATTTCATTGCCTTTCAAACACCGATAGAAAAAGATCAGTTTTTTATGAACTCTGTTACAGGATAAAACAAAACAAAACAGAACATTGACTGCTTTTCAAGAGTACATTACAGCACTTCATCATATCTCTCAGAAATTACGCACGCTGTGATTGGTTGAGTTAGTGGGCCGTATTCTACGTACTGTATCTGACAGTATGTTCCACTAAATTTGAAATTTTGATAAAACAGTCTCTAGGTAGTTTTTCATATCGTTTATGTTACGTAAACTGTTTCAAAAATTCGTCTATTCAGATCTTGACGCGAAATCGTTGTGGCAGTTGAACCTTCCGCTCGAGTTAAACCAGTTAAACTTGTTTCCTTCCCCGCAGACCTGATCACCTCTGAGATATCATAAATATCTTACAAGTTAAGGAAACCAAGGACGCTAACTGAGGAAAAAAGCTGCGAATTTAATGAGCGAAGCTCAGTTCAGTTTCTTGCAATTTGTCTTAATCGTGTTTTCGCCATTGTTCCATTAATCACTGGTATTAAGCTGGTACGGCCCAAGACTTACGCTTGAAACCCTCGGGCACAGTTCAACTAATAGTTGTTACCAAACGGACCTCCATAACATAAATGTACTTACAAAACTTAGCACTATAGTTAGTCAGAATATTCTGTCAACATTCCCTAACGCTTACTACGCACACAGGGTATTACTAAACAAATACTAAAGAACTTGCCGGATTGACGCAAACTGAAATTTGTCGGACTGTAATGAGATTATAATGAGTCTTGCGATACACGATAGAGACCTTACGAAACAGCCGGGAAGGCTGAGGAAGGAGGACGGCATAATCCACCTTGGCGGTAACGATTAACATTCCCAGTCTCGCGCGACATTTTTTTCGTCATTCTGCCGTCCTGAGTCTTCCAACCGTCCTGTTGCGTAAGGTGTCCAATACAGTGGCGGTCGCACGCATGCTACTTAATGCACATCACGTGACTACAGCACTCCTGGACTATCTACCGATACTTTGGGCGTTTTCAAGTCTGATCGAAAGGTGAGAAATTACTCTCAATTGCACAACATAGCTGTAGAGTTTCCCTTTCGTAAACAAGCGATGCCATTTTAACGGTCGATACCTTGCCCTGAAACAGTCGATGCCACTGGTCTAAAGTAATAGCATCGACCACTATAAATGGTATCGACTGTTTCAGGAAAAGGCATCGACCATTAAAATGGCATCGCTTGCTTACGAAAGGGAAAACTGCGCGTAGACTACATGGCAACTTCTCAGCTAATAGTTGTATCGAAACGCTTTGCAAGGATTTTTTTTTTCAATTTTTAGGACATATAAAGGTCACTTGGCAATTTCGGATGAGCAAGTGGTTTCTTGGTAAGTTTCTAGAAGGTGCCGTCAAGCTAACAATTTCTGAATTGAAGATATCACTCCCTAAAATTTTCAGCTAATATGTCCGAACAGATCAAATTCTTCTAGGTGATAAAAATATCTTTAGACAGTCTTTAAACATTACAAGGAGCCTAGAAATGTCTCTCAAAGGAATTTGGCTCAATCTGCTTGTTGGTTGCCCCTGGTTTCAGGCCAAATAGTTCAACCAGACAGAAATCACCACGACAACCCCCCTCCAGGCACCATTAACCACCCCTCCTTTTCTTCCCTCAGTGTCACTAACCAAGCCTCTACGGTCCACAGATAAAACGAAGTAGCTTACATAACCTTAGGATTAGAAACTGAAACAACAGAAATCAAATCAAATCAAACAGCAGTTATTTCAGTCCTGAGAGAAACAATTTCCCCATCCCACCCCCCACAAACTAAAATCCCGAGTTTTGAAGACAAGTTGCCAAGGGAGACCTGGATATGCACTTCAGTAGAAACGTAAAGAAAACTAGCCAAAACCTGCGTGGATCTACCGATTATTGCTATTCATTCCCTTATCAATTAAAATTAAGGAAATATATGAGTTTCACTGAGACGACTGCAAAACAGTCGTATTTCGTAAAGCGAATGGTCTGAAACGAGGGTGAAAACGTAGAGTGAGACTGGCCAGGGGAGAGACGCTAAATTCGCGCATTCGCAAGAATTGCACATTGGCAAAACGAAAATAAAAACCGACTGTTTTGTACTGTACACTGAGACTAAAAGAATAATTTTTATTCTTATTCTGTGGCTTAGGGAAACGATTGGGAGCAGTGGTGTATTTCATGTGAAATAGGAATTCCTGTTTTTGTTCTGTCTTGTGCAACGGAGAAGTGAATCTTTATTTATGCTAATTCGGATAAGGGTCTTAACACTGCAAGTCTTGTTGTGAGAACAGTGTCATGTGCAAGTGCGAGTTATGCAAATATTGTGGCTGATAATATTAAGATGGGACTACTACGTGAATCTAATAAGCGTTATTCAAAGGCTGATAAAATTAAGATGGAATTACTATGTGAATTTAATAAGCGATATTCAAAGGTTGATAAAATTAACATGGGATTACTACTGAGGTGAATTCGCTCCAACGAAGGGCTAACGCTGGAAACGTCAGCACCTCCATTTTACCTTGCGGTGGTACAACGTCCTTAATCACAACTATAACAAAATTCACAAATCTGATTGGCTATCAACTGCCCTGATTTCAGCCGAAAAAGTGCATTTAAATAGGACAGTACGCGTCATGCCTGAGTAATTGGACAGTACTCGCCATCACGCGCGCGCTTAAATGGCTTTTTTTCACTGCTAGCAAAAAAAAAGTCTTGGAATTTCATGTGTTTTGGTTAAAAAAAATAAGTTTATATATCAAAAATTTTGTTTAAGTTAAGATTAATTGGTAATAAGACTTCATGTCGTCCAATTCGGTCTGCAATCATACTCGTGATCAAACAAATCGGACTCCCGCTACGCGGTCGTCAGATTTTGTTAATCACTCGTACGATTACAGACCGAATTGGACTCCACTCAGTCCCATTACCATTACTTATCAATTCGTTTGATCATCCTAATTTTGAGTTATACCAATATATGTATGTACATCATCATCAAGTACATTGCAAAAGTTGAATTTCAAATGCCTTGTGACCGTGATCTAACAGTATTCTTTCCGTTGGGTTAATATATGTGTCAGCGAACGTAAAGAGGAAATCCAACAAGGACTATGTTTCAACTGACCACTTTAGCGCATATGCACCAGTAACATCTGAGTAATGTACAGGGCCAATAATAATCCCGATAATATCCGGGGTGGTTGCTTACCGGAAACACAAAACAAAAGCATTCCGCGTCAAATTTTAGCCTCAAAAGTGGTAGCGGTCACGTCACCTTAGAAATTAAATTCAAGAAGTGGCCTCTCGAGCTCGAGCTCGATGAATTTCGCGTGAAAAATAAATTTGAGATTGACCCTTACCTCTATAAGACTAAATCCTTCAAAATATGACCCTACTAAATGCCATCGAACGAAACGCTTAACATGGCCTTAGTTTAGAAGCATATTACTAATAATAAAAATCTTTATTAAGGAAAAACTCTATCACATTAGTGGTTATCGTAGAGGTCCTTAAAGATATCTACAACGAACATTTGGGACTTACTTGAGACCTGTAGATTGTAAGGCCGAAAAGATTGTTCCTTTATTGACAAAAATGTATAAGAATCCCTGTACGATTTCAGTATTTTTTAAAGTCATGACCGTTTGTACCTATGCCGTAGCCGCGCTTTGTGCAATTTTGTCGTTCTTGAAACAATAGTGAGCTTAAGCAACCACGACGACCGGGAGGACGACGACGTCAAGTAAGCGCGGAGAGACTGGAGTGAGAACGTCGTTTTTGGCGGGAAAATGAAACTTAAGCAGAGAAGTTGCTCAAGGACGACGACGTTTGAAACTTCTTACAGTTTCGCTCCTTGTTAAGAAATGGCATCGCTTAGAGACATATAAAATCTTATTATTTTTAGTCATGGATTGAATTTCATTGACGACGAAGAGTTTTAATCCTCTACGACCTGTTTGAGCCAAGAAACCCGGACTTCCCGTACGAAGCTTACCAGAGGTTCGACTTGGATGAAATGGCTGAATCAGAGTGTCTGGCTGAGTTTAGATTCAAGAAACGAGACATTTATTTACTTGCAGAAGTTCTGGAAATTCCACAAACCATACGCTGTGACCAGAGATCGATTTGTAGTGGAATAGATGGTTTATGCATGCTTTTGAGGCGGTTATCGTACCCTTGCAGATACGGGGACATGATTCAGAGATTCGCTCGGCCAGTTCCTGTAATCAGTATGGTAACAAATATTTTGATCGACTACATATATGACATCCATGGCCGACGGTTAACCAATTGGAATCGGGATATTTTGGATACCGACCACCTGGAAATGTACGCAGCGGCCATTGTGGCAAGAGGCTCGCCCTTAGACAACTGCTTTGGCTTTGTCGATGGCACCGTTAGACCAATTGCACG
This sequence comes from Ricordea florida, assembly GCA_949710005.1. NCBI lineage: Eukaryota > Metazoa > Cnidaria > Anthozoa > Corallimorpharia > Ricordeidae > Ricordea > Ricordea florida. The sequence continues at coordinate 14,829,275 of OX453275.1, forward strand.
ACCAGGAGAAAATCAGCGGATACTATACAATGGCCATAAGCGGGTCCATGCCATAAAGTTCCAATCCGTTGTGCTACCGAATGGCTTAATTGGATATATGTACGGTCCCGTAGGTGAGGCCTACAGTCACGTAGCTGTATTTTTGTTATATAAATGTGACACGCATGCATTTTCTGTTGACATAACAAACATTACTTGTAGCCGAGAAATTAGCTTAGTTACTGTTTTATCCCGTCTCTTTGTTTCAGAGGGCAGAAAGAATGATGCGTCCATGCTTGCAGATTCGGGACTGTTGCGAGACCTTGAACAGTACGCCTTTTCTCATGGTGCTCAACCGATGTGCCTGTATGGCGATCCCGCCTATCCACTAAGAGTGCATCTTAAGGGTCCGTTCAGATTTGGAGTTTTAACCAATCAAATGAAGGCCTACAATACATCGATGAGTGCTGTAAGGTCTTCTGTTGAATGGCTTTTTGGGGACATAATTAACTATTTTAAGTTCTTGGACTTCAGGAAAAATCTAAAACTTGGGCTCAGTAGCATTGGTAAAATGTATATCGTTTCTGCTCTTCTCCAAAACGCCCTTACCTGTCTTTATGGCAATGAAACTTCAAGATTTTTTTGATCTCGATCCACCAACACTGGAAGAGTATTTCTCTTAAGCCATGAAATGTTTATTTACTTTTTTAACAAATCTACTTTTACGTCAATAAGAAGAGCATATAACAATAGACTCCAGCCAGTAGTAGTAGCAAGAAAGAGTTTGTAAACAAATTTTTGAGAGGAGAGCATATAACAATAGTGTCCAACAATACCAGTACCAGCAAGTTAATAAACACAACTTCGAGATTTTTCAGTGATACTGTTATATCGATGTAAGCTATAAACTATATTTAATAAATATATTTTAAAATGTTAATATAAAAATATATAGGAGGGGCAAACCCAACAACAACGATCACTCTGTTACTAAACAAACTTGAAAAGTTACTTTGGAGCAAATTTCTCCATAAAAGCCAGGAATTGCTGTGACTGTTGCTGCTGTTGGTTAATCATCATCATCATCATTTTTTGCTGTTCTTGTTGTTGTTTAACCATGGTGGCAGCCAACTCTTCTTGATGCTTGTTCTTTTCCTTCTCCTTTTCCATCATGTTCTCGTGCTCTTTCTTCTTTAGTTCCAGTTCTTGCTCTTTTAGGACAGTCTCTTTATCAGCCCTCTCCTTTAAATACTCAATAGCATCTGCTGCGCTCCTTCGACTCTTCTTTTTTGACACTTCATTTGAGTCACCATCTCCCTTCTTTCTTTTGGCAGTTTGCCCCATACGTTCCAGGGCTTGCTTTCGCATATCCTCGGCTGCTGCCTTCTCATTCTCAACTGCTTTCTTTTTTATCTCGTCTTCACTCTCTAACTTCTCTTTAGCAGCTTTCTCCTTTTCCAGAATTTCCTCTAAAGCACAATCAAGCTCTGAGCTTTCCACAGTTATTCCACTAGCTTTCTCCTCACTCTTCAATTTGGCTTGCATTTTTTTGGTTAGCAGGTTGTAGCGGTCTCGCACAGATCGCGCAGTCACTCTGAACTTTGGAGATAGCGATGACATTGCGTTTAACTTTTCTGCCAGTGACTCCCATGCCTGACCTCTTTCGGGGCTTCTGATCTTAAATCGGAAAGGCTCAACAACAAGCACCTCTCGGCACATTACAAGATCGTGGTCACTGCTCCACACAAAATTTGGATTTCTGCCAAAGTAAACAGAGTTAAAAGGTTAAGAATATTTAGTGCTAAAAATAAACGAGTCCGCTTTTAGCCATATAATACATTTTACTGACACAGTATATCAAATTTTGTGGGGAAAACTACCGCTACGGAAAGATCGAAGGCAAGATACTCAATTTCTGATACATAAACATTTGAACAGTCCTCTATTTTGATTTTTTTGTTTGACATACATGTTCATCGAAATATCACGAATAATATTTCACACTGAAATTTCCCACGTCTCTTTCATGTAAACAAACCTAGTTTTGTACCATGTTTGCCTGAATTTCAAAATAATTGGGGCTGATATATTTTTCAATTTCCTTATTTCACTCGCCTGTACAGGTCAATTATTTCTAGCGATCACAGGCGACCGATCTGGAATGCAGCATTGACGATTCGCAAATCTTTCTTGAGATCATGTTTTGGAAATTTCCTAGCTGAACGATGATCTAAAATTAAACATTTCGAAAACAGATTTGTGAACTCGAGAGCCGCTCAAGTAATGTAAACAATCTCGTTGAATCTCTCGCTGCTTTTAACAGAGGTTTAATCTGCAAGTTCCTTTCCATTTTGCTGACATTTTAACCGAAACCAAAGGCATATTGTATTGTCACTTAAGTATTTTCTTTCAAGAAAAATTATAAAAAGCACTCATTTATTAAATTTCGTAAACAAACTCTACTTATGTGATTGCTTTCTCCGCCGCCATTTGGCGCTTGTTTTGATAGTTGTCGTGTGACTGTGGAGGAAGAAAGGCAATGCTCAGAAAAGTCGGTTTTGTTCATCAAACTAAACAGAGGATTATAAAAAACCCGAAGCAAGAGAATAAAAAGACCAACTGGTTGTAAACTGTGTGACGAATTACAGTAAATCCGTACCTTCTGCCAGTTAAAGCTCTTGCAGTCTGTCTAGGTGACGACGACGTGAAACTTGTTCTTCTGGCGTCGTCGACGAGAACAGGACGGCGAGATTTCATGGTCGCGCTTGCGCACTGACGTTCGACTTACTTCCGGTCGTCGTCGACCTAGTCGTCGTCGGGGTTGCTTAAGCTCCGTAATGAGGGACATTCAAAGACGAGTTCCTCCTTAATGCATAAAAACCACTTTTTAGGCTATCCAGAGTACTTTCAGATATCTAGAAATGCATTCTAAGCGGCGCTATAAAATTTGTATCTGTTCGGTCGTCCTAGGGCAGCTTAAGTCTTTTCGAAATTACCGAAAAGGGCCTCAGTATTATTTTCCCGAAAATTTTAGATGGATTTTTGAGTTTTACAGGAAAAAAGTGAAAAGTTTTACGAAAGTGAGAATTTTTCTGATTCCTCTCTCCATCCCTTGGGAATGAAATGCGAAAAATTAAGCTTTAGAAAATCGTAGGGAATTTATTACAAAATATACGAAAATTGTACATGAATGGAACGGTCATCTAGAAATGTTTAGCCTTCCTCATGCTACAGAAAATTCTAGGCAATTTTTGCTACTCCGAACAGATATTTTACAAAAAAAAGGCGTTGGATGTCCCTAGAATATATTTACGGAACCGCATTACACCAATCTCGACGAATTCACTGGAGCCATGACACTCAGCGGCTACAACACAACCCTAAATCGAGGACCAAAACTACGAGGCAAGATGAATCATTTTATCAGTTGCCAATAAAATTTCTCACAAAATAATAAAAAAAATGAAAAATGGGTTCAAAGAGTGTATCAGTCGAATCGATTAATGTATATGTAAAACTTTTTCGCAATTTCAGATTTGTTTAAATCTGTATAAAAATGCTTTTATCTTGTTATCTTTTCATCATGATTAAGCAGCCGACTCAAAGGTTTGTCTTACAAAATTTGGGCTTTAAATTTTCTTTCCCTTGCTGTTCGTCGGCTGACATTTTTCGAGCCGTTATGTCTCCTGTCTAGTTGCTTGCCTTCTCACCAGACAGGCCCGGCCAGGGGCTTTTTGTATGCCACTATCCGGAGCCCTTTTAAATCAGATATAAGTTATTTTTTGCCACAATACGGGTATAAATTGTCTTGATTTTCTTGGATTTTAGCTATATAGTATTGAGGTATTTGATTTCGAGGTATATCGGGTGTCTTACTAGGGAAAAAAAATCGGCTATATTGGTATCCCACTACCCCGCTGGCAGGGACTGACCAGATAATGAGAGGAAATTAAAAATATAAAGAAGAGTGGTATCAAGAGGGAAGAAAAAAGTGCTTGACAGTAGATACTATTAACACGAACAAAACAAAGCGAGCAATAAAACAACGAATACAATACTACAGTGTACGTTCCAGTTCAAAGGGCGTTGACGGCAAAGAGGTAGATGAAACTTTTTCCGAATTGCCCAGGTTGAAGATGTTTTTCAAGCTTGCCATTCTGTTATTTGTGGTTTGTCTCGCGAACTGCGAAACAAAAAAGACAGCGGACTTTCCACCATATGAAGAAGCGCTGAATTTTGGTCACAGAGGGAAGAACAAAAAGGTAAGGGTATTGGTGATAACAATCATAACAGTATGTAAGTTTGCTTTGAAACCGAGCCATTGATATGAACCAAGACTTTTGTGCTTCCCAAAGCAAGCTGGGAAATTCGTGGTTGTACAGTGCAGGAGCAGAGAAAACATGTATACACAACCATTCTTACAAATGCTTCCATGAGGAAGTTATCGCAGTATAAATAAGTGCAGTTGTGAGAGAAAATAATGACAGAGCCTTGCGTATTTTGCCGCAAAAAATGTAGTTTTGTTACCAGGCTGCTCCTATGTCACGGCTCACTCGGGACTTTTGTCGATGAAGCATTTTTTCGGGGTATAAAACGCAATCTTTCATACATAATCACTTTTATCGCGTACCATATTACCATCAAAACTAGAGTGATTTTGGCACCATCAGGTTGACCGTTCTCTGCAATAATCGGTCATTTCACCTCATCGTCACATATAAACACCGGACTTTGGAAGTGTTCTAATGAGTCGTAAAATATATTTAATGTACACTGAATATGAACAATTATTTGTCTGTGTCATTGTCAGTTGGCTTTTGTTTGAACAACCGGGAAATCAACTAGATACCTGTTTTATAGATTTTAAAAGAACATACAAAGAAATACAAAATGGGGTCATTTTGACTTTAAAATTTAAATTTCTCTGCTCTGTTACGTTGATTTCCATAAATTGTTTCAGACCCTTCGCAAGGGTGTTAAAGACACTCGAAATTTCACTTTAAATTTTTACAGAAAAATTCTGATCATTTTCGTTATCATGAGTTATCAGAGATCATGCGTTTTTCTTTTATAAAATTCTTGTCAATTTTTTACGGTATTGCTTTTTCTTAGTTTGCCTGTGACAGCGCAAAAATTAAACATCTGTCACCTTGTTTGTGTTGTTTGTCATAGTCAGTGCGGGGTATGTAGAGGTTACGACAAAGAAAACCGACAGCAGTGTCCTCTGTATTCGTTTGCATGTTATGTCAGTTTTTTAACTGTCTGTATTTTCTAAATTTGCTGTAGGACTTGCAAGATATTCCACCCTACGGGGATGCGCTAAACAACGAATATTTTGAACACATCCGTGGAAAACGAACGGTAAATTAAAATTAAGAAGATTTAGCTTCATGCTAGAAATATTCAGTCCACTGGATAGGATATTAATTCTTGTAACAGACGTAGTGTGGAAATTGGTTCAATCAGTAAAAATGAGTATATTGCATATAACAAGTTAGAGTCACCGAATGGTTATTCATTAAATAGTAACACTGCATGGTTTGATCTACAGAATGATGAAAAAGTTATTACCAAATCGTTAAAATAAAACAGTACCAAAGTACAGTACTGTTTAGTAGCTTTACATAGGATGGTCACACTGCATGGATTGATCCACAGATGAAAACGTTAGAACTACACTGTATGGTAACACAAACAGTACCTAATTACAGTGCTGTTGAATTGCTTTCCTTCGGGAATGATCAAGCTACGTTACAAGGCGTCAAAGTCACTTTGCTTTTGTTTGACAGGGAGGATGGGGCCGTAATGGCCACCTACAAAATGCGTTACACAATGCGTACATTGGTCACATTCGTGGCAAACGTGATCAGGTAAATCTTAATCATAATTACATCAATTGCCAGAGCATACTACAACTGGCAGTACCTCAGTTCCCTGCTGTTCAGTAGCGTTTCAAAGAATGGTCACTCTGCATGGTTGGATCCACAGATGAAAAAGTTGACGTTGTCATTTCAAGCCATATCTCACAACCCTACCATTTTTCATCACATTGACATTCATTATGTGGCAACCCAGAGATCATCTGCTAGCTGTGGTATTCTGATGAGGCCTAACAAGGCCGAAACAGCTGTCCATGGCTGCTGGCGTTTGAGCTCAATTCTTTCATCTTTTTTTTGGTAGCAACAGGGTCTTTATTACATTTTGACGTTGAGTACCACAGTACAGTACTGTTCAGTAGCTTTACAAAGAATGGTCACACTGCATGGTTTGATCCACAGATGCAACGTTAGAACCACACTTTACAGTAAAACAAACAGTACCACAGTACAGTGCTGTTCAGAAGCTTTTCAAAGAATGGTCACACTGCATGGTTGGATCCACAGATGAAAAAGTTAGCACCACACTGTATAGTAAAACAAACAGTGCCACAGTGCAGTGCTGTTCAGTAGCTTTTCAAAGAATGGTCACACTGCTTGGTTGGATCCACAGAAGAAAAAGTTAGAACCACACTGTATAGTCAAACAAACAGTACCACAGTACAGTGCTGTTCAGGTGAAAAAGTTAGCGTGAATGGAGTCAGAACCACACTGTACAGTACAACAAACAGTTGATCTGATTGGCTGAGCTACTGCACACTAGCAGCCATTACAGTGCAGCAGTTGGTTGAATATCGTTTTTCAAAATGGTTGGTTGAAACGTTTTTACCGACACATGATTCGTGTATTATGATTCTTACTAAAACAATTAGATTATTCGCTCTCGATTTCTACGAGGTGATTGTTGATTCTGCCTGCGGCCCTATCAACTATAACCTCTTATAGTTCACCACTAAATTTTCTCCGATTATTATTGATTCGAATTGATCACGTGACTCGATAGTGTTCGTCCGCGGAGAGACACTATCATCTCTTATAGTTCACCACTAAATTTTCTCCGATTCTTATTGGTTTACATTGATCACGTGACGCGATAGTGTTCTTCCGCGGAGACACACTATCAGCGCATAGTGCCCTTCCGAGGAAAATACCCGGATGGATAGTGCCCGTCCGTGAAAATGTGAATTTTCTGACAGTTGTACCGTATTTTTTAGGCAATGCACGTTGCGAATAATTGAAATTTCAGGCTGTGCGTACGGATAAATATTTGATTGATCTGCATTTAGTGGGTTTTGACTGTTTTTCAACTGGCGCGCGGAAGAAAATTTAGTGGTGAACAATAAAGACAATAGAGTGTTTATGTCTCGGAACTATCGGTCCGATAGTTGCCCCTTGGAAATTTGATGTTCTTAAAACTAGCATATTTGCCCTCGAAGCTTCGCTTCTCGGGCAAATATTTGTTTTAAGAACATCAAATTTCCGCGGGGCAACTATCAGCCAATAGTTCCTCGACAGAAACACTCTATTGTTTAAATAGTGCCCTTCCGAGGAAAATACCAGGATGGATAGTACTCGTCCGTGAAAATTTTAGTAAGTATGGCTCCTTGCTTCGCCAAGGTCAGCGAAGAAGATGTAACTAGCGAAATAGTGACATTTGTGACAAGCTGTACGCATGAGTAAATATTTGATTGATCTGCATTTGGTGGGTTTTGACTGTTTTCCAACTGGCGCGTGGAAGAAAATTTAGTGGTGAACAATAAAGATAACAGAGTGTGTATGTCCCCGAACTCTCAATCTGATAGCTGCCCCTTGGAAATTTGATGTTCTTAAAACTAGCATATTTGTTTTAAGACCATCGAATTTCCGCGCGGGAACTATCAGCTGATAGTTTCTCAACACAAATACTCTATTGTTTAAATAGAAACATATCTCGAGCTCATAATCTAATTTTTAAGTATAAACGTCAGAAGAAACCTATCAGAAACTGTTAATAACTAATGGCTTTGTAAATAAGAAGTTAATAGTCTTTCTTCAATCTCACTACGATGACCTGTAAAAACAAAAAAATTTTACAAAGTATTAATTGTATTTTTTGAGTGTGTCTTCACTGAACATGTTTTAGTCTCCACTACTTCCATTTCCTTTATTTTTTCAGACTCAAAGCACCAAGAAATCAGAGTGAACACAGAGTGACAAAACGATAACCTTCAGTCGAACCCGGACAAACATTGAGTAGTGGGAAATAAGGCATACGAGCAAAATATTAATTATACCTAATTTAAACCTGAATTTCACGAGCCTAATCAAGCTAATAAAGCTAAGCAAACTCCTAAGCACGACAAAATCTAATCAAGCTAATCAAGCCCTAGATTAATTTTATCCAAACAACTCACTATAAAAAAAAAATAATTTTATGAAAATTTAATAAAATTCCTCTAAGAGAGATCGTGTTATACATTAATTAAGAATGTACAACTAAAATACCACGAAGCGTTATTATTGTATACACGGAAAATTTAAATATTTTTGCAGACATATCCATAGCAAACAAAAGTGGTTTTATAAAGATTGTGGTGGTACAAGCATTTGCAAAAATAACAGACAGAAACATATGTGTAAAGATTGTAATGATTCTCAAATTTGCTTACATGGAGTAGTATGAATGGACAATTTATGATAAACACTTTTCTAAAGAATTATGCAGAAATTTGATTGTTTTTTCCTGAGCCAGTTTTGACTTAATGCAGTCGGTAAAATAAAATAAAATCAGATCAAAATGCTACGCCGAGAGAAAGTGTTTTAATTATAACTGAAAGTGGATCGTAAATTAGTCAATGTGGATCGTGACTTTAAGCAAACTGGATCGTGAATTCGAGCAATGTCGATCGTGAATTCGAGCAAAGTGGATCGTGACTACGAGCAAAGTAGATCGTGAATTCGAGCAAAGTGGATCATGAACTCGAGCAAAGTGGATCGTGAATTCGAGCAAAGTGGATCGTGACTTCGAGCAAAGTGGATCATGAATTCAAGCAAAGTGGATCGTGACTTCGAGCAAAGTGGATCATGAATTCGAGCAAAGTGGATCGTGACTTCGAGCAAAGTGGATCATGAATTCGAGCAACGTGGATCATGAATTCGAGCAACGTGGATCATGAATTCGAGCAAACTGGATCGTGAATTAGACCAAAGTGGATCGTGGATTGGGCAAGAGTTGATCGTTAATTGAAGCCGACGTGGATAGACTTTTCAACGAATCAGATCGAAATATGGCTTGGGCTGGGGGCCAGCCTAAATTGGATCCTAGTTTTTGAAAAGCGGATGTGTGTTTTCGCCCAAGCTGAGACGTGTTTTACCCTGCGTTTGAACCAAATATGTAAAACCAACCACATAATCCTCCTACGATTGCAAAAATTATGATTAAAATCTGGCTCTCAGGGTTGGATAAAGATATTCGCCGGCCCAAATTGTATCAGAGTCTGTGCCACTCTTAATCAAACGTAAACCAGTTATAGCGATGGATTGGGTTAAAGTTGATGAGGGATTAGGTCAAACTAGAAAGGGCATTCAATTTCATTTACTAATAATATATATGGGTTATTGACCAAGCGTGAGGTCAAGATGGCTGGATATTGGCTAAGTTCTTTTTTTTTTGCGTTTTTATGGACCGAGACGAAGTCGAGGTCCATAAACACGCAAAAAAAAAACGAGGCCAATATCCAGCCATCTTGACCGAACAAGCTTGGTCAATAAAGGATTTATTATATATGATAAAACACCAAAAAATGATCCGTGTACGTGTTTATTTTCAAGGACTGAAAAGGAAGCCCGTTACTCGTTTTCCAGCTCCATCGATACACAAACCACAGGAAATCTTTAACTGTCACGGAAAAGATTTTTCAGGGAAAAACTAAGAAAGAAAATTTTGGTCAACCGGCTTTCGCCTCGGATGAATTTTCCTTGCGGAACAAAGCCCTTATCCCGAGCGGGCAAGATAGCTCCATATTGCCCGCTCGGGTAGCCAATCACAGCGCGAGATTCGGTTCATCTTGCCCGCTCACGGAGCTAGTCATATAATAAGGTGGATTAACGATGGATTAAGGCAAACTGGATAGCAATGGATAACCGAAAACTGGATAGCGATTAATTAACAGAAAAAGGGCAATAAATTTATTATACTAATACTCAACTAATACTCAATATTCATACTAAATTTTTCTACCAAAAAATGATACGCTTTATTTAATGGTTTACAGAAGATGAAAGGCTCTACAAGAAATCTATATTCTAATTCTATTAATTATTTTTTGGATAACGAGAACATATCTACAAATTTTGAAATATGTATTTACTAAATTAATAGCGGGGCTCCCACGCGCGCGAAGCGCGCGTGGGACAGAGCCCCATACTCATGGAATATGGTCAACCTCTTTTCTTTTGGTTGTCACGTGACTGACCGAGCGTACGTACGTACGTACGCGTCTACAGATTGTACGGGTAGGGTAGGGGAGACTATCAAAAGGAAGGGAGGGGTATCTCAGGCGTGTCTTGGCAAATCCAAATCTTTTATATTGGACATTCACAATATGGTCAATTGACAGCTGTCAAAACGGGATAGCCACTGACCAGCATCACATGATCAAATTGTGGGCCCATGTGTTAACTCATCGAGTTCTGGTAGCCCGCGTATTTTTGGCGGGAAATTGTGTTGACGACTGAAAAGAAATTTTCAGTTCATTGTCTTTTTGAGACAATATTATTACTCTACACTGTTGAAGTTTTACTAAAGGATAAACGAAACAATTTCTATTGCTATTGTCAACAAACAATAGCAGAGAAAATATAATTTGCTGAACACAGGGTTCAGGTAAAGAGCAACGGGAAAGAGAGCGGAAGAGAGCAAGAATTAACTGGGGAAGAATGAGCGAAGAAGATCGCCAAAGAAGGCGAGCTCGAGAAAGAGAAAGAAGACGAAATTATAGCGAAGAACGCCGACAAGCAGAAAGAGTCCGGGCTCGTGAAAACTGACAAAATGTTAACGAAGAACGCCAATAAGGGGAAAGACTCCGTGCTGTGGAAAACAGACAAAATTGTAGCGAAGAATGCCGAGAAGCGGAAAGACTCTGTGCTGTGGAAAACAGACAAAATTGTAGCGAAGAATGCCGAGAAGCGGAAAGACTCTGTGCTGTGGAAAACAGACAAAATTTTAGTGAAGAATGCCGAGGAGCGGAAAGACTCCGTGCTGTGGAAAACAGACAAAATTGTAGCGAAGAATGCCGAGAAGCGGAAAGACTCTGTGCTGTGGAAAACAGACAAAATTTTAGCGAAGAATGCCGAGAAGGGGAAAGACTCCGTGCTGTGGAAAACAGACAAAATTGTAGCGAAAAAAAATGCCGAGAAGCTGGAAGACTCTGTGCTGTGGAAAACAGACAAAATGTTAGCGAAGAACGCCGAGATACCCTGCTAAAAGCCATGCAAGAGAGAAACCTCGGCTCGTAGGGTAAAGCAGAGAAGGTATTTTGCTCATGATTAATATTAAATAGATTTAGGCAAACCTAAAAGCGGAGCTCCTCACACAGTCCCTCCAAAAATGCTTAAAAACTTGTAGAAAGAACTCAGCTTTATGCTTATGTCCCTCCAAAAACGCTTGAAAACTTGTAGGAAGAAAATTTTTCCTCCAAAACCGCTATGAATAATCCGTTTCTTCAGCAAAAGATTGTAGACTGCTGTAGACTGCTGGCTGTAGGTTGTGTAGCCGCGGCAAGCCGCGAAAAGCGCGCGAAAGACAAAGCCTCGTTTCGGTTTAAGGCCTTCTAAATATCCCGGATGACTATGGCCGCCATGTTGGGGCAACGTCGTCGTTCGTCGTCGTCGCTAGGCGCACGCGCCCGCGAGCCATGCCGCTAGCCACGATGACCATGAAAACTCAAACGCATGGTTTTCTCAATTTCTATCCTCGCACGGTAGTTATGGGGCTCCGCTCAGCGGCTCTTCGAGCCGCTGTGGAGCTCCGCTATGAATTATAGGATTGAAGGAAAGCCTGAAGTTCTTGAGTGCTTAATAATTTTACGATTTCATTTAATAATTCAATTTGAGTGGCATCCATAACTCAATTTAATTATAACATAACAAAAAGGAAAAACATTTACATTTGTTTTGCTTCCATGCAGGCTATATACTGTAACTTAGATATCAAGCTAAATTAAGTAAAAAATGCTAGCGGAACTGTCTAAATGTGTTTTTATATATATAGTTATATCTAAGCCCTTTTGCATACATTTTACCATACCTTGGAGTAAACATTTATTTTACCGAGGTGTTAATTCGTTTTAACACGAAAATGACAAGATTTGTGTCCTGCATTTCCCAGTAGCGTGTACAAATCTTTTAAATACATTTACGCAAAAAGAATGGTTAATTTCATCAGGAATAGAATACAGTACATTGATAATTTGTGTTTTTTTTAGAATATACTCCATGACTTTGTAGGTAGAAAGACCGTACTAATGGCAGACGAAAGTTTTGACAAAAATCATAGCGAGTTAACCGACCTCGACACTAAACTATAGTTAAAAACGTTTGTGAATTCCTTCGCAATATTTAAGAAGGCTTTTACAGTTTAAAGTGAAATGAAAGTACTAAACGGAAGCCCCGCTTTTAGGCTTGGCTAAATCTATATTATTGTTATTATCAAATATAATACAAAATATCGAGAAAGAAACAAAATCTATGGACGACGTATATTTTGAATCTTTATGAATCCTATTACGAACTAAACCAACCCCATCTCCATGTTCATCGCCAATTACATCACCAAATCCACCACTAACGCCCCCAAATCCATCTCCAAATTCATTGCCAATTTCATCGCCGACCACAAGGTATTGTCGGGTACAAACAAACGCCGCCAACGGGACCGCTTCGTTCACCCGATTTGACACCATTACGAACGCCACAATCACGTTCTATCGCAGATGTAGAGGTGGGATTTTCATCACCAACAACTCCCATGTCACCCGGTCCATCAGGACCTCGTCCTGCTACACATGTCATAAGGACATCCACACCTATCATCCCAAATGAAAGAACACCGCCAAGACGACAACGTCGTCGTCGAGTGCCTGCCCCGCCCGTTGCAGGTTCCCGAGGAACCACCACAAGTTCAGCTACAACACGCGTACGAGTACGTGCTACCCCAACGACAAGCCGACGATGCGGTCAAAGGAAGACGCATTGCTGCGGTGACCGAAACAAGAACGATTACAACCACATACAAAGGAGCCAATCAAAGTCCTCGAGTCACTCGAGTCTCCACACGTCAAACGCAATAAATCCAAAAACGTTTGGAGCCATCGCTTCAGTCGCAACGATGTGTAAGGAAGGTAACAACAACAACGAGAACAACGTGAAGAGTTGTCAGGTTAAAAACGTGTTGCTGTCCACGTTATTGACTACTAATGAACCCCGATTACCGATGGGTGTTTATGTCAGATATTTATTGGCAGATGGCGAAATTGAAGGTGGAAAAAAGCGTGCTACAGATCCGATATGATCGTTATATGTTTTTGAATTGGATAGAATTATTGTTAGGAAGAATCAACCCGTTTTACATTACTTAAAATCTGGACCTAAAAGTTCGTACATGAGAGAGGAACTTTTGGTAATTCCTAACGACACATAATTGCCGCCGGATTTCGTTTTGAAGTAATGGTATTAACCTTGAGTTAGATATTTAGGGTTATTTGATTTTCTAGCATTGTTACAACAGATTACACAATTGGATTTTATATAACCAATACTATTGTCCAGTCTTTCAATTGTAGCCATATCATCTTTACGAACAATGTATTGAAGTTCCACATTACAATCTGGATAGTAACAATTTGGATAATCTTCCAATAAACCTTCTAGGAAGCATGTATTCATAAAATTATTTGCATCATATATTTTATGTTTCTTATCAAAATATCTACAGTGAGGAAATCGATGGAATTTTTACATTCACGACATCGGCGTTTTAGTCTACTATGCTCACAAACTTGACTGCCCGTGACAGTGAACACATTTACATTTTTCCTTACCATGTTGGCCTTTATTTTTAATTTCTGATTGTTGATCCCTTTTCCGGCAGTTAACACATGCTTTTAGCTCTTTACTGTTTTTCATAAAATCATTCAAATCTTTGTAAGTTTTGCATTTGACACATTGCATAGTTTGACTCATATGTTTTATTGTCCGCGTTCAGTTATTTCACGCGAATACTTATAAAAAAATGTACAGATAAAATAAGCATTATGGACTTGATTATTATTAATCGCCGAGGTTATGTTTATTTTATCCGATTGGAAAACTATAATCTTTATGAATTTCTCCAGAATTTTATACGTTATAACAAAACCGCAATATTTGTTGTTATCGCAGTAAGAACGAATAACCTCTGGTTGCTTTGCCATAAAAATAAACAAATTTTCTAGATTTATAGAATAACCGACTCCAGTAGCAGTGTTAGTTAAACAAATTTTTACATCGCTATATGAGTCATCGTTTAATTTACTTTTGATTATATTAGTGGCGGAAAGTCCATCTTCTAGTGATAAACAACCAGCTAACACCAGACTTCCGTTCTTAAACAATTTGCAATTAATTATTCTCTTTCCTATATCAACGATAATTGTTCTTTGGTTTTTAAATTAACTACTGTTCTTTGGACTTATTTCAATAATTTGATTTTCTAATTTAATAATAGCATTAACCTTAGAGTTTATCTTTATTTAATCGTCATCGTTATTATCCTCAACGGCTCTATAATGTCCAATTGCATATGTCTCTGTGGTATTTTTTCTAAGTATTCTTTATTTGTCATCAAATAGTGACAGGGCAACTTTATTTACCGTTTCGGAATAGATATCATGCAAGTGACTGTTAATTACTTTCATTTTACGAGTTTAGATTTCCTGGTTAAACAAGAACGTTTTAAAATCGTAATGAGATATGGATTTTTTAATTACAGATTTTTTCTCCACCTTTCGCTTTATTTTTCTTCCTTACCATCATCCATAATATATGAATACAATTTGTCTCGCGATCCGACAAACTCAGTTATTTGCTTCCCACCAGACTCATCTTTAAACATCCCAATAATTTTCTTATTCATTCCAGTTTTAATACCAGAAAGATGACTTTCTTAAAAGTTGCTCCTATCAACATAGATTCAACATCGGGGTTTATATCTTGAGAGCGGAGCTCCACAGCGGCTCGAAGAGCCGCAGAGCGGAGCCCCATAACTACCGTGCGAGGATAGAAATTGAGAAAATCATGCGTTTTGAGTTTTCATGGTCATCGTGGCTAGCGGCATGGCTTAATCCGAAACGAGGCTTTGTTTTTCGCGCAATGGCTCTTCCGTTGAGTCGCGAGCCAGATGTTTTTTTTTTTTTTTGACGATATATTTCAGCTATCGAATCTTCTTTAACTCATTTCCATACGCCCAAAAATCAAGTAAATTGACGGACATTTCATTTTTATTTAATATCTCCGCAGATATTTACAGCAGTGATCAGAGATATACCTCATTTTGTAGGGTACAAAATAGGCTTTTCAACCATGTATATTTCACATTCCAGTAGGCAATAATATTTTCCCGAAAAATTTAGCATTTTGCCAAATTTACACAACGTATGCATACAATTTGCATATAAATCCCCATAAACCAAGACGCCAGCCAATTGCTGAAAAAAGTTAAAGGAAAAAAGTTTTCCCTTTTTATCTGGTATCATTTCTTTCAAATCTGCTTGAAAAATAGCAAATACAGAATTTAATACAATTTAATTTCTATAAGCCATTTTTACAAACAAAAAATCGATAAAAGTTTGTTTTTCAAAATTTCCGGGGAGCTATATCCATATGGGAATGTCCATCAGAAAATGATGTCAAATGATAGGGAAAACCCTCCTCCCTAACCCTAAAAATTCGTCACGCATCTGTCACTAAAGCATACAAGCTAAAATTCATTAGGTAATTGGGTGCGTTCATTTACTTCCTGTGTGCCAAATTTGGAAGCAATAGGAAGTAACGTAATATTTTGGTGAGTTTTCTAAATCATGATTCATATATGAATCAAGGATGGTGAGTTGAATGGAAAAGAGTTAAGTAGTTGCGTACACCAGGCGTATTTAATAACTTTAGTGACAGCATTTTCAATGTGTGAGGGTCTGTGTGAGGAGCTCCGCTTTTAGGCTTGGCTAAATCTATATATTAAAAATCTTTAGTGATAATCTCATAACAAACGGAATCTGCGTCAGAGAATAGTAACTTTGCATTATCTCCATATTTGGGTTTAATATACTCATAATAGAATTTGTACATTAGTGTTTTACTTTAATCTAAAATACTCATTCCAAGATAAATTGGTTTATCAAAAGTTAATTCTGGCTTCCCCATATGAATGGCTACTAAATTTTCATCAAGTCTGGTATATTTTTCGTAATTGGGTTTGCATGATTAATTTGTTTGCTTTGTCTAAATTTTGAACTAACTTAATGTCTTTCCGATTTTTAATGTTTTCCATTGTTTTACCAAATACTGAATTGTTCATAAGTTTAAAAAAGTCTTTTTCAAAGTCATTAGTGGCTTTGGATCTTAATTCCGTATTAAGATCAATATATTTTTTCATCCAAGCCGATTCTTCAAACGTAATACCACGATGGATTTTAGTTAGAATTAAACCATGTTTCAAATATGGTTTAAGACTTTCTCTGTCTAATACATATTGAGTTTTGCTATTTAACGTCGTTACCGGTTTTACCACATTATCTATCTTGAGATGTTCTGGTGCTAGTGGATAGTCATTATGTAGGTCATCCACATCCACTACCAAAATACAAGGGATATTTTCCCAATGTTGTAATTCCTCAGTTGTCAACCATCTAAATCCATGTGTGGGTAATGGTTCACTCATAGCCCAGCCGTAAAAAATATCGGCATCCAGGTATATTAGAAATTTACTTGGTTTAATTGAATCATAATTTTTCACGTATTTGTTATTTGCTTTCCCATAACGATTAGTTATCATTGAAATATCACCGCGAGAGCCGTTCTCAACTAATTCTAATATTTCTGGGTCCTGAATTAACTATAATTTAACATCTTTTAATTTTAAGCAGGCATCCCATGCCAGCTCAGGTGCTGTAGAATACCAGAGTGGATCTAATTTATAATTTTCCAGACAAATATCGCGAAAATTTTCAAACACATCAGATAATAATAATAACAATAATAATTTATTTCTAGCGCATTACATTAAAAAATCTCAATGCTCTTTCAGAATAAAAACGAGAAAATTGATAACGAAACCAATATAAGGAAAATATATTAAATTACAATGGATGATAAAATACTAAAATTCATCAAATCCTAAAATTCATCATAAGATACTAAAATTTATTATTAAAAATACTAAAGATCATTTTTAAACAAAAGCGTTTTAAGCTTAGTTTTAAATGTATCCACTGATGGGCACTTCTCACATCAAGTGGCTGGCTATTCCACAGTGCTGGCGTGCAAGATGAAAAAGCGCATCCCCTGTAGGTCTTTGTCTTAAACACCTTATCGGTTGACGAAGATTAATAAGTTCCGCCAAGTAGCAGGGTGCTAAGCCGTTTAAAATTCCGTAAGGAAAAATTAAAATCTTTAAAAATGAAACGCTTGCGCACGGGCAGCCGGTGAAGCTTGCGGAGGATTGGCGTGATGTGATCGGCCGAGTTCTGAACACGTTGAATTTTCGAGATTTCCTTGTCAGGGAGACCATGCAAGAGACTGTTACAGTAGTCCAGTTTAGAGGACACGAAGGCGTGAACCAATTTAATAATAATAGAACATCAGATTTAAATAATTTAGATAATCCCTATTAGATTTTATGCCAAATTCTTTTTAGATAGTTTTTACATGTTGGTAATCTGCATCAGATATTTGGTCTTCGTTTAACTGAGAATAAAATTCTTCTTTAGTAGGTATAGTTGTCACACTCAGGTTTTCATAATAATCAAATCAATCATATGGCAATACGCCTTTTCGTTGTAATAATTCTAGTTGTTTACCTTGAAAATGCTTCGATAGATTTATGAATTTTTCTCTGGGTAAATTTTTAGCTAATTTATCTAAGCCAGTTGCCATATAACTAAAACTATCAATAAATCTTAATTTTATACATACAGAAAATTTTTTACCAGTTTTATCAAATCGTGAATCTACAAAGATTCTTTTGTAAAATGAAATGTACCATTCTTCAGTATTAGTAATGCACTCAATTTTACCGCTTTCTTCTTCAATTAAGTTTAATTTTTTAATGAACAAGTGGGAATCATACCCTTTTAAATTATGGAAAATTACCGGAATGAAGTAAGGTAATCGATAATTGAGATTGCATTCATTATGGGCGGCGCCACGATATTTGCCAGTCAAGTGGCAGTGATCTAAGACTTTATCACCATCTAATAATGTTTCGCAAATATGACAATGAGGGGCTTTCTTAAAATCAGCTTTATCCAAAGAAGAAAGTACAACATCTATTGGATATTTGATCTTTTTATAAATATATTAGACCATATGTTCTAAACTAAGATCAAACTCTTTCGCAACATCATCATCTTCCGATTGTGCCGTATAAGTAACTAATTTTGGTTTACATATCGCAATATCACTTGGATGTAAAAAAAAGCAAAATCCAGATGGTGTGTGTTTCTGATATTTATAGGTAAAACTTTTTTCATCATTTGGCAAGCAGGTCGTTATTTTCTCAGTAAAGCACTCGAAATCAGCATATATGGTAAATGGCACTCGCATTTTGTGATTTTTATTTTTAATTTTAAGGAATTTGGGTGAGACATCTTCATTTTGCGGCATTATGGTATGGACTTTTTCTTTTTTACTGCAATATTGGTTATGTTTAAATAACGATTTTGGCTCATCAAATGAATTTAAACACCGAAAGCAAAAAAAACCTTTTATGACGTGCTTGTTAATTTGAGATGATAATAGTTTACTTAAATCTTTAATCCAGCAATAATACGTTGTTGTCAGCGCCATTGATTATTAATAGTAAATTGATATATTGATCACATGGCAATCATGGATCGTTATTTCTTAAAGTGATGAAACTTTTTGTTTGATCATTATATCCAATAACATTAATTGAACATGGGTTATGTTTTTCAAATTCAGCTATGTCTTGTAATTTTGTTGGAAACTTGGTATAATCCCAGTTAATTTGGAATTTTCTATATATTTGGTTAATCGTTGTGCGTCTTTGGATACTGGAAAAACTGCCGATATAATGGCCCATTTAAAACATTCATTATCATTTAAATTTTTAACATTAAATACCGTTTTTTATCCTCAATAAATTTTGGTAATGGAATATAACTACTACCAGATATTGGATCTGATTTAACAACTTGTATATCAAAATATTCCATATTCATGAATCGCCATCCGGTTCCCTGAGTTTTGAAATTCGGTATTTTTTTCTAAGATGATTTTAAATATTTCATCGATTATAGTAATTATATTATCTGGGTCAGTAAGCTATATTGGTTTTCCTCCATTAAAACTAGCAAACATTTCTTCTGGTTCTTTAGTTGGTATATCTAATTTAAAACCGCATGTTAATATGCAGAATAATTTAATTGGCTTATTCATATTCCGAGTCGTATTTAAAACAGATAATTTAATTTTTGCCAGAAATGATCCAGCATCACCTCGAGTGCCATCGACCCTATAAGTCTTAAGATACATTTTGAACGCTCTTTGGTGTTCTCTTAAGACATAATTAGAGGGATTATAGTAATTTTTGTATAATTGATTTATCCGATTTTTTAATTCTCCACCTCGATTATCAACATTTCTTTTTATTGGTGTTGGAACATAAGGCAAAAGACAATCAGCAAACTCATTAAGTCTATTTCGAGTTTCATCAGCCATACGTTCAGCTAATTGACGTTATGTACTTGGGTTATAAGTAGGTTTAGTTGGTGGGGTTCATTTGTGGTCGTAAAACTGGAACGTTTATTTCGGGTATAGGTTGGTCAATTAAATTTTCATTTTGGCTTGCCATTAATTAATTAATAATATATAGATTTAGCCAAGCCTAAAAGCGGGGCTCCCGTTTGGTACTTTCATTTCACTTTAAACTGTAAAAGCATTCTAAAATATTGCTATAGTTTAGTGTCGAGGTCGGTTAACTCGCTATGATTTTTGTCAAAACTTTCGTCTACCATTAGTACGGTCTTTCTACCTACAAAGTCACGGAGTATATTCTAAAAAAAACACAAATTATCAATGTACTGTGTTCTATTCCTGATGAAATTAACCATTCTTTTTGCGTACATGTATTTAAAAGATTTGTACACGCTACTGGGAAATGCAGGACACAACTCTTGTCATTTTTGTGTTAAAACGAACACCTCGGTAAAATAAATGTTTACTCCAAGGTATGGTAAAATGTATGCAAAAGGGCTTAGATATAACTATCTATATAAAAACACATTTAGGCAGTTCCGCTAGCATTTTTTACTTAATTTAGCTTGATTTCTAAGTTCCAGTATATAGCCTGCATGGAAGCAAAATAAATGTAAATGTTTTTCCTTTTTGTTATGTTATAATTAAATTGAGTTATGGATGCCACTCAAATTGAATTATTAAATGAAATCGTAAAATTATTAAGCACTCAAGAACTTCAGGGTTTCCTTCAATCCTATAATTCATAATCATGAGCAAAAAACCTTCTCTGCTTTACCCTACGAGCCGAGGTTTCTCTCTTGAATGGCTTTTAGCAGGGTATCTCGGCGTTCTTCGCTACAATTTTGTCTGTTTTCCACAACACGGAGTCTTTCCGCTTCTCGGCGTTCTTCGCTAAAATTTTGTCTGTTTTCCACAGCACAGAGTCTTTCCGCTTCTCGGCATTCTTCGCTACAATTTTGTCTCTTTTCCACAGCACGGAGTCTTTCCGCTTCTCGGCATTCTTCGCTACAATTTTGTCTGTTCTCCACAGCACAGAGTCTTTCCGCTTCTCGGCATTCTTCGCTACAATTTTGTCTGTTCTCCACAGCACAGAGTCTTTCCGCTTCTCGGCATTCTTCGCTACAATTTTGTCTGTTTTCCACAGCACGGAGTCTTTCCGCTTTTCGGCGTTCTTAGCTAAAATGTTGTCTGTTTTCCACAGCACAGAGTCTTTCCGCTTCTCGGCATTCTTCGCTACAATTTTGTCTGTTTTCCACAGCACAGAGTCTTTCCGCTTCTTGGCGTTCTTCGCTAAAATTTGTCTGTTTTCCACAGCACAGAGTCTTTCCGCTTCTGAACGTTCTTCGTTAACATTTTGTCTGTTTTCTCGAGCCCGGACTCTTTCTGCTTGTCGGCGTTCTTCGTTATAATTTTGTCTCCTTTCTCTTTCCCGAGCTTGCCTTCTTTGTCGATCTTCTTCGCTCATTCTTCCCCAGTTAATTCTTGCTCTCTTCCGCTCTCTTTCCCGTTGCTCTTCACCTTAACTCTGTGTTCTGCAAATTATATTTTCTCTGCTATTGTTTGTTGACAATAGCAATAGAAATTGTTTCGTTTATCCTTTAGTAAAACTTTAACAGTGTAGAGTAATAATATTGTCTCAAAAAGACAATGAACTGAAAATTTCTTTTCAGTCGTCAACACAATTTCCCGCCAAAAATACGCGGGCTACCAGAACTCGATGAGTTAACACATGAGCCCACAACTTGGTCATGTGATGCTGAAAAAGTGGCTATCTCGTTTTGACAGCTTTCAATTGACCATATTGTGAATGTCCAATATAAAAGTTGTGGATTTGCCAAGACAAGCCTGAGATACCCCTCCCTTTCTTTTGATAATCTCCCCTACCCTACCCGTACAATCTGTAGACGCGTACGTACGTACGGACGTACGTACGCTCGGTCAGTCACGTGACAACCAAAAGAAAAGAGGTTGACCATATTCCATGAGTATGGGGCTCTGTCCTACGCGCGCTTCGCGCGCGTTGGAGCCCCGCTATAAATCGATTTCTCTAATACTTAAAGACATTAAGTATAATTGACTTACGGTGGAGTTATTGTATTAAAGAAAAAAAAGAAACTGAATGTGTTCCAGGATGTGAAGAATATGTTAGAACTCGCAATGGAAGATTTATGGTTAAGTGAATTTGTTCAAGTTGTGGTATTGAAAAAAGCGAAATTTATATCAGAAACCGTTTATGATAATCACATGAAATAGATGTTACGTTTATGATGATTATTAATTTATGCATAGTTCCTGCGGGTCAGGTGATACCTCGTTAAAATTTAATTGGATTCTTAAAATCTGATTTTGTGTTACCTAGTTAAAAAAAATTGATTGGATTTAAAGCAGTGCGCCAGGATCGGCATATTAGTGCTACTTAACGAAAAAAAGGAGGTAGGTATGAGACATCATGTGGGTACTACTAAAGTAGTAAAGGCACATCCAAGATCAACTACAAGAGCAACAACGCCATCTTGCCACACAACAGCCAAAAAGAACTACAAAAACGCTACCACCTTCGATTACTACATAACAGCCAAAACAAACTGAACTCAAAACTATCCCATACTCAACCCTACATTACTAACCTGAAGAACTTATCGTAATCTTCGAGCGGTGTAGGAATACTGAAATGCCCATCCCTACATCCCGAACATTGTCTATTAACCCAGCACCTAGCACACCATGAACAAAGGCTAAGCCACACAATCCCCGTAAGCTGCTGGTGGACTTTACCCCAACCCAACCCCAGGCGCTCCCGGACCATCTTTGCAATATAGCATTTATATATAATATCACGAGGTTCTGGAGGTAGTGCGTAGTCAGTATAGTAATGCCGATTCTAGGACACGTTAAGATTATCGGATCAATATCAGTTTCTGGGCAACTGTGTACCTACCCCTCCCCTAATCCAACAAGTTATAATGAGTTAAAAAGTTAGCGTTAATGTTGGTTTAGGGGAGGGGTAGGTGCACGGTTGCCCAGAAACTGATATTGATCCAGATTATCGAGGAATCCCCTATTAAAATTCCCCGTTAAATTACCCCTTTGACCTTTGGGACCACGCCCACCTGCCAATAAAAAATGACCACGCCCACTTTGGTTAATAATTAACTTTCTATTAAAAATTCTAAAAAAATCTAAAAATTATTAAAAATGAAATTTAGATTTAGAAAATCTAAGAATTTCTCTTTTAACATTTTTTTGAAAAATTGGAATTTAAAACTAGAAAATCTAAGAATTATCTTTTAATGTTTATTAGAAATTGTAATTAAATAAAAAATGTAATTTAAAAACGAAATACTTATTAATTAACAACCATGGGTAGAAGTAAAATAAATTTTTATACGTGTTCTGGAGATGAGTATAAAATTGGAGGAGCGGGGTTTAAAATGACTAGTGCTGAAAGGCGTACGTCTGGAGTGGATTATGAGGTTGCTAATTCGATTTGTGGGACTAAAGAAGAAAGACCAGTACGCGATCGATTACGTAGGAAAATTCATGGAGAGGGAGAAACAAAAACAATAATAAGTATTTATAGTCTCTTTTATTCGCGTACTTGAATACAAAAAATGGCTTTAAAAATTGTGGAACATAATAATAAGTAGAACAAAATGAGTGAACTATTTGATTTATTGAAAGTTCAAGATGTAAAAACATTGAGAGAGATTGCGAAAGAGCGCGGTGGTATTAAAGGATATTGGAGGATGCGTAAAGATCAGCCCCTCGAAGAATTAACAAAACCTCAGTTATTCTTTTTTGATGATAAAATCAAAGGTATACTCAAAGATTTAAATTTTTTCAATTGAGAGGTTTGGCTGTAAAGAAACATGTAAAAGGGTATTATAAAATGTCTAAAAAGAAACTAATTGAGGAATTATCTTATTTGATCAAAGAGAAAGATATATCTGTAAAATTATTAAGAGATATCGCAAAAAAGCGTGGAACTTTGAAAGGATATTACAAGGAAAATAGAAATTCACTTGTAAAAGAATTGATACCCGAGGAAAAACCTGTAGTAAAGAAAGTATCTCGTATTTATAAGACTCCCGTTGAAATAGCAAAAGCATTGAAAGATAACTTGAGAACCTACAGGATAGAAGGAAAAAGAGGATATGACGAGAAAAAGTTCATAAGAATAATCAGCGGAAGAGTTATTAAATTCATTAAGGAACAAAATAAGCCAAACAAGGTAGAGTTTACCCTTACCTGTAAGTTTCTTAAAGAAGATACTGCTACTAGAGATACTATTGAAAATTTTGGCTACCTTCGCTCTAAAATGAAAATAATAAACGAATCAATCGATGTTATTCAACTTTTCAAAACTATTTGAAAAATTCCAAAAGTTTACGAATAAAGGTTCCGGTTGGGAATTTGATCAAGTAATAAGCTTTGATATTCGCATCAATCCATTTAAACTACTTTCTGAAACCGAAAAATGTACAATACACAGCGCAATCACCAGACAAAGATGTAGCACAAATATTCGTAGAAAGGTTGGAGGATGATATTAAGGAGATTTATGATAGGTTCAAATTCTCTAGAATGATGTTTATGAGTGAAGAGGATAAATCAGGTTTTGAAAATGCTACCAATTGTCATATATGCGATTTAGAATTACGTAAAAATAAAGTACGAGATCATTGTCACTTAACTGGAAAATATAGAGGTGCAGCTCATAACGAATGCAATCTTAATTATAAAAATCCTAAATTCATCCCGGTATTCTTCCACAACCTTTTTGGATATGATTCACATTTATTTGTTAAGAATTTAGGTAAGACAAGAGATGAAATAAATTGCATACCAAATAACGAAAAAAACTACATATCTTTCGCAAAGGAGAGAGTAGTAGATAAATTCATAAACGAAAAAGGGAAAGAAGTAGAAGTTAAACGAGAGATTAGATTCTTGGATAGCTCTAGATTTATGGCAACCAGCTTGGATAATTTAGTTAATAATCTACCCAAGGATAAATTAATCAATCTATCCCGTTATTATCAAGGAGAACGTTTAAAATCATTACAAAGAAAGGGTACGATTGGTTTGATGGTTATGAGAAATTGAACTTTACAACGATACCACCTAAGAATGATTTCTATTCAATACTTAACGATAAACACATATCAGATGAGGATTACAAACATGTGAAAAAAGTATGGAAAGAATTTGAAATTAAAACAAGGAGGGATTACCAGGATCTATATCTAAAATCTGATGTACTGCTATTAGCGGATGTATTTGAGAAGTTTAGAGATATTTACATACGAAACTGCATTTTAGATCCTGCGTAGTATTATACAGCACCTGGATTAGCATGGGACGCAGCATTAAAAATATCGACAGTAAAGCTAGAACTTTTAACGGATCCCGATATGCTAATCATGATTGAAAAAGGAATAAGGGGAGGAATATCAACAGCTATACCTAGATACGCCAAAGCTAATAATAAATACATGAAAGAATATAATCAAGATGAACCTTCTAAATACATTTTATATCTGGATGCTAATAATTTGTATGGATGGGCAATGAGTAAGCCTCTTCCAACTCACAATTTCAAATGGATGACTGATGAACAATTAAATGACTGGGAAAATCATCCATGTATACTAGAAGTGCATTTGGAATACCCGCATCATCTACACGATTTACACAATGAATATCCATTAGCTCCAGAGAGTTTGGTAATAAATAAGGTTGAGAAGTTAATACCCAATCTAAAGGACAAAACAATTATGTATTTCATTATGAAACTCTAAAACTATATCAAAGTCTCGGTTTAAAAGTAACCAAGATACATAGAGGTATAACATTCAAAGAATCTGCATGGCTAAAAAGCTATATTGAATTTAATACAAACCTTAACTTAGAACGAAAGCTACAACCAGTTTCAAAAGGGGCTGAGAAACTAGACCTTTTTTGGTAATTTTGAGATTGTAAAATATTTAGCAATCTTTCACCCCCCTCCCCATCTCAATGTTACTAACCTTCGCGCATGACATTGAGTTGGTTAAGCAACAACTTTGAAAGGGGAGTGGGGTGTCGGAATCTAAAATTCTTACTTCTTTTTCAATTTTTGGGGCAATTTTAAAGGGAAAGGCATTTTTTAAGGAGAGTGTCTCAACCGTTTTGAAAGTGGTTGTAGGAATGATTTTGAGAACAATTCGGTATTTGGAAAGACGATGGAGAACTTAAGAAATAGAGAGGATATACGCTTGTTTTATCCATAGTTGGTAAAGGATTAACTGTATTCGATTTGTTTACTAAATATAGAAATAGTATAGCTGATCTACATGTGCCTGAACCTCAACATCAACCCTCAAAAAATCCTGTACCAACACCCACCAGATCAACTCCAAAAAGAGGCATGATATAATTTAAAGGTTTCTGTATGTTATAATAATAATGTCGAACGCACAAAACAAATTGGTGAAAACGATTACTGATTCAGCCACCCTCATTGGATTATCTGCTGGAGTGAAATAGATTGCGAAAAAATCTTTGAAAGAATCATTTATTAGAGATCCTTCTTCTGACGTAATGATTTATGTTAAATGGGTCGCAGTTTTAGGTGGAAGTATTTATCTAAAAGATTATTTAAAGACACAGAATATATTACCTAAATAATGATTGATTGGTCATACCTTACAAAATTGTTATCTGGTGGTGAGCAACGAATGAAAAACAATGCGTTCAATGAGGAATGTCCCATTTGTTTGGAAGAAGAAGGTTCTTTTCATGTATTATCGTGTAATCACAAACTACATTTAACATGCGCAGAAAATCTTAGAAAATTACAATGTCCAATGTGTCGCGCTAAAGCTGACAATCTTCCAATTGAAACTGTTGATAAAATAAGGAAAAATATGGATGAGAGGGAAGTACGATATTTTAGAATAGAAATAGAAGGTGATTATATGTCTTACGCATGGATTGGTGATTTATCAACACTTCGATATTTATTTAGAGAAGGATATCTTGACTAAATAATGGCAACGATAATGATGATGATTGGTGGAGCTGTATTAAATGCCACAGCTGTTATTGGTGGGTCATACATTGCAAAATCGTTATCTGGAAATAATAATTCAGATGTAGAGAGAACAAGACATGATAAAGCGGTGGAGAAATATCAAAAAGGTCATTTGGCTTATCTAGAAAAGAGACAGAATCTAATCGATTGGTATGCAAAACAACAACAAAATGAGTATCAAGCGGGACAAAATCTATCAAATACCGTTGAGGCTTTGAAATTATACCTGAGTCAAACGCACCCGGATTATACTTTGAAAGAGCCAAAATTATCTGATTATTATCAACCTAGTAGTGATCAGAAAATAGGTGAAATGGCTTATGTAGGAGGAGGAATGTTGGCTTTGGGATATATTGCGAGTAAATGGTTGTAAGTTAATTATTTAGAGATTTCTTTACTTACAATCAAGTAAGGAAAATTATGGCTGAAGGACTACCAGATATACCAGATATACCAGATATAGACCCTGATAAAGATCCTTTTGGTACTGGTGAAAAAGATTCAGAAACTGATTCTGGCAATTTTGAAGATAATCCATTACTTGGTAGGAGAAAACCTAAACCTAAAAAAACCTGGTTTATTTGAAAGAGTTATTACAAAAACATCTACACATTGGGAACAAACTGGAGCGAGACCAAAATATCACCAATTACCAACTGAAGAATTTGAAATGCAACAGATTATGGAACAAAATAGAAACGAAGCATGGGACCGAATTCAAAGTAGATTCCCTGACTTTAATCCAAAAACCGCTAAATTCCATGTTAGAATAGATGATTTTGATCAAGGTATAGTTAATTTATCTAGAAGAAATAGTGTAGACCATGTTCTTATAAATGCAAGTGGTGATGTGGATAATTTTACATTGGATAAACTTCCAAGTTTAAGTAATGGTCCGCGTAAGAACTAGGCAAAAGATCAATAGGCTAGTGCAATAGCAGCAGTTACGTTTCAGGCGCTAATTCCCCTAATTACATTTTATCTGAATGATCTGATTGGCCCATACGCAAAAAGCGCGAATTTTGAATTTTGAATTTGATTTCAGATCCATTCTAAATCATTAACATAACATTTCATTCGGGCTACGCGTTAGATACATTAAAAATTGTAACATGTCTTAAGGCTGGACAATTCCTATGCCCCAACATCAAGAAAATTAAACTGATGTGGAATAACATCGGGATCGGTTCCGTGAACCATCAATCAGCGACCTTGTTAAGGCCACTTCGCTTGAATTTCACAAAAGAACTGTCCGTTTGTGATCCAAAGCAGTATCTTTTTTACGCGTGTTTGGGAGCGCGCCAAAGATGCGCGAAATAAATCCCTGGCTGCAATTCCTAAACGTTCCGTGAGTGTCTTCTGCAAACTCACTACAAGCCGACAGAAACATTTCAGTACACACATTTCGCTTCCTGTCACCCACCAGGGCTTAGTAAAGGCTTCATCAAAGGCGAAGCATTTAGGCTGCTTCGAACTAACTCTTCAAAAAATACTTTTGAAGAGAATGTTGTAGCATTCAGATCACGTCTTTACGCGAGAGGTTATTCAGATAATGACCTCTCGCGTTAAGTCCTCTCAGAAGTGAAATTCGAAGAGAAGGGCGGCTCTTCAACAAAATAAAAGAACGCACAATATAATTCTTCCTTTTGTCACACAATACCACCCAGCGGTGCCTAATTTAAAGAAAACCTTCTTGAGCAAGTGGCATTTAATACATGCATGGTCAACCTTTACTGAGTGAGATATACAAAGAGCCTCCCATCATATCGTACAAAAGAGAAAAATCGCTCAAGGACATAATCGTGAGATCCAAACTCTTAAGGCAAATAAACTTCACTTGCGAACAGCGGGAGTCGTGTAAGCCTGTCACAACTTTTTTTTGAATTTGAGATCGTTCGTGACGCACGTTTTTCGCTCTAACTTTTGATTGGCGCATAGAACAATGCTAATATTTTACCGCGAGGTACACAGAGGGGAGCTGGGGAAAACTAAGGAGAAACATGTTGTTTATGTCGGGTTTTTCATTGTTTTTTGGGCGATTTTTGGCCGTCCACCAATCAGATCCGTCGATTTAATTGATATTAATAATTAAGAGTTCACACTTTTTAATCGATTTTGCGTTTGACCTTCCTAGTTCTTACGCGGACCATTACTTAAAAAGAATTCTTGGAAAACCTGCAGATAAGGTTCTCGAAGATATTAATCAACATAAAGCTGAAAAAGAGAAACTCATCAGAGAAAATAAGGATGAACGAACAAGAATACAAAATAAAGAATATAAAACACCCGAAGAACAAAGCAGGATTGAAACTGTCAATAGAGAATTAGAGGAAGAAGATTAGAACTAGCTGGTGAGCGTATACAAGAACGAATGTCATTAAAAGATAGAGTAAAGGCTGTATTCAAAAAATATGGTTTCACCGCCTTTGCAGTAATAAGCGCATTAGGTATAGTTATAGGGGTAATAGTTTCAAACTTGCGTGCTGGATTATCCAAATTGGGAAAAGGTGTGGCAAATGGATTGAAAACAATCGGTAAAAAACTTGGTGAAATATTGCCGGGGATGTTGGCTGCCACTGTAAGCTTCCTCTTCAAAACAGCAGGGGAGGTGGTTGGATTTTTGGCTGAATATGCTTGGTTATTGATTGTCGCTGTAGTTTTGTATTTTGTAGATCAGTTAAAGAAAAAGAATCATTAATTATAAAATGCTAAGTGAAGAAGATATTGAATATATAAGAGGATCTATGTGTATAATATCTATTGTAGGAATTACAAAAGACTTCAATGGTCCAGATTTAACGATTGATGATATAAGAAAAACTATCTTCTGA
Source organism: Ricordea florida (assembly GCA_949710005.1). NCBI lineage: Eukaryota > Metazoa > Cnidaria > Anthozoa > Corallimorpharia > Ricordeidae > Ricordea > Ricordea florida. The sequence continues at coordinate 14,859,046 of OX453275.1, forward strand.
GGATGTGAAAAATTACTATTATAAGTTTCTTTTTGAAAGGATGAAGGTTTATGATTATGATTATGATTATGACACAGTGAATGAACTTTAAATAGAATGTCTATCTAAATTGGTCTCTTTAGGACTTACAAAAGAATTTATCGGTATAGAGTTATCACCATCTGATATGAAAGAACTTTCTACTTATGATTTGATGAAATACTATAACAGATTTTTTAATAAAATGTCTGTCTGCATTAAATAAGTACAAAATGTTGCTCACTGTTAATATGGAAACTTCTGAAACGAGAGTGTATCTAGCTCCACCGTTGCAAAGAATAAAGAAGATACAGCTATTACATTGTAATGTTTCAAAATGTCTCATAACGTTTAAGGAATCACAAAAAATTTCTTTTAGCGCCGTCTTTAGATCGGTTTATTTTACAATTCCAGCAGGTACATATACACTTAAAACATTAAGAGATGTTTTTAGCGGAGCTCCTCAGAAATTGAGAAAACCATGCGTTTGAGTTTTCATGGTCATCGTGACTAGCGGCATGGCTCGCGGGCGCGTGCGCCTAGCGACGACGACGACGACGACGACGACGATGTTGCCCCAACATGGCGGCCATAGTCATCTGGGATGTTTAGAAGGTCTTAAACCGAAAGGAGGCTTTGTTTTTCGCGCGCTTTTCGCGGCTTGCCGCGGCTACACAACCTACAGCCAGCAGTCTACAGCAGTCTACAATGTTTTGCTGAAGAAAAGGATTTTATTCCATAGGTACTGAGATTTACTCCTTATAAATCTGTGTGAGAAAAATTGTCTGTAAAAAAAAAGAAGCAATTTGATTGGTTGGACCATTTTCTTCACTAGTGAAAAAAAGTGGTCCGACCAATTCACTGTTCATAGAGGTGGGATCAGTTTTGGCGCCATCAACTCGGCAAAAAGTGAGCAATAACGGCTTCTTCCTCAGCTTCTTCTTTGAGAAATTCTAGGTTTGCAGATACAGCTTCAGTCGAGGACTTCATACAAGATCAAGAAAATAAAAATACGAATAACAAATCCGAACAGCCCGTCGCTTCACTGAAAGAATTCTTGACGTTGAAAGGCGAATCAAGGTCCGTAGAAGAAATTCCTTCAAACTAGCTCAATTCAGTTCATGAGTGAATTTGTCCGGTAGCAGTGGGAAAGAAGGAAAACAAAGATTATGAGCCAAGTTCGCTCCGTTCTCTCTTTCGCAACGGTTATTTGAATAAAAAAGCTACGGATTCAGCATCTCAAAAGAAGTGGTGTTTGAAAAAGCAAGAGCCGCATTAAACTGATCAAAACAAAAAGGTAATTTTACATTGTATTTCCCGTACACAAGACATTCCTGAGTCATTCACGAGTCGTTTTAAAACGTTTTTAACTGTCTTTTGTTCTTATACTTCTAGCGACATTTCCAACAGTGTTTAAAGTAGAATTTTCCAGTTCGTGCAATGTTTGTATCATTTTACAGAAGTAAATTTTGAACGCATTTTTAACTTGACTGTCATGTTTATTCGGTATGCTCCAAAATAAAGCCTGCTAAGTTCGTTTTGCACCTTGTTGTGGTATCTTGATTTTTCTAGCCCAGCGTGATTCATGATCAGTTAGTAGTATTTTGTAAGGAGTAAATCTCAGTACCTAAAAAATAAACAAATTACTTCATGGTTAGTTCGCCCGTACCATTTTTTTTCACTCGTTGTGAAGAAAAGTAAACTCACTCGTTCGCTGCGCTCACTCGTTCGTTTTCTATTCTTCACAACTTGTGAAGAAAAATCGTCCGCCCTCACTAACCATGAAGTAATCTCTATATTCATAGCGGTTTTGGAGGAAAAATTTTCTTCCTAGAAGTTTTCAAGCGTTTCTGGAGGGACATGAGCATAAAGCTGAGTGTCTATTTTTTATTTGTTAAAGAGCTGCCTAGCTGCTTTTGGTGTTGCTTTAAAACTATTGTAATTTTGCTGACCAGGTAATGGTTCTTCCGTTGAGTCGCGAGCTAGATGTTTTTTTTTTTTGACGATTTATTTGAGCTATCGAATCTATCGAATCAAAAAGTAGTTGCGTACACCAGGCGTATTTAATAACTTTAGTGACAACATTTTCAATGTGTGAGGGTCTGTGTGAGGAGCTCCGCTTTTAGGCTTGCCTAAATCTATTTAATATGAAGAAGGATAAACCAAAGCTTATGATTGTTATGAGAGATCAAAGCTATATTCTATTTTCAATTAATGATGATGGTGATGCTTATATTTCAGAAGGTTTAAAAAGAGGTCTTGGCTTACCAGAATCTATAGCGTCTAATAGATTTTATCTAATAAATATTCCACCTGGAAAACCGATGAAACTTTTGTGTAGTTTGGTTGATTCTAGATCTTCTTACTCGAATGAAAATCCTCAAAATGTTAAAATTGTTCCTTCGAATCTTTTAGCGGTTCTTCCAAGCGAACACTATGCTTCTCTTCCTGTACAACAATTGATTCATCCCATCAATTACTTTACTCCAACGATTTTGAATTGTAATGAAGAGCAACCAGATATCAAAGGGTTGACAATCACAGTCAGTTTAAAGACTACATATTACAGGCATAAATGGATGAATACAATAAGATCTATCCTCAATTACCACAAAATGGTGAGAATTTCAGGTTACAAAAAGTATGTGAATGTCTACAAAGGATTGAATATGATGTGAAACATTATGAGAGAGTTAGAAAAAATTATACTCGATCGAAAGGAATATTGTCTTAAAAACTTCTGCTGCTTGTGGAGTACTATCCGTGATTCTCTCAGCGAGTGGATTAGGAACTTCTCTGACTGGTTTTGGTAGTATTGTAGGCATACCTTTGGGTGCTCTCTGAGGAATTTTTGGTGGAACATCTGTGGGATGCGGATTGGCTTCAAAAACACTTTCTGTCAAAGTGAGTAAACATGAGAATACAGTATCGTTGGGAAAGGCTAAATGAAACACTATACAAGATTTGGTTTCAAAGGCATTGAAGGATAATAAAATTTCTGATGAGGAGTTTTCTCTGATTTTGGTTGAATACAGAAAGTTTGAAACACGACAAAAATCTAGGATAGAGACTGAAAAAAAAACTTGAATATTCCAACTCTGAAAAGACAGGTTGGAGAGGAAATAATAAGAGAACTAAGCCAATCCGTGAAGTAAAATTTAAAATAGAAAAAACCTCAGATGAATTTGTTTGTGAATTTGGTATGCATGTGAAACGTGTGTGATTCTATCTTTAACGATTACGTAGTTGATATAAAAACCATGACTTTGCTCGAGGAATTTAAGAAACGATATCCAAATGCTGATATCAATAAATTTCATCTTGTAACGGATATTCATGGTGGTTACATATACTGGAAACAAAATAGGACAACGGTCATGTCTTATGATGATTTAACTGGAGAAACTTGGATCAGTGATCTTCCTCAAGATGTGAAAAACAAACTGATGCATGATTTAGGATTGAATGCATATAGTAGAATAGCAGATTCTTTACATAATATTAATATTGGTAGTAAAGATGTTGTTGGAAAATTCCCAAAAAGTTTGACTATAACGAATGAATCTTATCCCATATTTGCAGTTAGTTTTGATAAAGCTCCTAGCGATATCACCGAATCATTAACCAAGTTAGATATCTATGTATCTGAAAGTCAAAAATTTACTGCTAAAATGAGGAATGTATTCAGTGGATTTAAAATAACCTTTTATTCTGGTAAAGAAGCACACGCTTGGTTGAATGGTCCTCAATTTAAATATTGGCCTCAACAATTTAATTTTGCAGCTTGGTGTGCAACCTCTGGATGTGGAATAAGTTTGGAAGAAAGCCAAAATTATCCAGTGGTTATACAGGGTTTCATTAAATTCATGTTTATTTTATAATTAGAATACTTTATGAATTGGGATACCAGAAGATGATGTATTTAATCAAAGAGATAATAAGTATAATAAATCAGCTTTATCAAAATTATTTAGAGAATTTGGACCTACTAACCCTGATTTTAGATGGAAAGGTGGTAGAAATCATGGATTAGGTGATGTTTATAAATGGGAAAGAGGAGTAGCTGCATGTTATTGTTTGGCTTAGAAATACTTACCCTGGAGATAAACAATTTCCTGATGAACAAGGTAAACATGAGGATATTGATTTTATGGCAAATGATGTTCATCCTGAATTTCGATATGTTTGGTTCATTCCAATTGTTGGAAAAGGTTTAACAAAATTTAAAGCTGGTTTGGGAAGATTAAATCGATCAATAAAGGCGTTCGTTTATTGTGTTTTGGGTGCACAAGTGAATACTAGATCAGCTATCGTTGGAAATGGAGGAGGTTGAGTTGAAACCCAACAAGAATTTATTAATTTATTTGAATCCTCAGTGATTGAAAACGACATTGTAAAATCTGTACAAAATTATCAGCTCGCGACTCAAGAAGCTAAACTAAGATTGGATTTGTCTATTGCGCATGGTTTATGGTTACTTCCAAGCAATATGATCATAAATACTCAAAGCGTTGTGGGTTATAACAATAAACTAATGAAAGCGACAAGTGATATGACTTTTGGTGTGAATACGAATGTGAATCAAGAAACAAGTTGGAATAAATATAGTTTACTTCATAGAAAGTGCGACGTAGGGGGTTGTATTCACGAGTTGTTTGTGTCAAAAACCCGAACGAGCGAGGTACGAGCGAGTGAGGGCTATTGATAAAACACCGAGTGAATACAACCCCGTACAAAGTACTTTCTATGACGTGAGCTGTTTATTACACGTAACAGAAAAATTTTCATTGAAATAGTCTTCTAAACACACAAATTAGAACTGAGTGAAAACTCACTAACAACAGAAGCAAATGGAAATTTAATAGCATAAATAAAAATTTTCATTGAAATAGTCTTCTAAACACACAAATTAGAACTGAGTGAAAACTCACTAACAACAGAAGCAAATGGAAATTTAATAGCAATGGAAAATTTCGCGCTACATAAAGGAAATAAACTGCTGAACTCCTTTCCTTCATAATGGTTGAGGAGTACTCTTTCTTTCATAAATAACGATCAAAGCGTGAAAGAAAATACCTGAACGATGTGGGCTCGTATTGTTCTCCGTCTTTCGTTCGAACTAGAAGCAGAAAATGGGCGATTAACAGGTCGAGATCTTTTGCATCAAAATTTTTATCTCTCTCAGCTCGTTCCTTAGACTGAAATTTTTTTGAGCAACGAGACATCTCTCTGTGTTTTTCAATGTGTTCTTGTTTTCTTGATGCTGTACAAACTCGTCTACGGAGCAACCAACCGACACAAACCTAGAGCTTTCCTCCGCTTTCGCCATTTTCGCAAAACAAATCTGGAGGAGGCGCGCCGCTAAAAAGGCGCCAAATCTGAAAAGCAATTTGAATGTAACCATGCACGATTCTAATTGGCTCAGAAAGACCTTGCGCTATCGTTGATTGGTTATACTTTCACACGTGAAACAGCTGCACGCCATTCTGATTGGCCGTATACGCTCTTTTCACATGTGAAAATAAAGCGTATAGAATTCTACAAATCAGCTTTATGGAATAAAATTATCGTGTTACGTGTAATAAAGCATAATATTGGATCTTCAAAGGTTGTATTACCACATATACCTGAGCTGATTAAGACTGAGGTAAAAACATCTACTCCTACGCCTCCAAATACTGCAACTACTGTAAATTCTCATCATGAAATGAATCTTGCTGCTCTGATGATTGCCGCTGGGGGTTTAGCATGGTATTTGTATCGATAGTAAAAATGAAAAAAATGTCTTAAAGATGTGAATTTTAATTAAATTAAAAAAGTATGGAAGAAGATAAAAGAAAATATGAGTTGAAAGTTATGGCAAAGGATCGAGGTATTAAAGGTATTTATAAAATGAATAAAAAAGAATTACAAGACGTATTGGGAATCGATCCTACAAAAATAATTAAAACGTCTCTATTTTGTAAACATCATAGACGTAAAGAACGTTGTAAAGAATGTGGGGGATCACAAATATGTGAACATTCTAGAATTAGATATCAGTGTAAAGAGTTTGGTGGGAAAGGAATATGTGAACATGGAAGGCAAAGATCCTTTTATAAACCTTGTGGTGGTAAAGGAATGTGTGAATATGGAAGGCAAAAAAACTTTTGTAAACCTTGTGGTGGTTCTCAAATATGTAAACACTATAAACAAAAATCTCAATATAAAGAATGTCATTAATTTTGATAGTGTTTTTTTCTATTCCTGTAAGGAGAATAGAATTTTATTGTTGTACGAATCAGATTAAATGTGAATGTTGAGCATTATGATATTACAATCCATTTATACATATACTTTTTTGCATAATATTATTAAATTCTAAAAATACGTCCGTCTTCATGTTCGTAATCTTCGTCATCTTTGTCATCTCTTTCGTTATTACAAAATATAACAAAAACTTTTAATTCATTAAAACAATTTCTGAATAAAATTCTACTTGGATTAAATTCTTCATTAATTCAATAAATTCTTCTGCATTATCTGCAAATATATATCTTAGCCGACCTTGTTCTAAATCTAATAATATTGGTGGATCTAGTTCTTCTTCATAATCGCAACCCATATTCCTACTTATTTTTTCAAGAATATCAGTAGGAAAGTTATCAATCCTACTCCTACATATTGGACATTTTAGTTGCCTAAGATTTTCAGCACAGGTTAAATGTATTTTGTGATAACATGTTAATATATGAAAATAACCGTCTTCTTCTAAACAAATAGGACACTAATCGTTGAAAGGTTTTTTATTAAGTTGATTATCCATTTATATTTACCTTTCATTTTTTGAGTAATTTTATTTACCATTTTTATATATGCTATCTTTTGTAAATTTAAATTTCACTTTTTTTTAAAAAAAAAAGATAAATTCTTAGATTTTGTAAATCTAAATTTGTCGCGTTCCCGATTGGAGTCCTCGGCTGAGTATCCGAACGGAGTTCGCTGTGTTGAACCAACACACTTTTCGATTTTTGATTCATTTATTTACGATCCATAAAGCATGCGGTGAGAGCTGAAAATAACAGTGATTGTTTGGAATTGTAGAAATACTGAAGATTAAAAATAAAGAAAGGGCAATAAAGGGTTATAATTTCTTACTCCGGTGGAAAAGAACGATAAATTGCACCGAAGATTGAGCGTTCTCTTTTTCTCCGTCTCCGAAATAAAATGCGTATATAAGAAAAAACTGGTATCATGTAACTGACATGTCTATCAAAATTGGGTCACGCAACGTGACACACTCAGGTAAAACTAATTTAGCAAATAACGTAACGTAACAAAATTCATTTTTTTATAATTTTTATAATTTTTATATTCTTTTAATAAAAAGTTGATTATTAATAGAAATGTAATTTTTCAGTAAAAAGGTAATAAATAACCAAAAATGGGCGTGGTCATTTTTGGATTGACAGGTGGGCGTGGTCCAAAAGGTCAAAGGGGTAATTTAACGGGGAATTTTAATAGGGGATTCCTTGATAATCTTAACGTGTCCTATACTACTTGCGCGAATGTACTCAAGAGTTGTTACTGAATCCATATACAACCATAGATGCAATAAATATCTAATATAAGAGCATTCAAACCCCACCAATAGATAGAGGGTCTCAATGGGGTTAACCGTTAGCCGTAAAACGGGCAAAAATAATTAGCCGTTAGGCGTAAATATTAACCGCTCGCCGTAAAAGTCACCAACGAATTGAGACCCTCTAGATAGAGTATTGCTACCCGCCTAGAATACCTCAATGGTAGACTAATGATAGACCATTCTGCCGGCTTCGGGAAAACCGGGCATAGAAACCTCAATGCTGGGCGAAACCAGGGGTAAGCTCCGGGCACAACAGACAGAATTTTCTAGAAAGGCTTGTGCCCGGAGCTTATCCCCCTCCTACTGTTCAACTGAGGAACTTTAATTTGTATAGGTAATCACATGATTTCGAGTGCAATTTGGGATAAATCAGCACGAGTAAATTTTTAAAAGGCTAACCAAATTGCACGAGCCCGTAGGGCGAGTGCAATTTGTAGCTTTTTGCACTCAATTTCAAATTTTTGCACTCAATTTCAATTTTCTGCACTGTTTGGGATTAATTGACGTGCTCTCAGCCAATGAGCATGCTGAAATTTTTGCATGTATATTATTAAAAATTTAATAAGACAGTGTGTTTCAGGTGAAATCAGGTTCTGTATTGGTATCATTTTAAATAAAAAAAACTGAAAATAACACTGAAGATGCGTTTTTCTGTTGCTAAATATAGAATTAGGAAAATAAAAATAACGAGTGGACGAACCGAGCGCGGACCTTGGCAGTCGGCGTTTTAACGTTCTGAGAGTAATTCTGGGGATGCTTTTAAGAAGCCAAGATCGATAACTCAAACTGCAATAGAAACCGTTATTTTTACTTGAGAGCAGGTGTTTCCTACCTCGTGTGCGTACTCCTCCATTGGTATCAATCGATATTGGGTTTGCTTTGATCCTAGCACGAGCATATGCTCATTCTTAGTCACAGGTACCAGATTTAGATCACAGTTCTCCGGCAAATGACCTCCGTCTATATAACAGCGAAACCTGATGGGTTTTAATCTTGCGGCAGTCTACAAAACCAAACAGGAAAAAAGAAACAGAACAGTCAAGCCAGTTATTGGAGAAACTGTATGAGCAACTCGGTTGCTGTTGCTAGTATTTGCGATTTTGGTGATGTAAAATCTTGGCTTCGATTAAGTCTGCTAGAAACGATTCATTTTCTATCCGTCACTGCCTACCTGTAATGCTGCAAGAGAATGGTTTAACTAGTTAACACGTGATCAGTTGCATGAATGGTTGAAAACGCTTTCCAAACGCGTACGACTGAAGGTCCTTGACTGCAAACTAAATGTTGTTATCATTTATATCAAAGATTTCTTGCCGGTTACGACTGCCTTGTATTTTCTACGTACTTATTATCCAAAAGATTGAATATGAAGAATTGGTTATCTTTGGACGATTTCTGTATGGAGAAAGCAAATGGTTCAACTCAGTCAATCATTTTTACCCATTCAAAGACCTTATTTACACTAAATTGACAGACAGAAGTGCATGTGTCGAGACCAAAGGAAACTGAAGAACCTTGTGAGAGATCAAACCTGAGCCATGGTGGCTACTAAAACGCAAAAGAAAACTGATGATCTACAAATTGAGGTCGAATTGAATATTTCGTCGACAATCGAACCATACTATGAATAATTATTTAGTGTGTTAAAAAAAACGCCGAGAACTTCCGAGAGTTTTTTCGATAAAGATATCGATGATGATCAAGCAGTTGAGAATTTCTGTTTTCCCCAAAAAATAATGATTGCTTGATCACAAAGACGCTCTATAGTAAAGAGAATCAGTGATCAGTAAGATTCTTATCATCTACAAAGGAACGAAACGGATTTAATGTTTAATATTCCCTAGGCGAGTAATAATAATCTGCTTTTGAGCAAGAGCCTCCTGGTCATCCCTGAATCGCAGCAAAAATTAACACAATCATCATTAGTATTATAATTACTAACACAATAGCAAAAGCTTTTTGGTAACATAATAACTCACCACCTGAAGACCTATCTGAAGTTTCGCCTGCTGCACTTCTTCCGCTGTACCACTTACACACAGCTCATTTCTGCGAGGATGGAACTGTGCTCCTGTCCTTGTACTGATCCTTTGAAGATTATCGCCCCCTTTGCCAATGACGAGACCCTTGTACCTTGAAGGAATATGTACAAGCTGATCCAGGGGGGTTCACACTGCACGTTTGCTCTGTAACTGTGTGTTATAAATATTTATCGTTCTGTCGTTTGTTAATTAGTCCAAAAGTACTTGTACAATATAGTTATAGAGGAAAGTGCCATTAAGAAATTAACCTTTACCGAGATTTTAATTGAAATCTGTCACTTTATACGACTCCTCTCTTTTTTTACACTGAAACACTTCAATTTGTTTCAGTTAATCAGATTTTAAACGTGGTTTAAAAGATTATCGCCCCCTTTGCCAATGACGAGACCCTTGTACCTTGAAGGAATATGTACAGGCTGATCCAGGGGGGTTCACACTGCACGTTTGCTCTGTAACTGTGTGTTATAAATATTTATCGTTCTGTCGTTTGTTAATTAGTCCAAAAGTACTTGTACAATATAGTTATAGAGGAAAGTGCCATTAAGAAATTAACCTTTACCGAGATTTTAATTGAAATCTGTCACTTTATACGACTCCTCTCTTTTTTTACACTGAAACACTTCAATTTGTTTCAGTTAATCAGATTTTAAACGTGGTTTATCAATCTATGAAATACGAGAAATACGAGAAATGCTCCAGCTAACATCAATTTCCCTTGTAAATCTGAGTGGAAATATTTTACTCGATCCGTTACTTACAGTGCAGACCCGAATCTCGGTTCCACAGTGCGTTCAAGGAAATCATTCCAATTTCCAAGACTTTTTACCTATGAAGCAATTTTTTGAGCGTGGTCTGTCAGGTTATAAAAACCGAGACAAAGAAAAAGTAAAGTTCCGTAGGGAATCACGAGTATTTCGAAGAAACTTGTTCAATCTCAGCCTTACCTCAACAGCACCTATTATGCAGTATTAGTAGCACATTGTGGAGGAGGCAGGATGGCCGAGTGGTCTAGGGCGCGGTATTTCAATGCGGTGACCCGGGTTCAAATCCCGCTCTGGCCACTACCTGGTGTTGTTCTGGGTAAGTATCTGGTTCAACTCCTCGATCATCCTTGTAAATAGCCAACTGGTCTGCCTCCCACCAGTTGGGATTCTTAACTATGTTGTATGTTGTATGTAATAAGTGACTCTGAAAAGCCCCCGTGGGGACGAGCCACTATATGTATGTATGTATGTATGTATGTATCCCTCCTTTACGCCAGGTGATTGGTGGAATCCGCCTCATATTTGCTTGCGTATAAACAACATAGCGAGTGTAAAAACAAAATAGAATGATTGAAAGGACGTAAACCTGACAACCGCAGTTGGACGAAGAAAAACCATGTTTCTGCCTCTTATGTTTGGAGGCAATTTTCATTTCCCTTTTCCCAAACTACGGCTACTATCTGCTTAATGTTGCCTCCCGGTTAATCGATCAGCAATTTCTTAGCATATAGGTCCTTCCATATCAATAGTAGATGCTAGACTTTCAACAGATTTTCGACCTACCTGCGGATATTTTGACAAATTTAAATTTTCCCATGCAACAAAATTTACCAACTGGGCACTATATATTCCTTTATTTGGGATTATATCGTGATAATATGGCCAGAGATGTAGCACGTGGTCATTTTCGACTAAAGACTCGATGGAAAGGTTTTGTGTTTGATTCAAAATGGCTTTAAACCAGTAGTAGCAATTGGCCGATTCTGGGCCAAAAGGGCGTGGTCAATTTTTGTCGGGGGTCTGGTTCGGCTCGGTCAGAATTTTTTGGGTTTGGTCGAGTTGGGTTGAGACAAGATGGGCGTGGTCAAGTGGGGAGTTGGGCCTCAACCTTGTTTGATTTTTGATCGATGATTTTCTTTAAGGCGTCAATTTTTCAGAGTGGATCGTCGAGTTGAGATGGGTGGGGTCGGGAATGAGAAAGTGGGATTTTGGGTTGAGGTTGGGAGTCTAGGGTACAGCTTTGAGAAATGGCAAACGACATGAGTGATGAGATTATGCAAATGAAGTTCTATAAAACTTTCAACTGAATGGAGTTTAGTCTTTGTAATGTGAAAGATTTGAAAAATGTTGATTTCATTATTAAAATGAGGAATGAATTGATTGATTGTTTTCAACGTTTCTTACCTAATGATGTTTGTGAACTTTTTGAAGATTGGGTTTCATTTGTATATGATGGTTGCTCTTTTCACATATTAACTACAAGAAGTTTAGAAGATGTTTTTGATATTGAGGGTCTTTGTAATGATTTCTATAAAGGTTGTATGGATGATCATGATTATGCCAAGAGTTTTTATGAGTCTGAAAGTGAATTTCATGACATGTATGAAGAGTTGTGTGACAAACCAATTGATTATAACGATTATAGAATTGACCGAGTGAAGATTTTTATGAATGTTGATAAGGATTTGATTGATAGTGATGATTATGATGTGTTTCTGGAGTACGTGATTGATAATGTGTTGAGACGTAAGACTTATGGGGGTGGTGTGTGGGGTTGATACATAAGATTTACGGGGTGGGGTGTTAAATGTAAGTGGTTATTTTTGTACCATGGATCGTTTTACAAAATTATAGTATTGGTGATTGAAAAAATTAAAGTTTATTTTGGTTTAAATGGGTATTGGTATAGAAATGTCTTGTAATCACAAAAGAACACACCGTTGCAAGGAATGTGGGGGTCTTGTTATGTGTTCACATGGTAGGCAAACATATTATTGTAAGGAATGTGGTGGTGCTGGGATTTGTTCACATGGTAAACAAAAATATCGTTGTAAAGCATGTGGCGGTGCTGGAATTTGCCCACATGGTAGACATAAATATATTTGTAAGGAATGTGGTGGTACTGGTATTTGTTTACATGGTAGACAAAAAAGTAATTGTAAGGAATGTGTTAATATTTGTTCAAATGGTAGACGAAAAGTTAGTCGTAAGAAGTGTGTTGATATCTGTTTACATGGTGGGCGAAAATGCTGTTGTAAGAAGTGTCTTGATATTTGTTTACATGGTAGACAAAAATATAATTGTAAAGAGTGTGATCCATCTGTTATTTTGTTTCCATGGGAGGTTTAGAGTAACTTATCAAAGACATTTGTAACGCGTTTCACGTTACAAAAGTTCATTTAATCATTAGACATAAGCGACTATAACTTTTCTCTTGTATTTCCTGGCTATATTAATAGCCGATTTTGTACCTGGTGAGTAGTACCGAGAAGGTAAGGCCAATACATGCGTTGCACACTCCATGATGGCTCTATTGCGAATTGGGCCAGCTGCCCTGCCATAATAGTCCCATTGAGGTTCAAACACTTTGAATGGGATCTCATATTCAATGGCAAAATCTCTGGCCAGTTCATCAACCCCATCTGCACCACCAGATACGATCAATTCAATGTCTGAGAGATTCAGTTTCCATTTTTTTAGGGCGTTACTTATTTGCTCTTTCAAGAAAATATAGTCATCGAAGTATCTACTGCCAACGATTGCCAATGATGTCATGATTTACGAAGTCATGATCTATGGATTGGGCATCTCAATTTTTTTGTCTGAATAACAACCAAGCTGTAATTCCAACTCCAATGATTAATGCTATCAGGTTGGTTTCATGATTAGTATTTGTTTCTTCTGGTGAAGAGTTTTTGATTTCAGGTTTAGGATTAATCGTTGGTGTTGGTGGTGGTCGTTTAGTCTCTACAGTTGTATGTGGCAACTTGACTTTTGAGGATCCTAGATTATGGCTGATTCCCACAGTCTTAGTTTCCAGGTTTATGTTTGTGTTGGCGCCAAATTTCATCTCATCAGTGGCCTTCATGAGGTTGTTGTTATACCCAACTACACTCTCTGTGTTTATGATCATGTTACTAGGCATCAACCACACTCCAGGAGCAATGGCCAAATCAAGTCTTAATTTGGCTTCTTGGGTGGCCAGCTGATACCTTTGGATCGAACTTGAAATGTCATTCTCGATGACACTACTCTCAAACAGAGCCAAGAATTCTTGTTGAGTCTCGATCGCTCCACCACCAGTGCCTACAATCGAGTTTCTAGTGTTGACTTGAGCCCCCAACACACAGTAAACAAAGGCTTCAGCAGATCGATTCAATCTGCCAAGTCCAGCTTTGGTGAGCCCATAGCCACTTGTTGGGATGAACCAAGCATATTTGTAATCGGCAAAGTCATCATTACGGATGAATGAGATGAGGTCACCTTTTTCCTTTTTACCTCCATCATCAGCAAATTTACCACCTTCACCAGGCCATTGATTAGCCTCTTCGTCGTAATTTCTTACTATATGGATATTTTGGTATCCTCCACCTACTCCATGGTATCCAGCGCCATAATTAAGGAATATGTCACCTAAACCACCGTTTCTTCCACCTTTCCATCTGAAATCAGAGGTGTTTGAGATGCCAAATTCAGCGCATAGTCGTTGATATGCAACTTTGCTGTAAGGGTTGTTGTTGATTACAAAGGGTTGCTCATCAGGCAGGGGAAGACTCAGTTCATACAGTATCCGTCTTATGGTGAAGTATACATGAAACTTAATGAAGCTACTTACGACTTTGGGGTAGTTGAGGCTTTCAAAAGGGCTTATCCCACAACCGGAGGTCGCACACCATTCTGCAAAGTTCAGCTGTTGAGGCCAGTAATTCATGTCGGGGGCACTTAGCCATTTTCGACTTTGTTTGCCAGTCTTGAAAGTTACAACTTGGGAGGTGAATATGTTACGCATCTTGGCGGTGAATTTCTTTGTGTTGGACACGTATATGTCTAGCGATGTCAGCATGTTTGTAGTGTTGCTTGTGGGGGTGTCAAAGTCAATGGCAGGTATCGGGTAGTATCGATTGGTCATGGTTAGACTCTTTGGGAATGAGTTCAGTGTGTCGTCATCAGCCAGTCCAAGATCAATCCAGAGTAGTAATTTCAAACCTGGCCGCATCCCATCAGTCCATGTCTTTCCGGAAGGATCATCGTAAGACATGATTGTCATACCATTATGTTTCCATCTGATGTAACCTCCATAACTATCATTCATAAATTTGAATTGGTCAAGGTCAGCTTTTGGATACCTGTTTCTAAAGTCATTGAGTAAGCTCATCTTCTATCCAGAATTTGGGTAGAAGAGTTCAAACTTTTAAGCCGTTAGTTTAATGTGATATATGCCCAATATGCTAAATATAACAATGTTAAAGCTTTGAAACATTTAATTTCCATATCTAATTTTTTAATCATTTTTATTTCATCATACATGGTGGAACGTGTCTTAAATGTAAAATAATTTTCATCCAAATAAGACAAATTTCTTTGTGAATTTTCATTTGCTTCTTGGTTATTCTCCATGTTTATAATATTAATAATTATTAATTTTAAGTCTAATTGAACCAAGGATTTTTGGTGTATAACCACTTCTATCCAGAATTTGGGTAGAAGAGTTCAAACTTTTAAGCCATTAGTAAAGTGCCCAACATATCAAATTAAATGAATATATTAATGCACTGGTCACTGTGTATCCTAAGGCTCCAATAACTAACAAACTTAAAACATATTTTATATCATTAATTTCTGAACGTAAAGAATGAATTTGACCTTTACTTGCAAACTCTTTAGAAATTTTCCTTATATTTTTACACCATTCCCTAAGAGCACGAACTTCATCTTTAGTTGCATATTCTGGAATAGGTGGCGACCATATGTTTCTGAAGGAGTTGAGTAAGACCATCTTTTATCCAGAATTTGGGTAGAAGAGTTCAAACTTTTAAGCCGTATATCTACTTTTTTACCTTTATTTAGTCTAGTAGATATGATGTTCATAAACTAAAGTTATAGTCCTCCTTTTAGTTCTTTGAGGATTTCTTCGCGTACTCTCTGCCTCAATACCACGGGGTTCTCTCCACTCATATTTTTTTGAGCTTTAGCCCGTATCTCAGCCTTAAGCTTTTCGAATTTCTTGAGTTCTTCTATGATTAACGAGAACTGCTCATCGGAGATCTTATTGTCACGAAGGGCTTTGGAAACCAGGTCTTCAATGGTGTTTATTTTAGACCTGGCCAGTGTTATGGTGTTTTGATGCTTTACAGCTTTCTTGGACAGATTCTTGGATATCTGTTGACATGCTATGGATGCACACACAAATACGCCACTCACTACACCCAATGGCACAGATGCGACGATTCCGATACCACTAAGAGATGTGCCCAATCCACCAGCCGCCAAAATGCAAGACAATATACCACAGGTCGAGCTTGCATTCATGAGTACACCTTTGGATCGGTTGTATTTTTTGAGTACTGTTTCATAGTGGTTTAATTCAGACTTTAGCTTGTTCAAAGCATCACAACATTGTTGAAGTCTGAATGATGGCCCATCAGTGGGGGTCGGGGGAGGTGCAGTAGCCTCTAAGTTTGGATAAATCGTCTTATATCCATCCATTTTGGAATGATGATCACTTACTTTTAAGATGTTATCTGAATCGTAAACTGAATGTGATAGGAGAACCCTCCAGATCAAGTTTCTTCCATTCAATGTCGAGGATGCTTAAGTCGAAGTGGTTTATGGGGCTTTTATGTTTTTGAACTGGAATGGTTGGGTAATCCTGTGATGGTATGTTGGCAAGGAGATGGGAGGGGGAGAGTTTAACGGGTTCCCCAGATTGAGTCTTATTCACATATGACGACTTATTGTCCACTATACTACACAAAAGCTTCAGTGGCTCCTTGATCTGTATATTTATGGGGTACAGCTTTCCAGGTGTTATAGTTTCAGGCACCCCAAGAGCAACTTGGAGCCCTCTTGTGAGTTTAATGTTGGAACTCTTGTTGGAATACAGGTAATCAACAGTGTCAGTTTCAATGATGGATAGCTTGGCCCTATCTGTATCGTTCAGAAGTATTGCGTGTATGCCGCGTAGAGAGTATGTACCGGGTTGAATTATTATGATGGGTTGATCCTCTTTGAGAAATCTCTGTTGATCTTTGAAGTTGACCAATCGTTTGGGTATGATACAGTCGAGGAGTTGGATCTCCCGAACATTTTCCAGTGGGGGATCCAAATACACCCTAGTTTCAGACTCATACATAGTAATGCTCAACATTTTGTTTGATTACTTCTTAGTCATCTTTAAATTTCTATAATCAGCATCTGAGAGGAATCGAGTTTTGATGATGCCACAGCTGGAACATTTACACTTCATCATCGGCCTTCCTTTGGATGTTTTGGCAAAGGTTTCACTACCAGGTACACAATCAGTCAGCTTTTTCTCTTTGATGCAGTAAGTCTTCATTTGATTCATTTACGTTTTCTTTTTAACTCTTCTATGAAGTAAAGCACAACCGCCATTATCAACAGCCAAGTATGTTTACTCAGGAATGAGATGGCCTCTCCAGCAGTCTTGAGCAGAAAGCTTACAATAGCGCCCACCATCCCAGGCAATATTTCGCCAAGTTTCTTACCAAGGGGTTTTAGCCCATCACCAACCCCTTTGCCCAATTGCGAGAGTCCTTTAGAGAGGTTAGATACTATGACACCAATGACCACTCCAACTGCACTCAAAATACCAACAACAGTGAATCCGTATTTTTTGAAGATGGCTTTCACACGATCACGAAGTGGCATCTTTTCACGTATTTCATCGTTTTGTCTCTCCAGATCGCTTATTTTCTCTTGATTGGATATTATTTTATTTTTGGCCAGCTCTTCATAGGCGTCAACCTTTTTGATTAGGCTGTCTCGACTTTTTTCAATCTTCTTAATACTGGCCAAGTCTTTCTTATTCTTGTCAATCTCGTCTTTGTATGATTTTAAATCGCCTAAAAGGGTTTCTGCATACAACTTAGCATCAATTTTTTCTTTGACGGCAGCATCGAGGTAACTTTCATTCTCAGCGATCCCGGTTTGCTGTCGCTCAATTATACCTCTCAACTCTTTTTCAACCGAAACATATCGGTCTATTTCTATTTGACTTGTTTCTACCACTGCTCTTAGACCATCTAATGCATTATGCAAATCCTTAATTTCTTCATTGGCTTCAGTTAGTTCTGATATGATAACTTTATTACTGTTTGCAATCTCATCCAAACTTGGCCCAAGGAATTCTTTTAGTGTCTTGGGTATTTTAGTAGGGTCTTGAATATTATACTCTTTAGCATTTTCACGATGTAGTTTGACGACAATTTGGTCAACTTCATTATATTTTGTTGTGAATTTTGAGGTGTCAGCTTTTGGATATAATAACTTTAGTTGATCTTCAGCATCGTTCAAATCCCTTTCTCTGGTTTCAATAGACTTGAAAGGTTCATAGTCATCAATTGTATCCATATACATAGTGTTATCACCATCATCGTCACCACCTGCAGCATCAGGCTCATTTAGTATAGTTGGATCAAGAGTATCGTCGGTGTCCATATTAGTGTTCAAATATGGAAACCTCTAAATTAATTCAATAGTCTCGTATATTCATATCGTTTGGGTCCCATATTTCATCGCGGAAACCAGTCTCTGAATTACAGTCTGGGATCTTTCTAATTATGTTAATGGATAAAACGCGTTGTTTGAGTTCACTCTTGGCAATGGCTATAGGATTGAAATCAAATGGCCAATCTATGACTGGTTTACTACCCATCCTCAATTGATAAGCTCTAAATCCCACCAAACGAACATATTCATGTGGGGTCATTGTGTCATTCATTATATCCACTTGCTGGCAATATATCCCAAGGCTAACATCCCGCCAGAAACATAAACCATTTCTCCAGTCTTTTGATCTGAATTGGGTCGGTAATAGTCAGAGAATTTTGGGGGATTACCGATTTGATTGTACAATCTCAGCGCTTCATCCGTCTTTGATATGTTTTCAGAGGCTTGATTCTCGTCACCCTTTCTACGATTCTCAAAGTCAATATAAGCCATTCGTTTCTCTTGATAAGCGGCATAGTCTTTTTGGTACTTTTCCATGGCTTTGTCATGCCTTTCCCTTTCAAGTTGGAGATCAGTTGAAGATGAGCCACTAATGACCTTTGCTAAATAATTTCCACCAATGAAGGCTGTTGCATTGAGGACTGCCCCTCCAAGCATGATTGCTATAGTCGCCATTTAAGAATTTGTCGCTTTAGCTCTAAATAATTTGGCGCATGCGCACTTTGAATTTTTCATCATCATTACTTGTTGTTCTTGAAAAGTTTCAAGACTGGATATAATAATGCGATCATTGTCAGCATTCCAAACGTAAATGACACTAATGTGTGTGGTCCTGGTTTTTCTTCTTCAGATGTTAATGGATTGGTTTCAGGTTCGTTGTTTGAACTCCTCTTTACGTGATGCAAATGAAAATCACTTAACTTAGGCTCACTATAATAATATACACCTCTGACATGTGGTTCTGTGTAGTACCATTCAAGTAAATCCTTATTACTCGGCATCTCACCAATACTTACCTTTGAAAAATTCACAAGTCCACACAATTCAATCCGAGTTAATTCTTTAGTATATGAGTCTCTTATATGTCTCATTAAATCAATGGTATATTCAGCGTTAGCATCTCTTATTGAATCACTGAAATTAGACATTTTTCAAACTCTTGTGGGTAGTATCTTCTGTTCCTCTAAATAAGTTTTGACATATATAGCTATGGCTAGCACAATCACCCACTTGACATAGTTCATGATATTGGTCGATGGGTCGCCGATGAATGACTTCTTAAGAACCTCTTTGGCCAACCAGCCCATCCCAGTCGACAATCCAATGAGCACTGCAGAGTCAGTAACTGTCTTTACGAGCTTATTCTCAGCCATTTAAGATCACAACAGATCATCTTTTAAATCATTTTTCTTTGCTTTGCTGGCCACAGGCTGACTTTCTATAACTTTAGGCTGTGGGGATGGATTGAATGCAATGGTTGGCACAGGCAGATCAGCTATCCTATCCCGATATTTTTTCCATAGGCCATAGGCGAAGAGGCCAATTGCACCTATGGCCAGAATAATAGTTTGGAACGACACATATTTTGGTATCCAATCACCCCCTCCACCAACAGAACTACCCTTATCCTCTTCCTTTTCACTCTCTTCCCTTTCTTTCTTCTCCCTTTCCTCTTCTTGTTTCAAAGCCTCTCTGGCCCTCTTGTTCTTTTCCGATAACGTTTTACCAGCCTGAACTCTCTTGGGGTCTTTGACCTTTGTTTTGACAGAAGGCTCTCTAGTGATTTGCTCAACCTGACTTGTTTCTTCAGACATGTTATGAACTTATATGTTTTAAGCTTTAAGTCTCCTAGTATGTTGTATAATAGGAAACTTCAAATATTAAAATTAAGTGTGTTTCTTCTTCTTGTTGGCCGACTGAGCCACTTCCTCCTCATCATCCTCATCACCCTATTCTTCTTCTTCTTCTTCTTCCTTCTCCTCCTCCTCTTCCTCTTCCTTTTCTTCATCTTGCAAGAATGAATGCCCGTTGTCTTCTTCTTCTTCCTCCTCCTCATCCTCCTCTTCAGACAAGTCACCAAATAGGAAAGAAGTTTCATCACGCTTAACTGGTGTTAGTTTAACTTCTCTCACGCGTAATCCAATAGATGCACCATATGGAGTGTTGTTATGACTACCCCAATAGATGTATTGCAAATCTAGAATTATCTTAGCAGTACACAGATCAGGTGTTTCACCCATTTCTGGCAGGTATTTGTCAAATGACTCTTCTTTTCCATCAGCGTCATAGATCTTAGTCAAACACGTCATCTTCTTACCCTTGTCTTTAGTGTTCAACTTAAAATAGGCTCTTTTAGGTTTGTTGGGATCTTTGGTGTAGTCGTATATAGGTTTCACTGCCGCTATTATATTTTTAGAACCAGCATTCTTACAAGCGGTTTTAGTGGCCTTTGACGCTTTGAAAAATCCACCCTTCAAAGCTGTAGCTACTGTACGCCTCAATTTGTCAAAAGTTTCAGAAATAGACTTTTCATTCTCTGTAGGTCTCTCCACAGTCTCCCTGCTTCTCATTGGGTATGAAAGTTGTAAACCTTGCATGTTGTCCTCGTTCTTTTGTTTTTCATTGAGTCCAAAGTCCCATACGCCTGAAATACCCCAAACATTTTGTTCGGGAAGCTCAATGCATATTAAGCGTTTGACATTGTTCTTACCCATGAAATAAACTTTTGAGTAAGCACCACCCCATTGATTGGATTTTTCTTTTTCAATGCGGACCTGACTCCAGTCGAATTTACGACCAAGTCTGATCAAGATAGGTTTTGACAGACCAGCATTCAATGATGAAGTTGAAGTTGAAGAAGCATTTGAGGATTGTGACATGTTTTTTCGATCTCTTTCGAGTATGCCTTTAGACCTAAAAGTACCACATCCAATTTCAATTTTTTCTTTACCGAACAGTGTCAACTCCATCTTCATCCGTATTAGTTAGATCATAAAATGTGGTGGGAGGGGGAGCAGGTTCTCTTAGTTTGAAATACTTGAGAGCGGTAACGCCTATTATCACTAACGTAGCAATCACACCACCATGTACTACTATTGAGCCAGAAGCTTCTGACAACCACTGCTTGATCAACTGATTGTTCTTCCAATCCTTTACTAAAGCATCTGGGTCATCTATTCCGCCGTAACCACTAAGACACCAGTTGATTAGTCTGACCAATAGATGTAACGGAGGATCAATTAGTCCGTCAGCCACATTCTTACCCGACACCATCTTGTACCTCTTGTAGTATTTCTCGACATCCTTATCTGATAATTTATGGACATCGCCTAATGTCATTTGCATACCAAGATACTCTTTGGTAGAGCCTAGACAAGCTAGTATTGAGAGCTCTTCTCTTTTGGATTTCAAAGCGTCATCGCTAATGGTTGGTGTTGATTGATGACTATCCACCACAGTTTCACCATTCATGATTTCTTCGGGAGTTGTCATGGTTGTGCCATTAAAGCTGGTATCTCTAAATAACTTTTGAATGGATGTCTAAGAGAGAAGCATAACCTGGCATACTTTTCATTCATAAGATGCTTCTTAAGTTTCTTCCACGTTTCAGCATCCAGGTCCCCGCCATACTCCTCGAAAAGCATCTTCATCGCTGTCTGTGATCGGTTATGAAATGAGATCACACAAGCTACATTTTCACGGAATGGTTTGGCTATAGATGTTAGTTGCTGAGTTAGAACCCAGACTGATATCCCTATGTGTCTTCCAGAGAAGGCCAAATCGATGAATTTGTTGGACCTATTCTTCAGGTCCTTTGAAACGGCACAGTCGTCCAATATTATAAGCGCATTCATATCTGAGAAGAACGATGAGCAGTCCATCAACAAATTGTTGATTTCGTCATGATCACTCGCATCTGGCGACAGTACAAAGAATCGTTTGTCCCCCTTGGCAAAGCCTCTATAAGTCTTGTTATGGGCATATGTTGGGCAAATCAACACAATATAATCAAACACTTGCCTATAGTGGCCTCGAAGCTGCTAACTACATATTGAGTCTTTCCACAATTCGTGGGACCAGTGATGATACAATTGAATGGAACCATGTTTTTGAGCTCGTTCATCATTACTCACTACATTGACTTCTTTAGATTGATGTTTCTTCTCATGACAACGTGAGAAGAAAAACACACAGCAGCCTAATATCTAATCCCATCATCCATTGTAAGATTACCTTTCTTAATATTCATAACAACGTCAGCAACAATGAACATGTGGCATGTAAGAACTCTACAGCCACACCATCGCGAGTATCATTAATATACAGACCACTTCCATGGACATCATTATCTGGGTAAGTCCTCAAGTCAATCCACAAAGCAAACTTATCTCTATAGAAATCATATTCCTTAATTGAATCACGAAGACCAACCCGCTTAATTATTGATTGCCACAAATCGGTCGCCATCATACCTTTCAAATAAACTTTGTTGGGCACCCCATCTATGTCAATCTTGATTGATGTTATCTTTGGATTCGCAAACATCTCAGAATCCCTAACACCTTCCGCATAAGGGGCAATGAAAAGACATAGTATACCAGCCATGGATCTCCTTGGTACATTAATATGCTGATTTATCACAGCATCATTAGCCTCAGAGATTGTGAAAGTTTTGTGAAGAAGTACTTTTTCATACGTGAATGTCCTCCCAACATTGTAAGATGCAACAGCCTGTCCTACTAAATAATCACTCGATATGCATTGATATTCCATTTCCATGTTTATTAATTTATAATTAGCTGGTGTTTCATTGCTTGAATAAACTACAACATCAGAAACTTTAGCCAAAGTCAATTCAAATCTAAGTGGATGTGCCAATCCTCTTGGATAAAATACTCCATGATCTTTGAGAAATGTATGATCCAATGGAATGGCATATCTAGTGTTATGAATCGTAGCTAAAGTATTATCCCCTACTTTTGATGTATCTTTGTCACCCGCATTAGTCCTGATCCTCCTTATGTTAACATTGGATATACCCTGTCTTAACCTATTCTCACGATCTTCAGTTGTCAAAAACAATTCATGATAAGTCTTGAACAAATCAAATCTACTAAGATCCTCTACGATCTCACCACCAAATAAAACCTTATATTGTGAAATTAGATTCCTCCCCAAATTATTAACAAGAGTATGGTCATTGTGACCGGTTACAATCATATCAAAGGTTATATAAACGCTACCGGGCACAATGACTAAATTACCACTCAATTTGGGTATTTCAATGTATAGTGTCTCACCAGGTTCAGCTGATGATGGATTCAACGTGACCCTATTCAACGAAGTTTCCGCCTTCAACCCTTCGCGAGTCCTTGGAACGCGATTAGTATCAAGAATGTCTGATATAGAAGTCATTTTAAATGCTTATATTCTTGTTTATAAATGAGCAATGCCAACGTTTTAAATCGATTATATTACTCCACTGATGGATACTGGAAAGGATACTCGGCCATACCCAAATTGGCCAAAGCAGCCAAAGTTAGTGAAAAGGTCGCCAAAGAGTGGTTGGAGAAGCAAGCCTTGTAACAAATTTATCTCCCAGCCCCCAAGTATATACCCAGACCACATTGGAGTGTGAATAAGCCTAACCAGATTCATCAAGCGGACTTGTTGTTTCTTCCTCACGATACAGTGAGAAGAAAAACATACCGCTATGCATTAGTCGTGATTGATATCGCGTCAAGATATAAGGATGCTGAGCCATTGACCTCAAAGGAGAGTGGTGAAGTCGCTAATGCCTTTCAACGGATTTATTCCCGTAGGTTGAAGTGGCCACAAACATTAATGGTAGATCTAGGAACAGAATTCAAGGGTGATGTAACAACTCTTATGAATAAGCATCAAGTCACAATCCAACGTAGTGAAGCTGGGAATCATAGAGCTCAAGCTTTTGTTGAGAGGGCCAACAGGACTCTCGGTGAGAAGTTATTCAGCCATCAATACGCCCAAGAGATGATTAGTGATACCCGATCCACAGTTTGGGTGAACAGATTGCCCGCCATCATGAAGACCCTCAATAGTGAACCCACCCGTATTACTGGTAAAGAGCCTGACGAAGCTTTGAAAATGGGCTCAATTGGCACTAAAACTCCAAACTATAAGCGACCTGTGGGATTGGATGAGAAGAGACTACCTCCAGATGTTCAAGTCAGATATCTATATGCCACTGGGGAAGATGAAGGTGGAGATAAACGAAGGGCTACTGATCCCATATGGAGTCTTGAAGTCTATGATTTGGCTCGAACCATAATCGAACCGGGTCAACCAGTCTTGTATTATTTGAGTGGAGGTCCAAAACGAGGATTCGTTCGTGAAGAGCTACAATTTGTACCTCAAGACACTAAATCACCACCTTCTAGCGTCCTGAAATGACCATGTGCATAAGTGTTTATCCCATCGTCCATTATCACACGTTTATCGTCCTCGCGTGATAATGCAATCTTATTGATAGTTTCAGTATACATGTCATGATTATGACTTCTTATGGTGTTCATCTTCCGTCTCTGGGATTGGCCACTGAAAAGACAAGTCTTGTAATCTTGGAAACTTATGCTTTTGCTAACCACTGTCTTGTTAACACCCTTACACTTCTTGACTTCTTTCTCCTTGTCTGTCTTGAAAGCATACAGTTTGGCCCTCAGACCCACAAATTCAGTGATCTGTTCACCACCAGCCTCATCTTTGAACATCCCTCCAACCTTTTTGTTAACTCCGGTCTCAATCCCGGATGGATGGTCCCTTGGGTAGTTGCTGGTGTCAAATTTAGCCCTCACATCTGGACTGATATCCCTGTAAAAATCCTCAGTCTCTATCACCTAGGCTAAAGAATCCGTGTCTGTGAACAGCAACTTGACCTTCTCCCCATACTTGGACTTCATGTACCTGTAATGGAAATCATACATAGTCGTCTTGCTCAGATCCAGAATGGATAAGCCTAAGTAAATGGGCTTATCAAAGACCAATCTCGTTCTCTTCATGTGGAAGGCGGCCAGATCCTCGCAAAAGATGTTCCTATGATGGAAGTTTGGCTTCACAATCAATTTACGCGCTTTCTTCTCATCAGTAACCAACTGGATATCCACCCTCTTCCTAATGTTCTCCATGGTCTTGCCAAACACCGAGTTGTTCATCAACTTGAAAAAATCCTTTTCGAAATCATTCTCAGCCCTGGCTCTCAAACTATTATTCAAGTCAATATAGGAGTTCAACCATTCCGACTCCTCAAACTTGATCCCTCTGTGTACCTTGGTTAACTTCAAACCCAACGACAAATACTGTTTCAGAGCTTCGTGGTGTAGAATATACTTCTTCTTATCTCTCAAATTGGGAACCAACTTAACAACCCCATCAACATCCAATCTCTCTGGAGCCAACGGATAATCATTATGCAAATCATGCAACTCCAACGGGTACTCCAAATCCACCTCCAATATACATGGATGGTTCCTCCAGTCTGCCAACTCTTGATCATCCATCCATTCAAACCCATGGGTTGGCAAAGCCTTCGTCATTGCATATCCATAGAGTCCATTAGCATCCAAATATGTGATGTACTTTGTAGGCAACCTGGGATCATAGTTCTTCATATATCGATTATTAGCCTTCCCATACCTAGTCGAGATCATTGATATTCCACCTCTGATACCATTCTCTACCATAATCAGCATATCTGGATCCCTCAGAAGCTCCAACTCCACCTTGGTTTTCTTCAATGTGGCATCCCAAGCCAATCCAGGTGCAGTAAAGTACCATGCAGGATCTAATCCATAATTTTTCATACATACCCTTCTAAAGTTCTCAAAAACATCAGCCAATAATAATACATCCACCTTAAGATACGTGTTATGGTAATTCTTGAAATTCCTCATCTCAAATCTGTCCCACACAGACTTGGCATGTTTGTAATCTTCCTCAGTTAAATCCTCATCATAAAGCCTTGAATAAAACTCCTCTTTAGGTGGAAGACTTGTCTCACTTAGCTTATCATATCCGTCAAACCAATCATAAGGAAAGACTCCCTTTCTAGACAACAGCTCTAAGTCCTCGCCTTCATAATACCTTCCCAAGTTCTCCAAAGACTCTCGCGGTATATTGTTAACCAAACTGGCTAACCCACTAGACATAAACCTGAAACTGTCTATAAACCTTATGTATCGTTTCACCTCAATCCTCTTACCCTCCCCATTCCTAAAGGTATCCACAACAATCTCCTTGGTAAATGAAATGTATTTCTCATCAGTAAGTGGTATACAATTTAATTTACCCTCTGATATACCAAGATTCTTCACGAATAAATGACTATCGTACCCAGACAAGTTATGAAATATAACTGGAAAGAAGTTTGGAACCTTGAATTCGAGATTGCATTTCATGTGTGCTGCCCCTCTATACTTACCCGTAAGATGACAATGGTCACGTACCTTGTCATCCCCCAACTCACCCTCACAAATATGACAGTGAGTTGCATTCCTAAAATCCCTTTTGTCTTTCTTCTTCATTATAATCTCCTCTGGGCTTCTGAATTGTTTATAAATCTTCTTGATATCAGCCTCCAGTCTCTTCACGAATATTTTTGTAATGTCCTCATCTGGAGATCTTGCTGTACGCATTGCAAGCTTGGGTTCAAATATCTTATCATCAAAACACTTGATAAGATAACAGAAACCTGATGGCTTGTGCTTCTGATATTGATTCGTGAAACTATGCCCGTCATCCGGTAAACAAGTGTCCAACTTCTCCGTGAAACACTCGAAATCTGCATAAACCACAAATGGCACCTGCATCTTTCTTCTATGGTTCTTGAAATTAATGTACTTTGGACTGTCATCCTCATTAATAGGCATCTGGACTTTGACTGCTTCGTTGTTTAAACAATACTCCACGTGCGTCTCCAGCGACTTTCGAGAATTGAACGAGTTTAAGCAGTTATCACAATAGAAACGCTCATGCTCATTCTTATTATACTCAATAAGTCTTGACATGTTTTTGATCCAGCAGTAATGATTTGTCTCTTCGTTTGATATCAAGAGTAAGTTTATCTTTTCCACCCCTGACTTATTACTACGCCTGATTAGGGTTGGCCCGCCATTCTCATAACCAAGGATGTTGACCCCATATGGGTTCTGTCTTTCGAATTTATCTATTTAGGTTGTACTGAGTGCCGCCACTGGGAACTCTATCCCCGACCAATCGAGTTTCTCTGAGTTCTCCCTCATCTCCCTATTAAGTCTCTCAGGATGATTCTCCCTTGGGAACACAGCAGATGTCACTGCCCATTTGAAGCACTCCTGATCTTCATTCTTGACATTGATAATTGCTTTCTTAGCAGCTAATTTAGGTGGTAATTTAATATATGAACTTCCAGAAAACGGTTGAAATGGGTTTATGTGAATACGAAAATCAATCACACTCTCAAACACCCATCCAGAGCGCTCATTCTCGTATCTCTGCACCAATTCAACCAGTCTAGCTTTGACGTTATCAAACATAACAAATGTGTCTGTTGAAGCTGTCACTGTCTCCATCAGTGAATGGAAATGACCTTGACTCCGCTCAGTAACATGATTATCCTGGCTATTCCTCCTCATGAATCCGCATGAAAGAATACACTTCAACTTGAATGGCTTCCTATGTTTATACGTCAAACTACGAAATGGTGTTCTAACCTTGCTAAGGAATGAAGTTGGATCATATCCAGCTCTACCCTTTACTATATAAGTCCTCAAAAAGCCTTTCAGAGCCGTTTCATGTCTTTCAGGAATGAAATAATCAGGTTCCCTTCTAACTGCATTAGCTGCCCTTCTTAATCTCCTGGTGATGGCCCTCCTGTTTGGTTCTCCGACATTGGATCTTATCCAATTTGTAGTCTGGATAATTTCACGCCTGGCAACAGCAATAGCCCTTCCATATGAAGCTCGGGCGGGCCTTGTTCTTGTGGGTCTAACTGGACCATGGATTGGAACATTAGCTTCAACCACTCGTAGGGATCCTACAGCATTAATTAGAGCCGCTTTACGCATGTTGCCAAAACCTTGTATACCAGACCTCTTGGCTATGGTTCGTAATATCTTCACTGTCAAGTTCTCGAATTGTATATCAGATAACGCTGTGAGCATTTCAGCCTTTCTGAATCCACGAACACTCACACCAGCTCTTTTGGCTATTGACCTCAAGTCTTTCACTGTCAAGTTCTCCATAGCATCAATTGTATTTTGGAATTGCAACTCTTAAATCAACCACTATAGTATTTAAAAGCTTATTTAACTTTTGTAACACGATCTGTGTTACAAATGTACGTCCCTTAAATTATTCAACAAATTCATTCAAAAGACTCATACAAAGACTTTTTCTGGTCTTCATCAAAACACCAATCAATAAACCTGTCTGGATGCCATGTATATCTGATCAACTCTTGATAGAAATCCTTATGGTTGAAAGAATCTTTATGATTGATCTTATAATCATTAATTAAACAAATTTCAATGTATCTTGGTACTCCACCTTCCAAATCAAATGTTCCACAAAATCTTTGTAAGCTTGAACAAAACACAAAACTATCCTGTCCAGTCTTTTTACAATTTTCAAATAATATATTTCCTTGATCCAAATACACATTAAGTACATTAATATCCCAACCTTTTTTTGAAGATGATGAAGTAATAATCAACTTGTTTGCTCTAGTAACATCACACCAATATTTAATCTTTAACCTCAACATTGCCAAGGATGTCAAGAATTTACAATCTTCATAACAATATGATAATAAGATTTCAAAACCATCTCCTTTTCTTGGATACTCAACTTCCAAATCAATTCCATAATTTAACTTACTAAGAAGATCAATTTGTGGATAAGCTGGTCCTGTAACCATCCATTGTATAAGGTCTTTTTCCACCTCAACCAATTGACTCATTTGCATAATCTCATCACTCATGTCGTTTGCCATTTCTCAAAGCTGTACCCTAGACTCTTAACCTCAACCCAAAATCCCACTTTCTCATTCCCGACCCCACCCATCTCAACTCGACGATCCACTCTGAAAAATTGACGCCTTAAAGAAAATCATCGATCAAAAATCAAACAAGGTTGAGGCCCAACTCCCCACTTGACCACGCCCATCTTGTCTCAACCCAACTCGACCAAACCCAAAAAATTCTGACCGAGCCGAACCAGACCCCCGACAAAAATTGACCACGCCCTTTTGGCCCAGAATCGGCCAATTGCTACTACTAAACCTTTTGGCGAAACTCTAAATTTATTTTCCCTTTCTATAAAGCGTGACTGGAATGGTAGGGGAACATTTGAAAAGTTTTTACATCAACTCCCCCACTTTTCTCATTTTATCCCAGTATCTTTCATAGTCTTATCATTGTAGAAATTAAATCCTGGGGAAATGTGTTCTGTCGCTGAAATCAAAGGCGCAACTGTAGCTAGCGGATAGATTTTAAAGACAGTTCCTCGCAAAACTTAGCGCCCTGAGATTAGGGAAACTTTGACTTAGTAGAATGCTCTCGCCTAAGTCAAGACTGCCCAGTTTAACAATTTAAAATTGACGTGTAACATATAACAAACCGTAGTCATGATCTGAATTAGAGTCGGAAGACACTCCATCGTAATTTTTCAGGTTAAAGGAGGAGATTTTTCTAAACGAGATCGTGTTTCGTTTCCGAAAAGAAAACT
The DNA here is from genome assembly GCA_949710005.1 of Ricordea florida. Lineage (NCBI taxonomy): Eukaryota > Metazoa > Cnidaria > Anthozoa > Corallimorpharia > Ricordeidae > Ricordea > Ricordea florida. The sequence continues at coordinate 14,888,922 of OX453275.1, forward strand.
TTTAGATCGTTTGAATTTTCAGTTGTCACTGACGCGAAGATGCGTAATGAGAGTTTGATCGAAATAGCATCAAGAAACTGTGTTATCTGGCAACTGGTTCAAAATAGGCCTTGGTAGTGCATGCGTTTTATTGTTATGCTACTATGTGCGTTTTACAATATAAAGACAGGCTCCCCTCCAAACAGTGTTCAATATCTAAGTTCTGTTTACTTTACAGATACCTGTTCATGCAAACAGGCGATAAGAACCGAAAGACAATCAACTCTAGGATAGAAAATTGATTGATTTATCACAAGATATTTCAAACCAACACAATTATTACGAAGTACTTGACACTCGCTTAGGAAATGTCTGACTGAAACAGAATTTTTTTCCCTTCCTTTGGTCTATGAAATGCAAGGAAAAATACCTTCTCATTTTGCCCCAGTACATTATCTCCATTCTCTTAAGTTCATAACTACATACTTCGACAATTGGCAGGCTTATATGACTGGTCCAATAAAACAAAGGATCTTAGTATTTTAAGATGTTTAATCTGTTATTTAAGAAATCAAAATTAGATAATACTTGGTTTCAATTACTTAGGTAATATCGTTTAACTCGACTGTACATATCCCTGCCATATTTAAAAGTATGTCTTTATTATCCTACCTTAAAAATATTTAAATTCCCAATTCCCCAATTTCGATTGGCCACTAATTTCCACTTGTATTTGCTTCACCCTAAAGGAAAAAGTCTCAGCGACTCGTTACCAATAACAACCATTGACACTTGAGATATCGAGGAAGTTGGAGACCCACCTACAGTTTTACATCTTTTTGTTTACCATCTACAGGGGATAGAGGAATTATTATGGGTAGAATAGCCAGCCTAAACCTTGAGCCTTAAACCCTAAGATTTTTCAAACCAACACAATTATTACGAAGTACTTGACACTCGCTTAGGAAATGTCTGACTGAAACAGAATTTTTTTCCCTTCCTTTGGTCTATGAAATGCAAGGAAAAATACCTTCTCATTTTGCCCCAGTACATTATCTCCATTCTCTTAAGTTCATAACTACATACTTCGACAATTGGCAGGCTTATATGACTGGTCCAATAAAACAAAGGATCTTAGTATTTTAAGATGTTTAATCTGTTATTTAAGAAATCAAAATTAGATAATACTTGGTTTCAATTACTTAGGTAATATCGTTTAACTCGACTGTACATATCCCTGCCATATTTAAAAGTATGTCTTTATTATCCTACCTTAAAAATATTTAAATTCCCAATTCCCCAATTTCGATTGGCCACTAATTTCCACTTGTATTTGCTTCACCCTGAAGGAAAAAGTCTCAGCGACTCGTTACCAATAACAACCATTGACACTTGAGATATCGAGGAAGTTGGAGACCCACCTACAGTTTTACATCTTTTTGTTTACCATCTACAGGGGATAGAGGAATTATGATGGGTAGAATAGCCAGCCTAAACCTTGAGCCTTAAACCCTAAGATTTTTCAAACCAACACAATTATTACGAAGTACTTGACACTCGCTTAGGAAATGTCTGACTGAAACAGAATTTTTTTCCCTTCCTTTGGTCTATGAAATGCAAGGAAAAATACCTTCTCATTTTGCCCCAGTACATTATCTCCATTCTCTTAAGTTCATAACTACATACTTCGACAATTGGCAGGCTTATATGACTGGTCCAATAAAACAAAGGATCTTAGTATTTTAAGATGTTTAATCTGTTATTTAAGAAATCAAAATTAGATAATACTTGGTTTCAATTACTTAGGTAATATCGTTTAACTCGACTGTACATATCCCTGCCATATTTAAAAGTATGTCTTTATTATCCTACCTTAAAAATATTTAAATTCCCAATTCCCCAATTTCGATTGGCCACTAATTTCCACTTGTATTTGCTTCACCCTGAAGGAAAAAGTCTCAGCGACTCGTTACCAATAACAACCATTGACACTTGAGATATCGAGGAAGTTGGAGACCCACCTACAGTTTTACATCTTTTTGTTTACCATCTACAGGGGATAGAGGAATTATGATGGGTAGAATAGCCAGCCTAAACCTTGAGCCTTAAACCCTAATTGTGGGGGTAGTTTCTAAAGAAACTGGTGCTGCGTCGGTGGGGAATTGAAAGACAAGAAATTGGGATCGTCAAACACGTTGATAAAGTAAGTTACGGAGCCTATTCACTCACATGATCAGCGGCCATGCTTTTAACGGAAACAAAAGAAGATGTTTGCATAAGAATAGAATTTAATTCCTGGAGGATCTGTCTGGGACACCAACATGGCCGCCTTTTCTTTGTTTGGGGACACCAACATGGTTGCCGAGACGTCATGTGCATACGCTCTATACCACTATAAGGTAAAAGGGGGGGGGGGTGCTGACGTTTTGAGGGTTAACACGCTCTAACAAAGAGCTAACGCTCGAAACGTCAGCACTCCCCTTTCTTTCACCTTAAACCCTAAACCTAGCAAGTGCTACTATAATAGAAATAAGTAGTAATCAAACTCGCAGGGTGAATAATTGACTAATTGATCGATATAATAATATAAAAAATGTTCTTATATCTACTAATCTAATAAAAAGGATTTTTAATGTGATGACCAAATCTGTCAGTCATAAGTTTTAAAAACGCCACTCGCCCCACCTCCATGAGATATTCCCTATAGCAACAACATTGAACAAAACAACTCACACGGGAAAGATATTAACCGAAGAAATTAAAAAGTAAATTATGTCTATCAATCATATGTTTCAGATATATCCCACGAAATCAAGGTTTCGGATGCTTGATAATCCCCTGAACATTCCTCACAAAGTGAATAAAATGAGACAATTTGGTAGAGACATTGACTGGGTTAAACGCATCTAGGTCAGAGGCCGTAGACCAATCTTCAAAGTGAAGTAAGACATCCGTCTATGACACAAAGAATAACAAGAAAGTATATATTAAAAGCATGTTAAATATCTAAAGGTTTAGATCGTGTTCTATGAATTTAGCAATCTTTACCCACTGCGATGAATGTTTGCTAACAAGAAAGTAAAGAGAAGAAAGAGAGATAGCACCCAAAGGTACGTTTCTTGGGCCAATAGTTTTTTGGCGCATGTACTTTGGATACAGAGAAGTCTCAGCCCATCCAAACCTTACAAGAAAACGTTTGTCTCTTTTACGAATGACTGCTTTATATTCTTAGGCCATAGCAGGTTTCGAGTCCACTTTAAAAAAGGCAGTCCCCGGTGTGGCGAGACGGTTCGTTCATGTTCAACTTTAACTTGACCCCTGTCATACAGAACAGATCAGGAAACACCTACCTTGGTTGGAACTCCATATTGTTGTTCGGGAATGTCCCCTTCTATTTGTGTTTCATGACTCACAGTCAGGATAAATGTCCCAGCGTCACTCGGGTAGACATATGTTTTGCGCACACTCCGTCTGTAGTAGTTCTGTTGGAAGTTTTCCGGAAGCTGACTGGCGGGTGGAAGAATAATTGTGTCACCTTCAATTCGCATCTCCGATAAATATTCACACAGAACTTTGTCCTCTTCCTCAATGTCAATAAGCGATTCGGGATGTTTTTCACCTGAATTGAGTTGAAAATACGGACAATAAAGGTCCTCAGCAATGCATAAGGATGGGAAGACTTCACGTTATTACCAAATACTAAAAATAGGCAAGCATTGCATGCATGTGGCTACTGCATTTATTAAGTTTATTCGGACCTTTTTGCCATATATGAAAGACAATATACTTAAACTTTCCTCGATTTTATTACTTTTACATGCCCATATTTCTTCGCGGTGCGCGAACTGTATTGTGCATTGTGATTGGCTGAATACTAGGCACGCGCTGGTTGGCTCCTTCACTTACTCACTCGCGTTTCCTTTGACATATTAGGGACTGATTCGAGACGCGACGGCTGTAAGACGCGGCCCGAAGTTAATTTTTAAAGAGGTGACATATTGCGCATGCTCACGTCATCTTCCTGATGGTATCACGTCGCGTCGAGAACGTGGGATTGGCAATTTTGACGTTCTGTACAAAACGTGAGCATATTCCTACCAGTGCTTAACTTAAATAATGATATATTCCTCTAAACATGAAAAATTAGCAATCTAGGATCATTGGACGTAATTTCTGGTGACATTTAAGATCGTAGCTATGGAAGGATTTTGAATTTTTACCTCCGCCAAGGAGGTTATGTTTTCACGCCTGTCTGTTTGTCTGTTTGTTAATCGTTTTACGCAAAAACTAATCAACGGATTTGCACCAAATTTGGTGGAAAGGTCGCAAATATACCCAGGATCAATCGATTAAAATTTGGGATTTATCCGGATTAAACTCCGGATCTCAGATCCAGACTAGACGCTCTCGGGAGCGTTCACTCCGGCTATACTTGATAGTATGGCTTCGAACAAACGTGAATGTCAGTTTACGCCTAACTTTTGTATATATTGTATACTATATGGCTGGTTCCACGACCGCAAAAAACCTACCAGACTGTATATCGCACCGCAATTCTTGTCGTGTTTAAGCTGAGCGATTTTATCAGAAAGTTTTCTAAGGTTTTACAGAAATTTAAGTGATAATTGAGTTTGTTTACTAATCGAATTAATGTTGACCAATCAGCTTTCTTGGTTCCCACGGTAGAAAACAGTTTTGAAACTTGATGCCATTCACCTGATTCCAAGTTATCGAAGGCGAAGAAGCGATATGTGGGAAAAACAACAATATTACTCCTTAATCGGATATACTTTTCTTCAAATAGCTCTTATTTGTGGATTCAAACTCTTAAAACAACAATATGTGGCGGGGCGGAGGTATGCGCTCTACCGAGTGCCCTTCTAGTTTTAATTTCTTTCAGGTGTACTAAGCTTATAAAATGGCAGTGTCTTCGAGCAAGGCTTGTAAGTAAGTCACGATCGACAACTTCAAAAAGTGAATGCAAGAGTCTTCTGCATACTTTCCTCGTCTCTTGTACCGTTACATTTCTCGATTTATTGCGTTCATCTGCCGCTTAACTAGCACATTTTATGATCTCTTCTAATAGACACAAACAGAGCATTTCCATGGATATTTCTGCGAAAGAATTGCTGAAGAATCACACTGATAAAGAGCGTTTCGCAGCCGCGTCGTCTTGCATCGCGCCGGGGATCTTAACTTAACTTTTTCCGCGCAAACGGCGACGTTCTAGTTCCAGTCCTTTGACAGCCACCGCGTTCTAGAAGCCGTCGCGTCTCGGATCTTAAAGTCCCTATTGGTTCCTGCAATTATTTCATATGCAGTAGCCCAAAAAACTGAAAGAAAACGCTAAAATTTTGATTTTGGATGAAGCAAAATCTCCCTATACGCCTGTATAACAGACTTTGGGACTCGGAGAAGCTAATAAACGCTTTATTAGTCGGGCAACCGACTATAGGTTTACCCTCGAGTTTCATCGCAAATCGCAGTCACGTGCAATGGGGAATACCGCAGACACATAATACGGGCGCAAACTTCTTTCTACATGTCGAAGTCGATGGCGAATATGTTGAAAACAAATGGTGTCATCTTTTCTACGCTCGAACATACAGACCCACAAACCGTTCGCGGTAGACCCACTCTAAAAGATGGCGTGTGTAATGAGCGTATATTTCGAAACGGGTCGTCCCGCGAACTGAAAATAGCAAAAGAATCAAATGATTTAGCGAATGTCTCACTGGAATCAAACCAGAAATCAAACGAGTTGCCAGTGAACAGAAAATGTGGACAGAATGACAGAAGAGCATTTGCTGATAAAAAACAAGGTGCCTCGCGATGAAACTCGAGGAAACGACAACAAAGATGCCACGTTGGAAACCAGGACCTTGGTACCCTTAGCATTTCTTTTTTGGACCACTCCGCACCATAAGTGGTCAACACTCATAACAGCACGTCTACCCGTTGTCCGACTTACGATCTTAGATCGTCTTGTTTAAGAAAGAATTATTCCGGCTTCGGAACCATATATATAAATCAGCAACCTTGGCATTTTGAGCGATCAGAATTGCTCTCCACCTAAGCATATTCAACATGGCACTCCCCCTTTTATTTTTACCTTACGTACTTTATCAACTTGTTTGATTATCCATTTTATTGTGTTTCAATTCCCCACCGACGCACTTAGAAACTACCCCCACCCCCACTATACATATTCAACACTACCCACCTCCTTGGAGGTGAATAATGCTGGGGCTTCTGGGTAATCCTCGTCCAGATCAGGTTTGGTTTAAGATTAGACAAAATGGCGTCCAAGAGAAATGAAAATGGCGACCGTCGATTGTCGCTTTAGAGCTATTTACGAGAGGTGTCACTAGGAAGATTACGCAAAACACGACCACGATGAAACGTTGACCAGGGCAGGACCAACCTATAGCGCAAAACAACGACACATTGAGACTCAAGTCCCGTAAGTCTCTTTTTTCACCGGTTGTGTTATCCTTGGCGTGGCCTTCCTATTTGCTTAAGCTCCCTACTGAGGTTGCTTCAATGGAATATACTAAAACGATTATTCTCTCCAATCTCGGTAAATAGTGGCTTCAAGGGATATTCTGCAACTATTCACCTCAATTTCTAAGATTTCTAACTGAGTTCACCCTGAGCTAGCTTGCGATAGGGTTGGCTATTGAAAATGAAACACACTCGACAAATACTCAACACTGCTATGTAGTAATTCTTTCGTTGGTCTGTATTTTGGACTATAGCAATGGTGTCAGCAAATCTCCGATTTCAAGCTCCCAAGGTAACAGCGCTCTTTAGGGACTTGCTTCACTGCAAGGCTATCTCACATGATTTTACAGAACTCCTTACGTTTTGAACTCAAACACCATTGTTTGTGATCTTCAGGAGCCAAAAATAATCTTGCGGAAGGCAAGGAGCGCTGAAGAAAATGAACACCAGAGACAAAGGATTGATTTCTTTGCTACCGTCCCATAGTCAACATATCTACTGAACATTTAATTTAACGTGTCTTTTCAAATTTTTAAAGTTGAAAAGACAACAACTTAAAAGTTCTTTTCATGTTAGTTGACAATGGTTGAATAAAAAAACGACAACTAGATTTTAACAACTAGATTAGCAAATTCGAGACCAAATGGAAGAAAGGCTTTAGGCCGCTGAAGCCGTATAGACAGCTTTGAATCAAGATTGAGTCCCAGAGTTCGTCTAGCACATTTTCAATCCCAGTAGTGACGGAAAGACGCCCTTTTGCACATTTATATAGTGTATTGAATTACTTTAAACAATTGTAATCCTCACACTCCAAACCAATCAAAGAATTACACTTTTTCTTCCCAGATTCAACTTTTCAGTCAGAAAGTATTGCAGGAAAAGGTACTTATTAAAAATTACAATTTTAAGTAATAACACTAGGTTAATCACTATCTTGTAAATCTTACTTGCTCGCAACACAAAGCGACAATCAAACTTTGAAGCCGGTGTTACCACGTCGATAATCAACACTTTCTGATAAGGTGTGCAGAGAAAGAAGCACGGCTTCTTCGATGTTTTTTCCACAGTTGGGTCGCCATAGAACTCTCTCTTTCGAATTCCTCTCAGGGGGTATGGTGGTGCGAGCAAAAAGTTCATTTTATCCTCTGATCCTTCTTCATTCACCAACCAAGTCTAATATCAAAAAAAGCATTAAACTTCTGCTTAACTGACATTATACACGTAGCACTCTAATTGTAGTGCAGTGGGTAGCGTGTTGGTACTGTGCCTTTTGCAGTGTTCACCAAACTTGAGTGGATTAAGACTTACTCAGAAATGTTGGACAAATGTTTGTGCAGTAGATCTCGAAAGCGTTTCAGTTTGACAAGGGTTCGTTTTCACTCACAATTTGCTTCAGGACAATTCTTGTGTTTAGTATGTACCGACTCAGCAGTCTTGGCATTTTGAGCAATCTGACTGGCTGACCACCTCGGGACATTCATCACTATTCACTTCCGAGGAGGTGAATAGTGTCGGGGCTCCTCGGAAACCCTTATGCAAGTGAGTTTTGGTCGCATCAGTGTGGAAAGGGGGCAGAGACACATCAAGTGGCTTAGTGGAGAAGTCGTTCACTTTTTTTACTTGGGCGAACTGTAATGCCATGAGCTGTAACCCTAAAAAGTGTAAAGAACTTGTCGTAAAGAAGAAAGGGAACTCCACTTACTATCCTGTTGTTCGTAATATACCACAACACGCCATTCTTGCGTCATTACGTCTGACCTTCCAGAATGACAGTAAATGTTTTTGCACACATAAAAGCTTAACTGTGCAAAGCCAAAAAATGCCTACATGTGCTGAGAGTATGTAGAAAAGAGCGGTACAGCCAGAAAGAAATTGATTATCTCTTTTGAAATATTGCTCTCCCTAATATAACCTACGGACTACTTGTTTATGGTGCCTCCGATTCGGAAATTAATGTCCTTGAGTAATTTTTAGACAGATCCTATAAGTTGCGCTTTATATCTATGCAGTTGAGTATTAGATCATTACTACAAAACCAAGATAAAGCGATCCTTAAAGTAGTTAAACAGCGTGATAACCACCCTCTGAAGGTTTGCTTACCGCAAGAAAAGAACAATTAAACTTACAACCTTAGACGCATAAGCTGCCAAAGGCCTAAGATAAACATAGAACGTTATAAGAACACATTTGTAAATAGATTAATTTTTAAATAAAACCTTTTATGATATTTTTAGGATATTTTATGCCAGATATATTGTACCTAGTTTAATCTTTTTATTCTATTGTAATATTTGAACTGTACCTTGAATCTTTTAATCAGGAACATTAGGTATGTATTTTTATTTAATGAGCAACAAAGACATTTATTATTATTATTATTATAATTATTATTATTATTATCATTGTTATTATTATTATTATTATTATTATTATTATTATTATTATTATTATTACGACATTTATTAAAGAAAGAAATGGCCAGCATCAATTCTTGTTCTAAAACACGACGACGCCGAAGATGTCGACCAGGACGGTGCCAAACAACAGCGCCACTTAAAGAACGAAACAATGAAACCGCAGGTGCAAAATACAGTCTGGTAAGTTTGTTTGTCATCCTTTGCAAAACAACAACTTGATATAAGAACATTTATTGACCTTTTTTGAGGACGAGAGTGTTGAACGACAAAGTTTTCTTGCAAAATTTTTGATGAAATTCTAAATGTAACAATTGACATATCTCACAACTCGAAAGGGAGAAGAAATCAAAATAATCTGAAAAAGATGCCGTTACTAGCCGCATAATAGGCAAACAATTGTTCTTTCAATATCAGTGAATAGTGGCACCTGGTCACTCGATTTCAGAGAATAATTGTTTAGTACATACAATTTATTCTTTCTTCATTTGTTGGTCTAACGGCAAGTATCAACTTGCTCTTATAAGTGACCCTGGTCCTTTCAGTCTGACAACTCATTGCCACGAGAGAAAGAATTTTTCACGCCACAAGTGGAAACAGCACAGACTTACTGGCGCGTTTCACCTGATCGTAGTACAACTAGTCGCCAATGGTCAGGAAATGGGCAGCGCTCTGGAAAAGACATTCCCCCTGCTTGAAATTTACACTGAACAGTCCATTACAAGCCAAGTGTTAGAGAAAGAGCGGATGGCTTTAGAAACAAATTTAACCTTCTTTAAGAAGAAATGGGCTACCTTTATACACTCTCTCCACCCGCAGAAATTCATTAAAAACCTAATTCATGTTCAAATGCAATTGGGGAGGTGTATATGGGCAGGCAGACTAAGGCCCCATTTGCAAGGAGAAACGTTGTCTCGAATAAGAGGGTCACCCTCCAAGCCGGGTTAACTTTAGCGAGCGTTTATGAGTCAAAAAGTGCGCCCGTGTGACCGAGTTGACAGGTGGCGTGTAAGAAGAGGACAATAATTTACATATTCAAAACGGTTAGGCGAGCTCAAGTGTTTACATGGGAAAAAGTTGTTTCAACTAGGGGGGTCATCCTGCCTCGGAACGAGGGTGACCCTGCCAGGCGGGTTACCCTTCTAGCCGAGCAAACATTTTTCTATTTTTTTTTTAATTTTACCGGAAGTAAAGAAAAGGTTAGCTCGTCCTAGGTAGCTTGGATAGGCGGGAGGCCCTTCTAGCCGGGACAACTTTTCATTATATAAACGGGGACAAACAGCATTTTGGGATTAGTTGCCGGTTTTCCATTTATTTTCAGTTCGTATTGTAACAGAGCTATTTTGAACCTGCGTAGTCAACAACTTTTGCAAGATTGAGCTATTAATGTTAGTTCGTTTCAATGAATCCAGTTTAAATGTCTGTACAATGAAAAACTGTATAAAGGGGTAACAGCAATGCGATGTTGGGGGTAACCATACGAATATACACAGCGGATTAAAAGTACTCCTAGGTGCTTCGGAAGCCAGGAAATGCTTTGCCCGTACCTGCGGAACTCATGGCTCGTGTAAGCCTTTACCAACCTTACGAACTCTCTTAAATTAAAACTTTATCCTATTTCATAGGCAAGTGTAGCCTTACAACATTGTATTCATGCGATGAAGGATAGGAAAAACGTAGTGAAGGTGTGTGCTGGAGTATTGAATAGGAGCAAGTTTCATCCGGAAAAGCTTATTTCTAAATGTATAAAGGGCTACATGGCAAAATTACAAGTACCTTAACTTTCACGTTCCTCGCCGATGGAGAGTAGAAGTAAAAATCGTGCCTCACATCATGGGTAGACTTTTTTGCCTTTTCAGAAAGAGCGTGCTCCAATTCGAGTACCTCTGCATATTCCATACCGGCTCTAAAGCGCCCCTTCCATTCACCACTCTCAAGTTTCCGCTTAATATCTTCAATTGAGACTTCACCTTCGTCCTCTATAGAATTGAGACTCGATGTCAGAGATACTTCCCTGCATGTACGTTTGTTTGCAGTTAGTAAGGTTAGAGTACTAATACCGAGAGAGGTAAAGAGCTCTCTTAAGCACGTTATTTTTGCATTTCAGGTTGCTGTCAACTCGGAAGAACTGACAACCGTTCAAGCCTCAATGCTAAGCAACTAGTATTTTCAAGGAAAAGCCTCCTTAAGCCTAACCGGCTCAGAGCAGCTGCTACTGCAGCTATTGTTAAAGATACCGCTGATAATGAAGATGATGAGAACGACGATAAGGATAATTATGATGTCTCGCATTTTTGAACGTGTGAAATTTATCAACTTCCGACCATTTGAGTAGTTTCAAGGACTTGTGAATATTTCGACCTTATCGATAAAGGAAAAATTCAACTGGAAATTTACAATCCTGGATAAAGCATTCTTGACATTTTTCATGACTTCCGTTGAAACATTAGTACCTCTATTTCCCCTCCTTTCCCCCACTGGATAATGTTGATCACCAGAAGTCCAACACATGTGAAACAACGTACTGGTATACTGCAGGGGAAAATCTTTGTAACAAGGTTTTGTGGTTGACTAGTATCGGCAAATTAAACAGAAAGGGACACAAAACAGGTTACCGGTCCCACAAGGCTTAGTCCAAAATTGCACACGCACTGAAATAACAAAGCTCGTGGTATAAGGGCCCGGGACAAATTGTTTTACGCCCTAACAGATAAAACGTCTCCTCTGTACTGTTGGAATTTAAGCCCTTTTATCAATAACCGGTGCCTCAGATTTAATCTTAGTCTAGAAAAGCTGGGCGAATCCAAGGCGATCCCAAGTCTTTTTTCCTATACAAACGGCTTCTTATACTAACAGTACTTAAAAGAAATCCTAGCATAGGAGATTTCGATGCAACAGAGTCCGGGCAAGGCAGGGAAGCAAGTGTTTTTAACATATCAGTACCTTCATCCACATTTCCAATAAATGCGTGTCCAAAATGACACCAGAGATCCAGCTCAAGCTCATTCATGGCTTCATGTTCACGAAGACGCTCCAAGACGGGCACCAATGGATTCTTTACCTTTTCTTTTAGATCCGAACCACAAAGGAAGTCGTCCTGTCCTCTCTATCTCCAATTGCAACAGAACATTGAAAATAATAATAAACAGAACCAAGACCGAGGACAGTTTTTAATGCCACAATGCCTTAATGGATTCTACGTGGACTTCAACGTTCCACCCGAAGAGGACAATTGTTTCACTGATGCTTTAGGTGTGTGGAAAGGAAGAATGAAAGGATGATAAAATCTGTCATTAAGTAATAAAATCTGACATAAATTACATATGTATCATTTCAATTTACTTGGCGGATCAGCCAGTTATATAGCATTAAAAGAATGATCACCCAGCAGAATGACGTCAATGATCCCTATATGAAACTATTATTTTACTGCTGAACTCAGTTTACAGGAAAATAACAGTTTGACTTTGGTACCAGAGACCTCACACATAACAGCTCTAGTCAGCAGGAAAATGGCTGAACAAGTTAGAAGTAAGACATGATCGATGGCAAAACCACGAACCAAGACTTGCGTGTCTGGAAATCTCACCTCTAAAACATTTTCACTTAATAGTTCCAACCTATAATGTTTTCCTTGCCATGGGTGTGATGACACAGGCACCAGATTAAAATCTTGACCACTTGCCAAGTTTGATGAGTCCACGAAAACCTTCCTGGTTGGTTTTATTATTTTACTGTTTTCAGTTGCATTGCACTAAAATACAAATCGGAAAAAAGAAGCCTCTTTTAATGCTGCAAATAATTCGATATTTTGAAAAAAATGAATTAATATTTGGAATAAATTTCAACAAGAGGGTTGTTCGTTACACTTACCGATGGGCGGGTTTGTGTGTGGGGCGGGGCTGGGGCGGGAGATGGGGGGGGGGGGGTATCGTCAGGAAGAAACCGTTTTCATGAGCGAAAAGTATACAAAAAGAACGGGAGACGCCCAAGGTAACTATTCTTATAGAGCCAGCAGTTCCAAAAGCATTCGAATCGCCTACTTCTGAGTGGCTCAAAATTTATTTTTTTGGCCGGAGACAGGAGTAAGAAATTCCAGTTATATTCTGACAGGTGAATAAGCTTAACTTACTATTTGTCCTTTAATCCTGATATGAGCTTTTCTTTCAGCGGCAGGAGATCCCTCCATGTAGATATAGCCACTCTTCGTCCATAATTTTACACCTGTCTCTGTGGATATCCTGGCTAAATTCTCCCCGCCCTTTCCTATTATAAGACCTTTAAGATTGCCTGGTATGTATGACAAGATCGTCCTCTTTGTTTTGGCAGGGGTTCTGTGTTTAGCATCGGCTCCTTCCTGATAAAAAGCGAAAAAGAGATAAACTTCAGTCAAGTTACCGTAAAAAGAACCCTATATATATTCAACAAGCATTGGTAGATAGTGCATTTGAATTTCAAAGATCGCTCGGCAAAGGGGAGAACCTTTGTCCAACCTTTCCACATCATCTAACTCAACTTCTTCATCATCAAAGAAATTGTCTTAAGGAATTTGCAGGCCGCTTTGAAAGCAATGTAAGTGAAACGGAAAGTTAAGAAGAATATCACTTGATACCACTGAGCCAGGACATCAACAAGAAGTGGGCGGATAGTGCACCGTTCAACGCATAAAACTGATTTCGTCAAGACTCTTCTGTTGCACACATCAGGGTAAAGAGTGAAAAGAATACAGTGGTGGGGTGGACTAGATGTACGGGAAGGGGGTTCACCTCGGGGGCATGGGCCTTCGGAAAATGTGTTCCCCAACTTCGACTTCGTCCCCAGAGGTCCCTCTTATCATGCGTCCGCGTTCTGACCAAAGAAGGGTAAGTTCTGGGAACGAGATTGCCCCATACATGTACAAATCTCCCCTCGCAACCGCCACAGGCCCCCCTCCCTTCTTTTCTTTTCTTCTCACTTCACAATAATAGCCGTTCCCTAACTTGATTGACCCTTTCTTGCGCCAAACGTTTTCTTTTTCGTTGATAAACTCAGGAGGGCGTTCATCAAATCCTACCCAAACACTAAATCGGCAATATAGAGTCTCGGGAAAATTAGCTGTGTATGGCAGTGAATCTATCTTGAGTCGCAAACAACAACTCAAACCAGTTGTTGATCTCAGTTTCACATAATGTATCAGTGAGATAAAAATTAATAAAAGGTACCAGCTTGCTTTTAATAAGTTCCTTTGCAACTTCTCTCTCCCTGTCACTTCCTCGTATTGAAAAACCTCGCTCACAAACGTAGACGTCCGCTCCAGACTTTTCCTTGATATGATTAAGATACCATCCCTTCTTACCAATGACACGGCCTTTCAAATCATCTGGAACGTCGATGAATTCCTCATTCATGGCTACGAGATGAAGCATATAACAGCACCACATGTCTTTCATGTTTGATGTTTGATGTTATTCGTTTTGCTGTACTAGCCACACACTGGACGTATACAAAACATGGACCCGGGTCCATGGACCACCTCTGTGGACCCGGTCCATGGACCACCTCTGTGGACCAAGTCCATGGACCACCCCTGTGGACCCGGTCCATGGACCACCCCATGGACCACCCCTAAGCTGAGCGTGTTTTTCATTGTATGCACGTGGAGGCCATGGAGGAAGGTGAGATAACTCATTGCTTTTTGAATTTTTGGAAACGTTCGTTCCTTTGTTAATGTACTCAGATCTGTTCGAGGTCAATATATTTTACTTTCTTTTATGTTTCTAGATATGTATGGCGACAATGAACGCTCCGAATCACACAATGAAAGCTCTGATTCAGACAGGTAAGAACTGTTTTGACATATCTGTTGATAAGCGTAAATAATTTATTCAACTGAATATTTTATGTTCTTTCTTTTAGTGATAGTGTGGAGGTGTACGAGGAGATTAATGAGAAAGACAATAAACCGACAATACTGTATGGCATATGGAAAATTGATCGCTTGTTGAGCTTATTTTATGAACTGCGACGGAAAACCGATCGAGAGAATTTAGGAGGCGGAAGGGATGTAGGAAAGGTGTAAATGAAACCTATAATCGTATTTTCATAAATCCGCGAGGAGAACACTAAACCGTGCTGGCTCATCACTACTGGAGAAAGCCGTGAATATCGAACGCAACCGTGAGTCATTTTACACCCTGTCCCAATTCTTATCTATACTTCGATTTGCTTTCGAAAATTAGTGGTGGTCCATGGACCGGGTCCACAGAGGTGGTCCATGGACCGGGTCCACAGGGGTGGTCCATGGACCGGGTCCACAGGGGTGGTCCATGGACCGGGTCCACAGGGGTGGTCCATGGACCGGGTCCACAGGGGTGGTCCATGGACCCGAGTCCATGTTTTGTATACGTCCCCACACACTAGCCACACTTAGCACGACCCTACATCACCTGGTTAAGCGAGCTGCTTGATAGGCTTTTTACAGACAGACCAAATCAGTTACGGTTACGCTAAAATAAAGAGTCATCAACAGCAACTTAGGGCCTCCGCAGACGAGGCAAATTGTTATCGATGACTATTGTCAGTCGACAAGTTAATTGAATCGACAATTATTAGTGTTTGGAAATGCGTTCTCAGACGAAAGTTTATTACCGTCGATAACCGGTACGTTTTCAAGAAATGAAGAACCGCTGTCTTAAAAAATCGTTTACATCGCTACGAAAGAGACTTTAATAGAAGACTTGCTCCGGCAGACGAGAGAAAGTTAGTTGTCGATAACAAAACTGTCTCATTTGTCATCAACAACCAGGGACGTTTTTCTTTTGGAAAGGAAAACTAATTTGTTGTCAACGACTTAATTTTTCACTACTTGTATTCAATAACTTGATCTACACACGAGATGTTTTGCCATCGATAACTTATTTCTATTGACGACTACAAAGTTATCGATAACAATTTGCCTCGTCTGTGGAGGCCCTAATATATAAACCAAAAAATAATAATACGTGGAAATAAATAAGTTTGGAATTTTGCTAATGGACATCACGCATCCAACAGAGAGCTTACCCACTTTGGATTTTCTACGATTTTCTTTGCTCTTCCTCTTCTATCAGTGTGTTTCTTATCAGGCATTTCCGCCTTTTCACTCTTTTGCACAAAGAGTTGAGTCAGGACAGGGAACAATACTGGACGTTCGTTAGTATCCAGTTTTCTCGCGTGTCAAGCCAAGCTAGGAACCGGAAATGCTATCATTTTGTAATAGCATATCTAGATATAACGGTTTAATCCTTGGAGGAATGAGATGTAGAGTAGTATTTGAATGGGGGATATTAAATATTTGGTTCAGGAATCACCTTTGCTTAGTGCGGAGATTGTACCCGTCCTTCGAATCAACGAAACCTCCTCTCCCTAACCCGAAAGTGCCACAAGTCCTCCATCACTAAACATGGCATCCAGTAAGCTTCTTACAGAACCGCTGCAGAATTTTGCTTTTCCAAGCAAAGGCGCTAGACTCCACACGTTCCAGCGTTTCATCGGAAATGAATGTATCGATGGCGTATATACGATTGTTTTCGGGCGAAATGTCTCCCGGAGTCTGTTCTAGGAAAAATACCTATGACGCAAGCGTTTTCCTGGAAAAAAATTGTATCGGGCAGAATGTGATATTATCAGGAGTGGAGACGGGAATTGGAATCCTTGGCCATCATATTTTGCATTTAGTGTTTGCAAGTTATGTCTGTTCTATTGTGGAAAGAAATTTCACAGTGGCAACCTAACTGTAATTACGATCAACAGAGTTGGCACGGTGGCTTTGGGAAGGAATCTATGCTAGGAGTTACACCCGCCTGCGTGTGTCTCCTCCCCTATTACAAAGCTCAAACTAACACTAGCTAAGAAAGAAAAATATTTTGTTCTTCATGGATTTGTATGACCTATTATGAAGAAGACATGGCGGTCGAAGAGAAAGACTATTTAGATGCCTTGTTGTCAAGAATCTGTCCAGACATTCTTGATAGACTCTCTTTCAAGCTACGTTTAGAGAAATTCCTAACTAATGTCCCTATCTGCTACGGGGAAGAAAAGAAATATAAACTCAACGAAGCGAATCTTGCTTACCAATTTCGCTACAATTTTTCAGATACTTTTATAAAAAGTAAGGAGACGCAACATTTTAAACTGACACGTGCTACGTCAGAGACGTTTTTCCAGGACCTTGAAAGACGTTTCCAAGAAGATGACACCTTTTTTGATCAACAATTGTCGAGGGAGCTTCCCAGCTTTAATGTCTTTGAACAGAATGTGAAAGAAGAAGGAGTTGTGCTGTTCAAATCAGAAAAGTACAAGAAGGCATTAATTTTGGTGAAGAAAGATCAGTCCAGTAGAGGTCGGGGAGGAAGACGCGATGATTGCAATCATGAGTTGTTTCTTGACCTGAAAGATGAAGCAACACTGGGAATTGGATCGTGCATCAGGGTTGGAGACATTGTTGAAGTCATCAAACCCAGAAGAAAAGATAGAGATGCATTGGAGCCTGAAATAATAAAGTATGGCAAACTGTTTTCTTTATTTCTAAAGCATTTACAGTAGCCAATTGTTACTGAGAAAATAAAACAAAACAGCAACATGGAGGTTGCAAGGGCAAACAATTGGGCTAGTTGTAATATTCTTTTTCAGCACACCTATATTTAAAATTATTTTTTTCTCAGTTCGTGAGCGGGCGGAATTCTACAAATCCTGCAATCTGATTGGTTCCGGGAGTGGGCGGTATTCTCCCATCCGGCCCGCTCACAGCGGGCGGTATCCGTTGCGTGATGAGACGTCGATACATCGCTTGCTTCGTTGCAATGTTTTTACAAACTATTAATTAAGATACTTATCATGTAAAGCCTAAACTTTTTTTAATGGCAAGTACTAATTTCGACATGGATTCAGATGAGAGCTATCACAGCGAAAGCGAATTTTACTACCCCAACGAGATGGAAAAATTACAACGCTTAATTGTTTGGGGTTTTTTTGCAAGCATTTAGTTAGGTTTTAGAAAAAAATAAAAACGTTATTCACCAGCCTAGGTCGGTCCGTATTGGGAAAAACTGTGCCCTCGGTCTTCGAACCGCCCTCGGCCTGCGACCTCGGGTGGTATCCAAGACCTCGGGCACAGTTTTTCCCAATACAGACCTCCCGGCTGGTGAATAACCTATATTTATTACTAGGCTTAAATTATTTATATAATACTTGATATATTATTCAAGAACTAAAGACTTCCAGATAAATTTATCATGCAACATCTTTAATTTCTTTAATTAATAAGCTGCATTTTGTTTTTCTCAAAAGCCCATCTTAAATTGTTAAATTTTCTTAAACCTTGATAAGCATGATGCAGCCAAACAACAGTCCAAATCGGGGGGGGGGGGTACTTAAGGAATTTTTGGGAGGGGATGTGCCGCTGGAATCCTGGAACCCTTAGCCTATACCAGAGCTGGTTCAGCTGAATTTTGCTACCCCATACTACATGGAGAGTAAACCCCCCCCCCCCCCAAATCAATCTTATCCTAGTGTAGCAGTTTTCTAGAAACTGAGGTCACTAGCCAAAACGAAACAAAACCACAATCGTTTCTCTCTCAAAAAGATTTATTTATGCTTGTTCAATTCAACCAACTGGTCAGTTTCGTAAAAAAATGATACCCTAGTCTAGATCCAAACGCTCTGATTTATATACCCTGTGCTAGAGTAAACTGCTTGAAAGCTATACCCTTAATTCACAGCAGCACATACCTATATAGCCCATATATGGCGGTGCCCCCCCCCCCCCTGTCCAAATCCTGTAACTATGACACTCACAGTAGTCTGCTTATATTATTTTTATTGTAGTAGTTTGTTAGTTCAGACGTGTTAATGGCATCATTGAGTATGCTAAGGTTGCATACCCACTGATCTGAGGTAGAATTAGATTTTTGCAGAAATTAACTTCCTTGAGGAAAATTTTTATAGGCTAACCTCTGTTCCTCTTGGAGTGATCCGAGATTGAATGCCATATTTATTATTGAATACCAGTATTAGCTGGAATTACAGCCATGAAAATGTATCCTAAAGAAATCTTGTTAACCTCTGAATGCAGTTTATCACCTAATGGAGTATTAATTTCGAAATAAGTAGCATTAAAGTTCCTGTCAGTGATCCATATATTTCCCATTAAATACTAATTAAAATAAATAAAAAACATAGTTGTTTTGAGCACCATCTCCCCTCCGTTCTGAGAGGTACAAACAGTTGATTGTTGAGTTTGATTGTCTGGGTGTCAGTAAGTAGTTCTGAAAGAAAATTTGTTACATCAGCAATGCTTGTCCTAGCTGTTGCTACTCCTTAATTAAGTAATTGTTAATGAAAGCTGGTACATTAGTAAATCTTTCAGTCCAAATTGTATGGTAGTTGTACAAGTATTTGAAAGTGGAATGCACAATATTTTGTTTTACAGATGTTTTCTTCGTAGCAAAGATGATATACTGAAATTCTTGCAGCAGTTACAAGACTACATCCAACGTGATGGCTCCACTGCTGCACTAACTGAACTTTCAAGGTAGGTTAAGTCTTTCGTATATGTGTGGACCAAGAGCTGAGAGGCAGTCAATATCTTGTACTAACACAATAACAAATGAGCCAGAATACTATTTAGGCATCAGGGCAAAAAAGCTTGCAAATTGGGATATTATATGCAAAAAGCAAAAACACCATTGTTGTCAGTTCTAGGACAGGAAAAATCTTCACCAATCTAGCTTGCCTGCTCAAATTGCCATGCAAACACAGTGCACTTTGATTTGTTTCATCTTGGTTGCTCTCTGAGTGCCAGCCTATATAGTGTAAACATACAGGACCATTTTATACCTGACTGTATGATCTAGTGTTTTTCTACAGTGTATTTCTACTTGACCCAAAGGTCATGGCTAATTTTTCAAAGCCAGCATATCCAAGATGATTGACATCAGTCATCCAATGACAAAAATGTTGTTGGTATCATGCAACATAATATTGCCTTGGTTTATGCCAAAATTATGGCTTAAATGAGTATCTTTACTCTAAATTCTACAGTACCTGCCAACCAAGCTGAGTAGCTCAGTTGGTAGAGCACTGTACTGCTATGTGGGAGGTTGCTAGTTTGAACCCCATCGTCAGACTCAGAGTCAATTTAAATAACTGAGGAGAAATTAAGTGCTGCCTTTGCAATGACATATTATGTAAATGGTTAGACTTTTTTGTTTTCTTAGATAGGGATGATAAATCGTACATCCTGTCTCACAAAAAAAACCCTTTTCATGATAACTTAGAGGGATGTGAAAAAACCCACACACTGATTGTATAGAGTAGAGGACATAGATCCCAGTGTTGTGGTCAGCTGGCCTTTGGTTTGGGTTGTAGTTCACATAGGGATAACCTCATTGCATCTTTTCCCCTTGGACAGAATTGTCCAAGAAAAGTAAAATATATTTGGTGTATGTCGGCATATACTGGTACATGCAATAAATTGGATTATTTATGTTGTAGGTGTCAGGCTACTTGGGAGTACACTCTTCAACTCTCAGGTGAACAATGTGATGACCAGATTGTTGAAAACATCTTGCAGATTACAAACCATATATGTTCAACATCACAAAGGCAAATGTCTCAAACCCTCATTGATGTTATAAAACCAGTTGGACACAGTCCCTTTTTTACTCATGTTCTTCCAAAGTTTGTCGAAAGGATTACCAAGCAAGAAAACAGTTGGTAAGTCTGCAATTTTGGGTTTCTGGTATTTTTTTTCTCAGTTAAAAAAAATGGTGATCTAGCTGGTTGTAATCATTAGCACTGGTACTATACGTGTACATTGCAAATGCTGCTGGTTAGTTTAATCATAAATGAATAATTGTTTGCAAGTATTTTGTTGTTGTTGTTTGTTTCATTTGATTTGACATAGGAACACTCCAATTCCTAAAGAATTATTTTCTTGGAATCACAAGTATTCTCAATATGCAAGTATCAAATTCTATCAAATTCTATCCAATTTTAGTGTAACCCAGAATTCTTAATTGACCAATATTGCTCTGTCTCTATTTATTACTTATTATTTGTTAGCTCTGTAGGAGTTAAGATTTTTTTATGTCTATCATATTTTTTTATTTCCTTGTGAGTTGTCTCAAGCATCTGTTTCATTTTTGTTTTGAATAGCGAAAATTGCAGTCTGATTGAGAAATTTCTGGAGCACATCCTTAATGTCTCTCCCAGTTGTGGTCAAAGAGTGTTATCAATGGCAAAAATGGTTGCCAGGCACATGGTTAGTAGTGCTCAAGATTTTGACAGTGCAAGAGAGAATGGTCAGCATGCAGTAGATTTCCTTGGAAAGCTGTCATCAGTCCTTGCTCTTCAGGTTCGAGGGGCATTTGAAGATACTGAAGCCTTAAATTGGAGAAAATTACCTCTGATCCCAGTTCCTCAAGAAATACGTCATGTCAGTGAGTATTTAAGACAGATGCAAAATTCCAATGATTAAAGCTGTATTTCAAGTCTGTATCTTATCCTGCCTTAATTAATTAACATGCAGGTAATATTGAACATTGGACTGTATCTAATTGTAGGCATTCAGTACAGCATGTTTAGACAGGGGGTGAGAACTCTAACGAAGCCTGTTTCTGCAGAAGATGTATGACACTTCTTTCAAGAAAATTGGATAAGTCATTGGTAATCAGGAAACTACAAATTTTTTGGGAAACACGATATATTTCTGGGACATGACAGAAAAGTATTGGGACATCTACACATATCTACGACTGACAATATTTATTTCAGAACGTACATGTAAGAGGTACATAAATTAAAATTAATTAAACTCAGATGTAGCGGCCTGGTAACTAGTTTCGCTGCTCCCGCCAAAAGTAGGTCACGTGACCTGTTCTTTTTTCTAGTCGTTTTCTTTTCCAGCGAGTTCGCTACTGGTTGTTGCTAGATTTACCTTTCGTTTTAGCTTCTCAACGAAGTTACGGCCACGTAAGAGCCGTTAAGGATTGTTATACATCTGCTGTGAGACGCTGTAATCCTGTTGGGCGCTTTGAAAGCTGTTCAAGGGAACGGCCAGTTGCCCGGAATAAAAGCGGTTTTTGGTCCGTCAACTCATGTGAATTTGTTGTGGTAAAACGAAGGTGAAAGAGTCCTTACATCAGATTTACACAAAATAACCTATAAATAATATTTGCAAATTTTGACACTTTAGATCTGTGAAGATCGATACATGCCTTAACACTGCATGTCAAATCCACACAAAGCATAAGATGTATATTATTAAATACATTACGTTTACAATAAGTAAGAGAAAGAGCTACATTAACTCTGAATACACTTCCCGGAATGTCATCATAATTTTGGGAAGTTTAATTTTTTTATGGGAATGTCTGCAAAAAAAATATGGAGGATATTCCAGATTGAGGGATGACTTTCAGTTTCACATTGTAGTGCTCAAACAGTGTTTGTTAGAATTTTCACACCCTGTTGTTTAGGATGTACAGTGTACATGCATGTACCTTTACCTTAATTAGAATGCATGCATGTTGCATTCAATACATGTAAGTGATCCGTGATGTTCTAATTTTCTGAACCAGTGTAGCAAAACACAGTTATAATGAGTTAACTTATTTATAAGTACCACAGTGGTCCTGAAAACACACATTTTCATGAGGATTAAACCTTACATTTAAGTTAAGTTACAGCAGGTGAACGTTTTAGACTAGGTAGTTTCTATCAGGGGATCATATTATTTCTATTGAAAAAAAGTAGAATATTTTTTTTACCATGTCTGCTGTGAAATCCACAATGCTATGTCGTGAAAATAATCTGCTTAATTATTAAAGACCGTGCTTGGAAAACCATTAATCACGAACAGTAAAAAAGGCTGCATATGTTTCAGGAAGTTCATAAGGTGCTCTTGAAAATGCCTCTGGCAGCAATATAATATAAATGATACACAGTCTCATAGTTAAATCTTATTGCACGCCTTGAATGCAATAACCTGCAGTAAAAGTTTTTACATGTATATATGCATTAATTTCTTGTCTGCACAGATTTAAAGACTGACGATCTTCCAGTTATAAAGAAAGAGGGGAAGTATCCATCTGAGGAGGAATATTTAAACACCTACTTCAGACTGCTGAGAGAAGAGTGTTTTCACAAGCTCAAAAAAGGAATCACAAGTTTTGTCTCAAGCAACAAAACCAAGTTTGATACTGGAGATATAATGCTATATCGGTGAGCTTGTAAGGAATTTTTACAATCATATACAAAGTATGTGTAGAATACTCCAATTAATGGATGAAATCATTGTGATTCTTTAATATTGTTGCTACTGGCAGATTTTTTCTTTACCCTGAGCAAACAAGGCACTATCAAAATTTCACGCCCATGTACTTTGGCCATTACAGCTCTTAATTATTGTCCTTATAGTGTAGAACATATATGCTCCCATGATTATGAATATTTTTAGCATAATGTTAAAATTACTTTTCCAACAGATTTCGCATAAAGTAGCATTTCTTACAGACCTGTAAGGCTTAATTATATAGCTTATATCTACAGTACAGCCCTAAAATAATGCACGCGCAAGAAGAAGCGCAAGAAGTTCTTGCGCCGCAAGAACACGCAATCTGCTGCAAGAAGTAAAAATGTTATATTTTTGCAGTTTACCCGCAAGAACATTTGAAACGCAAGAAGTTAGAAGCCTAACCGCAAGAAGCCGCAAGAAGTTGAAAATCTAAGCGCAAGAAGCCGCAAGAACTTATGAATCTTATCGCAAGAAGGCGCAAGAAGTTGCGTCTAGTCAAACCGTTCAGATCTAATTCGTAATGCCGTGTTCGTGGAAATGCTCAGCGCTTGCTCGCAATGTTGTCCATAAGATAAGCCACTGCAGTGGGAAGAGATTTAATAATTATATCATCTTCAATTTTTGAACAGCGTGGCGATCATCTGTGAGCGAAGACAACCTTCGTTCGAATCTCGTGCACTGAACCACAAAGACTACGTGTGTAAACAAATTATACGCTACGATGTTGTAAATTTCTATTAGAACGTTTTGCAGAGTTATTCTTACAGACAGAAAGCTTTTGCAGAGAAAAATATTTTGTGTTTCTAAACAAACGGTAATCAAGGAAACTTGAAAGTCGCCTACGGAAGCGAACGGCTTTCGTAAATTCTACCCTGCTTGCAATACAAAAAAAAAATATTCCCGGTATGTTGTGATAAGAACATGAATGATTTTCTCAACGTCGAGATCTAATGTGTTTGCCTTTGTGCATTCCTCTTATTTCGAATACTTCAAACAGCAAATACAGTGAGATAACAATCATGTTGTTGTGACGCCTCTAATTTGCATAAAGTTTCAAATTTACTCACACGTGAAAATGTCATGCTTTCGTCATATATGCATAGTACTTCGCATCAGAACGTGTCGACCTCTTTTAGTTTGATCACTCGTTTGGAAAAAACACCCATCCGTTCGAACGGCTTGATCACCCGTTTAGTAAAAACACTCATCCGTTCGAACGACTTGGTCATCTGTTTGGAAGAAACACTCATCCGTTCGAACGACTTAGTAAGACTACACCACGCATGAATCTCAAGCGGCCATCTTTATTCTCCCAGAATTCTCATACTTCATGGAAGAAAGCATTTCCAAAGCAACTGGAAGCAGTAAACACTTTCATTTTCAATGTGATTATTATCTTCGAAGATCCTGGTTCTATTCAGTGCATTGGACCTTATGCCGTCGAAGTTTAAATTAGTTTAGTCTTATCAGACAAATAATTTACTGACCCTCAAACACGACTGTAGGCAAAGCATTCAGCTCCTTCGATCTCCCAAAACGCATCGATAAATCAGGTAATTCATTGGAGAGTTACCTGAAAAGCTAATTGGCAATTGTTTAGATGCTTCGAAAAACAACAAACACCTACATTCCGACGCATTCCGAGTGACACAACTTTCCCTGGCAAGAAAATTAACTTCGCAAAACGGCGCAGCAAGTAAACTATATTTTCTTCAAGGGAAGGTAATTTCAACGTTTGAATTACGAAATTGCGCCAAATAAAACCAGAGATCTCTGTACTTTAGACTTCATACAAGTCAGCCGTTCGACATTTTTCACGAGCCGTTCAAACGACTTATAATGTCACTCGTAAAGTTAAAGTTTAACTTGTTTAGTAAGAGCTAAGCATTTGTCGCTAATGTAGTTCTTATGGTAAGTGCTGGTCAAACATGAATTCGACCGTGCCTTTTGCCTTAATTCGCATGAAGCATCTTATTACGGTCCTTTGTGTGCAAAAATGTTAGCGCAAAGAAGTTCTTGCGGTTTGAAAATCCTACCGCAAAGAAGTTCTTGCGGTTTTAACTTCTAAACGCAAAGAAGTTCTTGCGTCTCTCAGGATCCAAGCGCAAGCGACCCGCAAGAAGCCACAAGAAGTTGCCGGCTTGCGGACGCAAAAAGAAGTTCTTGCGCGTGCATTATTTTAGGGCTGTACTGTACACTATATAGACCCATAAAAATTAACTCCTGAGTGCTTGGTGGCCAGTTAATTTCTTTGAATTCTTAGTGGCCCATCCCAAAATGAAGTACAGTGCAGCTGCCCTCGATTTTTTTTTCAGAGTCACATGGCAATCACAAAATCAAAATGGCATCTTTATACATTTATGTATGTTGTGAATGTGGATCGCTTGTGAAATCACTGTTATTGGCTCGGAATTTCCACTTCAGAACTAAAAATTCACTAAAATGGATGATCTTAGAGTCCAGGCAAAGAAATGAAGAGAAAGTTAGTCTAATTTAACCATGCACATATTGAGCTTTTTTTTAACTTTGTGCTTCGCATAATTTACATTCGAACTTTTCGAAAATCTGTAGCATAGTCGTACATTGGGCATTGAAACCTTAACTTTTGGTAGCCCTATAGTTAGTTTTAACTTGCCACTGGCGATGGTGCAAATGCCAATTTTTAGCCCTGATTAAATGAGTTCTTTTAAAGGTCACTTAATGCTTTTAAGATAGGTCCTACGGTAACAATATAACTGTTTATTAGTTGCATAAGATTTGACAAAGAAATATTAATATAATTGTGTGGACTTTTAACTCAGCATCTCCTTGAGGGGTGTTGCTACTCGTGATGAAAACAGGCCAGTTGTTTTGTCCATTGGACTTAAGTACACAATTGTTTCTCAGGACAAGGAAAAGTTAGATTTTGAGTAAGTATGGGTTCAAAGAATCCTTGCATCATGTTCTTGTTATGGGTGATCACAATCATCATCATCAGGGCTGTCACTACTTTTTCAAGTGGGTAGGGAAATGAAAAAGTAGCCAGGGAACAAACATTTACTGGTGTAAAGAATGTTTTGGTTTTGCATCAAAGTAGTAGTTAGGGCTCAGACTTGCAGTAGCCGGGGGAAATCCCCAGCCCCTGGCCCTTAGTGAGGACAGCCCTTATCATGATTATTGTCACCAGTTTATCATTGTCACGACTATCATTACATGTATCTTCTGCAGCCTTGAAACCCCTAATTATCGCCATCACTAACACTATCGTTATCATCAACAACAGCAGCACATCATCATTAATTTAACTTTCATTTTTTAATCAATTCAGCCTTTATATAATCAGCTTCTCCTTTTCATTTTTGCCATGATGACCATTCTCATTAGCACATTCAGTTACAACATTACTATATTTACTAGGTACTGTTGCTTGAGTAACTATAACAGCAAACTATATGTAGCCAAGCTATTCATGGCTATTACACCTTTGTTCAGTGATGCATCATAGGGCAGTGTTCAGACACTGGCATTTAATGGTCATCATCAAACAATTATTGAACATCAAAAAAGAATGATTTTCCTTGCCACCAACAATATTAACATACAATCTGTGATGAAGCAATAACATTACACAAGTTGGTGTACAAGAGTACAGATTCCCTTAGAAAATTAAGGAGTTGTGGGGGACATGTAAGTTAATATACTGATCGAGAGCTAGGATGGAGACAATAGAAGAATATGTTATGTCTCTTAACCCCAGATGTGCTTGAGGCCAAACCAATCGGCCATAGCAAATTGCACCCCTAGATGTGCCAAGGCCAATTAAATTGGCCCATGTTCTAACATCAGTTTCAATTGGATTATTCCAACAATAGATGCTTGAAATTCACCAATTAAATGCTAACTACCATCCTAGAGGCTTTTGGAAGTAATCGTAAGTGGCCGAGGTATTGAAAACAGATCGGTGAATTATTAGCTAAGCGAAATCACAGTGTCAAATGAACACACGCATTAGTAATGGAATCCTTTTACACGAGTCAATTGAATCTCCTTATAACTCCAAGTTTGAAGTGGTGTTGGGAGCTGATAGTATAGTGATGTTTATTCGCTATCCGAAAGAAACAACAGTGAAGATGAGAGTGAAGGTTCAGTTTCTGAAGAGGACAGTAAATCAAGTGATTTATTGATCGAAAATGTCAATGTTTGTAGACGTGTCTAGTCGCACTCAAACCTGGTTCATTTCAAAGAGGAAAATTAAAGAAGTATACTTATGTTTTAGATGATTTTCAGCTCAGTACAAGCTTGTTTCTTTCTGATTTTGTATTATAGCAATATCAAACTGGTTCTTATTCAAGCCATTTTTTGGTGCATAATTATTGCCCTGCTTACCATATTTGTATAGTTAATATGATGTAGGCTACCAAGTATATAAAGCCATTATTTGATAGACAGACTTTTGATTGATGACCTTTTTCCAGCAGTGTTTCATAGATTTATGATAGAAGTGACACCCTTAAGTTCAATTATAATTTTTGGAATTTCATGTTTTGGTAAATTATTTACTTTGGTATAACCATGAAAACAGTATTAATAATATTCTAATAATCTGCAACTGGAAAATCTGTCTATAAGGATTGAAATGGTGCTTGACCCTTGGTTGCATTTGATGTTTATTTCAGTAGATCGAAGCACCCATTTCCACTAGAAATGCCCTGGCATTTAATTTGTAGGGACTGTTGTACCCCCTGCCCCGTTCCTAAAATAGCTGGCACATCTAGGGTTAAACTTTTCACTTCCAGATCAACATGGGACTATTCCCCTTACAATTATAATACAGTGTATACTGTATATAAGCAAACGGTCAAATTGAAATGAGGAGAGATCAACTTAAAGATGCTGTGCTGGATTGAATGAGAACTGTAAATTCTCAAGATTTACTTATAACATTTAAAATATATGGCACTCAGTTATGAGAAGTGATAGTCAAAGCTTGGGATTTTTATTTTAAATGATATAGTAGCATCGTCTCACTTTCACACGAGGCTATATAATATTTATTTTTACAAAGAATGACTCTTTAGGAAAGCAAAGTTTGACAATTATGGCCAGGTGTGGTGACCTGTGTTATGGGTTCAGACTATAAAGACTTACTGAGGACTTAAAGGACTTGTTCATGTGTATCTCTGTATATATTCTCGCAGTATCGTCCCATGTGCTCTATGGTAGTTAGTTACATCAAGTGATCAGTGTGACGTATATGTTGTAGTAATGTGTTTAATTATTTCCTTGGTTCAAATTTTATTTTCCTTTGTTTCAAACTCATTATCATACATTACGGTAATGTATGATAATGAGTTTGCCATACCAGAAAACAAAGGAAAATAAAATTTGAACCAGGGAAAAAATTGAACTACAAACATATACAATCATTGATTGAAGTAATATTTGGCTTACCAGGTATAGGAACTGGTCTCTTGATTGACTACAGCTTTATTTAGTTTAACTATCTTGATACATTTTGATTTCACCTCATTATGTTGTAATTAATTTTCTTGCATTATGCTTCTGTTGAGGTTGCACTTGTCTTCATCAGAAATAATCAATTATTACTTTTGTGTTGCTTAAGTAAATGGACAAAATCAATTTGATTTCCTTTGGCTAATAGGTCCATTCCATGGCTCAAGTTTGGAAACCTACTTTGCATATCATTTGATGGCAATTTTGAAGACCCAGGTTGGGCTGTGGTGGAGAAGCACCTGCCTGATCAGAAGTTTGTAATATCAATTACTGTTTTGACATTTGCCCTGTGACAGACTGTTAAATTCAGTTTCATTTTACTTATTAAAATGAATTGACTACTAGTGCTTGAAGTGAAGATAGTACAGTTAATTGTACTGATTGAAGTTTCCCATAGGTCATACAAGTAGCAGAAATATTACTTTTGTAAGCCTTATAAACTTGCATAAAAGATCAATTAGTGAGCAGTCAATTGTAGCAGTCATTATTGAAAGATATGGACCATGCATAGACCTTTCACAATTCTCCTTTTTGAAATGCACCATCTCAGCCATATGATAAGACTACACATAAGACTAAAATAAAATAAGGTTTAAAATACATTAGAGCTGTTTAGAGAGTATCATGATGGCTTTCACGGATAACTGTTAATATTATTTTTGGCTATTTTATGGCTAACAATTGACTTGTTTGCCTTACGATTAACAGAAAACATAAAAATTTATTTCCAGTCTTTTAAAAGTTAATAATTATTTTCATTGTTTTTAAGTTAAATTTAAATTTTTGTGGCTATAATGGCTTTTGTGGTTATAATTGCTTACAGCTAACGGTTAAATTATTTTTGGCCCATTTTTTGGCTAATGGTTAACTGAGACCCTCTGTTTAGTGAAGATAATTTTAAACATTTTTCCAGTTACAAAGTTGTAGAGTTGGTAAACTTAGCATTTTGAGCATTCTGATTGCCTCACCATCTTGGGATACTCAACCGACTATCTACCCCCTAGGAGATGAATAGTGCTGGGGATTTTAGAAAATCCTTGTGCAAGTGACCTTTGGTCAAAGAGAGCAAATATGCCATCAAAGAAATAGGTGTATGGTGTCAACTCTAACTCTACAGCTGTTTCCAAGAGGTGTCACTAGGAAGGTTAAGAAAAACTCGACAACGACGAAGATGTCAACCAGGACAGCACCAATCAATAGCGCTAACTGTACTTTATTTACTAAGCATGCTTTTGTTAAGAAGTTTTTGTCTGTATCTTTATTTTAGTATTGTGTGGGTAACACTCTGTAAAGAAGCTGCAGTGAACAACATAACTGAGGCTCAGCTGATCACAGAACTTCAAGAAATTGGAGACAAAGGTAGAATGCCTGTAAACCGTGAATTACATGGTGTCATTAACCATGTATCACTAACCCTCATAGTGGGAATAAACTTGTCACAGAATTGGTATAGTTGGTTTTTTTGTACAAACTTGTTAGACAGATTGGCTATAATGACGCTGGGGTGTTAGCAAAGGAAAAGGGGAAAAAAGGGCAATTAGTAGCTAAATAACAACAATAGAAATACTAAATAATTGCCAAAAAATGTCAAATGCACTTCAACAATGGAGGGAGCTTTTTCCTTTGAAATTGAATGTTATGGTTGAGGCAAATTTATGTTGCAGATTGTGAAATGTTCCTCTTTCGTTTATTTTCTAATACAAAATAAAAGTCATCCCAATAATTGCAGTGCCGTTAAAGATGTCATGAAATTTCAGAGCAGCTCTTGAAATAAAGGTGTTCAACACGACTTAAATATCTTCTTTCTGGTATTGTAAAATTGAGACCTGTACAGATACCATATGTATACTGGTTTAAGAATACAATCTTTGCTAGATGAAGAAGCTTACATGGCTGAAAGTCAGACATTTTATGTGTCCTTTGGTCCAGCAATGGATGTTCTCCAACATAAAGGTAAGATGTCATTAAAGATCAACATTACTATTTCCCAACATATTTGTATACTCATTAATCCGCAAACTCGTGATCACAAAATGTAATTGAACAGTGGCCTGTAATTGGACAGCTACATCAGCCATTTAATTAGTTTTATATCCCCGCTTTAATAGCCGATCAAAATATTGATATCCCAATTTACCGTATTCCAAAATGGCAGCCAATTTATTATTCTTTTGTTTGCTTGTTAACTTCAAAATTCTTTTGTATTTTGTTCATGCTGGCGAGGCAAAGAGGGCTAATTAACATACAAACAAAAGAATACTAAATTGGCTGCCATTTTGGAGTAATGTGTATTGCATCAACAATTTTGGAATGTTGGAATTGTAATTAATCCGTTGCTTTGACTGCTATAAAAACAATATTGTATTAGATATTCCGTTATTTTTTACTGGCTAAAAATTTGTGATCTGCATAATAGTGCGATTTTGTATTCACGCATGTGATTACAGACTGAATTAGACTCCACTCAGTCCTATGATTTTTCATTCATAGAATTGTTATTGTTGTTATCGTTATTGTTCTTCTTATTGTTGTTGTTGTTGTTTTTTGTTGTTATTGTTATTGTTGTTATTGTTGTTGTTATTGTTTGTTATTGTTATTGCTATTGTTGTTGTTATTGTTGTACTGTCACAAATGGCTATGTGATGGGCAGGAAAATGGCAGGCAACAAGTTCCGAGCGTGGAACGAAGACTAGTAAAACGCACGGAATGTTCCAGGAGGAAGTCACTTGATTATCTATGCGTATCTCCCAGAAAGAAAAAAATGTTCGGCCGAGGAAATGGTTTTGCTATGTCCACGAGATAAAAGAAGGAAACCCATACGCCGTATAAGATTTAAATACTGGAACAATTTTTGGATTTGGCTTATGAGAAAATAGCCTCTTATAATTCTGGATGACAAGAGAACAATCTTAAAGTCCCTACAATTATACTTAGCTGTTAATAATCTGTTTTTGAGTCTAATATTTGGGTGATTTCATCATAGGGGACAAAAAGCAATCCTTAATTAGTCGTTTCCATAGGAAATCACTTGAATGAAGATACTGAGCGAACGTACGTTTGTAGCAGTTACTACTTTGAGAGGACACGGAAAACGGCATCCAGGTTTATCACGAAAATATATTCAGAATAGTTGTAGGTTTCTAGTTCCGTTTTTTAATCAAGAATCCGCGCAATTATTTCAAAATATTCATACCCACCATCAAGTGGAACCGGGACGAGTGTGGAAACCGTGATCGGTACACTGAGCAGACATAGGGCAAATTGTATCAGAGAGAAACGACAACATAAAAGACAAAACTGAAGTGGAACCACACTCGACCAGTAGTCGCAGTTAGCTTAATAAAATTCTAGTTGTATTGTCATTGTGTCTGGCTATTCTTTCTTTTTGTAAACAGTTCTTACTTTTTCTTATTTCATAAAATGTTAGACCATGTGCCGCTTAGAGAGTTCTTGGTTGATGCTCAAAAATCTATGGAACCAGCAGATTACATAGCAAAGATCACACGTCCCCCGGACTGGGGAATAATCTTTAGGTCCCTACCTGACGCAGCTGGTATACCGGATGAGGCAAATCCCTACTCTCTTCTGGAAGATTTCAATGCTTTGAAGTTTGGCAAAGCTGTTTCAATACTTGATAACACACAACTTGATGCTGTGGAGCTTACACTGAAGAACAAGCTTACATTGATTCAGGTAAATGTTTAAGTCTATTTTTATCATGACTGTGCTTGTGCCTTCTTTTTGTGTACTGGTCAGCAAGCAAGAAAGCCTCCCATGAAGTAGACATAAGAACACATTTGTCTTTTTTAGGGACCCCCAGGAACTGGAAAGTCGTTTGTTGGTGTTAATCTTGTTAAACTGCTGGTTTCCATGGATGTACCACAAAATCATGGTCCCATATTGGTAAGGAAAACTCTCCAACATATTTACAACTATGCCGTGCGGTCAGAGCTGTTGGTTAGTAAAAGACGTAAAAGCCTGGTTTGCCTTCTTTAGTTCTACAATGAATCTTGCTCTATGATGTTCCCTAAACCGTGCACTGATTCCCATCTGACTACTTCTGTGTACAATAGTCACTTTTGTTGTGATTACGTTGATCACTTTTCACTCCTTTACTATATTTAATACCGCCCTTTTTTCATGGGCGTGTTTACAGTGTCTAATATATTTGACCTCTTCACGTACTGGTCTAGCCTCAACTCACTTTAGGCCAGACATAACAAAATTCTGTCCGACCCTTATTGGTAAATGTTTTTTGGAATGATCTTCCTCTCCATTCGAAATAACCCATCAAAAATCCTGTTTAAAAAAGGACTTTTCAAATATTATTTTGCTCAGTATTAATCTCCTT
Source organism: Ricordea florida (assembly GCA_949710005.1). Lineage (NCBI taxonomy): Eukaryota > Metazoa > Cnidaria > Anthozoa > Corallimorpharia > Ricordeidae > Ricordea > Ricordea florida. The sequence goes on from OX453275.1 coordinate 14,921,977, forward strand.
GTTTGGTGCCATGATGTATCTTTGTATGGTGTGTGTGTGTGTGTGTGTGTATGTGTGTATGTGTGTTATGTGGTGTCCTTTTTTGTGTGTGTTATTTTTATTTTTAATAATGAGCTATACATAACAATGAAAATGAAAACAATAAAACGAAATGAAATGACAATGAAAATTTTCAGATAAACGTTTATCGTAAATTATACTTGAAAAATACCATTGGTTAATAAGAATTGTAAGATTGAAGTGAAATGGAAAAAAATTACTGTCCACCGTGCCCACACGAAACCTCATTAGCTTTGGATCGCTAACCGCCAGTGGCGCGAGTATTTTTATGGTAGCAATGCCCAGTGCAATGGTAAAGAGTTACCTCAGTGTTAATTGTGATACGTGTGTGGAACTTTCAGGTTGTGACCTACAAGAACTTTGCTTTAGATCATTTTCTGGATGACTGTCTTAAAACACTCCCGCATGATGCAAAAGTTGTGCGAGTTGGATCAATGACGGAAGAAGCCTCTGAAAAGTTGAAAAAGTGCTCCGTGTTCGAGGTTAGGCGGTTTTGACTCAGTTCATGCTAAACGTGGTACGTTAGTCAATCATCACACAAGAGGTGTCAATATTTACGCTCTTTAAAATAGTAAAATTTAGTTTTTAAGTATCACTGTTAACTTTGAATTACGGGGCCCCTGAATATTTGTCTGACAAATTTATCTCGGCGAATTCGGTCTTTTCTTACAATCTGTAGAGCTTAGGTATGAGCTAGGCTTTTTTTCATGGAACGTGGCTTTATCGTCAGGTAACCCTCACGATAGAGAATGTATGTCGCGTTACGTTGTTTATTTGCCCCATTCAATTGATGATTACTCCATTTTAGTATATACAAACCTAACAACTCTGGCATTTTGAGCAATCTGATTGGCTCTCCACCTCGCTGTCGATTCTCGCTTTACAGCTTTTCGAATGGGTTTTACCAGGTAAATTAAGCAAAACACTACCACGGTCAAACGTTGACTACAATCCCGGCCAAAAGTAGTTGGGACACTTGCGCTAGACCACGTATCGCCCATCCCCCCTCATCAATGTTGGAAAATATCGCGTTTTTTCCAACCAAAAGGGAAATAAATCATCCGATTATCAACATTGTTAGTGGGGGGAGGGGAGAACTTGCTTGCTGTCCCAACCTTTTTGTCCGGGATTGTCTGAAAAAAGAATTTTAAGAATGTGCTTCTGGAGGGACAAACTGTTCACTTGCACGCCCCTAAATCTCACTATGCGGAGGACATTGTGTTCGAAAGGGACGTTCCTTTTTTGCATTGGTAAGGATGAGGTCGTCTATGTTCGTTGAGGGGTAGCAGATTCTCGAGAAACTGAAATGATGCAAGTTCGATGGAAGGTTGTCAGTATCAAGGCACAAATTCCATCCACCGAGCAGGTAGATATTTTGCCATGTTCTCGCTGTTTCGCAGAGTTTATCTGTGGACGTGAACGAAGTGTTGCTGCCGTTAACTAAGCAGGACCATATTGGCATATTTTTCTCCCTTTTCGATTCCCTCTATTGCCAGGACGTGTATAAAGCGAGATGCGTTGTCCGCCGGCTTACAATCGAACTCGCTTGTTATCCGCTACAATTAACCGTAACGATTAACCACCACGGTTAACCATTTTTGTGAACAAATTTGGCTCCAAATCGCTTCAGAGCATTTCATTTATAACTGTTTCCCCTTTTATGGAATCATAATAAACTATTTAACATTGATTTGTGTCAAGAAAATGTAAAACAGAACTTTACGAGAAGGTTTATTTGGTTAACCGTTCAATTTAAATATAAGGGTAGTTAATAGTTAATCTATTATCTCCGATAGACGGTTAACCATATTGTAAGGTCTAAACTCTACTATTTTGCCACCAAATTGCTTCTATCTCGCATTTAAAATAGTATTTGAAGTAAGAAATTTTTGTAACTTGTGCCAGTTGGGAAGAAGACCGAATTTTAAGATGCAAAACGGGACTTTCAAATGGTTAACCGTTGTCGTTAGTGGTGCGTGATCTACATCTAAACTACGTTAAACCGGAAGTTGTTGAGTCCCGTGAAATCGCGATAAACTGATTACTATAGACATTTCAGTGGGTTTTCAGTTAATTAATTTATTTTGCATTTTAGCTGTGGTGCTAATATAGCATTTAACAGTCAGATCTTTGCAGCGGGTATCTAACCCTTTATTATCTGAAATACATTGATAAAATAGAGTATTCACTGCTTGTAACAAATAAAATCAATTTACCTTAATTGCATATACATGGCTGGTAGTCTCGCTGTAAAAACATACAGTACAAGCCAATATCTAGTACGATTTCTAGGCTTTGTGGTGGCAATTTCAATAGAGTTGAATCAGCCCGCGACATTGTACTTTTTGCGAGCGCTGAGTTTTGCGATGGGTCACCGTATTATACCCGAATGCAACGATTCCCTTTGTCTGCTGTCTCAGACATAGTATTAAAGCTTCTGTCAATGAAATTGTAAAAGTAGGCACAAGACATTTTCTCGTAGGGTGCACAAATAATCACACCTTTTCCGTAACTGATGGCCACCATGAGTTTAAACACTTTTCTGCCAGTTCCCTCTTTTCGTCCCTTGGATGTACAACCAAAGGCAAGTCCCTCTGATATCTTTCTCCATGTCCTCCCCTTTGTTGTGTGAGCTTGTTCACAGCTAGGGATTTGATTTGTGGGCAAATTCCGTTCCGTCCAAAAAGAACGATAAATGTTCAGTCCAAAATTTCCCAGGTAGATCTTTCTTGCACCATTTAGCAAATGACAACCTTGTTTTCAGATCCTCTCTCCTTAGGAGTCCTTTCTTTCGTGCTTGTAAATAGTAATAACCTTTCTAATTTAAGAATCTGGTTACTCTTCTTACCGATACTTCAAAATTGTATATTCCTGCTTGTTCCATGATGCACGCAGCGGAAAAGTTCCCTTCCTCGGTTCTTAACGTTGCGATGCTCCTGGTAATTAAACGCTTCTGTCTCTCTGTAAGCTTTCTTGGACGCCCCTTATTGATGCCGGCCTTAGAGAACGCTTGTTTATATCACCTTCTTGAGCGATTCTGAAAACCCTACTACATGAAACACCACAAAGATCTGCCACTTTACGCACTGAAAGTCCCCGAACACGACTTAAATAATCGATTCCTCACTTAAAGACAATCTTGTTTGAAGCAAATGTCGTGTTACCTTAGCTACCGGTAACGACATATTTATAATTCTCTACTTTATCACCAAGACTTATTCTAGATTAACGTAGAAGAGTTGTTTTCAATTTCCAAAAAGAAACAGTGCGTAATTAACCCGAAATCTAATTTTAAAATACCGTGACGCTCACCCTTACCTCTGTCACTGGCGTCACATATTCTCTCGAAAATTCCTCGCATATCTCTTTCAGACAATCCCGGCCAAAAGTAGTTGGGACACTTGCGCTAGACCACGTATCGCCCATCCCCCCTCATCAATGTTGGAAAATATCGCGTTTTTTCCAACCAAAAGGGAAATAAATCATCCGATTATCAACATTGTTAGTGGGGGGAGGGGAGAACTTGCTTGCTGTCCCAACCTTTTTGTCCGGGATTGTCTGAAAAAAGAATTTTAAGAATGTGCTTCTGGAGGGACAAACTGTTCACTTGCACGCCCCTAAATCTCACTATGCGGAGGACATTGTGTTCGAAAGGGACGTTCCTTTTTTGCATTGGTAAGGATGAGGTCGTCTATGTTCGTTGAGGGGTAGCAGATTCTCGAGAAACTGAAATGATGCAAGTTCGATGGAAGGTTGTCAGTATCAAGGCACAAATTCCATCCACCGAGCAGGTAGATATTTTGCCATGTTCTCGCTGTTTCGCAGAGTTTATCTGTGGACGTGAACGAAGTGTTGCTGCCGTTAACTAAGCAGGACCATATTGGCATATTTTTCTCCCTTTTCGATTCCCTCTATTGCCAGGACGTGTATAAAGCGAGATGCGTTGTCCGCCGGCTTACAATCGAACTCGCTTGTTATCCGCTACAATTAACCGTAACGATTAACCACCACGGTTAACCATTTTTGTGAACAAATTTGGCTCCAAATCGCTTCAGAGCATTTCATTTATAACTGTTTCCCCTTTTATGGAATCATAATAAACTATTTAACATTGATTTGTGTCAAGAAAATGTAAAACAGAACTTTACGAGAAGGTTTATTTGGTTAACCGTTCAATTTAAATATAAGGGTAGTTAATAGTTAATCTATTATCTCCGATAGACGGTTAACCATATTGTAAGGTCTAAACTCTACTATTTTGCCACCAAATTGCTTCTATCTCGCATTTAAAATAGTATTTGAAGTAAGAAATTTTTGTAACTTGTGCCAGTTGGGAAGAAGACCGAATTTTAAGATGCAAAACGGGACTTTCAAATGGTTAACCGTTGTCGTTAGTGGTGCGTGATCTACATCTAAACTACGTTAAACCGGAAGTTGTTGAGTCCCGTGAAATCGCGATAAACTGATTACTATAGACATTTCAGTGGGTTTTCAGTTAATTAATTTATTTTGCATTTTAGCTGTGGTGCTAATATAGCATTTAACAGTCAGATCTTTGCAGCGGGTATCTAACCCTTTATTATCTGAAATACATTGATAAAATAGAGTATTCACTGCTTGTAACAAATAAAATCAATTTACCTTAATTGCATATACATGGCTGGTAGTCTCGCTGTAAAAACATACAGTACAAGCCAATATCTAGTACGATTTCTAGGCTTTGTGGTGGCAATTTCAATAGAGTTGAATCAGCCCGCGACATTGTACTTTTTGCGAGCGCTGAGTTTTGCGATGGGTCACCGTATTATACCCGAATGCAACGATTCCCTTTGTCTGCTGTCTCAGACATAGTATTAAAGCTTCTGTCAATGAAATTGTAAAAGTAGGCACAAGACATTTTCTCGTAGGGTGCACAAATAATCACACCTTTTCCGTAACTGATGGCCACCATGAGTTTAAACACTTTTCTGCCAGTTCCCTCTTTTCGTCCCTTGGATGTACAACCAAAGGCAAGTCCCTCTGATATCTTTCTCCATGTCCTCCCCTTTGTTGTGTGAGCTTGTTCACAGCTAGGGATTTGATTTGTGGGCAAATTCCGTTCCGTCCAAAAAGAACGATAAATGTTCAGTCCAAAATTTCCCAGGTAGATCTTTCTTGCACCATTTAGCAAATGACAACCTTGTTTTCAGATCCTCTCTCCTTAGGAGTCCTTTCTTTCGTGCTTGTAAATAGTAATAACCTTTCTAATTTAAGAATCTGGTTACTCTTCTTACCGATACTTCAAAATTGTATATTCCTGCTTGTTCCATGATGCACGCAGCGGAAAAGTTCCCTTCCTCGGTTCTTAACGTTGCGATGCTCCTGGTAATTAAACGCTTCTGTCTCTCTGTAAGCTTTCTTGGACGCCCCTTATTGATGCCGGCCTTAGAGAACGCTTGTTTATATCACCTTCTTGAGCGATTCTGAAAACCCTACTACATGAAACACCACAAAGATCTGCCACTTTACGCACTGAAAGTCCCCGAACACGACTTAAATAATCGATTCCTCACTTAAAGACAATCTTGTTTGAAGCAAATGTCGTGTTACCTTAGCTACCGGTAACGACATATTTATAATTCTCTACTTTATCACCAAGACTTATTCTAGATTAACGTAGAAGAGTTGTTTTCAATTTCCAAAAAGAAACAGTGCGTAATTAACCCGAAATCTAATTTTAAAATACCGTGACGCTCACCCTTACCTCTGTCACTGGCGTCACATATTCTCTCGAAAATTCCTCGCATATCTCTTTCAGACAATCCCGGCCAAAAGTAGTTGGGACACTTGCGCTAGACCACGTATCGCCCATCCCCCCTCATCAATGTTGGAAAATATCGCGTTTTTTCCAACCAAAAGGGAAAAAAATCATCCGATTATCAACATTGTTAGTGGGGGGAGGGGAGAACTTGCTTGCTGTCCCAACCTTTTTGTCCGGGATTGTAGGTCGGACCAAACAATAGCGCGCATGAACGACACAATAAAACTGCATGTGTAAAATAAAGTCCTGTAATTCTCTTTGTAGTAAGAATTACGATTCAACAATTAAATGTTTTCACCGGTTGTAAAGCTCTCTTCTGAGATTGCTTCATTGGTACAGTGTATATACTAAAACAGTGATTCTCTTCAATCTCAGTTTTAGGAATATTCTGCCACTATTCACCTCGATTTCTGAGAATAATTGTTAAGTATGATTACATCATGTCACTCCGGCCGCAGGGCTCTTGTAGACTAATGCCTTGTGGGAGCATAGAGCTGAAAGTGCAAGCCTATTCAAATAGTAGTTTAAATTGAGTTATTCTTGAAAAATACAGCTGGGTAACCCCTAAACTGCGATGATTAAAAATTTACTTTTAAAAGGTTACTCGACTTGTTCAAGACAAGACAAGATAAGACATTTATTATCAAAATATTGCCTGTACAATTTCTTGGCACGCAGTTAGCCAAAACAACGTTAGTCGTGGCGTGCCAAATCAATTCTATTACAGATCAGATATTACAAGTAATAAATAAAAACCAAAGAAAAAGAGGAGAAAAGTATGTGTAAGTCAAAGCAAGAAGAACAAATCTATTGAATGCAAGCTTTGAAAAAAGCTAAATGATAGAATTACGCAATTTTATTTCACGGGTTATCATCGTTACCGTGATCAAGGTAATCATCTTTGTCTTTTAATATTTCAAAGAGCACACTGATTAATTTTCGTTGAAAAACTTGTTTCGACATATCTCTCATTCCAGCTGTTATTTCATTCCATAATTTAGCGCCAAAAATTGGGACGGCCGGTCTTAGTTTTTCGAGATTACATTTTTTAATGTACATATTATTTTTCGAAGATGATCTTGTGTTATGTGTGAATAGATGATGTAAGTTAGAACAAATTAACAATTGTTGAGGGTGCGGTATTAGTATAAATATCATGCATCAGGTACGATACACACTTAAAATAGAGAACGCTAATTGGCAGGATATTTGCGTCAATAAAAAGAGGAATGGCATGAGCTTTCCTGTTAGCGAAAAATATGAGACAGAGAACCTTTTTCTGAAGCAATAAGAGTTTTGTTAAATGTGTTTTTGACGCCTGTCCCCAAACTATCAAACCATAGGATAAATAAGACGAGATTAACGCACGGTAAATATTTAGCAAAGTATGTTGAGGAACAAAATGCCTCAATTTAGAGATTAAGCCAACCGTTTTACTTAATTTAGTAGCTACTTTATCAAGTGTTTTTTTCCACGAGAGATTATTGTCAATCAAAATGCCTAAACAGACCCCTGTGGAACACCATTAGAGATTGGAGTTGTGTTAGATATTTGGTTGTGAATTTCTAGTGTTTGTAATCTGTTGCAAAAAAGGGATTCAAACCAGTTATTATTTCACGAAAACCGTAATGATTTGACTTATTTAGAAGAATTTAATAGTTAACTGTATCAAATGATTTCCTTAAGTCGATGAAAATTCCACAGGTAGATAAACGTTTATCCATACTAGACTGAATTGCACTAACTATATCTACAATGGCATGTTCAGTAGAGATCCCTTCTCTAAACCCATACTGAGATGAAAACAAAATATTCTTTACATGTATAAAATGCGCCATTCTTTTAATTTGTACATAGCCCTTTCAAAGATTCTATCAAATATAGATAAGAGAGAAATCGGTCTGTAGTTGTTTGTATCTGTTTCATAGTCAGTTTTAAATACCGGTATGACTTTAGTCTTTTTGAGTTTGGAAGGGTCAATACTTTCGTAGTCAATGGGTCAACACTTTAAGAGAACTGTAGAGAACTGTAGCTGATACAAGATTATTCTTCATTTTTTTCAAAGGTTGGGCGTTCTCAGTGGACACGGCCTCTCTTTTCTCGGAAAAGGAAACTAACGGGACAGCTGTGGGCAATGCAGCCTCAAGTAGCACCAGCATACATTGCACTTACTCGAACAAGTATTTTCTGTGCGGACACGTTTTTAGAGGTATGATCAGACTGACTTTTCATTGTATTATTATGTTGACCGACAGACAACCAGAAAAGCATGCACCTCACAAGAACAGTGCAGGAATATAAATGACTAATAAATATGTTATGCAACGCTCGATCGAACATCTCTGCTACCCCATAGATGCCATTTTCAGGATGCTCAAGTATCCAGAGATCGCTTTTAATTAGGCTCCTCCTAAGAGCAGGTACTTGTAATTGTAAATTGATACGAAAAATGACCCACCTTGTAGAGGGCACAAGTGTAATAAATGGACCCAAGCGTAATAAAGGTCCCATCTGTAATAACTTTTGGACCCAAGCGTAATAAAGGTCCCATCTGTAATAACATTTGGGCACAAGCGTAATAAAGTTCACATCTGTAATGAACTTACATAATATGAGACATGTCCACAATAGTACATCTATAATTTTAAACTTTAAGTTATATGGCTGACGTCACAGGTCACGTGACCAAGCTATTTGAATGGAAAAATATAGGCCAACAACTCTTGTCGTGGCTCTCGGGCTAGTTTTCGCAATTACTGACCACGACTGAACATGCTTTAAAAAAAAGATCAGAGTTTCAGAACAAGCAAATATGTCGCATCTTTCCCGTTCCGTTCGCTTTGATAAACTGATAGGTTAAACAGTTTTCAATACAGTGGAATTGTGTTCATTTTCCCCCCTCTGTATTCATTTCGGTCATTTTCGCATCTTTTCACTCACGGCTGAATTTGGCCACCTTTAGTAACATAACTTCCTTAAAAGGTGAGGTATAAGTATTACGCTTCGCCTCGAGTTTTTTAACCTGACAATACACTCGTGCTCGTTTTTTGAATAGCCCAAAAATCTCCGATGTAGATCAACTCATTCTTGTTCTAATATCTAGGCTTGGGCTTACTTTGCTCAACAAAAATTGGAAAGAAAGTCTAGCCATGTTTTTATCAGGTATAAAGACACTCATTAAACACTAATTTCTTTTGTTTTTCCTTTATGAATTATTAATGAGTTTTGAAACACCATGTACAATATCAGGGGGCACTCGTTAAAATCTCAATTTCATTAATATCTTCATTTAAGACTCACCCTCACTGGCCATAAAACATCGGAGCCAATCAATAAGTAGGCAATTCCATGATGGCATGGAACAGAACAGGCAGAACGTAACAGGAACTGTTACATTCAGAAGAAATCAAATCGTTGCATACTCTAGAGTGGGGCTTCCATAACAGGACAGTGAAACAGCACTGAGCACTTTGGTTACACTTAAATTAATGATTGGAAGTGCAAACAGCCTTATTTTTCAATAGCCAGCGCCGTTTAGCTAATACTTTTCTACTGCCTCACTACTATGTTTAAGATTCAGTTTGACAGCTGGTAATGTGGGACCCAAGAAAACGAGGAAGATAAAATCAGGTGACTTTATACCTTTTACCTCTTATTGGTCATAATTTGTTGTTGGCATATTACCAGTTTGAGTATAAAGCTAATTAGGACCTTTATTACGCTTGGGTCCAAATGTTATTACAGATGGGACCTTTATTACACTTGGGTCCAAAAGTTATTACAGATGGGACCTTTATTACACTTGGGTCCAAAAGTTATTACAGATGGGACCTTTATTACGCTTGGGTCCATTTATTACACTTGTGCCTTCTACACACCTTCTTACCATGGTCTAACCTGTAGCGTTCATTCCACGTATTTAGTTATTTATTTATTTTTTGCCTCGCACCGAACTTGACTGTCAAGAAATGAAAGGTAAATAAGAGCAATTCGTGCTGTGAGACACCCTCATTAAAAAATTCCCTGACGACAGTTTGATTCCGAGGCTTCCATCTACAGAGTCTCCAGATTGAAGGGTAAATCTTCGTTACATTTTTAAAACGTATGGCTTTTTTAATTTTTTGTAAAACTTTATTCTCGATTCAAGCCTTCCTTCACAAATGCTAACACACTCACCTTTTTAAATAGCTCGATTCCTACAAAAATATGGCCAACAGCAGGAGTTAATTTTGTGCAGTAATAAAGAGAAGCTAATAAGAGAGGAGTCGTTATGACGTTTTGTTGTAAACTGAAACTTTAGGCTGCAATCCCGTTATCTTTCGTCAACAACTTGAGTTAATTTTGATATTAGGAAGCCCCTAAGACTCAGCTAAGGTATCTGTTGACGGGATTTGATGTTGATCCTGCTGAGGTGGAAAAATTGCTGAAAGATTGTCCTTCCTCGGAAAATCGACTGAAAGGTTAGTTGAAATGGTTTTACTATCACTACCACTGGCACAACTGCTGCACGATGATTGTTGTCATCATTGCCATTATCTTATGACATTGATTGACCATCGCAGTTATGTACGCAACTTAGGCAGCTGTGAAATTAAAGGCTGAAAAAAACTCAGGCCTGAACGGGATTCGAACCCATGACCTCTGCGATACCGGTGCAGTGCTGCAACAACAGTTGGTAGAGTGCTGCACCGGTATCGCAGAGGTCGTGGGTTCGAATCCCGTTCAGGCCTGAGTCTTTTTTCAGCCTTTAATTTCACAGCTGCTTCAATAAGTTGTGTACATAACTGCGATGATCAATCAATGCCACTACATATTACTCCGCAGTTCAAATATAGGGTCTTTCATATATGTTCACTTGCATTGCCATTATCGTTATTAAAATTATTATTGTTATTATTTATATTGCGCCAGTACACTAATTGCCATACGCTTGCTTTGTAGAAGAATATTACAAAAAAGAAGATGGTAGCAATTATAAAGGTCAGGTTTACAATAACATATATCCTACAATCAAATCATGGAATTTATCAATTATTAATAGCCCCCCCCCCCCTCCAAAAAAATAATATTAATAATAGCATGAATAAACTACAAAACAAGGATCATTATAAAATAAACCACTTAAACTCTTCTTTTATGTTTGATCGAAATAAACTGTTACAGCAATAATTGTTGATACTTAATAATATACATGCTGAAAGGACGTCAATTAATCCCAAACAGCGCAGAAAGTTGAAATTGAGTGCGGAAATTTGAAATTAAATTTTTGCTTGCATATAATTAACAAGTAAATAAATGGTTACAAATGCAATTTTATATAAACACTCGTAAATTTTTCAAAGTCAACAAATTGGACTCGCCCTACAGGCTCGTGCAATTTTTTTCAGTCTTTGAAACATTTATTTTCCCTCATTTATTCCAAATTGTACTCGAAACCATTTGATCACCAATACGAATCGGTTAATTTCTGTCCATGCAGGACTCGTTGAGAAAGCACTGAAAGAGTGGCTACCACCGCAGGAGAAATTTGACTCGTTCCCTGGAAAAGAGGACAAACCAACTCGAAGTAAACCTTTAGAAGGTGCAAAGTCAAAGGCGACCAGGTGTTACATAGCGTTTTCAGCATTGTTTAGCTGTTTTTAATGTACCATAAAACTAATAGACGAATATTGTTGTTAATGTGTACCAAACAAGGTTGGAAAATCTAAACCCTGCAAATACCTCGAAGCAAAGCCAAGCAAAACGCTATTGGAAGCGTGTACTCGGGCTGCAGTTTCGTCTTCGAACAAACTTGAAATGTGTTCATTTCAAGTTGGTATTTTGCGAAGGACGGCAAAGTAACCTACCAGACTGTATTTAGCACGTGCATTTCGTGTGGGCGTCGTGGTTTTCTTCCATATTAGACTGATTTAGCAAAGACAACGCGACGTCAAATGACGACGTGATGAGGCGCGGAATAGTCTGGATCCAACTTCCGGTGCCAATGTTGACGTTGTCAGGTCAAGGTCGCGTTTCGTTTACGGCGGCAATTTCCTTGTTTTCACGTCGCGGTCACAACGTCTGGAGATTTGTGCTGTTTTCAAGTTGAAAAGGTAAAAGAAAATATCCTTATACGTAGAGTGATATTTTTTGATCTGTTTTTTGTATCTTCAAATAGGAAAGCGAACATTTTAAGCTGTTTTGATACCACGCTAAACTTAATAGCGTGACAACTCGAACAAAAAGTTGTGTCAATTAAGTTTATCCAAGTGCGTTTCTGTATGGTTTCCCGGCATTTGCCAAACCTTTATTGGCTTTTTAACTGCTTCCAGTGTCTTTTTGTTTTTCAAGTCGTTGTGTTTTCCTCCATGAAATGTTAGCTCAGTATCAATTTAGTGTCTATTTCTTACCGGGTTTTACCAAATCCATGCCTTGGCTTCAAATTATCGCTACTTTTGGAAAAGCCAAATCACGCTAAAAATATTTTGTTTGACTACTTTTTAAGGAGACATGGCGCTTGGAGAAAGTGACAAGAAAAAGTAAGTTAAAAGTTTACAGATATACGAACCAATATAACAAGTCTTACAACAAAATCAGCGTGAAACCTGAACTTTCAAGTTGTCCTTTGTAGGCTAGTTATATTTCAGTTCACTACAGTATACCGAAGCGTGATTGTACTCCTCCCTTTTAGCGATACTTTCTCTGGGCTAAGCAATGACCAGTGACCTGCCTTGTTATTCGAAAGAATGCTAACCTTTATTAGTATGGTATGTACTTTTTACAACGTGTACAATGAAAAAAAAAATAGAAACAAGAATAGAAAACAACTTTGCAGCCATCAGCCAAATTGATTAATGGCAAATCCTTTTTAGTGAGATGATTTATGAGTTACCTTTCAGGCAGAGTATATTATTAGATCAGTGGGCTTTGGAAAACTGCGGTCTTGGTTTTTTAACTTAGAAAAAAAGTGGTACCCCATCCTTTTGTTGATGATGTAACCTTTTAAGCACCTGCAGTGAGCACCAGTACAGTGCCCTATTGCACTGCACATACATGTATAGGTATCTTGGGGAGGTACCCATCATAAGGAGGGAAATGCTTTGTATTATTTAAATAATGTAAACATTCTAAGGAAGGAGATTGGGGTAGGTACTGGCCTGGGAATAATATCCTGGATATTTTACTGTCCAAAAGTACATATTTTTATACATTTAAATAATGTACACAAAAACCCGTACTATTAACTCTAGAAAGACATAGAAGAATAAATAACAATTTTAACTGAATATTTTAATTTGAGTTGTTAAAATTCAAATTCTTTTGTCATGGTAGGTCGGTCATGAAATGGACAGAGGAGAAAGATGTAATATTACTCACCACAATGGCAGGGGAGGGGGTGTTTCTATGGAAACATGGTTCAAGAGAGAGAGGAAGTGCGTGGGATTTAGTGGCAAAAAGCCTAAATTGTCAGCAAGGGTTCAATGTTAACCAAAGGTCTATAAGAGACAGATTCAATACCTTGGCCAGAAAAGTAAAGGCAAAACTGGCTGATGAAGAAAGAGCAAGTGGTGGAGAAGAGGTGCTACAAAGTGAGTGTGACAAACTATTGGAAGAGTTAATTACTCTCAGAGACGAGTCAGAGAAGAGTAGTGAAGATCAAAGTGAGGCAAAGAGGGAGGCTGGTTCAAATGAAAAGAAGCAGGCATTGGAGATGAGAGACAGGGCACTTGAAAGGATAGGAGAAACAAGAAAGAGAAATGAAGAGGTGAGGGGAGAAGAAAAGAAGACAGTTGCAACAAAGAGAAGGAGATCAGGAGGAGACATGCTGGAATGGTTGAGGGAAAGGGCAGAGTCAGATTTAGAAATGAAGAAGCAGGAGATAAAAGAGAAGAGAGAAGAAAGAGCAGCTCTGGAAGCTACAAAGCTGGAACAACAGCAACAGCAGCAGCATCAGCACCAGCAAATTCTGCAAGTTTTGCAGCAACAACAGCAGTGTCAGCAACAGCAACAGCAGCAACAACAGCAGCAATTTGCCTCAATGCAACAGCAAATGATGGGTATGTTTCAACAACAACAACAACAACAAATGCAGGCTCTGCTGTCTTTTTTACAAAAAAAGGAATGATCTTAATGTAGATGTTGTAGTTCAATTTTTTCCTTGGTTCAAATTTTTTTTTCCTTTGTTTTCTGGTATGGTAATGTATGATAAAGAGTTGGAAACAAAGGAAAATAAAACTTGAATCAAGGATAAAATTGAACTACAACATATATACAAAGCTGAAGTTAAATACACTCCTCTGTTTTGGAGCTTTATATGCACACGAAAAAATATATTTCTCCACTTGATTACAGTGTAATTTAAAAATTCTTCAAATGTTGTTGAATTTCAGTGTTATACATTTAACAAATCTACCACAACGGTCCATGGTCTGCACTCTTATAGACCATAAAAATGACCTCATAAAATGTTCAGTTATTCACTCAGTTATTGATGTGCCTGTAAGAATTTTGTGCAATATTTATATTTACAATCAAACCATTGATCCAGTGGTTCTTAATAAAACACACTCAATACTTTTTCTCAGTCTCCTTGCCACTGCACTGTTTTGACTACAATAGAATGGTACTATCACCGAAATAAACTGAAGCAAATTAACCACGGGAAAGACCTTTACCATGGTGTGTGTAACTGCCCCCTATTGAACTTGCTTTAGATGTAAACACAGCAAAGCATAATTACTATTATTCTGGGGTTTGCAATTACAAGGATTTTTAAAAACTGGGTCATGGGTTTGTCAACCTTTCTGATATGACAAACTACCAAGCAAAATAGTCATTTAAGAGTGGAGGGTCAATTCCAAACATCTGAGAGACCTGATTACCATAGAGACAGGTTTGGGCATTTTCCAGCAAGGCACATACAACATACAACTTTCCCACTGGACTTAAATTAACTTTCACTTGCCTTTTAAAATCAATAAATTTAAAATAATTGGAAATATTTCCAAACAACATTTCGACTGCTATTCTGACCTCACTCATTGCTTTGTTATAAAGTGCCATTTGAGGTGTGATGTTGTTTCCTTTAAATGGTGCCTGAAGATGTACCCCTAAAGGATAAGCAGGGTCACCATACAAAAAAAGCTACACGTCTCAAGTCAGTCAACAAACCGGACTCATGCAGTATTGTGCTGCCATGTCTTTTGCCCTCAAATGGACCAGCAAGATTTGCAATAAGGCGACAGCAAATACATGACGACACACAGATGAAAATCAGCTAAGTTTCATACAAAATGAGTATGAAATATAAAAAGTACAAATTAGTACAGCACTGTACTTTTTCAAATACATGTTACTTACCAAACCAAAGCCTCAGACC